>CM062078.1:8243722-8855623 GCA_031163375.1 Conogethes punctiferalis
TGCCCCGACCTCGGTCGAATCTATCTTGGGAATCAATGTGGCACTGCGCAGGGTACATCCTCTAGGCTATGGCACACTCTACTTTGTATTTTGAAGTCCGAATCAAGTATATAGAAAATTCGCTAAGGAGTTGGTGAAATATATGATAATATTTTTATTTATACTACTATGATCATAACTTACATGATACTTATTCTGTAGAAAAATGAAATACCTACGTTACGGACTTTTACTCTGGCTGTAACATAATCTATACTTTAGCTGAAAATAATTGGCATAAATGGCCGAACGAAATACCTGGATAATAAGGACGTACTTAACAGTTATAATGTAGATACATACTTAATATTTGTAATATTAATTCTGAATCCCTAAATGTTAACTGCTCTCAAAAGCTACAAAGGAGGACGAACTTTTTCACATCCTACGTCGTATATTGATTTTCACTGTGCTATGGTAGCCATATCTGAGCAGCCCTAATGACGCAATTTTGAACGTAAACCCATGCCATAAGGTAGTGAACTCGATGATCCAACGATACGACACGTGGGGTCTAGTAGCACAGTGAAAACATGTACAGTGGTGCCAATAAAATAGTAACAGACTTCGACCACATGCTTGATCTTTAACTACCTATGCAGTAAATACATAAAATACGTGTATGCAAATACTGTTAAGGACATTCCTTTTTATCCATAGTCTGATTTAGCTACTTCTTGAGCGAACAAAATTACTGTCATTGTCATTATTATAACTGATAACGATCGCGCTGACAATGCTTATTAGGGTATATAATAACTACGAGTAATACTGGTGTGAAGGTCTACTAAAATTACAAACTGAGGTACAGTACCTACTGTTTTGTCCTTGGTAAGTTGATATTGGATCATATTTAAACATCTATCAATGTTAACTTTTTAATTTTTTTACAAATAATCGTGATGATGTCCAACGAGGATTTATTAAGACTCTCATTCAAATGTATTTTCTCGCTATCAAGCGAATATTTATAAATACTTGCATATAGAAATTATGGTTTCGTGTTACTAAAACGTGTGAGCTAAGAAAATGTACAAAATCAATATGTTGCTTTATGTAGCCGTGACTGTACTCACGGCTACCATTTCTTGTCCACTATCGCAACACACCAGGAATTTCTTAGAGCCGTTCTTGTCAATGTAGATGCTCACGATACGCCCTGCTGATATTTATTTCGTTATGCTAGTAAGTACTCACAAGTGCGAGGGAACCAAAACCGGTCCTGTCCTTAGCCATACCATGCCTTGCCACGTGTACTAATTACCAACTTCGAATACGATTTCTGGATTTTGAACTCTATATAAATAGAGTTAACGTTCATGAGACATGCATGATTAGTTACCTATAGGGTGATTATTTTGTTCACGTTACAATAGCCCGTCGCAATAACTTACGATGATGGAGAGTTATACATTTCGTGGGCGTAATATAGCATACTGATCACTTTCGTTGTCTTTAAATCTTTAGAAAATATCAATGAATACTTTGTTGTACCTTTTGTAGCTTTATGAAATCCAGAAGTTGTTTAACCGCTCAACGCATTCCTAATTCATATTGTGTCTGGAATAACCGCATTTGAAGAGATATGGCGAATATTTGATATTTCAACGCGCTCTTAAGATTTTTAGCGATAATTATGCAACCTTAAAAGTGTTTCTTGCTTTCTTGTAGAGTTAATATCATCATCATCGTCAGTCTATCTCAGTCCACTGCTGGACATAGGCGTTTTCAGTTATTTCCCACTTTGGGAGGAAACAAAAATCTGGACACTTTAACCATAATCGTCTCGCTGGGCAGGTGGATTTGCGATCGGTTCGGTTTTATGTAACGCAACCCTAAAAATAGTAGAAATTTCTGTGAAATGCAAACGCTGATACCGCGTTGCCAACGTGTCGCTTAGTTTTGTCATTAAAGCTTAGGTGAATGGCATCTGGGAATTTATATCCAATATATCCCTATTAATATGGATAACAAACACTATTTGTCACTATTCCCGTTATACAGGTTTATCTAGAGTCGTTGACCATGAGCACAATTGGTATGCTGTGCAGTGCCTAATGCAATTCTTATTTATATGCCTTAAAGAAGAGAAAATGTTTAAATATTCTGTTTGTGCAAGATCTCGTTATCAACCAAACTCCTAGTTGCAGACAAGTTTATTACTAGGTAGGTAGTAGTAGATTACGTTCCATGTACTAACTTTATAGGGTACTATTGCTTGCAAGCCGTTATCATGCGGTAGATCGGTACATAAAGTTAAACACAGTTAAGTAATTACCGTGTATGCATGTGTGTTGAGACACATATCTTAGCCTTTAAGTATAAATCAATGGTCGAACTTACTTAGAAGCGGCATGAACGCTAATTGCTTGATGTGAATCACTTACATTAACAATAAGTAGAGTGTGTGCATTTTGACAGGCGGTATGAAACCAGTCAGGTACCCATTGCTCAATTCCGTGAATTCATAAATGGTTTAATGCACCTTTCAATTCACGCTGTGTTTCAATATAAACATACCTACCTAATGTGTGTGTGTGTTGAGATTAGTTTTTCTTCACGATGCTATTGTTTTTGCTGCAAAAATCATGTACGATATAATTAACACACAATTAGAATATTTATATTCTTATTATTCAGGACGTGTGGTTGGCAAATCATCGATTCTAATGAGATCCATTTAAGCACGTCTCTATATCCTATAGCACCAAAACGACCTCAGGTACGACCTTCTAGTTCGACAGGACCTTAAATAATATAAATCAAAAGTAAATTAAGAATTGATGATCTTATTACGACACGGAATATGGAACTATGTAGTCCATATTTGAGTTTGTAGTCATAGGCAGACATAATAAAGAGGCTTCTGCTTGCAATTCAATCCGAATTTGTTTGTTTGTTGATAATTCAAGAGAAACTTAACGTTTTCCCTAACGCTTTAATCCGTTATATATAAGACTAGGTATACGATTTGTCTTTTTTGTTTTTTATTTATTATATTGTGTGTTAATCAATTATTCTTTCAGCTTCCGCATTCGTAAAGATACATTATTATCATTATCATAAAGTTTAGTAAGTACTGTTTGCTCGCCCGTACCAACATTTTTTAGTAAAGGTTAAAAAGCACCCTATTTGTTATTAATGTGTTCGAAACATTTCAAGTCATTGTTCAATGTTGGTTTTTCCATAAATTTCGAACCGGCATTTACCTACCTCTATTGTGCTAAAGCTAACTAAAGTATGTAGTGATTACCCGCTCGACAGCTAAGGAGTAGTTCGCGTGAGGCCAGACATTGAATAATGAGAAACCACGAGATGCTACGAATTTGAAATGTTTTATTTTAATGAACTCGACTTGTGGGTCAACCGTTGCACGGATGAGTAGATACGATACGGCTAACGCACGTTCGAACCTGACCTTTATTCTGAACGCATTAAGAAGGACTGAGCTAATGCACAGAACATCACTAATGATGTAATGTTACCTGAAAACGTACCTACTTGATTGATTTTAGAATACAGGAAGTCATTAGGCGCACGAAATGTTTATTACAACTCTCTCGTATAACCAATCTGTATAGGGTTGTCTGATAGATTGAGTGTACCTACTTGTTTGAAGAAATTGATACTACTCATTCTGACATCGCCGAGTTGTATTGTAATGCTTAGTATGTACATATGTATGTATGCGCAGACACAGGCACACCCTCTATTTCATCTGAACGCCTGGGTGCTTACTCTCGACGCTCGATAACATTGGGATTGGAGATTGGAATTGAAATATTGTCCTTTTGGCACTCTTGAATGCCACACTAGCGCACGATTGGAATCAAATCTGGTGGAATTTTATGGAACTAAATGAGATCGAGCAATGCACTTTTTCGGCACCCTTGACGGGATTTTGACATTGACGTATCGAGTTTAGATTCGTGTTTAAGATCGAACAAATACAGTCGCACAAATCTTACTTTTTCGGGATCGAATTTGGTGTTTGTGTTTGATTTTACTAGTCTTGAATATAAATAATGGCACGTATCGCTCTTATTTGTAATACTTTGAGTAATGCGCATTCATTTGATGTACGACAAAGGCGGAATTTAAGAATAATGGAGCGATATGCCGATAACGCGTTTGCTATGGGTGACGATGAATTTCGACAAAATTACAGAGTTTCAAAGAACTTTTCAATCTAATTCATAATGAATCATCCTGACAAAGCTGCTAAAATTTATTAAAGCTTACTGTGTCTTACATTACATTTGTAACCAGCCACAACTAAGTCAGGGTGATTTTGATGAAATTGTGCCACCCATAGGACAAATCCAAGATCTATTAGATAACCGAGGTGTTACTTATGAGCTTCGGCGAGGCACTGAAGCAGAATTAGTACAGGAATTGTGGGCGGCAAGATATAGGCAGTGAATATATTAATAAATATTTAAACTTTTATGTCACTTATTTCTTTCCTTTGTTAATACACAATAGACCCTATAAAAATGCCTATTTTTAATATTAGTAACTTGAGCCAAAACATAAGCTCTAATATTATGATAGGTAGCCTTCATGGACGACGGTAGCCTTATACCTATCATATAAAGGATAGGTATTTATGATCATACATAAATTAAAACAATTATTGACTTGATATTACTTGTATATTAAGATTACTCTTTCTAAACACACACAGCTTAATTTACACATTACATGTAAGACAATTAAAATATAACATTTAAACTTACAAAGTAAATATATTCCGTACATAATTTAACATTATTATTCTGCAATTTTATTTAGGGCATTTGCTATGTTATTTAATGCATTTCCTATTCTTTCACTGCCCAATCTGATAGCAGTTCCAACAGAATCCAACGATGATGTGAAGGCTGTTAGACTATTCACAGCATCGCAAAAAACCTCTAGCAGTATTTGATTTTGCTTCAACTCTTTGCCTCTCTATGGCAAAAAATCTTTCACTCTCTTGATCCAGTCTAGTCCTAGATTGTGATTGAGATGAGCGGGTCCTGCGCCTTTCCCTAATTGCAGGACGAGGCCGAGGACGAGGTATTGGTGTCTAAAACCGGACTATGATTCGGTTTCGTATCTGAAAAAATAAAGTAGTACATATTTAAAAAAAAATGCTTTCTGTGTCTTTATTAGACTTCTACAAAAATAGGTATTTTAAATAAAAGGAATGCCTTGCCTCTCACAGGCTCTAAACCATTTTTAATTTCAAAACTATAAAACCAGAGTAATTAAACTTATACAGTTAGTACATACCTTTGCCCAGCCTTTTCCGTCTTTCTGCGCGTCGCCTAGAGCATTTAAGGATATTTCGTTCCACTTTATTTTGGTCTCTTGTTTCGCATGAGCGGTGCGTAAGAGACGCTTGGCTATTCCCGGGCTTTGCGACAAGAAATCCGTCAGGATCTCTAACTGTTGGTAGAACGGTCTGCTGCTCATTATATTCTGTTGAAATTACACATTATTTGTATAAAAGAAATAAACAACGCAATATTTCTATCAAATACAATAAATAGAACTTTCATACCTGTGTTGAATTATTTGTGTCTTGACTTAAAATATTCCAAATACGGTGCACAAGAAGAGTTCCGTCTACGGAGTGACTAATAAGGGCTTAATACTTGCATTGTATCAACAAAAACTAGCCACATAGAATACTTTAGCTTTTTGTAGCGAAGTGTTCATAAATTTCAAAATGTTATTTGTTTATTTGGAACTGACAAGAGTGACAAGTCGACGCGTTGTTTTTTTAAATCCAATATGGCGGGCAAGGCAATGACATATTCATCAGTCTTCCTTCATTATTTTCCGTAAATTACGCTTTTAATCGACATACATTAATTGTAAATGCTGAAAATAGTTACCTTTGTAATAAAAAACAAATTAAGTAATATTTAATCATAAATTAACGTATATTCAAATATTCCTGTATTTGGTAGTTTACATTTTGTTACATTATGACCACCCCAAGTCATAGTTCATTCATTCTCTGTATATTATCTGTACTCGATCCTGCAGACGATTGCGATCCCAATCCTATTTGGTTCAAGAGTACCAATATTTTTAAGATTGGAATTGAAACTGCACTAGATTGGGATAGGATTGAGATTGGGATTGGTTTCAAGAGTAGGCCTACTGTTCTGATTTTCTTCTAAGCGATATAAAGACGGAAAAAATATTTCGATAATGTTTCGATATTCGATTCTATTTTAAATAACGATCGAATCGTATATAAATGCAAAAATAATTCAGTCAGTCTGGCTGTGTAAAAAAACGTGCTTATTTTTAATACAACTTGAATCAAGTGTGTCTAATATTAACTAGGAATGGACAGATTAAGACTGACTATTCGAATATCAACCCACAGATAGGAAATTTTCTCTCATATTAGATAACAATCTAATTAAAAACCAGAACCCGCTTGCGTTAGCGAAACCGCTGGGAAAAGCTACTACATAAAATATCCATCCCAATTTCTCAATATTACTGATGCATGATAAGTAAATAAATAAGTAGCTCAAATATATTCCAATAATGCGGTGTGTCACCTATAATATACATAAATGTAAAAATGGTTAAATGAAAAACTTACATGGCCAAGGCTGTAGCTATTGTACATGACACTCGGGTGTCAAACGACAATAATTATGTTGCAATTATTGCAACATAAAGACGTCAAAAACAAAATGACACTCAGTTTAAGACTAAAATTCAAAATGTCATTCTATGTGTTTTGCTCTTTTATAAAGTCCTTTAGTAATGGATTAAGTATTATAATATTATAAAAATTGCTCTTATTACTCAAATAAGCAGCCCTAATTTCGCATAGAGCATGTAGGAAAATGACGGGCTAACTGTAATTTAGATTAGTAACGAATATACTAAGCGGAGCGGAGGCTATTAAATCGTTAAAGTGGCGATCGGGAATTCTTGTATTAAGTTGTTAACATCGGGTTTGGGCCGGCTTCGAACACGCGTCCTGTGCCCATTACGCCCGCATGCCTCGGCGATGAGACACGTTCTCCCGTTACGCCTTATACTGAAACTAGCGTTTCATACGCTTAATTAAGTAGGGGAAAAAACGGATCTGACGTAAACATTATTCACAGCTAGCAACACTTACAACGCAGAAATATATTATGTAGGGAAAACCGAGTATTACATTTTTCAAAAAATGTCTACTATACCTACATAGTTTCAAGTCAATTGTTTAGTGTGCAATATAGAATAGTTATCTATCTATCTAGTTACAGTGTTTGAGGATGAACTTATTAGATTCCCATGAGCGGCGGTACATGCTATTATAAACCTCAAATATTCGGAAGATTTGAAGCAAAACCGGCCACACAATACTCAAAATGTTGTATTTTAAATGAACGCGTTTTTAGTAAAGGTGCCAAGGATAACTAATTGTCCCAGAATACGGAACTACCTCACAAACCTGTAATTACTATTCACAAATAGGTTTTAGTTACGACTTACAATGAGGCCGGACTTTCATATTAAACTTTGTTTTAGATACAGATACTTTTTTTTTTCAAGTTTCTCAAGTCGCTGCAATGACGGACAATTGACCAAATGAATCGCTTGTTAGTTGCCACCGTCATGCTGACCTGCAGGATTATTCTAGCTATACACCGACTGTACGATGGTCGCAAGAACAGCAGGTAAACCATACCAGCGGCTAAAAAGCTGAAATCTTAAGTAGTCTCTTAATTTACTCTTAAGATACCCACGGGAAGAAATGGGGCGGTGATTTGTATTTTTTTCACCACCCCATTGAAAAATCTTTGAATATTGTATTAATAAACTTAGAAAACTACACAAACTAAGTAATGAATACTAAATGTAATCAAACGAATAAAATATTCAGATGCACTCAACTAACACATCTGGTGAATACTTTCATCTGATATTAGAACTGAATCTGAAATCGTGAGTTCAAAGGTGTATTAAAAAGTTACTTAATATTAAATCGGAAAAGATAGCGAGTGTACATAGTTAAACTTCAAATACCTACTTCAAAGAAAATGAGTACTGGAACTACTGGTTATATCAGCTCTAGCTCTTTGCAAGATTTTTTTTTGTGTTCCGATCTGCGATTGGATCAGATCACCATTATAAACAGATGGGTTATAGGTTCTTGTCAGGTGGAGAAAGCCCCTACCCCTTTATATTTTTATTAATCCTTACTTAATATTATTAATACCAATGTAGGTACTCGTACTTACCTAACTTTGTCTGTCTGTCGCACTTTCACACCAAAACTACAGAACCGATTTAAATGTTTGGTACACAGATAGTCTACGAGTAGATCAATATTCAGTGTATCACAAAGTGGTACAGGTGGACCTCCAGGGGTCTACGGGAGACTCGACGGGGGTCTACGTTGGGCGGTCCAGGAAACAAAAGACTTTGGAAACCTCTGGTCTAGAGTTGAAAAAGAGAGAAAGAGGGTTGCCAACGCAGACGAAGTCGGGGGCACAGCTAGTCACTAATATGTTAGATCTACCTTCTAGACAGATCGTACATAATCTTAACAAGAAAACTTAGTTTACCAACCCTAGACTAGCCCGATCGATCTACCTGAACTTGACAAAGCGTGAAGATATCTATTAGACGACCATTTAGGTCTTGTTAGTCCTCATTGTATCTACCTTATCATTCACTCTATTGTGCCAAGCCTTACAAAGGAGACTTTGTCTATGCTTTCTTCCCATTTCTAATATGCACTAGTAGATAAATCACTGACGTTTGTACTATAAACTTATACATATTTTCTACTATAAATATACATACATAGAAAATTAGTATACTAAAATAAGTATTTACCTACTAGGAGCCTATGTTATCAGAACCGATGTAGACGGTAACAATGCATGTAAATCGAACTAATTTTCCGAGAAATCCATTTTCGACAGGCATTGCTAAACATAATTGGCATTTACGTGGAAAATCTCCATTAAATAGCAATAGCAAATTACGAACTCCTATCATGAAAATTAATGCGTTAATAATGCTTTTTTAACAGACGTTTAATCGTACTATTATAAGGTGACGCCATATAAACACAGTCGCAGTTGAAATATTGTAACATGAAATAAACAGGCGCCCCAACCTACTATAATCCTATGCGAACGTTTGTTTCATCATCATCAGCCTATCGCAGACAACTTATTCGCCACTTAGGGCAAACATCTGGAGGATATACCCATAATCGCCACGCTGGGCAGGCGGGTTGGCGATCGCAGGGCGTAGCTTCTCGCTCCGGTGACGCTGCTGCCCGTCATCAATCTGTGGTATTTAGCTACGCCTTCAATTGTGATGGTTATACCGCCACCAGCCGGTTGCCAGCGCCTCGTTTTTTATTCGGCAGGATGCACCACGTGCAGGTGAGGTTGGCTTGGAGCGAAAAGATGATGGGTCGCTCCCTTACATCCCTACACTACAGAACGGATTTGAATATAGGCCTCCCCCAATGACCATAATGTCATTTAGGGGGATTTATTTTTGAGGGAGTCACCACGCTTGGAAAGCAAGTTGGTGCCCGCAGTAGTTTTATTTGTATCCAGGTAAAATACTGCTGCTCATTTCCTGATATTCCCTTAGTCATCTTCTACAGCATACACCTAACTTTTGGACCTCACGACCGCTTACCATCAGGTGGAGTGAGGTCATCCTGAAAACATCCTGAAATTCCACCTCGGAAAGAAATTTAAGCGGGAATTACCCACTAAAAACACCGGTCCCTCCGTCACGCGCACAATGGGTGGTGCCATAGGATCTTTAGACCAAGTAAACCAAATGACTGCTTGCCAATTTAATCTATCAGCCGGCTGACGAACGGTAAACCGTATCTATGATTTGCCCACCAATTTCCCCGGCAATTAGCCCGGAATTCCCACAAGCTATAAATTTCATTTCTCGGCCGACCTACATGTGACCGCAGTGCATACGGCTAACAGTACGCGCCGTAATGGAAACGCACTTGCCCGCATCTAGGTTGACCGCAAGGCCTCGAGATAGACGCGGCCAGGGGAGTCACGTGATTATTCACACGTGGCCTTTCGTGGGATGGACGGGAGCGTTTTCCACCCACCATCAGTGGTGCATCCTGCTGAATAACAGACGAGGCTCTGGCAACCAACTGATGGCGGCTTAACCACCACGATTGAAGGTGTAGGGCACACGGGCAGCAGAGTCACCGGAGCGAGAAACTTCGCCCTGCGATCGCCACCCGCCCGCCCAGCGTGGCGATTAAGGGTAAAGACTCCATCCAGGTGTTTGCCCAAAGTGGCGAACAACTGGAGAGCCCAATGGTCAGCAGTGGGCTGCGATAGGCTGATGGTTTGACACTCCAGTTTGGTTTATCCATTAGAACATAAAATATTACACATTTGCGCTTAACCATAAATTTTAGGCTAATTTTATCCGGCCGAAATATTAAGTGGCCTAATGAAAACATTGTACATAATAATAAATCTCAACATTAATTTAATAATAAATCTCAACGTTAATTTTATTGCATCTAGCTAGGTTTAGATACTTCGGCACGCGTATTTGCCATAAAAATTTGTGAAAAGTACGTAGGTATATATATTTATGGATTTGTTACATTTGGTCACGCTAAGATATTAATGTAAAACGATAAGTTAAAAGTTGGTGAAATTAAGTCAATTACTTGAATATAATGTTACTTAAAATGTTTACCTCGACTTAGTAAAATTAGTTACGGCTTTTAAACGGTTAGTGTGATTGATTATTAGATAAAATAATTCGTTATAATTAAACAAAAGTACTGAATTGTACAACAAAGGTCTTTTATAACCAGTTTTAAGTAAATTTTATGGTGTGTAATAAAAAATATCTTCTATCTTTCTAAAAGTAAACACTTGAAGACTTCTAGGCATGTTCATTGAATTTTAGCAATTTTTTCACACACGGCTAACCAATTTCTATATATTCAATTGCACTAATATTTTATTTTTATATTTTAATTAAGGAATGTATTGTTACAAAAGACTCAAGACTAAACATTTAACCGTAAATACGTCCCTATGGCTTCAAATTATTTTCCTTAACCACAGAGCATGCGATAAATACTTTTAAGATACTTTTTAAGATTAACAAAGATCCTCCGGGTTCCTATGTCAATTACCTATTCATATTGCAAAACTCTTTCAGCCCTAATTGCTATACAACATCAAAGGTAACAGAAAAGGAATTAATGTTGATGCAAATAAATATTTTACCAACTGACTTGTACCCTGTTCTGTATTAGCATTTACAAGTAGCTAAGTTTATAAGGAATTCGGAACTCAGGCAAGCGATAAACACTGCGACAATGCTAAACTGCGGCTCTGAATTTATTCCTTTGGAAAACACGGTGTTTGTGTACTAAAAAAGATACCTACAAGTAGGTACATTTCCTTCAACAAATATTTACGGCAAAGCAAATGTTTACCTTGTCTATCAACCGTCTCTTTTTACCTTAGATAGGTACATTGAATTTTCATATCACTCTAAATAAATGATATATATAGCTAGATCAACATTTTATTCTTCAAATTGCTTCGTAGGTAGGTAGGTACATTTTATTTTATTATTGCTATTGGTGGCAGACGAGCAAGCGGCTTCTCTGCTGGTAAACAGTAACCTATGTATGGAGCAATGCCAGGTCTCAGGCTTACCCGCTGTCTACCGTGAGAAAAGAGCTCTCTTTGAACCGCGGTTAAAGAAGGATATGTCGTATCGATCAAGAAACACCTCGGCTGGGAGATCGTTTCAGAGTTCGCAAGTCCGTAGGCGATATGAACGCTGAAAACGAACCGTTTTCAAGAAAATCGCTTCCAAGTGGTATGGATGGTCCCTACCGCGGCGTCGAGAACTACCTATTTAGTAATATTATATGGTAGCACACAATAACTCATACTAATAATAATAAAATCTATAGGCATACGTTATTTAACTGACCATAACATTCAATAAACCTTTTAATTTATGTCTAACGGAACAAATGTCATGCTTCACAGAAGGAAAAGGGGGAACCGTGAAATTATTTTACTTATTAAAATAATCCTTTTATAGATACCAACCATAAATCCAATATCGATTTATTAATAGCTACACTTAGTTGCCTCTCGATTGGAGTTTATATGAAATTAAAATGAAATTATCCTTTACTTGCGTAAGGTGAAAAAACTTACAAAGTTCGAAACGCAAATTTTACCGAGAAGATACCGGAAAGAAACACGTTAATTTAAAATGTACCTATCTACCGATTTCGCATTTAATTAGTTATTGAATTACAACTATTTTCACAAAACAAATTCCAGGCCTTATTGTATGTCTGCTGTTATGCTTTTATGTTAAAAGATTATAATTGTTACTGACTTTACTTGTTATTGTTGTTATCGGCTTGAGTACAAAAAAGTTTGACTCATGACTATTGATTTTTCTAAGTAGTTATTGCGTCTATTCGTTGACAGTCATAAACATTTGATCGAAACACGCCCGCTCTCATTAACAATCCATTGCAAGTAGGTACGTAAACTATGACGCAAACTTTGAGCAAAATAACATTTAACATGTCACACGTGTAACTAAATCATGTAAATAAGCATCTATTCTGTAATGTAAATAAAGAAACTTGTGGTAAAATATCCACTCGAGAAGCAAGCAAGAAAAATCCGTGTTCGTAGCTGGTTACAAAAGATCGGTTACAAACGTGGACCAAGGATGTGTTATAGTTTTTATAAATAATAACCTACCGTAGTACTATAGTTCGCTTCCTAGGTACTTATATATTTTCTTTTATACACAGTTACTTGGTACTTTATTTTTTCATCGGCCTAGTGCCCTACCACTACACTACAGCTGCGTCGAATAATAACAATAGCTTTTAATAAGTACACGATATTGATCTAACAAAAAATTGCTTCCCCGTCTAGCGAACGCGGGGTAGGTGGCTGAAGGTGCGTAATATTTGAGCATCGAGTGGTGCCATGTTTACATACCACTTGCTGGAAACTTGTAGCCGAATGCTTTGCTAGCTTTACCTCTGTTTCTACTTGATTCATGTTCATTATTAATATTAGATATTAATTTATTGTCAACAATATTCTGAGCCAAGATGCCCCATTAGCAGAACTTGTATAGTAATAAGGGACTCTAAGCTTATGAGATTGTTGTGTACCTAATTTGGACAATTTTGGGATCAGTCTCATTGGACATAGGTACAAGTAACGACTAATTATTTGGGGCTATACGCATGGCGACAATTTTTTTGATTCAATTACTTGGGAAGGTTTAACGAGCAGAATAAATACAAACAAAACGTCTATTATTAGAAATGGTCCAATACCTACTGTCCTTCAATTGCCTACGTAGCTTTAAATCGGTAAAACATTATTTTACCGATTTTCACACTAATTAAATTAAAGTTACCGTCACCGTACTGTATTCCAAACATCAAATCAGTAATATTAAGTAAGAGGTATAAAATTGTATTTATTTGTACGTGCCTATTTTTACCGTATCTGAAATTTAAATGACTTCAACCATTAAGCTAGCTAGTTACCTAAGCACATGTTGTTACAAGGACGTTTATAATTATTATCGTTTGCGAATAGCAGAACTTTTACGATTTATTATTCTACCCCCAGTCGAGTAACACGAGTGGCGTGAACGAGGCAAGAACGCCAGACTGTCGCACCCTTCCGAATTAACTCCCCAGGTCGAACGCTCGCAACAAGGCCAACGATGCTTAGCTTAGACCCTAGACTAGATTTTCAACTTTCCTCCCTAGGTATAAAGACCAAAATCTATCACCAAAACCTGTGTTTACCACCAATACAGACACTGAAAAGCCCTTTCATGTCTGCAGTAATTGAATGTTGTTGACGGCGGGTTATAGGTTTTAAAACCGTTATTGCCTACTTTTAGGACCATGTCTGCGCTGCGCTCCAGGTGAGCCTCGGTATGATGATAACGTTACAACCCACACAAGCTTGCTATCTATCTGATAGCATTCCTTTTATCTACATATATGAGTTAGATACAAAATATGTATCTTATCTGTAAAACCTCTAGGTTAAATTAGTTTCGTATATCGATATTGCACCATTCTACTATTACTCAAATTTGTGCAAACTGTGCAGTAATATATACTTAGCTACACGTGCATTTATAAACATTATTAAGAAGGCTTTAACAAAACTGTGAATTATGCAATTTGTACTTATAATAAATAATTGACATACGTTTATCATATAAGAATATAGGTATATTTTATTTTATTATGTTGGTAAAATGTGTCGGTAAAATGATGTTGGTCAAATAAAGAAATATCATATCGCCCACAGTAATATTAGCATACTTTATTTATTTATTAAATCTTTATTGCACAAGAGAGTACAAATGGCGAACTTAATGCCCTATGGCATTCTCTACCAGTCAACCGTTAGGCGCATATTTTGCCCACATTATTTTAAAATTACATAATTAATATAAACATTTATCGCTTATTCTATTAGCGAGTAATTCAAGGTAAAATCTGGTTTTAGCTGCAACTTGATTTGTCTCTTTAGGTACCGTATTTGTTTGAATACGATCGATTGCAAGTGAGAACAAATTCCAATTGTGAGGCGATCTAGATAGTACCGCATGCCTATGGCATCTAATGTTGAATAGAAATCTCTATTTAAATAACACTTAAGATGTCTCTGCGCACCATTCTCTCACACACTATGCATTAGTAAGTATTCACACGTCTCAGCTCTTAACCGATAATATGGTCTGGTACCTATAAAGACCTGGAAAGCCAAATGCCTAGTAACAACGCCAGCAAAATACAATTAAACATAAAAAATCCCCCCAAATGATAATTGTGACTTATAAAAGAGAGAGCTTCATTACAAATATTGAATAGTTGGCAATACTATGTAGACTAGTTGGCTAGACTTAGAACACAGATTACCTGTGACTTAGAAGAAGCAACATTTGGTACTTTCGTATTATACAAATTGAAAATCATGGAAATGTTATTTTGTAATTTTCGTTGTCTTTTTTGTTTCACTACTAATTTATCACAATTATCTTTGAATGTGTGTACGATGTACGAAAATAAGTGTACTTACCTAGTGTGTAATTCGCTACCACTATCCTCAATAACAAGATAGTGTTTGGTCACTCTACGCATTATTCTTGCAATAATGCGGTTTATTCCGAGTAATAGCTATTCGGGTCATCGTCAAAGGAATTCTGTATCGTTACATCTTCAGGCAAGTAGGAGCCCACTAACATTTAGACATTCGTTGTGTAACATGAAGATTGAAACTTACTACATAATAATATTATGTCAGAAGTTAATGTTCTATCGGTAAATTCAAATACTCAGATGTAAAGATGGGTATGTATCGCTATAAAAGTTCCATGGAACCTGAATAGATTATACCATGCTTAATTTTGACCAATCGCATTATCATCAATAAGCGTGGTGAACGCATGCTTTGTACGTCAGCCACGTTAGCGCGGGAAAACCGAAGCAACACAAAATAATATCTTGTATTTTTATAAGTAGTAAAGATATCATTATAATTGTTTTTATACTGATTCTTCAAATGATAAAACATCAGACCAGTGTTCAAACAAAAAATTAAACTTTTCATAAATAGGCACTGTTGAATAATAAAATAAAACACTAAACACGTAGTTTCGACACCTTATCAAATTAAAAAGTGTGCATTCATACATATGTATCAGCTCTAAACATCGAGCGGAGTATAATGAAATGTCAAGCCACGACTAATGTGATTTTGTGACCTACAAACCCCGTGGCAGACACCTCGCCTTTGTCGACGCCATTTTTCTTCGCAACGAGGGTTCGGTAAGGAATAGTTGCCTTCCCCTGAATCAATAACTCGTTTGTCGAAATAGTTATTGTTTAGTCTTAAACTTCTGTAACGCTTCAAATGCAGGTGTCCCAGACGCAAAATAAAGATAACATAATGTATACGAGCTTATTACAACTTAAATCTAATATTTAAAGCGCTATCTTACTGTAGGTGCATTTCCAGAAAAGTTTCGGTAATTAGTAAATAGGCTTTATACAATAAGTTATTGTTAAGCAAGATAAAGATTTTTAAAATTATCACACTTCCGAAATCGGTGGTTGACGAATTAAATAGAAACCATTACTATTTCAGACTACATAAAATACTTGATTACATTAAAACCTCATCAACTTCTTCTTACATTACTTTTATAGATAGATTTAGGTATTACTATTTAGTAAACACACTTACTTAATCATAAAGTCGCTAGTACTTGTAGCTAACGCTCATTAATTACTGAATAAATTTATGCATTTTAAATAGCAATTGCAGTGTTTATTAGGTACGACTGTCTCAAAGGCAGGTGAATTATAGTTTTTGTACTGCTATACGTATGTAAATGCAATTTGTTCGTATATCTATATAGTTTTTGTGTTTAGAATCGGTGACTGAACAACAGTTTTAAAACCGTCACATTGTTTTGAACAAGGTTTTCCCTTGTACTACTAGGAGTATTGGTACTATGGGTATTCACCCATACCTATACCCCTAGACAATTTTGAAAAGTACTTTTCCTAAATTGACTCGACCGGGAATCGAGACTGAAACCTTCGGATCACTTGCGCTTTACGCTTACAACTACGCCACAAGACGCCTTAAGACTTAAGACGTAGATTCGCCAAGCTTTCACGCTTTCAAAGGTGAAAGTGAAAATTCATTTGTAAAGTCATGAGATTCTTCTCACTAAATATATTAGAGGTGGTCTTTTCAGCAGTTCAGAAAAATAACATAAAATAACCAGCCATTTGCTAACTCTTACGCGCCATTGTGATGTTCAACAGGTACCTACAGAATATTAATTTTGTTTTAACAAACTAGAATAATTAAGGTAAGCGCTAATAAAGGTACTAGGGCACTCCTAGATATTAGTAACTCAACACGCGACTAGATTTCTAGTTAATAGCGCTGATAGCTTAAGTAATCGCTTTAGCTTTTAACGGAATAGAGTCGTGTTTTGAATAAACGGAATTCATCACCGATGTATATGCTATCAGTACTTTATACTTTCTGGATGTGTAGGTAACCACTTTTTTGTTAACCCGTTGAAAATGCGTTTAGGCAAGCCCGCTCGGGTTACATCGGTCTGTGCATCGGTCGGACGCATCCCGTCTTCGAAAGATGAAAATGAGGCGGGAAATAATCACTAAAACAATGGGCCCTTCGTCGTAATCCAAAGCAGTATAGTAGAGTATTATCCATAACATCATTGTGAGAATAGACGAGAGCCGTTGGACATGGAGACCTGGAAAGTATTTTTTTTTGTACTTTTTTTTGTTAGCAAAGCTATCATAATAAATAGACTTCGAACTTACACGAGTCCACATTAGCAGCTAGGCATTTAATGGTTCGAGCACTAGGACAAGTAAAAGCACAAACATCATTTAACCTATTGAATAACAGTTGTCGCTGGAACAGGCGGTAGGCAGCCAACAGCTCAACCGGTGTCACGCGTAAATGTCCCGCGTCACGCGAGCTTCCCCCGGCGGCCATATTGATTAACGTTCTAAATGAGTAGATTGCACTATAGTTCTTATTACCACGTTAAATTTTACCGACCGCGTTATCAAAAGATAGAAGAGATATACGATATCTGTGTGGTTTCCGGATTTAGAATAGCTGCGCCCCATCTCATTCCATGGGTGTCGTAGAAGACGGCTACGGTAATATCAGGAAACAGGCAGCAGCGTTTACCTCAGTACACATAAAACCTGCGGTCATAAAATCGCCTGCCAAGCGTTATTACCACAGCATTTTTTCACAAATGGCAATAGGCTTGTTTCCATAAAAAAACTAATTAGTCCGTCTTCTAGATTATTCAAAAATAAAGAATACGTATTTTTTCATTTGTAAATTAGACCAATAATTACAAAGATATAGCCCGTTAAAGTTTCGCGTGACGTCACGCCGTGCAGCGTTTTGTCGCACGGCGTGACATCAAACACCCCCACTCCTAAATTTTGATGCTTTGTATCTTTGTTATTTTTCGTGTAAATGAAAAAAGGAAAAATATGTGTCCAATTGATTTTTATAATCGAAAATACGGACTAAATATAATGTAAGTATTTTGACCCTGGAAACATCCCTATTGGAGGTTGTCATCTTAACTAATATTATAAAGCTGAAGAGTTTGTTTGTTTGTTTGTTTGAACGCGCTAATCTCAGGAACTACTGGTCCGAATTGAAAAATTCTTTTTGTGTTGAATAGACCATTTATCGAGGAAGGCTTTAGGCTATATAACATCACGCTGCAACGAATAGGAGCGAAGAAATAATGGAAAATGTAAAAAAAAAAAACGGGGAAAAAATTACTATTCCACGCGGACGAAGTCGCGAGCACAGCTAGTTGGCCTATATTCACCATTGGACGTTTGCAGGCTGATGATGAACTTGTATATGGACTGATTGAGCAATCAAATAACATGCGTTTTGTTTTGTTCCAGATGGATGGCGCCGATAAGTCTGGCGATATACGCGCCGGGCGCCGACATAATGCCAACTGTGAACAGCATCAGGTACCTTCGGGACTGCATCGGGACAGACCTAGTCCGCCAGTTTGTCACCTTCCACATATTCTTCAGTAACAAACATGTGCCTACCAAGGTGAGTAATCGAATGTGGAGACGATTTCATACACCTTTCTAACGTTCCATTTGTGTGGTAACGTCATCACCGTCCTATTTCTTCGGGTGGATGCTTTAAGAGACGACCAATGGTTGAATTTATATTGATTTTTTTTTACTAATATTGTAAATGCTACACGCCAGAAGTACCTACTGAATGGATTTAACGAAACTTTAGAGTGATATAGCTGATAGACATCAGATTAAGACATAGGCTATAATTTATATTGGTACTAGCTGGAGCTCCGAGTCTAGTCTTATACACTAGCTGGAACCCCGAGTCTAGTCTTATACACTAGCTGGAGCCCCAAGTCTAGTCTTATACACTAGCTAGACACCACTATATGGTTTCGAGGTCTTCTTTGGCCGATAGGTTTTTATGAGTTAAAAAATTACAAGAAAACCGTAATAATTATTTACGTGACCAAACTTCCTTAAAATCTGACATTTATTTACATAATCTAAATACAAAATACAGTTGAAAAGTTTCTGATAAGCAAATGAAGTACATAACTCGCACCGTATATGAATTTACGACTATAATTATCTTTAACGACTTTAGTTTCTCAGCTTAGGCCTATACCACGACATATCCTTTTCCTGCCTCTATAAATCTATTCAACAGCAGTATTTTTACGTTTGTTTTAATTTAGTTTTAATAGTTATGTAGTAGGAAACGTAGATGATAATACGGATGATGACAAGGTATGAAAATGAAGAAAATAATTAGTCCGTCTCTTAGATAATAAAAAAATATAAGACCCGTATTTTTTGTTTTGTCGAAATAACAAGAAAATACTTAGATATAGCGCATTAAAGTTACGGAGTGGGGGCAACTACGTCACGTTAGAGTATATTTTGTACTCTAACGTGACGTCATGTGACATTTAAAATCAATGTATCTTCGTAAGTTTTTGAACAAGAGGGAAAATAAAAAATACGTATCCAATATTTTTCATTAATCTATCTGATTGACATTAAATTATTTTTTAGTCATCATCCCAATTGTTTTTCTTAGGTCAATGTAGTAATAAATCTGTTTTTGAGTAGTTCTGATCAATATCTTTTGCTATAAGCGTACAAAATGCCAAATTTAATGACGACGATATTGAATGAACTACATACGACAATATTATAGTGTTATTAACAAAAAAGTATGGTACTAGCATAAAAGAGCAATGGTAATAGGTCGGCAACAATTTATAATAAGCATCTGGCACTTAGGTCGTATAATGGGTAGGTGTTTTCTATGTATTTATTTACAAAAGTAAAGTGTCTAAGTAAGTTTATCAGATCTAATACCCATAGTACAAGCTTCGGTTTGGTTTGGGCTAGATGGCGATGTGTAGCCCAGCATGGCATCTCTTGGGTTATTTATCTACACTAATATTATAAAGAGGAAAGATTTGTATTTTTGTATGTAACGAATAAACTCAAAAAGTACTGGACCGATTTTAATAATTCTTTTTTTATTAGAAAGCTACTAATGTAGCTTTTTTAATCATTAAAATCAAATTATTAAAATTATAAAAGTGATAATTCACTGAGTAATGTTTTGTTTAGTTTAAAAATGTTTATCTGAAACACCCGAAGCGAAGCGAGCTTAATTGGTTGATCCTATGTATTTGTCTGGCATATTTATTTTGTCCTACTCAAAGAAGTAATTCAATTATTTTTACGAGCACTTATCCTATGAACTTTATGTCTTGTAGGTTTATCCTATGAACTTTATGTCTTGTTTATTTAATATTAAATTATTATCACACCCGAAAGTCATAACCATAGGTAGGTACATCAAGATCTCACCGGAGATTAGCCAATAAGCTACAACCTAGATGTTTTAAACTACACGACTGGGAATTTCCACAATTTCACATGCAAACGGAATACACAAAATCGAGGAAATCTAAATAATCGGAAATTCAGTTACCGCTTGAACTTTTGTTGATATTTCATCTTCGAAGGGTAGCTGGAATTTGTGGTCGAGACGAGAATCGAATACGTAAACATCTGATGTTTATCTAATTTTCCAATTCCCTAGCATTGCTTCGAACTTTGTATTTCTGCATTTATATAAGTTTGTAGAATTAAGTTTTTTAATAGACGTTTATGAAAAATATTTCAGATTGGATTGCTAAGGATAATTGAAAATTTCATGTAATTTTATTTAACACTTGATCGATCATAAATCTTTGTTAAAACTGAATTCTTAAGTTTTCATTAATTATTCTCGCTTTCCAGATCCCAGAACCGGACAAATTCCTGACGGTGCCATACAATTGCACGGTCGACCCCCCTTACATGTGGGTCAACGCGTCAGAAACATATATGAGGAAGAAGGGCCTTCTGTACCCAGTGAACGTGGCCAGAAACATCGCCAGGGACTCTGCCCTCACTCACTTCGTGCTACCTTCAGACATAGAACTGTACCCAAGTCCAAATCTGGTGCCAAGATTCTTGAACATGATCGCGAGAAACGCAAAACCGCTGACTACCTCAAACAAACCCAGAGTCTTTCCAATAAGCATATTTGAAGTTGACGCCAAAGTACACGTAAGTTGAGAATTAATTTATTGGGAAGAAAGGGAATGATCCATCATCTTTTCGCTAAAAGCCGTGGTGCATCCTGATCAATAACAGACGAACATTTGGCAACCGACTGCTACCGATATAACCATCACGATTGAAGATAGCGTAGCTGAGTATCACAGGCTGATGACGGGCAGCAGCCACACAGCCAACACACAACAAAGAAAAGCAACCACCGGAGCAAGAAGCTCGCTCTGCTATCGCCAACCCGCCTGCCCAGCATGGCAATTATGGGTAAACTCCTGGTGTTTGCCAAAAGTGGCGAGCAAAAGGAGAGGCCTATGTCCAGCAGTGAACTGCGATAGGCTGATGATGATGATGATGAGAATTTATTATGAAAGATAACAAGGTCTATGTAACAAGCAATGTAGTCGTTTATTATTTTGTAATGCAAATTAATTATATTGTTTTTCCGCAGGTGCCATCAACAAAGACCGAACTCCAAAAGATGTTGGCGGCCAAAACTGCCATCCCGTTCCACAAGTTCGTGTGCCCGAACTGTCACAACATACCGCAGCGGCAACAATGGATTAACGCCAATGAAACAAAACGTAGGTGCTTTACCAGGGCTATCGTTACCTGCCAAATCCATAAAACCAAACACGACTTTTTGGTGATATTGTCAATATTTTGCGCGCAGTTGTGATTTGCGGTTAATTACCTCACCAACTTTAGCAATAAGTACATCATAGGATCTAAGGCATCTCATCCAATGGACGGAAAACAGATAAAAGAAAATAATGAAAAGCTGTTGAAAAAATAAGATTGATTTGAATATTGTTTGAAAAAAAATATATAAAAATCTAACATGCCACAAAAGATTTTTTTTTTTATATTTAGAAGATTTGCTAATCTCTTCTTTTACCGTATGGGGAAGTGGAGTCATTAGCTTGATTAGTATACACCAAACTTAGCAATAAACCAAATGTTCAGTTTGGTTTGCTAAACACTCATCCCATTCCACATTCTTATACATCGATGTATCTATATAACAGCTTTCAATAGTATATTTTGGGCCCCTATACACTACACGTACTTAGAGATAGGTACCACATTCAATTCCAGACTACAAATAATAATGTTTATTTTTGATAACGATATTGTATCCAAAGTTATATTTATCAACAACGTGCATTGTCCAACAGGTGTTTTATTGGCTTTACAGCCCTACATGCACCTACTCGTATTACACTTGGAAAACAATGTCGTGAAATCAGTCGAGTGAATGAAATCCGCGTCAAATATCGTCGTCCGCATAAATCTTTATAACAAATCAATTGCGAGAACCGTAGTTTGTATTACTTCGTCGATAAATAATATAAGCAAGTTTGGTTATATTGAAACTGGTAAGAGTAGTAATCAAAATTGATTGCATTGGATATATAATCTTGTGTAGACGATAATACTCGTAATCTTTACCAGGCCAATTGGTATTATATGAATGTAATTTCTTCAATATCAGCTAATAATAGCAATGAATAACTTCTTATTACGATCTTACACGGACAGTACTGATATTACTCGTACAGTACAGCAAAGAGACGTATTAGATTGGTCTTTTGTCTAAAATCCTTGTTCTCTGCTATTCCATGATACACTACAAACTAGTCTAGACTTAGCAGTAAAAATACTATAAAACATTTACAAACAAAAACAGGATGAAACTAACAATATAGTAGAATGTTTTATGACGTGCTCAGACAGGCCAATAAATCGGTGCTCAACGAAATCTGGATAACTGCAAGCTTTTTATCTTTTATCAGAATGAGCTGGTTCATTGTATACACGGAGCAATGTTGTAAAGTTACAATGCAGAAGTTGCAACAAGCTCGATTTAGAGAAATTTCTAAAACGACTCTTGTTCGCATTGCATTTTGCAATTGCAAATCTACCTATTAATACAGCAGGTTCACATAAATTTTAGTACACACTCGTTTTATTAAGTTATCGATTATATTTACATATTTGGTGGTGATGAATCCTCCAAGATCACACAATAAGTTTCAAAATATTGGAAGAACATAAAATAAATTATTTTAACGACTTCTGTACCTTGTTAAATTAACCGTATAGAGTTCGTATGATTTAGTTTTCTATATTAATATTTCCTCCAGAAAATTAGCTACTAGCTACATTGTTTTATGTATTGATATTAAGGGTATTATGGCTGTCCTCAAAGTAATCTAAAAGTGATATCAATGCAGACCCGACAATCGCGCAACGTTCCTTGACCGATTTTCGTTCCTGCCAAAACTGCAGACGCGCGGTGATTCAGTAACAAATAACAATTAATGGTATTGTGAGCTATTTATGCCGTCTGCATGGCGTTTGCGTCGTATGGGGCATTCTAATTGCGTATTATGGTTCAACGACCGCGGTGCCCCCCGTTCCCAGACGGGCGACTGGCTCTTACGCCAATTTGCAAAATCGCAAACTTTCTGCTCCAGACCGCATGGATTGGATCCGTCTTTCATAATTTCCGTAATTTCGTGTTTGCCTGAGCAAATCGTTACGGACTACCGTTTGCTACATTTCCTCTTGTAACATTAACGGCACACGCATCCAATGTACTTGTGTTTGTTATAACTGCAGGATTTTTAGCGGAGATTGTATACCTTATTTCAAATCCCTGTTGTCCTAATCCTCCGTATCGGTGCCAGAGTGCTTTCCAATTAAAACTTGTTTTTGGACGAATTGCCGTATCGCTTTTAGTAAGCCAAGGGTGCCAATCTAGGACTTTAAGATCTGACAATCTGCCAACACTTGGAAGTAGTTTAATCCAGAATCACACTTTAATCTATCTTAGCGCATTTATACGTTTAGAATTTTTCTGCCGGCAGCCCAACCAAATTATATGGGAATCAGCTACAGAAACCGTAGGATATAGAAACCGGAGATCATAATTTAAAGTTACTTACGCTTCGGCGCCACAAAATGCTGCAGGGCACTGGAGGTTTAGTCCATCTATTCTAAATATGTTTTAAGGCGTGTGCAGTAAAAAATCTATTAATTATTATTTTCAGAAATGGACGTGTTTCACGTAGGCAAACGGCAGGGCAGCTTCGTGCACTGGGAGCCCATTTTCATCGGCACCCATCAAGATCCGCACTATGATGACCGGCTCAGCTGGGAGGGGAAGAAGGACAAGATGACACAGGTACTCTCTCACAATATTTAGAACTACTCCAGCTCTCTGCTACTCAGAACATATACATATAATGACTTAAGCTTTACTAGATATTTTATTACGCCATATTTTTACATTTTTAAGAGAGGTAGGGCATAGCGAATCTTCGCTCGTATTGAGTAAGAGAGGTAGGGCATAGCGAATCTTCGCTCGTATTGAGCTGCCCGTCCGGGGAAGGACCTCCACCCTATAGAATACCGCAGCCAAATGACCTCCGGGTCGTGTTTCTGCTGGTGAGTAGGGTCTCCGGAGCTCGTGGGGGGGTTAGGGTTGGGCCGGCATGGCAGTGGCAACTGACAGGTAACTAACCAGCTACTTGCCAGTTGTCACAGCGACTTGGGCTTCTCTTTAGCTTTCCATCAGGCGTAGGGAAGCCATTATGTCGAGCTACTATAAAAAAAAAAAAAAAAAAAAATTTCCTTTGGACAGCCTATTGCTACTATGACAAATGCATATTTTCGTATTTTTCCTGTGTTTCTGACCTAAGGATAGCACATTCCGACTATTTATACATTAGACAAGTTAATTTACATATATTTATAAGGGAATTACCAAGTAAATTATTAATTTTCCTTCATACCTTCACTATGTGTCACTGACCTTTTAAAACATATTGTGTAAAAAATGCAAAGAATATGATTGTAAACTTTGAATGTAACTCTTATATCTGTAACGTAGAAACTGAAATATTCAAGAGTTCTAGCAATTACTCTAAATAGTAATTCCTTCTTTCCAGGGTTACATTCTCTGCGTAAAAGACTACGACTTCATGATACTGAACAACGCTTTCCTTATACACAAGCCCGGCATCAAACACTACGTGAAAAATGCTAAGAGGGACTCATTGGCCGGCAAGCAAACTCAATTCATCAACAATGTCATCATGCCAGAATTGAAGAAATTGTTCGGCACCAGAACTGGATGTGCGCTGTGACGAAAGCGTAAAGTCATTAGATATACCATCCCGAAGGCTATCGGAGCGTCGGCGTGGCTAGTCTCTGAAGGTGCACCACGTCTTAGAGATTTAATCGTCATGGAGCCCTCCATCGGGATTAATTGACGGCATTATCAAAGTCGCAGGAAGGGACTGGATGCGGGAAGGTCGCAACCGGCCATTATACGAGTAGAAGTCTTTGGGGGAGGCCTACGAGACCTACGACTGAATATGATTCTGATGGAGACGATTCTTCAACTGTTTTGTCGATATGCTATCGATTTTGAGGCGAATTATCTCTGTGTGACCTCATAGAGGAAAAGGTATCTATCAGGCGTGCTAGTAGACTAGACGTCGAGAGTGGCAAATAAAGATGTCGAAGCGAGAAATCTTGATGCTTCTATTGGTTAAATAAACATGAATGGAATTCGATCATTCTTGTTGTACTTTACTATAATCAAATGATATGGTAGGTACAAAACTGGCCTAGTACATTTTGTGTAACTGAAGTTAAATTTGGGCGTTCACGTAGCCCGGAACTTTAAAGCCTTAAGGGTAATTGAAAATCGTCAGATTTTTATTGTGTGTATCGTATAAACACTAAAAGCCTATTGATAAATTTAATTAATAATAACTGGGGCTGTGAAGTGTTGAAGCAATTTAATGACGTCCCAAAACAAATATAGGCACTACTTTAATAATAATGCCTAAGGCTAGAGGCTATTGTAGTACGAAGTAATTTATTTCTTTTTTGGAACATTTAGATCATTATAATCTTCTGAAATCTCAGAATTAAAGGATTTGAAAATGTTTTTGCCCCAAAATGACAATTAAGGGTCTTGTAATAAATTTTTGTCAGGCGACAGGGTGCAAATCTCCTGATTTTTGTATAAAATAATTGTTTAGCTTTTTAGAGCGAATCGAAACATATCATAATTCATAGGTATAAGAACGGTGGGTAACGATTTTTATACAATGTACACAGTTACTATCATTATCTGGGAAGACCATAATACCTTTATGATATAGATCGATTTTATACTGCCATTTTACCATCGTTCTTTGGAGTCGACTCCTGCATATGCTTAGGTCGACTCCACAAGTGCGCTATACTATGTACTACGAATAATTAATACCTACTTGAGTCTGTCCTAGTTACGCAAAACCTTGAAAATAAATTATTTCTAAAAGCTACATAACAGCTATATTTAGATATACAACACAGCCATTATTATAAATTGGTAAAACAAATGAACTTTGTATCTCAAACTTTCAAAGTATAAAATCAATAAAACTTTGGCCCTTGGCCTATTAACACCGACTTGATTGAGTTTAATATACTTACTCGATAGTGATTGAAGTTGATACTTTGAAATTGAATTAATTATACATGTTGACATAAACTAGATACGCAATAACATCGTCCATATTCGTCTAAGTCAATAGGGTCATATATTTTTTTACTTGTCGTATTCAGGGATTTTCTCATGCACAACACAACCATAATTACGAAGATGAAAACATCTTTATTATTATTAAAAGCGTGTTTATACCTACAGTGAATTTTGATAATGTAAAGGTATTATATTGCTACGTTCTTAGAGCTTCGATTTGATTAATATAATATAGTGAACAACTCATGTATCATATCATATCGATAACTTCCAATACTTAGCATAAAGCTTATGAGACGAGGCCTTATTAAGTCAATAGTCTATGTGTACGTGTAAAGAGTCCAGAATATTGTATTCCTCAAGTCTCTCAAATTGCCTTTAAGCCTTAAGAAGACGATTAACGGTACATATATAATTAAAACGTCTATAGTGACGTCAATAATTTGCATGTGTTATAATTTCTGTTTGAATTGTCTCAATCGTATGTAAATATTATTTCCATTAGTTAGGCAACAAACTAGGCATTTTTAAGTGTACAGATTGAATAAAGTCAATTAATTATACATGTGTGAAAAGTAAAAATAAATACTAATTGTCCGGTACAAATTATTTGCAATACTACATACTATCGCAGCATGCAATATAACATTTTAGAACGTTTAGTGTTAGTAGCGCATTGGTCCATTACCTACAATGCGTAGAAAATGTTAAAGTAACAAACGTTGGGCGTAATCGACGACTACCTTAATGTGCCCTTACTGTCCACTATTTACAACTTATTGTTGATCACTTATAACAATTTGTCTACCTTAAAGCTAAAAGTTGATAAAAGTAAAATCCAATTAGATATAGGATTTTACCTACACTACTAACCTCAATACCCGTGAGGCTAGCCCCAATAGAACTGTAAATTTCTTAAAACGCCAAAATATTGCATACATTGTGCTTTTATTGGTATTAAGACTTGAAAGATTAAGAATCTATAGCCTAAGTATTTTATGTAAGTTTTGATCAATACTATGTTAATAAAACAGAACATATCGTTGTAACAATAACTTATATTAATAACATTTATTCAAAGAAGCTAGAATTCCTGAATTGCATTTTGTAATCTAATTATAAATAATGTGCCTATTGTATACGCCCTATAATCTAAGTAGGTGAATCCGTTTGAAAATACAAGAACAATAAAAAAAACTAGTTTTTATACTTTAATCAACAATTGTATATCAGTCAACGGATGTAAATTTAAGGAAGTGCCCGAGATTTGCAGTAAATATGTACATAGCCATACGTTTCTGTTACTTCTATTTTTGACTTCAGTTAAACTGATAAAATAGACACCCTTAACTCTATATGTATTTTATATGTAAAGAAATAAAACTAGTTTACGTTTAGGTACAATATTCCATTAAAATACCTAATTGTTTCAACTCTCATCGATACGGAAATGAAACGAAATAGAACAAAATATTCACATTCATAAGTGTGTTGATTACACCAACATTTCTATATAATAATATGTTGCTCAAATCTCGGGCCGAAATCTGTTCGATAGAACACAATTCTATCTCGACATTTTTACAAACAAGTGCCGAGGGGCAGTTATTAAACATACGTGTAAGCCGACTAGTGATATATCTTTGTAACATACATGTAAAAGTGTTTAAACTCACCACGTTCGATAATATTTTAGTAGATTTGTTATAAGTAGTGTAATAAAAAATCTTTTTTGATCTATAAATAAATTATTTAGAACTAATGTTTTAGCCAGATGTATAAATTTCGCTATATTGTCTATTATTACTTTTATATTCTTTCGCGAAATATTTTATTAGTTATTTGAAATTCTGCTTTAAGTTTAGCAGATTAGGATTTCTAATATAATACGTAATAATATTTCGTAAACTTTACTTTTCGTTTACTTTTAAGAAAAAATCCTATTGAATAGGTTTTTTTCATTTCTATGTCCTTAAATACTTATGCTCTTTAATCTTTTAAGTTAGAATATAAATATTTCTTTTGGGATTTGGTTATGGTTGATAAAAGCATGTGGTGAGTTTTCACTTTGGCACCTAGGGTTCGCAAAGTGCCTCTTAGTTTGTAAGTGCAATATGTAAAAGTCTTTCAATGTGATCATTTACGAAAATGTATTTATCGAATAATGTAAGTAGTTAACTTTTATATCAGCAATTTCATAAAAATCTACAGGTGCGTGTAATCGGTCTAAATTTTCAAATAAAAGAAATTTTATTTCTAAAGAAGTTTTTTTTATCTACCACTTTAAATCATTACACCTACATTCTATATTATATTATGTTAGATATACTTAAAACCCCTAAAACAGTATTTGCCCTAACCAAAACTACTTTTTAAACCTAAGTTACTAGATATCTAGATTAAAGATAAGGAGATGGACTTTCTTGAGGACTTTCCACTACACATTACCTAAGTATAAGTCTAATCAATAATATCTGCATTGTAATATAATAAAATTATCTAGGCTTCGATATGATTCGCTTGTAGGTAAATAGGTAGGTAGGTAGGTAATCCGTAAGTTTTGTTTTATAGAAAATGTGTGGAAAATGTATTGTTGTAATTGTAAAACTTACCATAGACACCCATATGGAAAAATATTAAATAGTAACGATATAAAATTATAGCTACACTTCCTTTCCTAACCCTTTTTTCCAAATTCCGTGTAATCCCTTGAATTCCAATCGTTTCCCTACCTTTCGTTATACTTGTCCCTACATTTGTCTGTGGGCAATTCACAAGTAGGTTCATGCCATGCCAAATAGAAAAAGAATAACAAAACTATAAATAAAATAATCTTACATTTATTTTAAAGTAAGTACATCTAAATCATAAACGCTCGGTCTAAAGATGTCCCTACTCCCAAAATAGTCAACAACAAATGGCATTTTATCGCAGTCCCTTTTGCTCTACGCCTTCGATCAAAAGGTCCCGGTCCCGGAGGACCATAGTAATGGCTGTCTGGAGGTCTACTCGAGTTCCTGTATCGAGCGAACTCATCATAAGTTGGTATACGACTCTTAATTTCCGGAACTGGTGGTATTCCTGGAGTCTCATGCCTTTGTTCCTCATAAGAACTTGGTTTAGTTTCCTCTTGTGGACTAGACTCTACTGTTTGTGCTGGTTCTTCTTTGGTGTCCTCTTGTGGACTAGATTCTTCTACTTGTGCTGGCTCTTCTTTTCTTTCCTCTTTAGGTGGTTCTACTTGACTTTCGTCTGATTTCTGTTCTCCACTATCACCTTTATCTTCACCGTTTGATAGCAGTATACTTATATTTCGGTTCATAATGTCAAGTGAATAAAATCTATGGTTTTCATCAAAATAATTAGAAGAAATTCTTAAATCAGGAATATAATACGAATCTACATTGCAAGGAACTTTCCTGATACTTTGTCTAGGATATTTCCGGTATAATAATCTCAAGTTTGTATGAAAAATGATAAAAAATAGAATTGTGCTTAAAAAAGTGGTAACGGATGACATTTCCATGATAAACAATAAGATTGACATTTAAGCAGTATTTTTTTAAATTAAAGAATATGTAAAATAAGTAAGTAGGTTTAATAATACTTTGTAGAAACGACCTTCAACTTTAAATTTCAAATCATTTTCATCTGGTAAGATGGATCAAGGTAAATAAGATGCTCAATGTTCATTGCTCACCAATCAAAACAAATCTATCAGACAGAAGAGCTGTTCTGCAGCTCAACGCAATTAGATTGTCAAATAAACATTTATTACATAAACTTAAGATCTCATCTATTTTCCTAAATATAACCCTAAAAATACAGCAACCCTCAAAGTAAACTGACAAACCTCACAAAGCATTCATAATACCAGTCTCATTTGCACCTACATCAGAATTAGCGGTAACCCTCATTTCCTAAAGTTTAACCAACTCGGCACTCACGCAAAAGCCCAAGTTTACGGCGCAAACTAACAAGTGAGAATTCCAAAATGAGTGTAACATCCCAGACTGGGTGTGCGCCGAATGCCGATGAGCCGCCGGTCGAGATAAGGAAGTTGATCTGCAGACGGAACGTGCAGCGCATACGCGGCGACTTCACAATCTACAGATAGGCCACGGTAACAGATAAACGCAAGTCTAGCGTTAAAGTTATGCAGGAATCCCAGACTAATATAGACAGAACGGGTAGAGTTTTGGGCAATGCATCGACGCAGATGATCAACTTCGTACATAGGTACGAAGACGTAAATAGTTACGCGTTAAGTCATGAAAATTATACCTACAACCGACTGAGTAGTACTGTCACTTTAACTGGTCGGACAATGGCAGAAATAGCATAAGGTCTGGTATAGGCAGGATCATAGTAATTAAAAATCTAAATTATTTTTAATTCATCATCATCACCTGAACTTACTAAAAAAAGGGTTCGTTAAGGTTCTTAAATGTAATATTAACATAAAAAGGCCTTCTGTAGTTCTTTGGGTATGCGCCGCCAACCTCAATCACCTACCGTATTTGGCACAAATTTATTTTCTTATCGTTTAACGGAATGCACAGTTATCATAATGGCATTCAACGTCAGAAGGGAATGGGTTAACAGATGAAAAACTATTGCCTGGGAAAACGCAGTTATATGTCTTGTAAACATCTCGATAAGGATCCTGTTCACGTCCAAAGAACTGTTAATTAGTACTGGTATGCGTAATATTTCCCGTTACATTAAAAAATATTCTAAAATGCTAATTTTACAGGGCAATTAGTAGGACCACTTTTTCATATAAAACACAGTGGATTCCTTTTTCGCCTGAAGCTAAAATGGCAACCCAAGTCTTTTGTTTTTTCTAAGTAATTATCAGACAATCGAACAACATCACATTCATTGGTCCGATCCCAAAGTAAGTAGCTTGAGCACTTGCCACACGTACCACAAATATGTATATACAAACGTAAACACCCAAACACGGAACAAACACAAATGTTCATCACACCTTTGTCCCGGGTGGCGATCGAGCCCATGACAACTGCTAAAGAGGCTGCTCTGCTGCTACAGTCAGTTGATATGTCAGTGGCGGGCGGCTCACAAGATGCATCACGTTTCGTTTATAGGATTCCATATTGTAGGTGAGAAGAAACGAAGAGGCAAAGAGGGTGTCCTGGAAAGGAGTTCTAATTTTAATTGTATTATGTCGCCAACCTCTTTAAGGAATATTCTCCACTATGCTGATTTGACAGCTTATAAAATCATTGTTTTGTACAATCGTTTTGGCATAATTTTCGGATCGTCCGAATTGTGGAAAGTCCCGCGACAGCGTTCTATTTATGTCTGGTGCACTTAAAGATTTAGTTTTTATAGTAATTTATTTAAGATCCGGTCTAAGAGGCGCCACCAAACATGCTTATTGCTCATAATCACTAGATAATTAATTAGTAACATATGAAAACACTAGCTAGCGTTGGATGCTGTGATGTGCTGCTTGACACGTCCTGAGGAGAAGGAATCAAAAAGAAATTAAGTATATAAAGAAGACAAGACTTTCACCAACCCATTGTAACCTACCCACTATCATTTTTTTAATTCGTAATGCGTTTGAGCTTGATTGCAATATTTCTGATGGTGAGCAATCGCAGTCTAAGTACTATAGAGGCGAAATACCTGTGCAAGTCTTTGGAACTTGCACCATATCTATAATTTTTGGCCGATCCGGAATTCAAACTGGGACCGCTTGGCTATCAGGTGGCACCTGTAACCATTAGACTAACGAGGCAGTACATACATTACTAAAAAAATGCGTTTGTCAATACTTTATCATTAGGCAGGACGAAGCCACATTTAACCATTAGGTATTGATTGGCGATTACAAATTAAATTAACAACCGATTCCCTTGTTGATCAAGCGGATCATCTCGATAATAATATGGTAAATCCTTGACTTTCAAATAGCATTGAATAGTTTCCTTTTGATTCTTAATTTTAAAGGTTACAGAATACATTAAAACTACGATTATAATCAATAGCCGTTCCACTCATCACAATCACATGCACAAAATAACATCTTGCCACTACCTGTCTAACAAATGACCAAATCTTAGAATATTTCGTCATTTCGCCACATAATTAATAGTCCATTGAAACTAAATGACCGAAACCAGTAGGTAGAGTTATCAGAGTGGCAGCGTAATAGCCCTGGAACAACTAACTCCGATGTGTGCTAAGTTTCGAGCCGTTCCGTAGGTAGATATACAGATAATTACTAAGAGCTCGGCTCGGAACATATACAGACAAAGCTCCATACAAAATTTTATGATAAAGATGTAAGGGAGCGGCCTATCATCTTATCGCTCCAAGCCAACCTCACCGGCCCGTGGTGTATCCTGCCGAATAACAAACGAGGCGCTGGCAACCGACTGGTGGCGGTATAACCATCAGCATCACGATTGAATGCGTAGCTAATTACCACAGGCCGATGACGGGCAGCAGCCTAACTACGAGTATAGCGAGAAGCTACGCCCTGCGATCGCCAACCCGCCTGCGCAGCAACGTAGCGATTATGGGTATATCCTCCAGATGTTTCCCCTTAGTGGTGAACAAATGGAGAGGCCTATGTCCAGCAGTGGACTGCAATAGACTGATGATGATGAGGAGGGATGAAACACATTGTGCTCCGATAACAAGTTCGGCTTTAATTAGGTACAAGTTTTGATGTTAGATGTACCTACATTGCACTGTTAGTAAATAGGTCTATCAATAAAGGTCAAATACATTTTAAATATTGGAAACGAAGTTTTCCCACGTCCGATTTAGCGTCCTTTCACATCCTTTAGAATCAATCAATCAAATCCCGATATCAAAAATTTCAAACACGTAGGTACACAATTAAGTAATTAGCTTTAAAACCTACTTCAATTTAGCGTCCATTAGATGCTACCGTATCATTAATTACTGGAGACACGACCGACTTGATTGTGGTAATAAGTATTCGTATAAGGCGCCGTAAAAAGAATTCCATTGCTAGAAAAGCGGCTACAAAAAGGGGGAGGAATGTTGGGCAGATTTAGTACGAAGATTGCTTAATTCATTAGCTCGAAGGGTCTCTTTAACGGTACGGGAGTAGGCTTGACTTACTGTCCCGAGAGAAAGGGGATGATTTTACTCTATTTATGGCTCTAATAATCATGCCTTGTTAGTCTGGTGGCTCGAAATGACGTCTAAACACATGCCGTACCACCTCTTCACTCCCACGGTCACGAGCGTGTGTCCTCGTGCAGTTAAAAAGGTAGACCGGGTATGATTCTCAGAAAGTGATGCATTCAGCAGCGGACATTCACTACTTGCATTGAAAAACAAATGAATCCCTTATACTTCCGGCTGAAATGCCTCATCATAAGTTCTTTTTTTTTAAAGTAGCCTAATCTATTCTATAATATTTACTGTGCAAGACTTAATATCAATTAAATTGTGAATTTTAAGATAAAGTAACGAAGAGAAGTAGTAAAATAAATAGTACTTACCTTGGCATAATCGAAATTTGCATAAAGTAAAGATCCGTTTTGCCATGCAAGACAAAGTTCCTCAAACTTTGAAAAGATTCGATCGAATTCGAACACTGAAGTCCACTTTTCTAACTTAAACAATTTGACAGTGACACACCATAGACTTTTCAGAAAAAAAACTGTCTAACAGTAAAAAAAATGCGTATTCTCCATTAATTCTTTATTTTAGATTTTAAAAAACATAATAATATAAATAAGTCCAATTTACTTAAATAATGAAGATTCAATTACGAAAATAGCCATTGTGGAGTCCAACTTAGTCACACTAAGAGATACATTAATTATGTACTACTTAGATAATATTAAGTACTTTGTTACATCATTCTGACGTACCCCCAATAGTTGACGAATGTCGCTTTGAGAAAGGCTGTAATAAGGAATAAACAGACATTTATTGCAAACCATTCTTGAAAGTTCAAAAGTGCTAAGCTAAATGTCACATAGAAAATTCTTCAATTAAATAACATAAATGTTCTTAATGTTAAATAACATTGATCGTAAATTCTAGTAAGTATTACTGATAGACCAGAATGCGCAAATAAGGATGTCAGTCCATAGATAAAATATTAAAAATTATGTTTTTGTCTTTGTTTAAATTTACGCGCGAAAATAGTTCTATTTCTATATTTTTTAAAGGTAACGAATTCTTCGAAAAAGAACAATTAATACAATAAATGTTGGTATTTAAAATAATGTAAGTACCTAATGATGACACTTCTTTTGAAACAGTACTCGGAATATTATTTATTTTTATTTTATTTATTAATAAGTTTATAGATAACTTTTCCTAATTCTTACTAACAAAATATCGCGCCGTTTAGACTTTTCTAATTTTGTTTTTACTTCTATGAGGAAATTTACAAATGAGAACACTTTCAGTGTTTGAGAACGTGTAATCTATTTAGAGCTCTTTAGAGCCTCGAGCGAACTTGCAGTTTATTTTGCTTTATAGGAAATCGAACCCCAAAGATAATCGAAAATATTATTTTATTTTAAGGAATAGGACCACAGCAGAGGGGTTCAGTAGGTATTACCTACTCATATCGAAAGCTTAGTAAAATGGTTGTTTACATGAAACACTTCGTGTTCTATTGTAACTTTGTCAAAGTTTATTAAACTATTACGGACATTGGCAGAAAAGATTTATCCGAGTGGTTTCCGGATTTAGAGTAGATCCCGTCTCGTCCCGTGGGTATTGTAAAAGACGACTAAGAGATTATCCGGAAACTGGGTAAAAAGAACTACTGCGGTCATCAATCCGCTTACCACTTAGGCAAATCCCCCAAATAAATTGGTCATGGGGGAGGCTTATGTCCAGTTGTGGTCATCTTCAGACTGATGATGATGGCAAAAAAGAAAAGACTATCTGGCTTTATAAATAAAACAATATCGTACAAGAAACGTTTCAAACGTTCTTTTGTTGCCCACACCTTATTCCACTCGATCATACATCTGCATAGACGTTTACCAAACAGAAACACTAACAAAAGATTGAAAGCTCGTCGTGCGAGATCGTTCCAATACGGGATCGTATCCGTGAACCTCCTCGACGAAGACGAGACATGTTTATGTAAATAGACTGATAAATGATAGTATAACTCGTGATACAAGTGTGTGCCACACTTGTATCACTACAAATCACTCTGAAAGGTCCCTGTCACTAACATTGTCGCAATACTATGCTTACTTATCGTGATCCTTTCACAATGGCAACTCACACTTTTCTTTGCCAGTTCAAACCCGCCCATTTGTAAAGAAAGTGACATTAAAATACCTACACTGGATCGGAATTGACATTGAAATAAATCAGAAGACTTAGATTTCTTAGGACATTAGGTAGGTACTGCAAGTTGTTGCCGAAATTTCAGTTGTTGAGGTTGTGTGTAAGGAAAGCTTAAAGCTAACAATAATTAAGTGTCCAATGCTAATTATGTACATAGGTACATATTTACAACCTGATCACACAAGGTTTCCACGAGAGGTCTAACAATATAGGTACCTACTGTTTGTAGGTACTTACCTATTAAAGGATACAATCGAGAAAAGAGCCTATATTTACGACTGTCTTCGTGGCGCAATGGTTAGCTAAAGCGCGGGCTTTCCGAAGGTTTCGGGCTTTGGGGTTCGATTCCCGATCGGGACAATTTAGGAAATTACCTTCTCTTAATTGTCTTGGGTCTGGGTGTTACAGGCAGTTAGCGTGAATTATTATCTGGCACATTTATTTATTTAAAAAAATGTTTAATGAAGTGATCGAATTGGGGACCTTCCGTGCTTTCCATCCGGCTGGAGAATTGTCTCACGGAATGAACACCGATATCATTAATTTGGATCGAGATATCTTCAATGCAATTTTTTTTGTAGTAGCTCGACATAATGGCTTTCCTACGCCTGGTGGAAAGCGAAAAAGAAATGGTCAGTTACCTGTCAGTTGCCACCGCCATGCCGGTCCAACCCTAACCCCCCAAGGCGCCGGAAACCCTGTACTCCGGCAGAAACGCGACCCGGAGGTCATTTGGTTGCGGTATTGTTGGTAGATATAGGGTGGAGGTCCTTCCCCGGACGGGCACCTCAATTCGAGCGACGATTCGCCTACCTCTCTTAAAATCAATAAAAAACATATCTAAAGTACCTTATTGTTTGATCCCAAAGCTTTTGAAAAACAATTCACTAAGTAAGAATACTGCATTGCACGTAGAAGCTACATGTCATACGCAGAACAAACGCATTCATTGTTCATTACATCAATATCTATTTGTCCTAAGATTTACCAAGCCAGACATTGAATCACTGCTGATGACGGATCATCAAGATGGAATTTGCTGTTTTTGCAACAAGACCATGTAGAGATCCAATCTGAACAGGTTCACCAGTGACCCCTGTAATAACATTAGAATGTCCGGCTCAATCAAAGGTTATAGGTACCTACGTTACGTTACGGGTCAGTCCACCTGATGTAACGAAGGTGCGGCCGAGATGAGACCTGGGTGTCGCAACCCGGTTGTCCCCAAGGTCGTACTCAGAGCCTTTGGCACAACGTTCAGTGCTCGTCCGAAGCTTTGTGTGAACGCATCGGTTTACAGTACCAGTGATGAAGGCTTTCATAATTTTGGCGTGCGTCTGCGCCGTCGGTAAGTTTTACTTACTGCTGATTTATTTTGAGCGATTACTTTGATGATACGCGGTTTGACGAGATCTCTTTGTATCTGTCTTGTGTGTTTCGAAATATTACCTACTCATTTAAATTCTACGCATGTGTTTCCACGTCTTTCAATCTTTACAAACTAAATGAAATTTACAGGGAAAACCATTTTGAGTTTATTTAAAGGATAACTTTAAGGAAAAATATTTTATGGGAGCTCGTTTATAACTTAAACACGGCTCTTTATATTTTTTCTACCCAACCACCTAGGTGTATGTATTTATTTTATTAGTAAAAACTATATACAAAAGGCACCAAAACTCAATAATTTTGTAAATTAATTCTCCGTGAAGAATGAATAAACACTTCGGTTAAGAATTTGAAATTAAAATTACATTTCCTTATCTAGGTATAAGAAAATGCTTGTAAATAAAATAAGTAGGTACATTTAATTATTCAAAATCTTCAGTTTTATATTATTAACATATTATAAACACTAGATAACCTAAATGGATATTCTAGGACAAACATATCGCTGCGTAATCAGAAAACTTCAGAAAGTAGTCCTCCTATTGTTTTAATACGAAACACGAATTCCGTATATTAAGATCCATTCAGTCCACACCAACCAATAGGTCTCAAAATAATGTTTTCCCATGTCCCATATAAGTAGAAGATGACGGTTAGAAGGCGTATCCCAGTATAGGTACCTACCCAGATTCCAGACAATACACCAAATAGAGAGCACTTCCTAGATTAACCTGACCGGGAATCATACCCGGAAACATCGCATTATCCGCGCTTTAGGCTTAACTCTCCATTGCGCCACTGAAGCTGAGTCATTCAGTTGCTTTAATATTAAAAGGAAAATTTTCAGTCCCTTGGTTTATAGTAAAAAGAACAGGGATTTACCCTATTCATTTAAATAAACGTAGGAATAACATTGACTTGATGAGAATATGATAAAATATTATTATTTTTTATCCGAGTGCTACTTCAAATCGGATAAACTTGACACCACTAACACTAAGAATGGTTAATTAACATCATAATTAGCTCCGTACACGCGTCGGTTCCTCTCAACAATGGAACTTGAATGCGATTGAAACTATTAATTGTGTAACGCGTTTCTTACTTAAGTCGTTACTTTGATAATAAACAAATTTTATTATCACTTCCAGGGTTATTCGTCATTTGACGACATTCATGCTAAATTCACTATAATAATAATTATGCTCGTAATATATACTTTCAGAAGTTCTCAGCAATGTACTGTCGCGAATATAAGGGTTTGATTCCCAATCTTGTGATAATTTTTATTCATTAATTAATTCTTAGTCCTGTGACCGCTGAGAAATGAGACACAAAAGAAAACCTATTGTCATTGTCGCATATAAGCGTCACCGGCGTTGAAAGGGTTAAAAGTGATAGTATATCTAGGTATCCCATACCATACCTACTCGTATAATCTAACTACATCTTAGTGGTGCATAGTCGGGGGAAATTCCATGCTCAATTATGTATTCTTAAATTTAATATTATGTACAAACGTAAATAATAAGTAGGTATACAATATTCGCTCTTGACCTCTAACATATCAGTCTGGGAGGACGACAAGACTAATACTTGCACACATTAAAACCTGCATAATCATTATACCTGTCAATTCTCCATGTTTTTACGGCAACCACTTTATCGTGAACGTTTATTTCTTTTTTGTACTAAAAAGGTTCCTACCTACTTAAAGAGTGTTTGGCTTTATGTTTTTAAAAGGAAGTTTATCCTTTACTTATTTATTTAAATCAACAGGTACCTCAAAAATAATATGAATCCACTGGGATTTACACATCATTTCAATAATTAAACTTCGATTAATTTCGTCTTGAAATTCACAGTAAATACGACTTATTTATTAAAGCTTCTTCTGCACAAAAATGTATCAAGCTACTGGTCCTAACTATATTTTAGCGCTCTGATGCAATATAATTGAAGCTGAGCAATATGACTTACGTTTTACAGAGCGTTTAAATTTCGAAAAAGTGACTCTGTGTTTTGAAAAAGAAGACGTGTGATCGCCGTCCTAATGTATTTTGATTGTCTTTTGAAATTCAACATACCTATTAAATCTAATAAAGTAACTACTAAACTATATACATTTTGATAGTTATCTAAGCTTGTCCCGAATCTCAACTTCAATTCACTCAACTTTCAATTTCATTTGGCTCTTTACTCAAACGTGTTCTTAATCAAACGAATGATTTATTCAAACAGCGTCCGCGCAATTCGGTTCGTCGTTTGGGCAATTTGGACAAACCCCGCAGAGAGGTCAGCAGCAGGGCTCATTTGCAAGCCAACCACAGCAGCAGGCCAAGAGCTCCAGCCCTGGGTCCTGTCGGGAGAGCAACGAGCGGTACCCAGTCTCTGGAAGCTGTGACAGATACATCGAATGCATCGTAAGTGTTACTATAATTGCTTATAATGCCTGCGTTCAAAAGGTCGTAGGCATTATAAAGGTTGGGCAAAAATTATTATTGTATTTTAGAAAATAGAAATAAGAGATGTAGTATGAACCATTAGGCTCTGGTACTCTTCCAACATACATTCCCTTTTTGTTATAGTCATGAATCTTTTAAAAGGGCGTGAAGCGGCGCCTATCCAGGCCGTTCTGTTGTGACTTCGTCGTCCGTTCAAACCCTAAGAGGGGTTGAAAAGTTATCAATATTAGCAATAAAATAGATCGAATTGCTTGAATTCAGATGAAGTATTTTCCAATTAAATCAACTTCCTTCCTTTAAAAAGGATTCTTCCATGTATTTTCCGACATAGGTATTTAAAAAATCTAAATTCTGACAATGGGTCGTCTTCAATGATGGGAATACCCTTTGCTGAAGTAAAAGATAAATTATTTATGTAAATAAAGTTTATGAAGTGTGATAGGACCAACACAGTCATATGAGGAAGAAGGGACATTTTTTATATTAGTAACTGGAATAATTATGTACCTAACAAAAGTAATTTGTCTCTAGAATGGAACGTCCGAAGAAAAGCTGTGCCCAGACGGCCTACGGTTCAACCCCAATGTGAACTTCAATGTCTACCCGTGCCAGTACCCCAACGACGTCCCGTGTCTGGAACGTTCGTCGCTCCGTGAGTAGCATCATAAATCGCATATATCCTATACTTTTAGGGCTGGCGTAAAAAGCACTGCCCACACGATCGATGCTAATATGTAACCCTTCTAATACATCGACTACGAATACTTAAAAAATCTCCAAAAATGTATTCATATATTTGTTGAACCTATCTACTTAGAGAATACCTATATAGGGTATTTAACCCTACCATCTACAAACATACCTACCTCCTTGGGATATTCTAATATTTTTATTGGTTATGTATTGGTATTCACAAAAAGTATCAAACGTCAAATAAACGGCTTCGATTGAAAAACATATTGAATAACCTTGGCGAAACCTCTGCGTTATCGAGATGAGGTCCATAATATAAATAAGAAACACCAAGCCTTTTACAATTTTATACTGGTCCAAAATACTTATTAAAATCATATTAATTTATTCAATGTTTCATCATCATCATCATCATCAGCCTATTGCAGTCCACTGCTGGACATAGGCCTCTCCAGTTGTTCTCCACCTAGGGCAAACTTCTGGAGGATATACCCATAATCGCCACGCTGGGCAGGTGGGTTGGCGTACGCAGGGCGTAGCTTCTCGCTCCGATGACGCTGCTGCCCGTCATCGGCCTGTGGTATTTAGCTACGCCTTCTATCGTGATGGTTTTACCGCCACCAGTCGGTTTGCCAGAGCCTCGTTTGTTGTTCGGCAGGATGCACCAGGCAGGGCAGGTGAGGATGGCTTGGAGCGAAAAGGTGATAGCGTGATAGGTCGCTCCCTTACATCCCAATCAATGTTTAATACAGGTATTTTGTATAATAAGGCAAATCTCCCAAATGACAAATGGTCATTGGGAGAGGCCTGGAGATAGTCCAGAAGTGGACGTCTTAAGGCTGATGATGATGACGATAAGCTGCATTTGCAGATAAGCAGAGAGGTACTTCTGATTCAATACTGAGAAAATGGTAGCATTAGAAATCTCGAGAAAATAAGAGAGGTAGAGAATTGCGACCTCCGACCCTATTTCAATACCGCAGCCAAAAGACCCGGGTCGTGTTTCTGCCGGTGAGTAGGGTCTCCGGAGCTCGTGGGGTGAGTGCTGCATCAGCAGCCGGGGGCTAACCCCCGCCGCTAACAACTGCCAGGTAACTGACCAGTTACTTGCCCGTTGTCCCAGCGACTTCGGCTTCTCTTTCGCTCCACCAGGCGTAGGGAACCCAACATATCGTTCCAAAACTTCTAACGCTCGACAACCCTGAGTTCAGATTATATTTTTCCGAGATGCGAAGTCGTATCATGTCGCAATAATTCAGGGCCCATGTCGTGGCAAGGAATACTCAACACGTGACTCAGTACCCACACACCACGCAATCAGGTATGCATCGCGGTACCCTCGACGTAGATGCTGATATCATCTCTTATTTCGACTTTAAATTTAACGTTATTTTTAAATATTCGTACACTTTGTCTTGTAACACGTTTTTGCAAACATTTAAACTAATGTTTTGCATTTTAAGTTATTTTTTTGTTGCAAATTCCGGACCCTTCCTGAATCCTTGGCATATTGATGCATCTTTAAAGCGTAAAAAATTGTATACTTACATATTTGTTTCTGTCTAAATTTAAAGTAATCGTTGTCAATCTTTTACGTTTGATAGATTCTATTGTTTAATAAAATACCTGTTTCGTTAAATTAATGATTTCGCCAGGACTTTCAGTTATCCCAAGATAGCACAAGAATACACTACATCTGTTTAAAAGCGATAACCCCCCTTAAGACACGACAGACACACCACCACTTACAAAAAAAAATACATTTAGTACAAGAATTCAGAACTCTTTGTATGTTACAGAGCCGCCTCAACCTACTGACGCTTGCCCTAACCAGTTCGGCTACTTCCGTCTCGGCGACGCGAGGAACTGCAGCTACTTCAGGAATTGCGTGAACGGAGTCGGCTACGACTTCACCTGCCCCGAGGGCCTCGCCTGGAACCCCGACTCCTACCGCTGTGACTGGCCCGATGAGGTCGCCGAGTGTGATGCCGAAGGTAGGTTATAATTTTTTTTTCCACTAAGGTGCCAAACAAGCCTACGGCCCGACTGATATTGAACGGTTACAATACCAGGAGTATCACACGCGCGTTGCCGACCTCTTTACAAACTTTTTGAAAATCTTATAATAACGCTCTAACGCTATCTCGACGAAATACAAACCTAATTTCTTTTATGCTCGCGTACCTATTTAGGTACCTACAGCTAAACGGCTGTTAAAGTATTATAAATAACCATTTCAGTAGGCTTCTGAACGTAACGAACTTTTTTGTTATGGCCTAGTTTAAACACTAGGTGGACAGACACATTTACTTATAATGAGTTTTACTCTCAGTTTCTTTCTATGGTCTGTGGTTTTACTACAGTGATGATACAAGTAATTATTATTACATATATTTTTGTCATATATATATATATGTCTTGTTAGTTACCGTTAGACATATTTCGTCGTTATTAACAAACTCGACTGTTAATCGAAAGTCAATTAAAAAACCACCAAATACTAAATTATCACAACAAGAAAGACCTATAGAGGAAAAATGAATAGGCTAGGAATTAGGTAGGTATAGTCAACGACAACATTGATCATAACTTAGGTGTTAAACTACCTTTTTCCCATGCAAAAGAACCATTAGTTAAAAAATAAAGATTTTCTTATTTATTTATGTACTATTTAGAATATCGTTAATGAATTGTGTGTCACTTCCAGCAGTAAACAATGAAATATTTCATTATTTTCAGCTTTCCTTGGCTTCCGATGCCCTGAGATTCCTATCTCCAAAGAACTTGGTGCCCCGGCTGGATACAGATTTTACAGGTAAGTTATAATAAATCAAGTCAAAACTCAAATTAATTTGATTCATAATCTTTAATTATTAATCTTTAAGCATGGGCCGGCATCTTTTTTTTTAATTAACTGCTTAACGGCTTTGGAATCTACTTAGTCCATCAAGCCTTGGGCCGGCATCTGAAGTTTTGTTATTAATATTACTTTAACTTAATTATGTAACTACCCACAAACTAGAAAATCAGTTGTTTATTGTATAGGATTTAACAATGAATAACGTCAATTAAACATAATCGATCAATTTATCGTTTAATCGATCAGTTTAAAAATGATTAAACAATAATAATTTGTTCAACTTATGTTCTTGAACCCGCGAGCATTATAATATTTAGGCTCGTTTTCTAGAACAAATATCTTTATGCGGTCACGCAAATTATGTCTATATAAAATGGTATTTGTGATTCACATACTTGACTTAGAACTGGTTGCCCAATGGAGACCGGTCAGCAGGTGCTAAATGTCAGCAGATGAGCGGTGACCTTCATTATGTAACCTCGTTATTAGAAATGCCAGCCATTTGCTAACACGACCCCGTATGTAGTTTGTATGATTTTATTGTAAACACATCCAATTTCCTTGCGCCATATCATTTCTATAGAATTTGTAGAGGATCAAGCAATCTAATGGCAATTTATTTCAATTGGATCTAAAAGTAGGTAACTACCTACATTTTAAATAAACGGAGGGTTCCACCGACTTAAGACAAAAATTAGAAAAGAACTTTAATAGCGATCTTATGTAAATAAAAATACCTAAGTCTAATAATAGAGATGGATTAGGCCTTATTACCTACTTACATACAGTCTTTACCATAAGGACACATAATAACCTTTATAATATTCTTAAAACGTAGAATGGAAGCTTCCCCGTCATTTGATTACCTATAGTAGAAATGACCTCTTTCTTTTTAAGCAGGTTACAAACGTTAATGTTACTAGTATTGTTTACTTTCTAAAAAGGCCCCAAATTCTTGTGTCACCGAGGGCCCCAAAGTCAAATATATATAAGACGGCCTTGATGGCTCATGGTGACGAAGAAGTAAGAGACGAAGGGATTAACATATTGCTGCTCTTAAGATCAATAACAAACGATACATAAACTAACTTTGTCATATGTATGACTAGCTGCCTTTAAATTTTATATGATTGCATGCTTGCTTTAGTTCAGAACACACAATTAAAGTAGGTACATATTCAATAATCCATAGGAAACAATCTTTCTTGGTGAATACATACACCTACCTACTCTTCTCTCTTATACTCTTATCTAATAGGTACTCGTGTATAAGAGAGTAGGTATAGCATCTACGCAATAACAACGGACAAATATCACAATTTCAAGTTACAAAGCTTACCTAGTTATACAACTATTGGTATGCAAATATAAGTGGTTGCATATACATATATGCATCAAACAGGATAACAACTTATGAAATGTTTTACCTAACAAAGTAACGACTGCCTACATGCCAGTGATTTTATACGGACATGTGATGAGACAGGATGATTGCTATTAAAACGTGCTAGCTTACAAGCAGACATGAATGAATAGCTTTATAATTAGTTAAGACAAGCTATTATATACTTCTTATAACAGGATTCAATGAATTCACTGTGTAACCACTTATAAATTATAATTTGCGGTAAGTTAATAAATATGCCTTAATTTTTGCCATTTTCGTTAATATAGGTACAATATTAACGTTATAATTAACGGTCTCGATAAATAATTATATAACGACCATCTAATTGTTTAACAATGCCATCATTAGATGACTAATTATTTTATCAATATAATAACAATAAGGTAGAAATACCTTTTGAATGGATTATTCGTTATAGAACGTGGCAGACAGGACAGGGCTTTTCACAAAGGACCTTTGAAGGTTTTTCTTGAACTATAAGTTTTATGCATACGATTAAAGGAGGTTCCGAAAACAACAAGAACTTAGGCATTCACCTTTTAAATACGAAAAAGATGTAACGCCTACACACATTCAACTTCATAACACACAACTTATTTTTAACCGACTTCGAAAAAATGAGGAGGTTCTTTCCATCCGGGGATAAAGAAGAATCGCCATGAAAAGGCTTAATCAGGGCTTTCCTAACGTAACATACGACTTCCTGTCAAAAGTTTACGACTTTGCCCCTCTCTTCAGTAAAATTAATTTACTCTTCCTAAAGTTTGCCTGGAAGAGAGCGTTACCTACTAGCAATGAATCATACCTCTTGCAATACTACGTTAAGTTTGTAATGTAGGAAAACACACAATAATAATAATGTACTGTAGTATTTTTATTTTGTGAGATATATAATATCTATGTATTTACTTATAGACAAACTAATAGTAAAATTTGTCTGTTAGTACAAATATTAACGCCTGCATTACTATTTCCACATTGCAGATCAGACACCAACTGCCAGAAATACTTCCTATGCATCGAGGGTCGCCCGCGCGTTCTGAGCTGTGGTGGTGACTCCGCCTTCGACGAACTCACCTCTACCTGCGTGTCTGCAGATGAGGTGGAAGTGTGCCCCCAAGAACTGAGACAAGCGGCCGCCAGAGCGAGGGCTGAAGAAAAGGAACTACTCGCCAAGGAAATAGCCGTGAACTCACTGACTCCTCAACAGAAAAGGAGATACTAACCATTGATAAGGCATTTGTTGTGATATATTACAAAATGTAAGACGTGAAATATAGTCATGTTAGTGTAATTAACCAGTTACCACTAAACCAAAAAACTGTCTTACCAACTCGATAAAAATGTTTATCTAATTTTGTGAATGAATTAGAAAACCAATGCTAGTTTCTTATCACTCATACATATGTGTTGTTTTATATTGTATCGTAATGAAGTACATCGATGGCGTAATAGATAATAGCTTAACAGTTGTCGTCAGAAAACTTATCTCAATTGACTAGCCGATCAAAACCCTACTCTTTAAGTAAATACGTCATATTAGTGACGTTCGATTTTTCTAGAACCATTAAGATTTATTTGTAAATGTACGTGCATGGACAGACTTATTGTTTTATAATAAAAAAATTGTTAGTTACAACTGTTGTTTTAATGATCATTTTCGACCGCAAATATTATAAATCGGAGCCGCTAATTAAGTGACAAACTTGATCTTGGTGACAATTTTGGTATAAAATGCATTTGTATTGTAGTTCGGGCATCATTTTGAAATTATTATTCACCGGAGCAAATAGTTAAAATAAATCTAACACAAAATGTTCCGGTATATCTGTTTAGCAGTGTTCGTCGCCGGAGTGTGTAAGTAGAAGTAAAATTTATAATTAAGTAAGAATAGCTTTCTCCATCATCAGCCTATTGCAGTCCACTGCTGGGCATAGGCCTCTCCAGTTGTTCGCCACCTAGGGCAAACTTCCGGAAGATATACCCATAATCGCCACGCTGGGCAGGAGGGTTGGCGATCGCAGGGCGTAGCTTCTTGCTCAGGTGACGCTGCTGCCCGTCATCGGTATGTAGTATTTTGCTACGCATTCTATCATGAAGGTTTACCGCCACCAGTCGGTTTGCCAGAGACTCGTTTGATGTTTGGCAGGATGCACCACGGGCAGGTGAGGATGGGTTGGAGCGAAAAGGTGATATGTCGCTCCTTTACATCCTAGCTTTCTCCATTTCTTTTATAAATTTTGTAGATTTATATTAAAATTATATTATTTCTATTAATTTAATTCCTGCAAAAATCTAAGCACTTAAAGATTTGTAGAATTACATAATTTTATTTATTTGTTTCTGTGACCGTATATCATATGCAGCAAAAGAATGCAATGGAAAATATCAAATAAAATTGTTGAATAATGTTCTTTAAACAGGCAATGGGCAAGCTGTGGTGGAGACCAGGAGCCCTGAGTGCAAAACCCGCAACGGTTATTATGCTGTGGATGGAAACTGCGACGCCTACATAGAGTGCCGGGTAATTAAAATTTGCAGTAAACTTTTGAAATACATCATCAACATCACCATTGTTAGCTTTTGCACACTTCTGGACATGGGCTGTAAACATTTACGAACTCAATATTAGAAATTAGGCACTAACATTAAAATTACTCTTACATCATGATGAATTACTATCGTAATTCATAGTACTTCTGTCGAAGTTAACGTTACGATGTCCACATGGATATCCACTTTTTTAAAGTCGTGAGGCCCAATTTTCCAGACAAAATAGATAAAACAATGGGATTTGGATTACATGAGGACAATGGGCCTTACGAGGTTAAATTTAACATCTCTATTTATAAAATATATTTATGTGTTGCACAAATTATTCGAATGTAATTTCTCACTACTAGCCACTTATTCAATTTATCGTAATCCTGTACGATTGCCAACCTATGCCATAACATACCTAATCAGTTAATGGAATTCTAATACGCTTGATGACATTTGTAACATGTGTTTATTGCGGATCGTAATGTAGTTAACACGTTAACACAAAAACATTGTCGGTTCCCAAGAATGCCTAGAAAACATCTTTGCACATGACATACCTACACACCTATGTTATTGCATGATGCTGTTTTCTTACGACCCTGTCTGCTTAGGTTAGGTAATTTTTCAATTAGCATAAATGTTATGCTGTAACTTAAAGATCTAATAGGTATTTAATGTTAAAGTATGTCTGCTAAAGAATTTTCGTTGGTCACAGTGCAAAGAAAAATTGTCCAAGATAATTCCATTCTTATCTTACGCTGCAATTTTCTTTAGATTTCTCAAAAAAACATAAGTAGGTACATGTTTTCAATTTATATGGGCGCCAAATAAAACATCATAAAAATCCTGAACACGCATGATTCGAAATATGATAAAACCACGCGTACCATATTAATTATTATATCTTTAAAATTATTCGAATTAAGTAGATCATTTTATAAAGGTAGGGTATGCCCTTCGCTAATCTTCGCTCGAATTGAGCCGCCCGTCCGGGGAAGGGCCTCCACCCTTTAGAATACGGCAGGAAATGACCTCCGGGTCGTGTAGCCGGGGGTTAGGGTTTGGGCCGGCATGGCGTTGGCAACTGACAGGTAACTGACCAGTTACTTGGCCAGTACGTTTTCACAGCGACATAGGCTCCTCTTTCGCTTTCCATCGGGCGTAGGGAAACCATTATGTCGTGCTATTATAAAAAAAAAAAACAAAAATCGAAACGAAATTAGGAACCTTTTATTAACAAATTGTATCCACCAGGACTTCGCCGCCAAGAGCATGCAGTGCCCAGACGGTCTCCACTACGACCCTAAGGCTCAGTGGCCCAGCTACCCCTGCGGCTACCCCATGGACGTGTCCTGCCAGGGACGCGGAGCTCCCCGTAAGGACAAACTTCATTTACCTACTTTCAGCGTCTGTTTTCAGAGACTATTTCTTCAATGCACCTTTTTAATACGCAATATACGAGTAGGTGTCCACGGTCTCGATGAAAATAAGACCTAATAAGCTAAATCTAGCTAATAACTGGCCTGGTGGCTCATTTGGTAATGATCCAGGCATGTGGCCTGAGTTCAGAAAACCAAGGCCTTGGTCTTTAACCAGGACAAACATTCGTATGTTGAATATTTGTGTTTGTTCCATGTCTGAATATTTATATTTAAATCTATATATGTGTTTTCATACCAATAACGCAAGTGTTGAAGCTACTTACTTTGGAGTCCGAGCAACGTAACGTGACGTGGTGTTTTACTTCGGAATCAAAATCAAAAATATATTCATAAAGCTTAAAAATTACTGTACCACCGGATTCATAATGTAGCTTCTATCGAGAAGAACCGGCAAGAAATTCGATAGTTACTTAACTCTATCTACTACTTAAGACAATAAATTACTAAAATGAACTTCACTGTATCGTTTACTCCTTCCACAGAGCCTGCCATCCCCACCACTGAGTGCCCCCACCAGTACGGCTTCTACCCTTCACCCCTGGCCACGGCTGACGAGTGCGGCCTGTACCGTATGTGCGTGGAAGGCAAAGCCATCGAGATGTCCTGCCCGCCCGGCCTGGCCTTCAACCCTGAGAACGCGCGCTGCGACTGGCCTGATGTAGTCAAGTCCTGCAACGCTGATGGTAAGAATCCTACTTAGAATTTGACACTAAACACAAGGTTTATACATAGGAACCCATTCGCTGCAGAGTTGTAACTGTTGTAAGCCTTGATTCGTAGTCGCTGCTATAAGAACTCATATCCAACCAACAAAATTGATTATGGTTCGATGATACGTTACTTCAAATATACACAGGAAAAAATATAATATCTAGATGTTATTTGCCATAAGAAAATCCATCATAATCTGCCCAGATGTCTAGATTACCTACATCATAACATCTCACTAGGTACTTTCACACCACCATCAGCCTATTGCAGTCCACTGCTGGATCTAGGCCTCTCCAGTTGTTCGTCACCTAGGACAAACTTCTGGAGGATACCCATAATCGCCACGCTGCGCGGGTTGGCGATCGCAGAGCGTAGCTTCTTGCTCCGGTGACGCTGCCCGTCATCGGCCTGTAGTATTTAGCTACGCCTTCTATCGTGATGGTTTTACCGCCACCAGTCGGTTTGCCAGAGCCTCGTTTGTTGTTCGGCACCACGGGCAGGTGAAGATGGCTTGGAGCGAAAAGGTGATAGGTCGCTTCCTTACATCCCAATACTTAGTACTTTCACGAGTACCTACGTGTCCAAAATGAAACCCTAAAAATGACCTGACTGACTCTTTTTTGTTTTTTACTTCCAGCTTACCTTGGATTCAAGTGCCCTGCAGTTCCTCTTGGCGAAAATGGCGAAGTCATCGAGAAAACCATCAATTACAAGTGAGTATATTGTGTTGTGTACTGAAAATTTATAATATAATGTATTATGTAAAGTAAGGTTTATGCCTAAGATTACTATTATTCTGTGATAATTAATTCCTAGCCACCATAGTAAATTTAGAACAAAGTGGGTAAATGAGGTACTACCTATATTCAACCCGTGTTTCAGTCGTTTATTATTTATATAGATATAGCTACTTCCTTCAGCTAGATAGAGTAAGTCTATTTGGTACACACAAAAAAGCTCGGTGTGCAACTATTCCTCTGAAGCTATAAAAATGTTACTTGAATTGAACTTGAAATGGACCAACCATATTAGCCTAAGAAATTACCGTTACAATAGAAGTCGAGAAGTTGGTGCCACTATCAAACCTCTAGTGTGGCCACAATTTTGAATTTTAGTCAATATTGAGCGCCTTTTCGCAATTTAGGCTTCAGCTACATAGTTGCGATAAAAAATGTCTTATTTATTTATTTTAATTTTTTTCACTTACAGATACGAGGGCAACTGCTTCGCTTTCTTCTCGTGCGACCTGGGCCACGCCCGCCTGTTGATGTGCGACGCCGGGTACGCCTTCGACGAGGCCAGCGGACGCTGCGTCAGCTCAGACCTAGTCAAGTGTTAGGCCAATAAATGTCTTGTATTGAATAATAAATCAATATTTTGTAATACAACAAAGCTTTCTATTTATTTTACTCTTTTATTTCCAAGTATAGCTCGCAACAGTCCGGTGATGATGACAAGGCCGGCCTCATCATTGTAGTCATTTATAAAGAAAAACGATTATTTTGAACAAAGAAATACGTTTTTAACCATTAAATCAAATTCACATTCTTCAGCACCCATCACCGATTACATTGTCCATTAAAAAACTGTTTGAGCAAACAACAAGTAGGTTTGCATAAGATAAATAAATATATCGGTGATCTTGCCAAGACTTCAAAATTAAGATGTCCGTATCTCAAAACGTACATCTTTAAAATCTGTCATTAAGAATAAGAAAAATAAGAAGAACTCTATTTGGTGCACATTTACAAAAAGAAAAAAATGAAGGTACCTATATTGTATAATTGTATATTCAATATGAAGGAATGCTCTAGCAACTTTGTGCGATGGGCCAAGATAGTGTCCACCTAACTATAATTTTTATTCGCCATATTAGTGTATAAGAAAGGTAATAATTAGTGAGAAATCCCCGGATTCAGCAACTATGATGCGCTTTGCGCCCTGGACCATATACATATTCAAGCTATCGTTGAGTCCCGGACTAATTTGTACACAGACTGAACTATGAGAAATCCGAGGAAACCCAGACGCATGGCGTCCGTATGCGCGAGGACATCAAACATTATCAAATAAATGTAACCAAAGATATGTCTTGGGTTACATTAGTTGATGATGAGGATGGCGCTGTGTGCCCCAGTAGCATGCCACTGGGAGGTGAAGCTTGTACTATGGGTTAGACAACTGATAAACTTACTTACCTACATACTTTTTTGGAAATGAATACATACACATTATACATAGCAAACACCCATACTTATACAAACAGACATGTTCATTGCTCATGCATTCAAATGTTTATCATGTACTGGGATCGAACCCGTGACCACTGTATCAGAGACAGCGTTCACTAGCAGTAAACCAAACTGGTCTTTCTACTAGTATTTTGCTTACTAGTATTTTGCCCGTAGCTTCGCCCACAATTTATTTAAATAACACACTTTTGAATATATTACTTCGACCCTAAAAGTAACTACATACTCTGTTATCCGAACAAATAAAGTACCACAAACTTGAACTTGAATACAAACACCCAGACACAGAATACACACAAATCTCCATCTCATGAATGTGATCGAACCTGCGACCCTTAAGGAAGGTCACTAGGGGGATCACCAAACGAGACACCACCGGCCCAATCAAATCAACGGTTTGTCACAGAGAGGTTTTTAATGTGCAACGGTCTCCATATCAACAATAACAACCGATACATTAAACTATGTAATAGTATTTTACCAAAAATCTCAATTAGGAATATTTTAGGGTATAAGTAAAAGGTTTTCTTCATTCTTTTCTATGGGTATTCTTAAAGAACTGTGATGCAAAATTTCAATAGATAATGTTTAGGATAAGGTTTAGGAGATTTAAAACACGAAGAGGTACATAACACTTTTAAACAAACTAGGTCTTAATGAAATAACCGACCTTATATCTCTTTTTTGGGTTCCGTAACCAAAATGGCAAAGACGGGACCCTTACAGATTCGTCATGTCTGTCTATCTGTTTGTCCGTCCGTAAGTCACAGCCAGTTTATTCCGAAACTATAAGAGCTACATTATTGAAATTTGGTACGTAGATGTATTCTGTAAACCGCATTAAGATTTTAAGATAAAATCAGAAAAAAAAATCCAAAATTTTTGGGGTTCCCCATTCATAGAACTGAAACTCAAAAAATTTTTTTCAAGAAACCCATACGTGTGGGGTATCAATGGATAGGTGTTTTAAAATGATGTTGAGGTTTCTAACATAATTTTTTTTCTAAACTGAATAGTTTGCGCGAAAGACTCTTCCAAAGTGATAAAATGTGTGAAAAATATATCATGTGTATTACTATGCAAACTACTAACGAAAATTGGTTTGAATCAAATCTAGACAGTAGTTTTTATTTAAGCGTCATAAATCAAATTACCGAATTTTTTCATTCAATCAGTGGTATGGACCACCGCCCATGGACTCCCGCAACACAAATCGGGTTCTGGAGTCGCTGCCGGCATTTTGAATAGGAGTAGGTACGCTCGAGTACAGTAGGTAATAGGTATCTCGAAAATCTAACATAATGGTGTTCGACTTAGGTTCGAGTAATAAGAACTTGTATTAATGGTATCCCAATAATAACAATGAATTCTTTCAAATACTCATATCAGGTCTTAGTCTCAGAAGCATTCGTTGTTATCGCATTACAAATTACTTCCGTCTCAACATAGGTAATTCAACTTTCTTTACCTTCTTTCTAGAAAAGAGTTTAAGACGACCTAGTCTATACGTGATGCAAGGATGCCTATTGAAATCAAAAAGCAATATACACAAAAGGACGATGAGACCAGGCTTGGTATACGGATCTGAGTGTGAGCCTTTGCAAAAATTCATTAGCAAAAACTTCGCTGGTCCGGAAAAGTATCTATCATTAAAGGATCAGGGTCCGGAACAATGATGAACAAAGGAACTTTTAATAGTACCTAACGGTGGCACGGTCACGTTATAATGAGCATACCTACCCACAGGTATGTATCAGATCAGTAAACAAAAAAAATTTTTGCCTTAATTCAACCATTTTACTTAATTTGTTTTTTCTTCTTTAAAATATCATGTCTACCAAAAATACACCCATGCTTGATTTGATACGACTGAATGTCTGTGATGAACTAGACAAATATTTTAATGACACAACCAAAGAAAATGAGAACATGATCTCTTCAAGTGCACACAGTTATTTAGATAGCTTCATCACTAGTTAGTCTGATATGAAGAAATAAAAGCTATTAGTGTGGTAAACCACATAGTTCTCACTTACTCCTATCTATCATTCCTTGATGAGAAATAATATTAAATCAGATTTTCACCGATAACAGTGTCATATATAACATTGATGATTAAAAAAATGTTTCAGTGAGACAGTTGGCTTGTTTTGAGTACAACACTACATATCATTTATCATTAAACATAGTTGTATTAAAATGTGGGTCAGTTTAGTGTTCGCGTTAGTGCCTCTAGTACAGTTGAATGGTAAGGAACCATGTTGAATATATTAATTTATTAAATAAAATAGTTGTTACGACTTAAAGTGCCAAATACCAATGCATTGTTATCTTCAATTTATAGTGCTAGCAGCGGAAGCTTACGTTGGAAATGGGAGAAGCTGGAATACACGGAATTTGAATTTGCCGAGACGACCTTTGCTCGCTGATCCGAATCCAATTAGTCCGCCAATACACGAAATCCCAAGACCTCTCCCGAAGCCGGTTGAGACACCTTTCGTTCGCAAAGAGCTGATTGCCCAGCCAGCACAAAAGGAAATAATAGTTCCAGAGCGTCAAGTGGTTGAACATACCATTGTGGAACCAGAGAGGTCCAACGACGATTCTCGTTCACGCTTTAATCTTCCCATTCGAGCTAATCCTGGCGATAATATATATATAAGGGTGGTACCTGCACCCGAAAAACCAAAGCGCGTGATTACCGAACGTTTACCTGCACCTGCGCCTACAGAACCTGCCCCTGTAGCTCCTATTGTAATTCCTCAGCCAGCTCTTGTACAACCAGAACCAGCACCTGTTATACCTGAACCTACGCCTATTTTACCCGAACGTACCCCTATATTACCTAAACCTGTTCCTATTTTACCCAAACCCGCTCCAATTTTACTTAAACCTGCTTCTATTTTACCTAAACCGGCTCCTGTATTACCTGAACCCGCTCCTATTTTAATTGAATCAGCCACTATACAAGATGCCCCAGAACCCGCTTTAATAACTATTGAAACTGTCCCTGCCGCCCGTGAGCCTTTGAAAATCATTCGTGATTCCCCACCCCTGCCTGTTCCAGCAAACGAACCGATAAGTTCTGAGGATATAGAAATTATAACACATGCATCACCTGCACCGTCGTCAACGAACCGACCTACAAGACATTACCTGATGCCCCGACCCATACCCAGACCCTCAAATATACACTTAGCGCGGCCCTCAGTCACAATTGTGCGCGAAGAACCAAAAACCGAGAAACCAAAGGAAATTATAACAGAAAAGCTGGAGGTACAATGGGTGCCAGCTACCACAACTGAACAACCTGCTTTAATAGAATCTACAACTTTTATAGACTCATTGTTCCACAAGCCTGAGCTTCCGAAATTAGTTCCAACTGAAGTAAAGCCTATTGAAATTATCAAAAAGGAAGAGCCTGAATTAATTGAAACGCCTGTGAAAGAAGTGATAGTAATTAATCCAACTAGACCAGATAGGTATAAAATTAATCCCGATTCGTTAGCCCGACCTGATTTAAGAAAACGTCGGCCAGCGACCAGGAAACCAGTACCGTTAGTGTCTACTGTGATTCCACCGCGGGTGAGGCCAATGCCTCTAGTGCCCACGATCAAGCCTCTGCCTATGGTAACACCTTCAAAACCCTTAATTATCAGAACGACACTACCCCCAGCGCCAACAACTGTGATGCCACCTCGCGTGACTGTGACCCCTAAACCTATAATACCTACAATCAAGCCTCTTCCTCTAGTAACATCAACCAAACAACCGCCATTTGGCAGATCTACGATGATGCCGCCAAGACCTCTTCCAACGGAATCGACTCTGTTGGCGGATTATCACTGTGACAAAATCAATGCATATTACGGTGTTGCCAATGAATGCGATACTTACGTGGAGTGCAAGGTAAGCGCACACAATATTGTTTAAAATATTTGTTGAATGCAACAGCCGGCATAAAAAGCCCTAATAAGATCTAACATGTTTCCATTCATAACTTTTATACAGAGCTAACTACGCTTAAGTACATAGCTTTAACTAATTTTGCAAAAAATCATGTAATTAGGTTGATACGATACCACCTAGCTACTCATAAAAGTCGGTATAGTGAAACACAAACAGGTAATGCTTACAAAAAAACTACGAGTAGGTACATTAACACAAATAGTAGGCTAGCCTATCAAAATGTTTACATAATTCTGTACTATTTTAGTTATTTTTATAGGGTGCCCTGCCGCCTCTCGCATAAAAAAAATTAAGCGCTTATTTTTATGATATCTATTAATGAACGTGTTATTTTTGCAGTCATACACAGCATTAATGTCAACGTGCCCTGATGGTCTTCATTTCAACCGTCATGCCATCTGGCCCGAGTACCCTTGCTCCTACCCTTCGGAAGTCAAATGTGAAGGCAACTCTATTAAACGTAAGTTTTATTTCATAGTTAGTATTTCAGAAGGTGAATAGTGCAATTTGCACCAAAGAGCAATTAAGTGAAGAGCACGCTCTAATACTTAATCAGAATATTAATGGTACCTAAAATATTCAGCCATTGCGACCACACTTCACGAAAACTAGCCAAATACGGATTAAATATTGCGGGTAGGGTAAGTGTTTACGCAAACACAAAATGTTTTAAACATTTTTAGAAGGGAATACGCATTAAACCCTACCGTATCCTTTACTATCTGAGGAGGTCAGAAAGACCAGCGGATCTAGGCGATGCCCCTCCTAGGCGCGGTAGTGCCATGTTGCCTAGATATCACGCTTCGGGAGAACAATATGGTATTCTCCCGGCACCTGGCCGAGCTAGCGTGTATGGCCGACATGACGCCAGCGTCATGTGTCGCTGTGGTCTACCGGAGAGGTCTACCCGTGCAGGTATGCCTGCGCAGGTAGACCGGAACGTGTGTGGCAATAGACCTGTGCAGTTTTGTGTACTTGCGAAGGCGACAGTCGAATGGCGCAGGCATGCCTGCACAGGAGGCCTCTCCGGTAGGCAGTAGTATGTATGTAGGTATAACCGACATAACACAGTGCAACTGACCACTATCTCCGGTGTCACGTCATTTTAGTCGACTCTTATAACAGTCAGGGTTACGTCGGTAGTAGGTATACTATGCTCCTACCGCAGGACTCAAGGCAACCCCTAATTACTAAATACCACTTAATACTTACTTATTCGACGTAGACAGATGTAATATCAAATCACATCGAACATTTCATTTTATCCATTATTCTACGACCTTATCTATTAACTAGTTACCGACAATCAAATATACATTAAATGAAATAGCTATTACATAGAAATGTCTTTATAATATGACAGACGGCTATTTCTTTATCAATCGGATAAACCTTTAAAGTACGAGTATAGTGAGTGTGAGTGACTAATTAACTACCGTTAAGGATAGGTAGAGAGAGATATAAGTTGGACTGAGTTAGTCAAGAACTTTGACCTCTCTCACCTGAAGGTCCATTTTCTGAGCTCGAATATTGCTTAAGTAGCTTAAATCTTCGCCGCGAAACTTACCTGGAGCCTCCTGGAGGGCACGATTGACTGATCAATTTGCATGCGGTAGGTAGGTATATATTTACCCAGCTTTCTGAACGTGAGACTGTGAGTACTAATTTATGTAGGTTAGTTGTATTGTTTACCTACTCTTCGAAAGGTTCAGCGCGCCCGGAATAGGTACCTAGTGGAGTCGGGAGCGATCGACCGTCCGTAATGACGGCTTGAGTCAAGACGGTCATACATATGCATTAGCAATACCTATGCACGGTCAAAAAATATTACGGAAGTAATTAACTTTTTCTCCCAATACATAAAACATGTTCTAAATTTCCAGAAAAAGCCCAACCAACTGAAGACTGCCCCCGGCGATACGGGCTCTTCCCGATGCCCGACTCGGACTGCAGTAGATACCTGATGTGCCAAGAAGGCTTGGCGACTGTGATGGACTGTCCTCCTGGCCTGGTGTTCAACCCCACGAAGAGTGCGTGCGACTGGCTCGAGAATGTGCCTTCCTGCCACACTGAAGGTACAGTGCTTTCATCATCATCATCAGCCCGTGTCAGTCCACTGCTGGACATAGGCGTCTCCTAATGTTCGCCGCTTAGGTAGATTTTGGGCTTCTCGCATCCAGCACTTGCCAGCCGTCCTGTTGTGCTTTAGTTATTAAGAACTAACGACCCGCCCTCGCTTTGTTTCAGATATTTCAGATAAACGTTTCATTAGGTTACATTATGGGGCAGCGCAGACGGCACACATTTTACGATAGAGTCTGCGTCTGAGACATTTAAAAAGAACGTCTAGGTCTGTCAACAAAATAATCGAAGATGTGCGTCGTGTGCGTTAAGTCTGTGAAATATCCGCGACAGATTTTTGCGCGTCGTGTGCGTTACTGCATATAATTGCAAAAAAATGCGTCACGGATAGTCTGTCGTCTGCGCTGCCCCTTTTTAGTAAGGATCCCTAATCTTTTCTAGCAATGAGTATACCTAACCTTTGCTACTCAGGATGAATGTAGCTTTCCAATGGTGAAAGAATCTTTAAAATCTACACAGTCCCTTTTCGAGTTCATTTATTAATTACAAACACAAACACGCACAAATCTTTCTTCTTTATAATATTAGTGTGGAAGTTTGATACATACAATGGCCCCAATTTTTATTACTAGCTAAATGAGCTAGATACCCTTTTTTTTTTTTTTTTTGTTTCACCAGGGAGAAATGCAGTTTACGCATACCCGCTGCCCGAGGGAGCAGACGGGTTATGTGGGACTCGCTCCGCGTCGGCAGAGAATACCCACTAAAAAACCCTGGTTTGCACCGTCTAACGCGCCTTGGGCGACAGCAACGCGGGTCCTGGGCTATAACACCGCGAAGCTGTCAGCGCTGGTCTGCTAGGCAGACACGGGCTGGCCCCCCCACTTGGGGCAGCCTAGGGATCGGTCCTGAAAAGGACGTCTCCCTCCTCCAAGGACGGAGTTCGTGCAATACGTGGCCGACTCCCTCGTGCCGACCTCGCGGAACTCCGTCGGGCGTGCAGTCGCCGCCGCACGGTGGTTTTTTATTGTGGTTTTCTCCACTTGAGCTCGCGGCCCCTGGTCCCGACCGAAGTCGGGATAACAGGCGGTTTTTTATTGTGGTCTCACTCCACTCGGGCTCGCCAGTCAAGGCAAGCCCCCTGGTCCCTCCAGCGAGGGGAAACAGGTTGCCCGGCGACCAGTCCAAAAGGACCGTATCCGACGACCACGAGAACCGTGGCCATCGGACCCGCCGCGCCGCAGTGATACACTGCCAACCCACGCCGTCAAACGGCTCCTCTGGTAAGGCGGCAACGGTCGCAGAAGACAGGGAGGACGGCAACGAAACACCGCGAGATCCCCCGAAGGGCACTCCTCTTCCCCTGCGACCATCGCCGACAAACCTCTGGTAAGGCGGCAACGGTCGCAGAAGACAGGGAGGACGGCAACGAAACACCGCGAGATCCCCCGAAGGGCACTCCTCTTCCTCTGCGACCATCGCCGACAAACCGGCGCAAATGCGCCCGACAACACGTCTCTCACCAATCGGACAAATGCCCCGCCATTGGGAGAGACCCACAGGCCAAAAGGCCCCATCCAGTGTGCCGAAGCACTGGCCGTGGAAGGCGTCGAACACCACAACGACGCCAACGCTGGCCCCCGGAGCCACGCACAAGTGCGTGCTCCCACAGGGAATTAGCCGTCGGGTAGCAGCCATCTCTCTACTACCCGCCGTTGCCCGGGGTACGCCGGGCCGTCTGAAAGACGACCACGCGTGGAGGCTTCCCTTGTTGTACCCCAAATGAGCTAGATACCTACCAAAGTAGATAATGTTAGTAATCATCGCATTCATATTTAAAAAAAAATCTTAAAATTAATATAATAATTTTTATATTTCAGTATTCCGTGGTTTCACATGCCCTGCACCACCTATTGAAGAAGATGGTAGCATTTCTGATATGATATTCAAATATAGGTAAGTTGTGCAAAATTTATAATAAGAATACATGCCTGCATTCGCTATTATTAAAATATTTTAAAGTTCGCAAGTTCACAAAGTAGTCGCATAATAATAACTTACATTCTGGAATCCGAGACTTCATCCCAAGTTTTTTTCTCAGATATAACCAAAGCTGCAAGGAGTATGTGGCCTGCCAACGAGGCCATCCGCGCCTCCTCCGATGTGACCCTGGACTTTCGTTCGACGAGGAATCTCAATACTGTGTTGACTCTGAATATGTGCTAAATTGTAGAGAATAATATAAAAAAATCCGCGAAAATGATTATATTGTATTGTAGTAATAAAATAAATTTCATTAACACGTCTAATTTAAGAAACGGTGTTTTTATTTGAACAGCAAGTGAAACTTTATCTGCACTAACAAGTCTTCAGAATTCTTTTATAATTAAATCTTCGAATACCTACGTATGTAGAGATGTAAATAAAAAGTTTTAGAAGCTTCCCGCTCTCCGTTCCCGTCTAACGTCAAATTTGACAAGCCAGTTTCAGCTCGGCCACTAATATTCCGCTAGATGGCCCTAATTAATTTTACCCTTACCGTAGAGATGCAAAAGCTATTTTATATTTACAGCTACTAAAGAGTATTATTTTTTTAGTAAATTTAATATATAGTACATACAAACAAATTTATAATTATTTCCAAGATTATGTACATTTTAAAACTAACCTGCTAATCTTCATAGAGTTTTAACTGGCAACTTTTTATGCATGTTTTCTTCGGCATAAGTGGAAAGAAAAAATTACAGTTCCTGATTGGTTCATTTTAAAAATTATAGCGAATAATAAGAATAAGCCAATCAGTTTTTAAAGTTCGACCCTAGGTTCGACCAAATAGTAGACAATGAAAACAATGTTTCATTTTTCTGCGAAATGAGCGCGGTTTCGGGGCCGATTTTTATTTAAATTTGAATTTTTTTTGGTGTCGATAAGAAAGTGATCGGTATAAATATTATATTCATGGAAATATTCTACTAAAAACAGGAGGATTTTGTGGAAACCTTATTCCTTTCACGCGATAAACGTGTAATCGATGACGAGGCAGACATACGGCAACGGCGGGACATTCCGCTAGCGCAGCCCTGACGGACATCGCCCCAGTTGCACCTTCGGATCGAACGATTGCGTAGTCGCCGCGCACACAGCCGTAGCCTCCAAGCTTGCCCTGTTTTTCGGAGCCATAACCCTTGAGAATTTGGATTCTATATTCAAAAAATTCAGCCGTCTTCGGATTTCCTGTCAACATACTGTATACCTATGAGAAGTTCAATGTAATTTCATAACAATGGAAGATTCCTATATTATCGCAAATTTCCATACGCTCTGTCGGTTGTGCCTGAGTAAAAGCACGTTCACGGTATCATTATTTGGAGCTGCCCCCGACGATGAGGCGAACATCGCTTTAACCTCCAAAATCGCCGAATGTTTTGAACTACAGGTTGGTTTCGCTAGTAATAATTTACGTAAGACTATTTTTCACACGTGAAATTCGTATTCTAATCTAAACTTTCTTTGTCCACAGATGGATCCTAATGATGGTTTACCTGGTAGAATATGTTACAAATGCCTATTAAAATTAGATAAATGTTGCAAGTTTAAATTACAATGCATACAAAATGAGACCAGATTGCGACAAATCACAACTAGAACTAATGAAATGGACAATTCCAATTCTTCAGAGTTAAGTAACTATAATTTTACAAATTCTCAAGATTTACAGAAGCCGAAAGTTGAAGATTTTATTGTAGAAGACAGTGTTGTAATGGTGGTTGACCCAAGCCTTGACTACGATTCTTCGGAAGAATCTGAAGCTGCAGAACCAATAGAGAATGAGGTGACAGAGAGGGATAATACACCAGAAGGAGAGCCAATGTCAGAATCATTCTTCAAAAATGTGTCTATGTGTCAGTATTGTGATCAGGCATTTGTATCCCATGAGAAATGTGTAGAACATGAGCAAACATACCATGACCCCAATTTACCCTACAAATGTGTGGAATGTAGTTTGGTTTTCGCTGAAAGGAGCCAATATGTACAACACACTAAACAAGTGCATGGTAACGACAAACCTTATCATTGTCCTGAATGTGACAAATGCTTTGGCCGACGTTCTGATTTACGGAAACATTCAATTGTACATACCGGAATAAGGCCTTATCAATGTCATTTCTGCTTGAAAAGTTTTTCACGGAATACAAATTTGAGCAAACATTTAAGAATACATGCTGGCCACAAGCCTCATGTCTGCCCGTTGTGTCCTAGAAGTTTTGTTGCTAAAGGTGATCTGCAACGTCATATACTCGTCCATTCAGGGATGAAGCCTTATGCATGCAGGAAATGCCCTTTGACTTTTGGAAGACGAGATAAACTATTAAAACATGAAGTCAGGCATGGACCTATCAGTCCGAGACATAATAATGAATTTGACAATGATGAAAGCCATGACATGGTGGTCAATGTAAATCCTTTTAGCAATCTAATGACCTCTCCTACACAACTTAATGCTGAAGCAGCAAATGCAGACTATGATTTACCAAGAGTGCCTGATCACATTTCTGGAGAAAGCAGTTTCATGAATCAAGTAAAGAATCCATCTACTTCTGGAAAGCAGCTGCAGACCTCCCCACCAAAACCTAAGGCTTTAAATAATAAAAACAGGCCTAAAAATATTAAATGCCATCAGTGCCCTAAGAGATTTTCTTCATTAGATGCATATAAAACTCATGTATCCATAGCTCATATTGGATCAAGAGTTTTCCAATGTAAAATATGCTTTAAAAAATTTCCTCGCAAGAGAGAGTTAGACCGTCACGCTGTATTGCACGCAGGCATGAAACCATTTTCATGTAGCCAGTGTGATAAAAAATTTACTAGAAAGGACAAGTTGGACAAACATGAACAAACGCATGAATGCCTGGTTGTGAATATGCCTTGCATAGAATGTGGTGCCACATTTGAGAAGAAAGCAGATTTAGTTGCTCACATTAAATCACACTTTACAGATAACTTTGATGAGAAAAGTTCAGAAACTGAAATTAAGAAAGAGGAAGAACCTGACTTCCATTTAGATGATAATTTCTATGATATGGGCACTTGAAATTTGGGAAATGGCATTGAACAAATGGCATAAAATGCACTTTAATCATTGGTTTCACTTTTAGTACTTACTATAGCAATTTTAAGACCTTAATAATTATGAAAGTAAATACAAAATTTAATTCTTGTTTAGGTAAAGTACAGTTCATATTTTTTAATAATATGTAATTAAAAATGAATATTATGTAATTTTGTTTTTACAAAATTTTCACAATAAGCACATGCATTATCAAGTTTTATCATTATTATGGCCTATATTTTATGTACTTATATAATAAAACTATTGATGTAGGTATTATTTACATACCTATATAATTAATATGTACATACTATTATGCATGTGTATAGTTGATGTGATGACATTGTATGGGAAGTACCTACTGTGAAATGTTGTTAAATTAATAGATAGGGGTTAAAACATGTTCCCACCTTATACTGCCATAGTAAATTATTATTGGTAGATCTATTTGTCCAAAGGTTAGTAATTAAAAGTAAAATTGTGAAGCGATTAAAATATGTAGATGTAAAAGTTTTAGAAAAGTTAAATCACAATCTTTATATTGTTACAGTTTTCTTTTATACAAGCAAAGCGCACAAATGCTGTTAATGATTAATTCATTGTTCAGTAGATTTTATTTAATGTCGCATGATGGTGATTATTATGATATAATTAAGATTTTGTATTCAAAGAATCTGGTTTTTAAAATCACTTTGTCACTGACCTAAGTACAACATTGTGATCAAAATTCTATATGAAAATATAAAATTATAATACTAAGTCTATCAGGTGTTTTCTTTTGTCATATAAGGTAGGTAGGTTTCATGGTCGTTGACCAGACCACACATGATAAGTCCAAGCAAACCTTCTTTAGTGTTTCACACTATGGATGGTACTTTTTTAGAGAAAGAAATTCTGATGGGAATATCCATTTATTCTCACCTGCCTCTTCGAGTTCTTATTATTGTCAGACTAACCACAAAGAAGGCACTGCATTCTGATGTTTAAAGTACAGATATAGAATCTTTAGAGGCCTTCAGGATGGTCTAAGAAACATAATAATGTACAATTATATAGGTAGGAACTGAAAGCTGCTATTATCAAGGCACTAATCAGTAAAACGCCATGTAGTTTTGTTTTTTTATTTCAAAATATTTACAGTTACCCAGCTAATGGGTTAGCATGTATGGTCACTGATGTTATCTTAGCTTCATTAAGTGGTCGGAATGTCTTAGGGTTCACAGGCATCTTTTCCAAATCATCTAGAGCTTCAAACCCATCTATGATCCTGAAAATAGAAAATCTTAGTTACCTACCTTATAGGTTTTGCAAATGTGTGTGTGTGTGTATGGGGACAGAAAATGAAACCGCACATATCTAGGGAAAATGCTATAAACAATGCGCCCTAAATGTATCGCGCACCCATTGTCGGCAAGCAATTTTTTAGGTGACGAAATAGTCATGTACCTACCTTAAGTTATCAACACTAAGGTTGAAAATTAATAGTTTTAACAGTCCTAATAATGGGCACAGTCCCTTACGACTGTAGAAGTACCTAAGGAGATAACAAATCAAATTATACAAAAATATCCGAATTGTTCCTCTTATTTGTATTGCAGTTTTGGTATGTTAACATTGTACATATATCAATTTATATGACATGTCATGTTACTGACAATTAAATGTTAATTTGCAATACAATATGCAATACATGAAGAATTACAGTTACTAAGTTTATAAGCATTCTTTCTATTTACAATATTTTTTTTTCTTTTCCACCAACTAAATGAGATAATATCTAAACTTGTAGTAGTAGTAGATAGTGAGTAAACCTTACCTTCCAAATACAGTATATTTAAGGTCCAAATGAGGTTGTTCTCCATATGAAAAGAAAAATTGGCTTCCATTTGTGTTGGGTCCATTATTGGCCATACTCACAATACCTCTTGCATTGTGCTAAAATTTAAAAATAATCATTAATTATTCACAAAAATCATAGGCAAAGATTTGGAAATAATTCTTTATAATAGGTAGGTATTAAAAATGTGAATGTAACTTGTCTGGTTGCCATGCTTTCACATGAAAAACACTGATCCCATTTGAAATATATTTCGTAGGCAGAGTTCATACTCATTCAGGCTCATGCCTGAGAAAGGACATAGGTAAGCTACTTTTAAAAAAGGGTTGTTGATGAGAACAAAGTTGCAGGCATAGCTAGTAGGTATATAGGAACTAATTGAATCCACCTTTTTTAGTGGTAAACACTGTAATATAACCAGGCTGGCTCTCTTTGCAGCCATGGTAGAATGAAAAATAGGTCTTTACCCCATCTATTAAATCTTAACTAATATTATAAAGCTGAAGAGTTTGTTTGTTTGTTTGAACGCGCTAATCTCAGGAACTACTGGTCCGAATTGAAAAATTATTTTTGTGTTGAATAGACCATTTATCGAGGAAGGCTTTAGGCTATATAACATCACGCTGCAACTATTAGGAGCGAAGAAATAATGGAAAATGTAAAAAAAACGGGGGGAAAATAACTAATCCACGCGGACGAAGTCGCGAGCACTGCTAGTAAACAATATAATTTAGGCATATTACCTTTAATTCTTCCTTGAACTCATCTTCAAATTTTTTACCCCAAATTGAAGTGCCTCCTTTACCAGTTCCAGTGGGATCTCCAGTTTGTACTATAAAACCCTAAAAGAAAATAACACACACTACAGTTACTATTTGTCAAGGAATACAGTAACTTAGGTAAGATAACTTTCATGGCTACTAACTGCCAGTAACATAAACTAACAGAATATAGAAACCACAGTATTGTTGGTTGGAGTGTAGGAAAGGGTGTGCAAGGCGATTTGGACTTAGAAAATTTTTCACAAAAAATTATGAACTTCTATAAAAGTTTAATCTTTATTTTTTATTGGATAAAGGGGGTTAAAATAAACACTTTTTACTCTTGCATTTTTTTTTTGTAAGACATCAGGTTTCGCGGGAAACTGGTGCCGTCGATGTTAAACTTAATTTTACTGCTAAACCTGAAGAATGAAAGAAAAAATGAAAAGAGCAAAAAGTGTTTAATTTAACCCCCTTTATCCAATAATAAATAAAGATTTGACTTTTATAGAAGTTCATAATTTTTTGTGAAAAATTTTCTAAGTCCAAATCGCCTTGCACACCCTTTCCTACACTCCAACCGTATTGTTACTTATGTAAATGAAATTTGGTCAATATACACTATAATAATTAATTGTTGCATAGTTTTGGTAATGTTGAAACAAAAAGTGAGTGCAGTGTAAATGCATGGTTATGAATTAAACTGATCTCATTCAATAAATTGTCTACAATTCATAGTAAATGGCATATATTAAAATACGAGAGAAGAATTAATTACCTTTATATTTCTATGAAATAAACATCCGTTGTAATAGTCACTAGCACATAATGCAAGAAAATTCTCACAGGCCTTAGGACACTGCTCACAAAACAATTCTATTTTTATATCTCCCACGTCTGTGTGTAAAGTAACAGACATTGTTTTAAATTAAATGTATTCGAAGTAATACTTTACTATTAAAAGTAGATAAAATATAAAATTAACAACAAGTTAGAAGAGGTTATGTTTTTGTTGTGCTTTGATATATTTTTTTATGACATGACAGATGACGTTGACGTGTTTTTTTTATTTGTGTCGCTCTGAGCCATGGAAGTATTATTACTTCCATGCACTGAGCGACATAAACAAAAAAAATCATAATCTGAGCGATTTATTATTGAGTGTTTTGCGAATGAGAAACCACAATACATGTTGACCAACTCCCCACTGTAATTTGATTTGAGTACAAAGATACAATCTCCTGTTTCCCTAACGTCATCTTCAATGATTTACATCCATTAAAAAAACCGGCCAAGTCCGAGTCAGACTCGAGCACGTAGGGTTCCGTACTTTCATATCAGAGTTGATTGAATGAAAGGTGAAATGTGGTTATAATAAATATTTTAAGTTTCTGTTCGTATGAGGAACCCCAAAAATGTACTGTTTATTAGGTATCTATTTTTGTATGAAAATCTTATTGCAGTTCACCGAATACAATAAAGTGGCTTTTCCCATTTGGCTACGGAACCCTAATAAATGAAACTCTTGAAATGTCATGAGATAATTTTTTTAATAAATATAAATTTTGTAGATATAAAAAACTTGTACAAAGACAACATGGCCGTTTTACATAGATAACAATCACATTCGCCTATCTTTTCACACATGTTACAGTTACATATTCATTTACAAAGTGTTATTGAGTGAGATCCGTTCCTTAAAAAGATTATTCGCTGCCGCCAGCTCTTTCATTTTGTCCTGCATGAGGTTCGTGAGTGTTTTCATCCATGCCCCTGTCTCCATAATTTCCCAACAATCTCTGTCCATTGGGATCGAATGGCGACCTCAAATTCAATTTCGCCTTATACCTTTTCCCCATGACTTCTATTTCGTAATTTCCTTCGCTCAGAAACTTCTTCGTCACTTCGGCACCTTTATTCGTGACGTAGCCGATACCAATGGGTTTGTCTAAGTAGTAACCGTAGTCTCCTCTTCTAAGGTGCCCAACAGCCTCTCCGTTCCTAAAGACGGCTTCTTGACCAAAGAGCGCAACCTAGAAAATACAAAAAGAATGGTATTTTTTTATTAAAAACAAAAATTAAAGTCTTGTACCTATCTACATATAGGTGATGGCCCCCTTTTCAGGAAACTACGGACACATAGTCGAATTTGATATCTTTACTAAGTCTCATCTGTTTTTCTAACATAAGCAGTTTAACAGTGACAAAGAATATCAAAATCGAACATGTCGTGTTGGTGTTCTTTAAAAATGGCTGGTCTAATTGTCAAAATAAAAATCACAGAATCCGTATTTCCCCTAGCCCCGCCCATTATTATGACGTCACGTCAAAGTTAGCTTTAACTTTTTTACGACAGAGGAGGCAAACAAACGGGCTTGTAGGTCACCTGATGGTAAGTGATCACTTCACCTCATAGACACTGCAACACCAGGGGAGTCACAGGTGCGTTGCCGGCCTTGTAGTTCGTGGAAAGAAGAGCGTTTCTTGTCTTACCTGGCTTGTATATTTTACGATTAAGGCATGAGGTTAGTACATGCCATGACATGACAGTAGGTACATAATCGAAAGCTTACCTTGTCGTCAAGTGTGAAATAAGCGTATTTCTTTGTTACGCCATTTGCTTGCGCTCTGGTGACATGCTCATTTCCAATGTAGTCACCATTTTTTCGGCACGCGAAACCCAAATTGGCTTCTACAGGATTGTCATCACTTCGCAAGTCGGCGTTCCATAAATGATAACCTAGATAAAAACAAATTAAAAATTTATGTATTTATACGAACAGCAAGACCGCAAAGACCATATTATGTCTTTGCGCTAGAAGAGATTAATCGGGATTATTTTTAGAACTTTTACTGCTGAGAAACTAGACACATTAAAGAAATTTACTTTTCAGACACCGATGTGTGCTCTAGCGTTCAACGCGTTAAAGTTATTTGAATAATAATTTTTAATTAACTACACATCAAAAATGTATTAAAACAAGAAAACAAATCATCATAATTTCCCTATTTTGACCATGACGTCACATGCATGTTATCTAAATATGTAAATCTGAAGGATTCATCCGTCTCACAGTTAAATAAAATTACCTAAATTGACCAGTTAGGCAATTATCCACATCACAGTGCCAATATTGAGATCGATGTTGCCATAAATACCAACGAGACTAACCTTTTTCGGCACTAAGCGAGGTCAACGCCCTCCAGCCAGCATTCGTAAGTCCTTTAGCCTGCTTCAATGACGAATACACTTGTATCGCGTGTGAGGATGGTACATGAAGTTCCCAGCCCAATTCCCCTGACCAGCCCACGCGCAGGGCTCGGCAAGTGTACGTCTTGGTCTCCGGAGTGTTGGGCGCTTTGTACACGCGGATGCTGCGGTGTGTGTACAGAGGGAACGCGTCGTTTGATAGGCCGGTGTCTGTGTAACGCTGTAAGATCCTTTGGCTGAAATGACGTCACAATATAGGTTATATTTTGGAGCTTTTGTTTCTTAAATTTTTAAAGACTATTACACTTCGTTAACATCTAAAATGCATCGGCTGTTCCCGGTATGAAAAGCCAAATAATACAAAAGCATTTTAACAAACAATTTTTGTCAGGATCCCTGATCCTGACTTGGATCAGGGATCCTGACAAATCCTGATCCTGACCGATCCTGGATAGACGGATAAAAGTAAGCTTTTTCAAAAGAAAAACTTACGTTTTTCAACAAGCATAGGGATTATTCTAGCATTAAAGCGATTATTTTCTATTCAACCCACTTCCAACAAAACTGGTAATCAAGATGCATACCTGTCTGGTCCCTGAACGCTAAGGATACAGAGTTGCTTGGTGACATCAGTGATAGTGGCTCTCAGCTTGTAAGTTTGGACAATGCGCCGTAGGTGTGCCAAAGTGTGGTTTGCGTTGAAACCGCTCGTCACTACGTAGTAGCCACGACCCTGAAATACAAAGAAATGTCATCTTGTACCATTCAAAATATTAAATCTTTGGAGAGATTTGGACCTCTCAAGGTGACGAATCAAGTACTCAGTTAATTAAAATCCATATGTTTTATAGGGCAAACGGGGAAACGGAAGGCGCCCCTAGGAATTTAAGCAACACCCCCTAGGAATTTAAGTATTAGGCCGTTTTTGGGTCCCATTGGATGGTGTTTTGAGGAGAGGAGATACGCTGAATAGAGTCTAAAGTCGATTAATAAGGCCAAAAAATAACTGATCCCTTACTCACCTTGAAAATGGGCTCATGCAGCTGTCCGCTACCTCCATCCAGTATACTGACAGTAACATCAGCTTCTACTCCGCCTTTTTCGTTCAAAAGAAGGGAGTAAACTACCCTGAAAGAACATACACTAGGATAAACAATCATACATAAGGTGTAGCGTATGGTTGGGCCACAGATTACCCCCAATAGATACCGCACGTTCGGCATTTTCTTTTGACTTCCGCGAGTCAACTTCAGGAGGTAAGAAGGGTATGCGGGGGACGTAACTCATTTCTCAAGTGATGTACATTTGTATTGTGCAATGTCGATAATTTTATCGAAAAATTATTAATCAGGTATATTAGGGACAATTGCGAATTTATTATAATAATGTCATTAAATTGAGAATAAAAGCTTAAGTTTGCCCAAAGTAAAATAAGAAGTGCTCCGCGGTTACTAAGCTCTCAACACAAAACGACCGCTTTTCGTGGCAGCTTCCGGTTTGCTGCCACGAAATGTTGGAACGACCTGCCGCCGCCCATCAGGAACACACAAACTGTTGGTTGCTTCAAGCTTAAGCTCAAAAGATTCCTGTTCGCCAAACAGAATAATGGTGCATAGCGGTCGTTTAGTGTTATTCTCTATGATTTCATTATAAATATTCTCTTGATTAACATACCTACACGTTTGAAAATAATACCTCTTTGCCAAGTTAATTGTCCACACTGTTTGTCTAATCGTAATTTCTTTCACTCTTGTAATATTTTATACTGACTTGATCTTAACTACTCATTGTTTTATCCCACTGTTATATGTATTCCCTCTTGACGGTTCCACCGAAAATCAGCGTCTTGGCAGTCTTTATGTCATGCCTCGACATTCACTGAGTGGATACCAATTTGGCTGCACATTGTATAGCATTGTAGCTTAGTTTTAAGTTACTTTACTTAGATTTAGTACACCCTTGTATTTTTTATGTGCGCTGAATAAAATATTTTCTATTCTATTCTATTCTAATTATGTACGAATTATTGAAATTTATTTTTAACCGACTTCAAAAAAGGAGAAGTTTCTCAATTCGACCCATTTTTGTTGTTTATAATAATGTTTGTTAGCAAATATCTCCGAGAATTGTGAACCGATTTGAAGAATTTATTTTTTTGTTCGATAGCGTTACGTTTAAAAAACTTTTAACGTTTTTGAAATTATATTATTGGACAATAAAACGCAGTTATACAAAAAAATCATTAAAGTAGCAAAGTCAAAAATACCTTTATTCCCATAGACTTAAAATAAGCACTTATGAATCGTCAAGTAAAAAATAATGTCTCTAACAGCAGGGTGCGGCATTTGTCCATTTTAATGTTCTCTCAGGACACTTTGGAAATTTAAAGTAGAAACACTAAAATTTTTCAAATCTTGCATTATCGATATACTTGAAAGTAATACATTGCAACACTATTGTCAAATGTGTCTATGCTAGAAAGGGATAAAAATAGTGAAATTGGTAATGAAAGAAAGGGATCATGAAAAAAGACATCAACGCGAGCTAACATCTGTCAAATATTTTCCATCGTAACTTGAGCTCCGGCGCCAAGGAGTTCAATACTAAGATTCTGTTATATATGTATTTATTATAGGGTAGTTTTAGATAAAGGCGCGGCTGCGCTCCCGCCTATTATTCGAGAATAAACCAGTGTGCAACTAGCTACGTTGTTTGCTTGACGCGTCTCCCCGCTATAGCTACCTACATACTAAACAACTGGCGGCGACGATCCTACGCAATAATGTCTGCGACAACCTGTTTCGGAGTATTGTCTTCATTTGACCACCAGTCGCAAGAATGGAACAGCTACAAAATGAGACTCACACAATGGTTTATAGCTAACGACTTGGACGACGTGAACGACAAGGGCAAGGTCAAGCGAAGGGCGATTCTGCTGAGCGCGTTTTCGGAAGCGACTTACAAACTAGCTAGTAACCTGGCATTACCGAACAAGCTGGAAGAATTGGAGTACAGCGTTATTGTGGAGCTGTTGGATGTGCATTTTACACCAAGAAGGTGCGGCTTCGCAGAACGGTTCCACTTTTATTCGGCTGTTCAGCGGCCAGGCGAAACTCACTCACAATGGGCGGCAAGAGTAAGAGGATTGGCGGCGCATTGCGGCTTCAAGAGTCTCGAGGAGGCTGCGCTGGATAAGTTTGTCATGGGGATGGCGGCAGGGCACGAAAAAGATAAGTTGTTCGCGCAGAATCTGCAGGAGCTAACCCTCAACAAGGCGGTGGAGCTGGCCGAGAGCGTGCGCTGCGCCCGCGAGGCTGCCGCAGCGGCGGCGCCGGCGCGCGCGGCCGCGGCCCCCGAGCCGGTCTTCAGAATCGCAGCGAGCGCGAAGTGCAGCGTGTGCGGGTTTACCAATCATAGTGCTGATAAGTGCCGGTTCAAAAGTTATAAGTGCAAAAAATGCGGGAAAAAAGGTCATCTTCAACGAATGTGTTCGGCAAAAAGTGATAAAGTGAAATATGTCGAGGAGGCGGTTGGGGATGAAGGAGATGATGGTGAGTCGTCTTATCTGTGTAACATTCGTTGTTCTAAGGGTAAACCGATGACGGAACGGATACAGGTGAACGAGGTGTTTTTGGAATTCGAAATCGACAGCGGGTCGGCCGTTAGTGTGATCTCCAAAAAGGCATACGATGCGTATTTCAGTAATGTACCGTTATCATGTACCAATCGTAAGTTACTTAATTATACGGGCGGTAGAATTAACACGTTAGGATGTGCGCGGGTGCGTGTGCGCTACGAGGGCCGCGCCTGTGACCTCGATCTGTTCGTGGTGCGGGGCGGCGGGCCACCGTTGTTGGGCCGTGATTTTATCCAAGCTTTTCATCTCGAGTTAGCTCCTGTTCCTAATTATTTTTGTTCGGAGTTAAATGAGTCATTCGCTCATAGTTTATCAAAAAGGTTCCCTAAGTTATTTTCTGATAATTTGGGGTGTTTCAATAAATATGAGGTCAATTTACATTTAAAATCGGGTTCGACTCCTATTTTTTTTAAGCCTCGGCCAGTACCTTTTGCTTTAAAAACCAAAATCGATAAAGAAATAGATCGCCTATTAGAATTGGGGGTGTTGGTGCCAGTGGAGCACTCAGAGTTCGCGTCCCCTATTGTACCAGTTTTGAAAAAAGACGGCGGAGTAAGGTTGTGTGCCGACTACTCCGTGTCCATTAACAAACTTCTTATTGTCGATAAATATCCATTGCCGACAGTTCAGGAACTATTTGCTAAGTTACACGGGGGAGAGCAATTTTCGAAAATTGACCTTTCTATGGCTTACAATCAGTGCAGGTTATCGGAGATTGCACAAAAGCTAACTTGTATCAACACTCACCGCGGTTTATTTAAATATACGCGCCTAGTGTTCGGGTTGGCGAGCGCCCCGGCTATTTTCCAAAGAGTAATGGAAGGCGTTCTGGCTGGCATTGAGGGAGTCGTCTGTCTGTTAGATGATGTATGTGTGACTGGGAAAACGTACTTAGAACATAAAAATAGGCTACATGCAGTGTTAGAGAGATTAGAATCCGCCGGGTTTACACTACAGAAAAATAAATGTGATTTTTACAAAAATGAAATACAGTATTTGGGGCACATAATAGACAAAACAGGAATCAGGAAGTCACCAGATAAAGTCAAGAGTATACTGGAGGCTCAGGCACCAACAAGTGTCGCACAACTGCAGTCATTTTTAGGCCTCGTAAACTATTATCGAAATTTTATTCAAAATGCATCTTCTTTGTTAAGCCCGTTATACGAATTATTGCATAAAAATACAAAGTGGATTTGGGCGCCTAGACATCAGTACGCTTTTGAAAAAATTAAAAAAATGTTGGCCTCAGATCAGGTGCTAACACATTTTGATGTAGACGCGAACCTGATACTGACCGTGGACGCATCGCCCACCGGCTTGGGCGCTGTGTTGTCCCAGCGCTGCGCCGACGGCGCCGAGCGGCCTATATCATTTGCTTCTAGGACGTTGGCACCCGCAGAGAAAAAATATTCGCAAATTCAGAAGGAGGCTACTGCGATTATTTTTGGGGTGAGGCGTTTCCACCAGTATTTATATGGTAGGAGCGATCCCTTTACTCTGAGAACTGACCATAAGCCATTGATTACAATTTTCGGCCCAAATCGTGGCATTCCCGAGGTTTCCGCCAACCGGTTACAGCGTTACGCCATATTCTTATCAGCATATAATTATGTAATAGAATACGTGCGTAGTAGTGATAATAATGCTGACTATTTATCTCGAACACTTAGACACGACCCGGCGGACGAGACCGGGGAGGGGGCGCGAGAGGCATCGGAGGAGCGCGGGGCTTACGTTAACTTCGTTGTGGAGGGGAGCCTGCCCGTCACGGCCCGGCGCCTGCGCCTCGAGACCGATAACGATCCCGTGTTATCTAAAGTTAGATATTATGTATTGAACGGTTGGCCACGCTGCGTAAAGGATAATAATTTAAAACCATATTTTTGTTGTCGGTTAGATTTATCTATTGAAAATGGCATTTTAATGCGCGGTCATAAGGTCGTGATTCCGAGCACATTACAAGAGACAATTTGTAACGAATTACATAGCTCGCATTTTGGCGTAGTGAAGATGAAAGCGGAGGCGCGCGCGCGCCTGTGGTTCCCAGGCGTGGACCGGCGCCTGGAGAGCGTGGCGGCGGCGTGCGGCGTGTGCGCCGCGCTGCGCCCGACGCCGCGCCGAGCGCCGCTCGCGCCGTGGCCGCACCCCCCCAGCGCATTCCATAGAATACATCTAGACTTTTTGGGCCCATTCCATAATCAAATGTATTTAATTGTCGTAGACGCATATTCTAAATGGGTCGAATGTTATTGTATGAAAACGTCATACGGCTCCAAAGCGGTGATAGATAAACTTGTAGATTTTATGTCTAGGTTCGGTGTTCCGCATACGTTGGTGTCTGATAACGGTACATCTTTTACATCTCATGAGTTCACGCATTTTTGCAGTTTAAACGGTATCAAACAAATTTTTTCTCCAGCTTACCATCCCTCTAGTAATGGTCAAGCCGAAAGTTTTGTTAAAATTGTAAAAAAGGGGCTCAAGGGTATACTTTTGTCTTGTAACAATAATGTAGCAACAGACAAAATTTCGAAGTTCTTATTCGATTATCGTAATTCCAAAAACAGCACCACAGGAAAATCGCCCTCCGAGTTGTTATTCGGCAGGCCCTTACGGTCGAGGCTGGACTTGCTAAACCCGACTTGCGTCACTCCTTCATCCACGACCCTCGCTCTGACGGTAGAACGTAATCAGTCCTTACAGGCTAAGCACTATAAAGGAACCTCTAGACCTGACTTGAATGAGAACGAAGCAGTGTGGATTAAAAAGTTTAGTGGTTCACAAAAATTTTGTTGGATCAAAGGCGTGATACGTCGGCGAGTTGGTACCGTAATGTACGTCGTATACGTGCCCGAGTTACAGACTGAAGTAACCAGACATGTCGACCAGATCAGATCGCGCAAAGATCAGGAGACGACTGGATCATCACAGCATGAGTGGCAGCCAGATGTGGTCGAAGACATTTCCAGCTCGGTGAGTCCTAACATCGACTCTGCGACAGCACCACCTGGTGATCGGTCTCCGACCCCAGAGCAGCCAGTAGACACCAACACCAGGGAAGAGGAGAGTGATGAGGACGAGTATGAGAGCGCACCGAGCGATGCCAGCGACCAAGATACGCCTGCTCAACCAAACGTCAGGTCTAGACGGATTAGACGGAATAGAGTTAACTATAAGCCATTCTTTTAGTTCTTAAATGTGTAGGGAGGGGTTGTTATATATGTATTTATTATAGGGTAGTTTTAGATAAAGGCGCGGCTGCGCTCCCGCCTATTATTCGAGAATAAACCAGTGTGCAACTAGCTACGTTGTTTGCTTGACGCGTCTCCCCGCTATAGCTACCTACATACTAAACAGATTCATACGTTTATGTTCTACAAACTATTAAAAGTGTCTCCGATACACACGGGTCTGACTTCTGGTCAGTACTGACCGTGGTACTAAGCGCATGCGTATTTCGCGCCTGCACTGCACAGATGTATTACCTCTCGCGCGATATCTTAAGTGCGGTATCTATTGGAGATATCTGTGGGTTGGGCGTATAGTTGACGGTTAAATTCAAATATTAGAACAGCGCCATTATCGGATTTGTTGTCCAACTAGTTTAGTTGATCGTGAACTCGTGAGAGGAAAACTCGTTTTGTTTCATACAATGCGAAGGCGTTGCTTCATAGAGCAAGCGTTGTCGGATTCATTACCCACCTAGTCGGCCGTCATTTGCCGAATTTTTCAACTGGCCCAGCAACTTTTGGGCTTTTATTTCGTTTTCCATCAGCTAATGGAATGCTACTTTATTAAACACTAGCTGCTGCCCGCGGCTTTGCCCGCGTGAATATTTGTATAAAACATAGCCTATGTGTTATTCCAATGTATAAGCTATATTACTGTAAAGTTTCATTAAAATCCGTTCAGTAACTAATGCGTGAAAGAGGAACAAACATCCATCCATCTATCCATCCAAACAAACTTTTGCATTTATAATATTAAAAGTAGGATAAACACAGAAGACAATACCTGTCATCACTTTTTTTACTCAGGTCAGCAGTGAACGCCAGATCAGCCGTCCGCTTCGCGTCAGGGCCGGTCAGGTAGAACTTGCCGTAGTAAGACATGTTGAATAGCGCCGCTCCGTTCCTGCACGCCAGAGCCTCTTGGCCGATCTGTTGAATAAATCATACATCATCATCAGTTCATCACCATCATCATCATCTTCATCAGCCTTCCAGACTTCCATTCACCTTTCCAGGCAGCTATAGAGCTCTCCAGTTGTTCGCCACTTTGGGCAAACACCTGGAGGCTATATCCATAACCGCACCGCTGGACAGGCGGGTTGCCGATCGTAAGCTCCTCACTCCGGCTACGCTTCTGCCCGTGATTGTCCTGTGGTATTTAGCTACGCTTTCAATCATAATGGTTATACCGCCACCAGTCGGTTGCCAGAGCCTTGTCTAGTTATTCAGCAGGATGCACGGACAGGTGAGGGTGGCTTGGAGCGAAAAGATGATTGGTCGCCCCCTTACCTTTTATCATACTGTATAGTGGAATTGCAAAGTGTGAGTACCTACTGAGGACATGGACATGCCAGATTTAGTTAACGGATCTGTATCTACTCACCAGATTGTGGTGTTTCGAAAAATCAAAAGAGTGATCCCCTTTCAGTATTTCTTCGTAGCGCTGGTCAAGGTTCCTGGGATAATCATGGGTGCCGCCCCAATCGTATTGTTGTACTCTTATCTGCAACAATAATGTGTAATGTGTTATATCAATTTCATATTTAACAAAGGGAAAGGTTGGCGAAAGAGCCGCCCTGACATACGCTGCTAACAAAATTATATATTGTCAATCGCCAATGGATTACTATACTATACATCTCCCGGCATGTAGAAGGCAGGCCGCCCCGAGCCAGCCTTAGCCTGCATCACAGCGCCATCCTCCACCAGTTACTGACGCAAAGTAGTTACGCAGTGCAATCAGTTCATACCTTCTCCCCCGGAATGTAGAAGGCAGGCCGCTCCCAGCCAGCTATGGCCTGCATCACAGCGCCGTCCTCCACCAACTACTGATGCAGTGTAATTACGCAGTACAATCAGTTCATACCTTCTCCCCCGGCATGTAGAAGGCAGGCCGCTCCCAGCCAGCTATGGCCTGCATCACGGCGCCGTCATCGTGAGGGAACACTATCTTATTAGTTAGATTTTGGTTAGTCGTGGCTTACCTTCTCCCCCGGCATGTAGAAGACTGGCCGCTCCCAGCTAGCCCTGGCCTGCATCACAGCGTCGTCCTCCACCAATTCTTGGTGCAACGCGTCATGACTCGCGTCCCGGCCGGCCAGCAACTCGTCGTGAGGGAACACTATATTGTAGTGTGGTTAGACTTTGGTAAGTCGTGGCTTACCTTCTCCCCCGGCATGTAGAAGGCAGGCCGCTCCCAGCCAGCCCTGGCTTGCATCACAGCGCCATCCTCCACTAACTCCTGGTGCAGAGCGTCGTGGCTCGCGTCCCGGCCGGCCAGCGACTCGTCGTGAGGGAACACGATGTTATAGTTGCGCACATACGCCTCGTGGCTGCTCTCGCGCACCCAGTGAGCGCGCGACATCTGCGCCGGAGTGAACCGGCGGATGTCGAATGTGAACATATTGTAGTTGGGCCTGGGGGTAATTAAAAGTTTTTTAACGAATTTAAAGCGCCCTTTCGTATGTAGATAATATTTTTTATTGCATAAAATACAACAACATTTACAGAGAAGGTATTACAGACAACTATAGTTCATTCGCGTTAAGAAATTAGTGACTCATCACCGACTGCCGGCCAAGCCACACCCCCTAGCCAATTAAAACGCTAGATATTATAATTTCTGGGGTGATGAGTCACTATTTTCTTAACGCGAATGAACTATAGTGCTACCATTTATTCATCACATTCATCACCATCATCAGATGTAGGAGGTCCACTGCAGTACATAGGCCTCCCCCAAAGACTTCAATAAGAGCCAGTTGTAAGCGGGCATGGGGTTATTGTCGTCCTTCTTTGAACGTAGACCTCCCCCACAGAATTACAAACACCGCAGTTAATTTTTTTTTTAAGTATTTTTGATGATTTTCGATTCAAGTTTGATTTTTCCATAGCCAGATAAACTTTGACAGCCTGATAAAAAGCCAGGACGTCACATGACATCATCTAATATCATTTCTGACCAAATAAATAAATCATGACTTTTATCAGTCTTACCTAATACCTTTTTTGTGCAAACTTTTTACGGTAATTGAAAAAATAGGCCGTAAAAATTTAAAAATAGTTTACGTGGTTTAGTATTAGGTATAGGCTAAATCTACAAATTGCAATATCATTGAGGATCCCTATCTTCGCTCCGTTACGATACACAATTTGTGTACGTTAGTTAAATATGACGTAATTAACAACAAAAAACAATACATTCTAAAAATATGATAATTATATAGATAAAGCAGTTCGTTTGACGTTATTGGTTAACAAGTTCAGCAGATAACCTTTTCGCCCAAGTAACGGATTTTTATACATACTTAGTTCTTAATTAAAATACTAGGTATTGATCTAATTATGTTAATTGGTATTGATAAAATTAATCACCTGCCGCTAATAATCCATTCTGCCATTTGAATGCCACAACCGGCCGAGAACATCATACCAGCTGAATTGTACCCGCAATTATGGTATAAGCCTGAAATAAATAATATATTATATAGTATACTTTAATGATAACAATAATATTGTAAGTAAAAGACAGGTCTGTCGCACTTTTAAAAAATTAACAACCTAACTCAATATTTTGGAAAAATTAGTGAAAGTGACCGTGCTGTGATCCTGTCACTATTTAAAGTTCATTATACTTCAACTGTAGATATAGGTACAATTTTTATTAGCATTAATCGTAATAAGGTCGATTGCCAACCCGCCTGCCAAGCTTTGCGATCAAGGGCAAAACCTCCAGATCTTTAACAGATGTGGCAAACAACTGGGGAGGCCCTTGTCTAGCAGTGGGCTGCGTTAGGCTGATGTTGTTTGCATAAGGTCTGAGCCTTATGCAAACAACAACATCAGCCTCTACTTATAAGTTACCTCTACTTATCAGCCATCTACTTACAAGTTAAATCTAACATGATAATAAAAGACTTAGAACCCTTACAACTGCGTAGGGATGTTGCATCGCTGAGCGTCTTTTATCGCCTATACCATGGGGAGTGCTCTGAAGAGCTATTTTCTCTTATACCTCCCTCACCTTTTAGACATAGGACCACTCGGGCTGGCATGCGTTGTCACTGTTTCACGGTAGATAATATTCCTTCGCGCACTAAAAAGTTTGGTAACTCCTACTTGTGCCGTACCATTAAAAAGTGGAACTCTTTGCCAGCACACGTGTTCCCGCCTTCTTATTGTATGGGATCCTTTAAGCGAAGCGTGAAGAAGCATCTTGCAGGCCAGTATGGCTGTGATGACTGACTGGAAACCATGGTTTCCCGCCCGTTGTCAGAGCGGCTTGGGCTTCCTTTCCTGCTTTCCATCAGGCGCAGGGAAGCCACTATACTGAGCCAATATAAAAAAAAAAGACAAAGAATATAGGTATACGAAATTCGACCGTGACTAGGAGGTTCTAACTTCTGAGATGATTGCGTAAAGCCCACAAATCGAATCATAACAATTTGTTAAAAAAAAACAAACTCCTTTACTACAAGTTGCAATTCTTACCAAATACATTAGGGTCCTCTCCCAACAATGGCTTATGGTCCGGCGTGAAGGACTCAGGACCGCACACAGTGCTCTTAATACCGACTTCGCCAAGTTTCGGACACAATGTTGTCGCACTTGTCATATGGACTCCAAATACATCCCAGTCCAGATCGTATAAGTGGAACTGTAGATGATCTGGCACCTTTTTACGAAAAAAAAAACATGTTGAATGGTAATAACAGTGAAAGTCGTAACAATATTCTCATCGTACTTATTCATATTGCAATTGAACTATGTACATAAATTAGTTTTTTTTTGTATAGTAGGTATATTGACGATTCCTGTAAAGTAGGTAAGTTTGCCTGTAGGTTTCCCTATTTTGAAGTGTGCTACCGAAGTCTCAGGACAAAGCTAGCGAATATTACTCGAGGTTTAATATTACCGAAACTTCGGTAATAAGCTCTCTATTGTGTCCCAATTAGGATGTGGTGGTCCTTATTCTTAATCCGGAAACACACGGACAAATAAACTCTTCCATGTAAATAAATTTCTTGTACATAATTCCCATGCAAAACGCCTATTCCCAGCGACAAAATAAAAAGTAAATCAATGGTCACCTAATAAAACTTCAATAGTTAATACCTGGTCCAACATAAGGGGATTGCTCTCATAACCTCCGATGCTGCAGGTGTCGCCCTGCATCTTGAGGTACAGATCTACGTCATGATCCCTCACGTTAGGGCTCCCCCGGATCCCGTCTATGGCTTCGCAGACCACGTACGCGTGCTTGAACGGAATAAGGGGGAGGGAGGGGATGCCAGCGAAACGGGCCACGCGGGGGCCCCATGCACCTAGAATTAATTATAATGTCATTAACAACATTTCGATTTAACAGTATTTAGTCTTCTTTGAACAGGGACTCGTTGGTATGATTTGGTTGACTACAGTACCTCCTCAAGTAGATATCATTATGTTTCAATAGGCTTCGTAATATAAACAGAACGTTACTGGGCTTAATTTGTAGGTAAATAAAAACGCTACGTAATGCATACAAATAAAAAACAAGATTTTCTTTTATACTATGAGTAGTGTACTATGAGTAATGTACATAATACTAAATTGATACGATCCGGAATCGAACTTAGAACCTTAAGAGTTACACAGGTTCCTCATGAAGTCTTGTCTCTACTAGTATGAAATAACTGTATAACTTTTTAAAACTTACAAGTTTTATGGGTTTTAAAGTAATGACCTATATACGGCAACAAACTTAAGATCACTATGTGGCATTAAGTCCGCCTTTTGTACACTCATTTACTGTGCAATAAAGATTAAATAAATAAATAAATCATTGGGAGAAATTAAAAAAGAGTGAAGAGAAATTATTAACTTACCTCCACAATTGACAACGCACTTTGTCCTAATAAACCCTTTGTCTGTATGGACGCCAGTCACTTCCTTATTCCCTAGAATGTTGTGGGTGTAATGGATATCCAGTACCGGGCATTCTTCATACACCTGTTAAAAGTTATTAATTACTTACTATTTAAATCAAATATTAATATATCTTGGCATGTAATTTAATACAATATATCTTGGACCTATTTCTAAGTGGTAAAAACTTCATACAATACGCGTTATGTAGGTGCTTAATCCATTAACAATTTTATTTCAGCCTAAAGGAACAACATGGCCAAATGTAAACGCCTTCAATAGTCCTACAATGTTATAGATAGAATTTCGTAATTATTGATACGTAGGTATAGTTGTAATATATACTTAAATAATTATAATAGACGCCAAGGGAGCAGGCAATTAAACACCTCGGTACCTATAATGTGTACCTAACACAATGCATTCTCACTTCATAACATCTAATCCAATTAGCATAATTCGTCTATAAGTAAAAATAGAATCAATTTTCGTTTAATGGTCCCATAAACCACATACCGACAACGAATGCTAAATTGTCAGCAAATGACAAATTAATTGCGCCAATATAAACCGGTTACAAAGAAAAAACGGCTAACCTTTCCGCCGTTCTTCGTGGCCACTTTGACCAAAGCACTGCAAGCCATAGCCGGGTCTATGGTCCCGTCTTCCGGTGCATAGAGAGCCATCTGGAATACACTTGGATCCAGCAAAGGGAAGATCTTCTGTGCCTCATTAGGTGTGAGGACTTGACTCGGGATGTCCATTGCTTTGCCCAGCGTGTGTAGACGCATGTATTCTTGAGTTCGCACCTGTTATGGAAAATATAGACATGCTTACAATACAACAGAAGAGCTTTGCAGCATGCTTACAATACAATACAGTACATTTTTCAAATTTTCCAAAAAGGAAAATCTTGAATGGACCGCTTTTAATAGCAAGACGTAGCATAGGGCGCCCATTGAGCTGATGACCTTAAAAGAACTGCTGGCGTTGGTTGGATGGGGAAGCCCGGTATAGAGAAATGTGACACGAATTAAAGGAGGCGTACGTTTAGCCGTGGACGGACCAAGGATGTTGATAGATTGATTTTTAAAAAACCTAAAACAACAATGATTTCACAATGTCAAATCCACAAAGGGCCAATTACCTTACTACGCGATATAAACATTCCACCGTTATTGATCCAGCCGGCATAGTCTTCGCACTCGTTCGCCAAATTGCTATACACGTTCCTAGAGTCGCGTAGCAATCTCACTTCTAAGTCGCATGGTCGCAAAGACCAAACCAAACCTATAAAGATACAAACACTGTAAGGTAAGGGTCGTTGTACACGATCAGTTTCATATTGGAAAAGAGAAAAACCACACAAATATATATTATCACCACTAGGTAAAGCGCGCGGCTCTACCCCAGAATATAGAAGTTTTATTGAAAGAGTAACAAACATCCAAACTTTTGCACTTTAGAAGGGCGATTAGGATTCAAACAATTAGGTACAGCGTTCTAAATGCACAACATCTGAAGCGTTCGAGTTTGACAACAATGCACAGGTATCTTTCAACTTTTATTAGATTGCATAACACACGATTCAGAACGCATATTATTAGATGTGACCCGCTTCAAAAAAGTGCGCGCTGACCAAACTGAAGATTTACTAATTATGGACATTGGTGCAAAATTGATTCACGCTTTTGATGTACAATAAGCAGTTCTAACCACGATACATTTCCGTGAAAACGGTGCTTGAGCGCAAACTTGTGCTATTTACTATCAAGAATCCTACACCTCCCGGCTTCATCATTAGATTAATATTAGCATACCATATAAAATTGGTATTTAATATTTATTTAATTACATTGCACAGTCAAACCTTGTTTAAAGGAGAACTTAATCGTATTCACTGTCTCTGAAACTCTTTAATAAAAATACATCTGCAGTGCATGCAACCGTTTGTGGACGCCCTTATATCGGCGTCGATCATCAATTGACCACTTTATATCTATTAAACTTACGCTCACCCTAATTCGAACTCAAATACGCAGCACGTAGATGTTAGAAGCGCAGGAGTTCAATGTATTTATGTAACTTCATTGTTTTGTTTACCTATGACATCGTATGATTGTGGCACCGTCATTTTATAAACTGCCCCGCGGCATCATAAACAATGCAAACATTATTTAGCTACAAGTGACGCTTTAACTAAAATAGTTCAAAGAAATCATTTGCACATTTCGTATACCTACTATACTTGTAAGCGTAGGTATGTCGCACACCGAAATGGTCCGAGCCACTATCGCCAATCATGTTATGGTTCATTATTTTACGGGTGATCATTCGAGTAATTACTGCTACGTACCATTAATTATATGGAAGAAGGTCGTACGTAATAGTCATCCCCCTACTTGAATTTAAAGTTTAAGAGTTTCTTTGAAGTGGAATGGCATACCTATTAGCTTCCTCTCGCGGGATGGAAAGCGAAAAATAAGCTCAAAACCATAGCCGCAACGGTTAAGACTTGTATCAACGAACGAAAAGTAACAAAAATCGAGTGTATTTTGTTTTTGAACTTGTGAACAAATTCAAAAGTTCAAAAACAAAACACACTCGATTTTTTTTATATTAAACTGTTTAAGAGTCAAATAAGAATACCTGCTGTGTGCCATGTTGTTCCACTGGTAAGCGTGGCCCTCTCCAGAAGAACTGCATTGACGCCTCTCTTCGTCAGCTGGTATAAAGTGTTGCATCCTGCTATACCACCACCTATAAAAATATATTGAAAGAACTTTAATTGAATTAAGAAAATAGTACATAACATCATTTGCAAAACAAGGCCTTAGCTAGGAAAACTCCCTCTTTAAATGTTAAATTGTTAACTTAATTGGAGAAAGTTATTTTAACCCTTATTAAAACCATTGAAATGTTTAATTTTAATTGATTAAAGCTTAAATTAAGGTGGTATGTGGTCTGTACTGCTTAGTAAATGTTTAAAATATGCTAATGCTTTTCAGTACTCAAATTTAACTTATGAATAATTTTACCGTGTAGTTCTATCGATTTATCAATAAGTATACTACGAAAGAAAAAATAATTTATCAATTAAAGTGAGCACAACAAAGAGATAAAATCGATAACAACACTTCAAGACAATAACTAAAATACTTAAAAAGATGTTATACTTAACTATGAGTGGTAAACAGTTCATTAACAATCTTCCTAAAAATAAATAAGCTAAATATAAATAGACTTACCTATGATAACAACATCAGCAGAAGACACAACCTCAGTTTTTGTCGACAATAACTTTTTCTCATTCCGTGTTAAATTGTTAAGAAAACTAACTGCTTTTCGCCGCACAGTCGCATCTCTGATAACTTTGTACATTATAAACTAGTGTTCCCCCGATCACGACTGACGGCCGAATGTTGTGGGTACCGCGGGTCAGTGTACAAACGACACTGTTAGGTATGAGATAACATGTTTGTTTCTTACTGAACGCAGGGTTGCAAGATTAGAGGCGAAAATTAACAATGCAATAATAAATCAATTTAAAGTCTCGCGTGTGTATGAAAGTTTACAATTTCAACAGGTACCAAAAGATTTTGTTTCAATCATTGTCAAATAGAAGTCAATGGGTCAGTACTATTCAAAAATAGACTTTACTACGTCGACTTTTAAGTTTACCCACAGTAAAATAGTATACTTAGCAAACATTTTTATGGCCATATATTCAGTAAGAAGTAACAATAAACGTTGGACAATTGAAAACCGGCCAAGTGCGAGTCGGACTCGCGCACTTAGGGTTCCGTATCACTGATTGAATGAAAAAAATTAGGTAATTTGATTTATGATGTTTAAAAAAAAACTACTGTCTAGATTTCATTAAAACTAATTTAGTTAGTAGTTTACATATAACTACAAATTGGAAGAGTCTGTCGCGCAAACTATTCATCTGAGAAACAAATGATGTTAGAAACCTCAACATCATTTTCAAATACCTATCCATAGATACCCCACACGTATGGGTTTGATGAAAAAAAAAATTTCGAGTTTCAGTTCCATGTATGGGGAACCCCAAAAATTTTGGATTTTTTTCTGATTTTACTTTAAAATCTTATAGCGGTTAACAGAATACATCTACGTACCAAATTTAAATACCGTAGCTCTTATAGTTTCGGAATAAACTGGCTGTGACATACGGACGGACAGACAGACATGACGAATCTATAAGGGTCCCGTTTTTGCCATTTTGGCTACGGAACCCTAAAAATGAGAGCTTTGTTGACTGAAGACTACAACCATTACAATATTCTGACTAAAACAAATTATTTCCTAAAAGCACTTTATTTACCGATAATTTAATTAGGCATTTTTGTTGATATGTAAAAAATTTAATTAGTCAGTCTTGTAGATTGTTCAAAAATAAAAGACACATATTTTTTCATATGTAAATTAGACCAAAAATGACAAAGATATAGCCCGTTAAAATTGCGTGGGACGTCAAAGAGTGGGAGCTTTTTCTCACAGAATGCCTTGTATGTATGTTTTTTTTTTGTTTATATGGAAATAGGAAAAATACGTGTCCATCAGAGTATTTGATAATCTAAAAACGGACTAAATGTAATTGTTTTGACCCTAGAAACATCCCTATTGTATAAAATATGATACTATACCGATCTTGTAATTTTTTCACAAATATTCGTACGCGTAACCCTCGAATCCAAATTTATCAATTCATATCTAAGTTCAAATACGAACTCAACTTGTTTATCAAATCAAAATGCTTTCATTGATATTGGAGGACAAAAAGGTTCAAGAAGATGTAAGTTATGACATAAATAATTGTAGATAGGTAACTACGTATATTTTATTGTAATTAGTAAATTATTAATGTGTGTTTAATGGATTGGCAATAAAGTTTATGATGGTATAAATAAAAAGGATAAATGTATTGTCAAATATTATTTATTCATTTAATATAATTTTGTTACATCAATATACATTTATGGGATGTTCTTTATTTACAGAGATATAATACTCTAAAATCATTATTATTAACACCGGCGTTGGTTTTTATAGATGTTTTCTGTTAAGATTATAAAAGATATCTTAAATATATTAATTATTTTATTCGTAGGTATTAGTAAACATAGATCAGACATTAGCAAATCTACATACATAAATTTACTGACTAAAAGTTATTACTTCCCAGTTTTTTTTTCATTAAAATAAGGATATGAGGTGGAAACAAAATAAATTTATTTATTATTGAAAAAGGGAATATTTACGCCTTTTGTCGAGACAAGAACAATGATTGCAACCAGACTATTTAAGTCTGGTTGCAAACATTGTTGTTGGTGTATTTAACACCAAGGAAAAAATAAAACATATTCACTTCTGGTTTCGTGATTTTAGATACTTCAGCATGGTAAATCTCCAGAAGAAAGCAGTACATAAGGGAACAATTAGGAAAAACATTAGGGAATATAAGAACGGTCGGTGGTAAAGGAAACATCGAAAAGACACTAAGATATTCTGATAAATTCTGGATGTGTGATCAAGACTTAAAAGTTTCAAATATCGGAACATCAGGTGCCATTCTGAAATTACCAAAATCCTACCACATCTTATCCATTTGTGGTAATGTTATCTGTACTGGATCGGCTTGGGAACAAAAGCTAAGGACGTAACTGGAGTAAAACAAATCACTAACTTGGGGAAAGATTTGCTCAATTGACGGCAGCCCTTCAGGGGCTAAGTAATATGAATAACTTAAAATCTAGGCAAAGTGGCGCATAAATTATATTAGACGATAAACTCTACAACACATTACTCGTAGATACATTTAACCACATAACATTTGTCACTACTGTAACTGGGTAAATAACAACAAATATAATGCAAGAATAAGGTTTTATGTAATATAATCACTTACACAAATAACTTAATATAATAAAGTAAGCGAAAAGTAGAAACAACAATGAATTTTAGTTCATCTTTGGAATAATCTTACATGTAACTAAAGTAAAAGTTTTTTTTTATAAAAAAATCACATAAAATACGTTCTACAAAATATGAACCACATTTATGACGTAGTAAGATGTTATATTGATCAATTTTGTAAGCAAAACTTATTTACCTACTACATATTGCTTTTTCAAGAAAACCATAATTTTGTGACAAGATTTTTGAAAGTAGATTTATGAAAGAATCTATCTGCAGGTGTTTTACTATTTTACTGCTTATGCATATGGTAAAGACTTTAAGGATTGGTAAGGACTTCTGCATTCTGATCCAAGAGATGTGGGTTCGATAGATTGTTAATCACACGACCCCACCGAGCAGTAACAATCGATAATAAGTGATACAATACAATGGTTTAACCTTGTAGAATATCGAAAATTCTCTTTTTATAAGTAATTTCACTTTCAATCATTAATATTTCTTGAAATCATTCAAGAAATATTTGAATTCATTCAAGAAATATTAATTATTACGATTAAACAAAGTTCAGATTATTGCGAAAAAAAAAATTAATAGTTTTTACGTAGTAAAAATATTCATTTAAATGGTTTGCTAAATCTGTATGCTTTCCACACATGGCAAATCCTCATAACGGTATCTAAATGGCCATAACATATTCATACTTCTTGATACAGTCAAATAAGTGGCGAATCCACTCGTGCGCATTTGAGTACGGAATGTCGTAACAGGCGCCATCTATAAATAATACTTAGACATTAAACACGGTGTTACATACTTGGCATCCATCGTGAGACGGCGGGAGTGGGAATTCCATAAGTTGTATCTACCTGCAAAAAGAAATATATAAATCAATAATGATTGCAGTCTGATCCTCGTCAATTTTTTTCCCAAGTCCATTGCAGAACAAAATCACAAACACTACTTTCAAGGTAAATTAATTTAATTTTTAGTTACTAATATTCATCATCAGCATCTTCAGCCTAACTCAGTCCACTGCTGGGCATAGGCCTCTCCAGTCGTTAGCCACTTTGGCCAAACACTTGGAGGATTTACCCATAATCGCTACGCTGGGCAGGCGGGTTGGCAATCGCAGGGCATAGCTCCTCGCTCCGGTGACACTGTTGCTCGTCACCGGCCTATGGTAATTAGCTACGCCTTCAATCGTGATGGTTATGCCACCACGAGTCGGTTGCCAGAGCCTCGTCTGTTATTCAACAGGAAGCAGGTGAGGGTGGCTTGGAGCGAAAATATGATGGGTGGATAGGACGCTCTCTTACATCCTAACTAAGTTACTAATATTATATGTTAAGAGAAGTAGGGCATACGCATAGCGAATCTTCGCTCGAATTGAGCCGGCCGTCCGGGGAAGGACCTCCACCCTATAGAATACCGCAGCCAAATGACCTCCGGGTCGTGTTTCTGCCGGTGGGTAGGGTTTCCGGAACTCGTGGGGGGTTAGCGTTGTGCCGGCATGGCATGTGCGGTGGTAACTGACCAGCTACTTGCCCGTTGTCACAGCGACTTGCGCTTCTCTTTCGCTTTCCATCAGGCGTAGGGAAGCCATTATATCTAGCCAGTGGCGTAGCTAAGGGGGGCCGGCCCGCCCGACTATGACCATCAGTTATAGTCCTTTCTACCTAATTTTCGTAAATCTGTGGCAGAGTTGAGAATTGTCTGGGTAACTATAATATCGTACTACGACCATAATAAATAGATATTTAGAAAAAAAAAATTGTTGGGGTGACACCTACAAAATCCGCCCCGGGTGCCACCTATGCTAGCAACGTCACTGTGCCTAGCTATTATAAAAAAAAAGTGGGATCTATGTAAAAAAAGTTTTTAAACCAGAATCAGCTGACTTACCAAGCTCAAACATGGTGCGGACTGGCGACCCTGGGCGGGGTGAGGCCGAGCCGATGCTGCCTAGCCGCGTGGTCCCCCGCCGCCGCCGCCGCGGCCGCCTCGAGCTGCGCGCGCAACGCTACGAGCTCACGCGTCCGTTGGTATATCGGGTCCTGATAACAATAGGATAGAGACATTTGATATACAAGGTGACTTTTTAATCACTATCCAAATTTTTTCTGGGCATTAGGTATCGTTAATAGAGCCCATTTCTGCAAAAAAAAATATAGGTAAAATTTTTACAACAAATTCATTGTCCCGAACCAATTATAAATTTCGCTGACACAGTGACATAGTGATCTATCAACGCACAGCCCAAACCGCTGAAGGGATCGCGCTGAAATTTGGCGGGCATGTAGATGTTATGACGTAGGCATCCGCTAAGAACGGATTTTGATGAATTCCACCTAATAAAATAAGGGATGAAACTCTATTCCACTCGGACGAAGTCGCGGGCACAGCTAGTTTTCATATACATATTTTTTTATTACTGAGGATGACAGACGATCCAGCGGCAGTCTGGTGTTAAGCGGTTACCGCCGCTCATAGACTCTGCAACGCACAGCACAGCTAAGCCACTACCTACCGAAAGGAAAGAACTATCATTCAGCCACATTTGAAGAAGGGCAAGAAACATCGCGCTCCCTAATACCCCGGTGGCTCGTAGTCTAATTACAGATCATCATATGCTTTAGGGGATGTAAGGGAGCGACCTATCACCTTTTCTCTCCAAGCCATCCTCACCTGCCCGTGGTGCATCCTGCCGAACAACAAACGAGGCTCTGGCAAATCGACTGATGACGGTAAAACCATCACGATAGAAGGCGTAGCTAAATACCACAGACCGATGACGGGCAGCAGCGTCACCGGAGCGAGAAGCTGCGACCTGCGATCGCCAACCCGCCTGCCCAGCGTGGCAATTATGGGTATATCCTCCAAGTTTGCCCTAAGTGGTGAACACTGGAGAGGCCTATGTCCAGTGGACTGCAATAGGCTGATGATGATGATGATATGCCATAGAGTCTCATTCTCTAATTATCTCAGTCATGATAGTTCTAACTATTTTCAGTCAGATCATCCTCCACACAATTCATTATGTATTTGGATGTCCTGTCCCTTCTCTCCCTGTATCACTCACTCACTCACATTGATTACTTTGTCTGCATACTCAGTGGTACAAAGTCAAAGGTTCTCTCACCTGTTGCCTCATCGTAGGATTCCACCTGCAATACAGTGCCTTCCAAAGCTTGATGATCCTCAATGAAGCGACGGGAACCAGTACCACCTGCGGACGGGAGTACGGCGATGGTGGAGAGCTGGGTCCGAAGGAGGACGGGCCCCAGTAGAGAGGGTTCAGGTATAGGTCCTGACGGCTGTTGATGTAAGACCATAGGGATACAGTCTTTGATTTCACTTCTGCAACAAAAAAGAAATAGGTATTTTTCATGATTGAACAAAAATTGGTTCTCTTTAATTGGGGTCTATCTTTTCATCATCAACAGCCCATAGCAGTCCACTGCTGGACCCAGGCCTCTCCAGCTGTTCGCCACTTAGAGCAAACCTCTGGAGGATATACCCATAATCGCCACGCTGGGCAGGCGGGTTGGCGATCGCAGGGCGTAGCTTCTCGCTCCGGTGACGCTGCTGCCCGTCATCGGCCTGTAGTATTTAGCTACGCCCTCATTTGTAATGCTTATACCGCCACCAGTCGGTTGCCAGCGCCTCGTTTGTTATTCGGCAGGATGCACCACGGGCAGGTAAAGTTGGCTTGGAGCAAAATGGTGATAGGCCGCTCCCTTACATCCCTATTGTCTATCTTTTATGGTGACTCTAAATGAGTATATGGAACCTTATACTCTTATATGGTAACTTATATGGTGATCGGTCCATTTATTTTATAGGTTTTTTTCACCATAGATAAAGGTGATGAGGAAAATGGTTGAATTGGGTCCGCTACATATGTGGCCGCTACAACTGTGGATCACCAGGTCTGAAGACCATCCACTAGTAAATAAATAAATATTTTTTTTTTATTCAGAAATCACAAATTACATGGATGCAAGTTAACTTAGTAGTTTCGAGATTTTCAGTTCTACAGAGTTGCTGACTTTTAAAATTAAACTCAACACCCAAGGAGCTATGCTTTTTTGAGAAAAATAGGTATCGACAGTAACCAAAAATCTACCAACCTTCCTTATACCTCTCGCGCTCTGTGTTGAACAGGAACGTCCCAAAGCGGCAAGAGTACAGATGGTCCACTATAGTGATCAGCAGTCTTTCGGTGAACTCGAACGCGGTAGGGAACTGCTGCTGCAGCTGCCATACGCAGTCCACCCACTGTACGAACACCGGGGAACGGTCCGCATCGGAATGACGTTCGTCGCCGTGTCCTATGCGCTAAAAAATGCTTTAATTTTTAACCTTATTGCAATAGAATAATGTCGTAGTTAAAAAACTAAAAAGATGCGCTACAAACTACGCTTCTTATATCCGCTAATTACATTTCATTCATACACAACAGAAAATCCAAAGTTTTGCCGCTGAGGTGATAGGAGATGAACTGTTTAATATAGGCATTTATATGGTGAGTATACCTAAACCATGATATTGTATCGAATATTAAATTCGATCATTTGATCAAAGTCTGAACGCACTCTTTAACGTTTTTCATTTAAATTGTAATTGCTTTCCGTACAAAAATATTAATCATCGTAACTAATTAAAAGAAGCCAGCAAAGCAGCAAACAGCATCCCTTCTATCACTTGTAGAGGTCCCTATCACTATTAGAACTTTATCTGTTTCAATTGTCAAGTTTCTCAACATAACGTAGGTAATTAAAGTTCAAGTAAATGTATGTCATGTCATGACCAAAGTGTTTAATTTAAATCTTACCAATTGGAATTTATGTCCAAAAGAAAGCCACTCTTTCTCGATGAGTACTTCGAAACCTCTAAGGGTGCGATAATAAGGGTCCAACATCAGCATGGCCAGAGCGGTCAACTGGGCTGTGCGGTCCCATCCGTCGGAACAGTGGACGAGGACAGATGTCTTGTGATTTTCCACCTGCAATAAATTAGGGCCTTTACGTTATAGGGATTAAGATAGATAGATAGATATTCTTTATTGCACAAAATACACATTTAGTACAGAAAAGGTGATACAGACATCTTGTGGTACAATCTAGGCGGTCTTATCGCTACTAAGCGATCTCTTCCAGACAACCTTCAGGTAAAGGAAGTGTAGATTTCTGAAGAGAGGGGCAAAGTCGTGCAAACTGTTTCAATAAATATTATAGCTATATATAAAAAATAATTATAGTATATAATATATAAATAAACACATCTATAATATATCATATTTTAAAACTTAATATACACACACATAATAAAATAAATAAATGATCAAGTTTAGTTCTACTTTAATAAATTAATCGAGTTTTAAAAACATATTTATATAGTATGGTACATTGAATGTATATGTCACCGGAAAATAGCAAGAATCGTAAATTGATCAATTTCCTAGGTAGTTGATTAACTTTCGGAATATAACAAACGGTAGTTGAAATGTAGATATTATTTAACGCAATAGATTTCAGTTAGTTGATCAATTTACGGTAGCGGTACGACAGTCATTTAATAATTTACGATTTTGACACAAGTAAAATCGTCCTCAAATGGGCCAATCGTTGCTCAATGTACTATTTAACGGTGCACTATTACCCGTAAATTAATACACTGTTCCCTGATTGGTTGCCGGGATAACGCCACATGAGCCATTGAACCAATCAACGTTCACCTCACCTTCGTCGGATGATTTTACGGCAAGACCCCGTAAAATGATCAATTTACTAAAATACATACGTTAAATAATACATTTCAACTGCCGTTTATTATTTTCCGGAAGTTAATCAACTACCTAGGAAATTGATCAACTTACGATTCTTGCTATTTTCCGGTGACATATAATGTGTAGCAACTGATAGTCAGCATAGGAGGAAATCAAGTGCAAGCGAGGCCTGAACTAGGTCGATTCGTATCGAATGAAATGGAAGAAACATGCAATGGTTACTTAGTACACTGATGTTATTTATAAAGTCAAACCGAAGTAATTTTTTATTTCTCCCTGTGTTTTACATAATTATAATATTTAAATTAAGTAAGCCCTTTTCCTACCTTATCTACGATGCGTACAGCACCCGCTAATATGCATTTGATATGTTTTAACCAACAACTAGCTTCTATTCCGCTAAACCATCTGAAAAGAACATTATAGTTTAGTGCTTTGTGTATTTACTCGTAGTTACAAAATTTTAATAAGTCTTTAATCTAATTATTTACCTTGTCTGGTCAATCTGTGGAAAACAGAGTTCTTTCAACTTCCGTAAACTTTCTCTCATCACATGTATGTTATGAATGTCCAAAAATACCAACTCTGCATTCTGGTAAGCATCTTCTGATTCATATCTGTGATAAAATACATATTGCCAAATTAAAATAAGATAAATTATGCAGATAAAACATCAACCTGCCGCTATCTGGCATAACACAAACAATGTATCTGTCACCGTAAAATAGTAAACACCGTTAGATTATAATCTATCTTGCGAGATTGTAAAATGTCGAAAGATTGTGAACTGTAACATAATTCTTACAGCTCAACTTTTTTTTCGGTACATTGTAATCGATCGAAGGGAAATTCTTAAAATAAAATCTGTTTAAAAATCTAAGTATACATACGAGCAGACAGACAAAAGCGACTTTGTTAAAAATAGTAATATATTGTACAACATACCCGCCCCCTTTAGCTTTGTTCGCGATAGCGTTGGCGCTGGGCCTCGCGTCCATGATGAACAACTTGTGCGCTTGCGCATTCGCGTCCATTATCAGCTGGATGTAGCGCTCGTCTTCACGGCTGCGTTTGCCACTAACCTGGGAAATTTAATATAACAAAGTTGGAGAAATTGACTTATTCTTGTCTGGCTTGGGTGAAGTGCGAAATAAAATCCCATTTTACAACTTTTTATTTAAATAGCTACCAACACAGTGTAAACAACCTCGGATCTCACCACCGAAAATATAACTAGCAGTAGAAAATGAAATGAAAATAAATCACTTCATCATCATTATCTTTAGCTTTTCAATGTTCATGGCTGGCCATAGGCCTCCTCCACAAATCTCCACAACAATCGATTCGGAGTGAACTGGATCCAATGGCAAACTCAATAAGGTTATCTTGCCCCCACTCACAAAAATGACCTAAAATTGTTTAATTTTAAGTGACTTTTACTCCCTTCTTGTTGCATCGCCGGAGGGCTTCGCAAAGAATGTATTATGTATTTTGTGTCTTAGTTAGCTAGAACAGGGCTTTACCAAACAACACCCAAATCGAAGTCTAGCGCCCATATTGCGTGAGTACGTTTAGGTCTTGTCACATTTAGATTACCAAAAACATCATTCTTACCCCAACCAACGGCTGGCTGCAGCGCGTTATAGTGGCCTGAGAACTAGGGTGTATCCACGCCAGGACCGGTATCCGTCCGCGAGATCTGAACGCGGCCACCGACCTGATGAGGTCGTCGTTGGCGGCCGCGGGCACCGCCCACACGGCTGGGTAGCTGTCGCACACCTCGTACTTGTCGTTTATACGTGTAATACGCCACATGTCGTTGTTTACGCCCTATAAAAATAACAAAGACTGACCAACTTCAAAGAGTAGGTACCCTTTGATACCATAACAAAGTATGAAGGGCGAATACAAGCTTCAACTCAAGAATGTAAGTTTATAGACAATCAATAAACTTACATTCTTAGATAAGGCAATAACGAAGTATATAGGACATAAATAAATAAACAAGACATGTCACACAGAGCCAACTATAGTTAGTTGGCTTAGTAGCCAAAGCTTGTACAATGGGTACTACCCATAATACAAGCTTGAGCTTACAGACAACTGATAAACTATCTTTCTTACTTAAATACATTAGCTTGCAAACAGAAGTCAGTGAGACAACCAAAACCAAAATAAAAACCTTTATTGTACCTTCAATAAGATAATCATATTTTGTAATTAAATCTGTGATCAACCATATTATGACGGTACTGGAGTAGAAGATAAAACAATATGATGTCAATTGTACATTAGCCAAATCTTACCATTCGTCTAAGTTCCGCAATTGGTTCGTAAACATGCCAGCCATCTTCAGGGAAATGTTCCGAGTAGCTAAAGGCGAACAGAGGAGATCTGTGTGAAAGAGGGAATGCCAGTTGCTGCAACTTCTCGAAAATACCGCGTCTTGAGTGATTCTCTTGTTTGTGTGCAAAACGCAAGTTCCTCATGTCCTGAAAAGGAAATGTACTTATTGTATCGTTTTTTTTTTTATATTTAGCCATCAAAATGACTGTGTCCTGTCTAATGACAAGCAAACAATGAAGACCAAAAAGTTTATTAAGGCCATGGAAGTAATTACAAATACTTCCATGATTAAGGCATATTTAACATATCTACTCACATTCTAGACTCAATGTCAAGTCTATTCTTTATTGGTTTGACAAATTATAGGTACTATGTTCAAAACCAAATATTACAATATTGTAATAGGTATAATCATTCATTAAAATGTCCACTACATCACACTTGAAATAAATTCCAAAAACATCATCATCAGCTCACATCAGTCTACTGCTGGACATAGGCCTCTCCCAATGCTCGCCACTTCGATCGGTCCGGCGCCACTCGCATCCAGCACTTGCCAGCCGTCCTGCGCAAATCGTCACTCCACCTGGCCTGAGGGCGTCCTACACTACGTTTGCCGAGACGCGGTCAATAACATGGCAGAAAATTTATGTTTTTTAACAATATTATTTTAAGTATGGAGTTGTTTGAACACTTTCTTCATCAATATCTAGTAAATTTTCTTTTAATTCACCAATTTTCTCTGGGGTTAGTTTACCATCAGGTGGAGTGAGGTCATCTTGAATATAAAAAATGATAATGTTATCAATGAATGTGAATTTACCTTGCAAAAAACTTCAATTCCATAAGAATTTTCACCCTTGGAAGAAGCTCCTCCAACTTTTTCTATACGAGAGACCTGAGTGAGACATAATTTGGTAATTAAATTGTAATAAGAAATAATATTCATACTAACCATCTAGTTTTAAACATGAGTATTGATGATGAGATGATGACTGGGTGCGCCCACAACTCCAGGACATAAGACAATTTAGACACAGAGTTCAATATAATATTAAAGTTAATTAGACCAGGAATCCAACTAGTACCTCCAGATCGTCCACTATTGCACCCCTGAGGCTATCAGATTTTTGTCTAGGCCACATTTAGAATGCTAGTTTGAGTTGTTTGAAACGAGCCATTCTCTGCAACTGAGTGCCTATTTTGTGTTGTGTAGAATGCTACTAACATTTCATATTCACAAATGTTACTATGCACCATGCAAACCCACAGGGACCCAAAAACCTATTCATAGACAACATTTGAGTGCCATAGTAAACGCCTTACTTCACATAGTGTTGTTAGATTTCATAGATATTGTTTGTGAATATATGGGTGTAAGAAGTATGGGTGAATTTGAATCTGAAGAAGAAAATAAAAATATGGGTGTAAGAGTCAGAATAGCTGATACATCAAGATCAAACATCAAACTTACCACACCAAGCGGCACACTGAGTGTGCATTGTAGAGCAGCAGCATCCAAAGGTCTAAAATGCAGTTGATAATTGGTCACCTTGAGAACACCTCGTATTGGGCCGCTGAATGGACATAAATATGTCACATCGCGAGCTACACTCATTACTTTCTCATTATCCAACAATTGGATGTCTCCTAAAACATGAGGCTGGAAAAATAGAAAACAAAAATTAAGGCAACATTTATTACCACAATCATCATCATCAGCAGAAGTCTAGTCTGCTAAGTAATTGCGCAGAAAAAATAATTATAACAATAAGTAGGATTTCTTATTTATGTATAAAACATAATTCATATCCGGTACTTTGCAGTGTCATTTAGTGGTATGGACCATGCCAAATATCTCTGATTGCCTTACAAACTGGCAATCATAAAGGCAAATGAACCCATGTATGTCAGTTCAGAATGCTGGGCACAGCGACGGTTCTAGCTTTACCGAAGGTTCCCTAACCGCACCCTATACTAACACTACTACTAGCTGGTATCATTACCAAATGAAAGCTTGTCATAGGCTACCGGCCATCAAAATAAATCAGACTAGAACCAGAATATACTTATTATACTAGCCTTAAATAGTTCACTATGCTGTCTTTGACTATGAATACGATTAACAAACAGGCAAATATGAATATTTCTAGTTTTACTCATTGTTTGAAGCTAGAATAGAAACACTACACTGGAAAATGATTGACCACCGAACACAACAATAACTGAATAATCAATGACTAAAACTAAGTTAAGCCTACAGGAAGCAGTAAGGTAACTATTACAGCACCCTGTAAGCATAAATTTAATCCTTTTAGGAAACTTACGGAGTCTTGTCCGTGTTTAGAATTCAATGAGCTTGATTTGGAATCAGAGTCTAATGAATCAGAACTTGCGTTTTTAGATAGTGAAAAATCAGAATTTAATATCTCTGAACTGTTGTGTTTGTCCATTGCGAATAAATTTGTTCTCCGCGATGCCTCTCTCTATTTATTGAAATAATTATTGTATTGCAAAAATGTATTGGGTTGGGACTTGGGTAGATCTAATAGCTGTCACTGTCATTCATTCCCAGTGTGACAGTCCGTGACAACAATGACAAAGCTTTTTTTTTAAAGGTATCCGGTAATCCGGTTAGACCACGGTTAGACCTTGGGTTAGACTTTTTGAAGCCAGGCAGTTAAATATTATTTTTTGTATTCGTAACCTAGTGCCTGTACTGTACCAAGAAGTATTTCCAGGGTTGGCTCAGAAATGTTTACTGGGTTGCTTGTTTATTTAATTATCTGTGGATTTCCTTGACAGAGTCATGTAGGGTGGCAAACTTTTTCGATGTTTGTATTATTACCCCATTCAAATTCATCTATGTCTATGGTTTTCTATTATGTTAATCAATAAAATACTTATAATGCTATCTGTATAGATACTGCTGTCGTTGTATCGTCGTATCTTGGCAACGAATTAATTACGCAGTTGCTTGGTAGTTAGTTAGCTACACAGGTTACGTTTAATCCTACTGTTTCTAAAAAAAATCACGGATTCTCTTTTATTTATCTTATACATAATGAAATTAACTGATACTATCAACTTCAATACATATTTAGCTTACAAACAACCAGAAGACATAGAACCTAATCGTAAAATAAAGTGTGAAAACTTAGAATGGGATGTAAACCATCCTAAATCTCTTGTAACCATATGTATTGATAAAATATGTGAAAATTGGTCAGGTTGGTTAATGTTTAAAGCTCATTTTAATAAATATGTATTTAGGTCTACTCTAATTTGATGGTTGTATTTTTTATATTTGTAGGAAGACCTAAATTGAACAAACTTGTTGCAAAGGACAGAGAGTACTTTTTGAGAATTTTAAATACAGATGTGTCACTTCAGATTTTAGTCGATAATATAAAAAGTGATATTTTTTGGAAACGGTGTTACATTTCAAGATGGACTGACGCATCCTTGTTGTCAGATGGTAGGAAATGGATGAATTTATATCTGGAACGACACTACGCAGATATTTTGGAAAATATGAATCCTCGTCATTATGATCCTGAAAAGGTTTATGATAAATATTATTTCTCAATTATTCTTAAATTTAACATACTTCATTTATTAGTCTCTCTAAATTTAAGAGCTATGCTCTTGTCGGTGGAGCAATTTCCACTCCTCCTTGGACCCGCCAGCGCTTTTAAATCCCTGTACGTCATGACATAAACTTTCTCTTTCAACCGTTGTGTAAATTTTTGTCTTCATTAGTCTATAATATTCATTCAAGTATAGTTTTTATCATCAGTAAGATTTTTTGCATTCCAACAGGTTAAAACATTAGTCAAACTTTGTGGTCCATATATACAATCACTATCAATTCGTAGCTTAGTTCCTTCAGATATTCCTGTTCAAAGAACCACTTCACCAGAAATGGCTGATCTTATAACTAGTCAGAGGGAAAAAGGACAAAAAACTGACGCAAAATATGGAAGTGACATAGTATCAAGGGGTAAGTTTAAAGTTAAAATTTTCATATGGGAGACTTCATCCACGGTGACGTTTAGTGAAATTGTCAGTCAAGTGGTGTATTGAAACATTCATGATAAAATCCTTTTTCAGATCACATATCATTACACGCTGCCTTAGGTAGCCTATCGAATTTAGTAGAATTACATATAACATACCAACTACGTGGCATTGGCGTCGATTACCGTAGAGATCAGTTTCAATTTACTAACAATGATGCTAAAAATTTATCTCGAGGCTTAGAAAAATGCAGCCAGTTAAAAATTTTCAGGTATAATATTTTTTACTTAGTACACCTGCAAGATATTTTATATTAATTATTTATTTGTTTTATGTTATTATTATATAGTTATTCGAATATTATATGACTTTTCATGTGTGAATACGGTCTTCATTGTTTATTTTCAAAGCTATAGGTATAAATTTTAGTTTGACTAAAATTGCATGATTTTCTATTGAACATAATGGGAGTTTTTAGGTTCACAAGAAGTGACATGAACTGCCAAAGAATAAAATATATACTACGTGGATTGGCGGATCATGATTTCTTAGAAACGCTTGACTTCAGTCACTGTAAAATTGGAGATGAAGGCGCTGCTTCAATTGCAAAATTCATATCAAGGCATGAAAATATGCGAAATCTTATATTAGCTGATAATATTTTCGGTAACTAAAATTATAATCATTCGGTTTAGACAAATACCTATATAAAAATATGATCGATAATGAAACTTTAAATAATATCTTTAATATACAATAATTTTTTAGGTCCTCTTGGCGCGGAAAGTATCTCGCATGGTCTGAATCATCCGGGATGTGGAGTTCGCAGTTTAGATTTAAGATTAAATAATAAGCTAGGTTCTGAAGGCATTGCTCATATCGCAGTGTCCATTGCAAGAGGATGCAACCTAACATCGTAATTAGTCGTTTTACCTCATTCACTTTTTGACTCTATTTATGTTTATCAACATGTTCATGATAATTAACAATTAAATACCTACAGGTAGACTTAAAAACATTTATTTACATTTAAGTAATGTACCTATTGCTTTTTAGATTGAGTATATCGGGTTGCGGAATTACGCCTGGACCTTTACCAAAAGCACCGACCGGAGTATGGTCTGCTACAAGTGCAGAAACTACTCCAACTTGTGGAGAACTATTGGCAAGAGCGATTGGTCTCATTAAAACACCACTGAGATCTTTGGATCTTAGTGTTAATAATATTGGATCCGTATGTTCTTTTTAAGCTTTTTCTTACTAATTAATAACATGCTATGTTTTGTAAAGTAAAGCAAGTTTTAGATATTTTTTTGACATTTTTAAAATAAAATTGAAGTAATAGTATGTATTAATTCAAACATAATATCATTTTAGCCCAGTGACATGATATTATCAAATGCTATATGCCTAAGTTATATTATTGATATCAATTTGAAAAGATCGGGCATGGGCTCCATAGCAATGGCAATAGCTGAAGCAGCTGCAGCTTCCCAACGCTTAAGAAGAGAAGCCGAAAAGGGAATAAGATTTAGGAGAAGTGCGGGTAGAGTTGTACAAGCACATCGTGTAGTTAAATGCATGAATATTGGTAAGAAATATTGACTTAAGCAAATTGATATTGGTTTTCGACAATTGTAATTTAAATACAAAACACTTTAAAGAACACTTTATTACCTTTATCAAAATTAAGACAGATTGTAGTAATTTTCAATCTGTACTAATGTCCCTGTTACGATTTTAGATGCAGATCCTATATTACTAGCACAACAGCTCTCGGCTCGTCCTTCTATTGTATCAGTTGCATCAGAAGAAGGAATACATAGCATACAAACACAGCCATTGCCTTCTGATTTCGGATTTGTACCAGCATTAAAAGTTAGTGATTATGTTTTTCATAAATACAACAACCAACAAAAGAAACATCTGCGAAAGTAGATTCATAGCAGTTTAAAATTTGCAGAGTCCACTGCCATCGTCGCGTGCATCTTCCATAACTGGTCCACCCACATCAAGAAGATCAAGTCATCATATAGTGTTAGAACCAGTTCAGGTAAATTCATTCTTACCAGTCCTAAAAACATATATCTTTTGTAACATACATACACTTTATCCATACATAATTAATTGCTTTTAATTTTTATTTTAGGAAGTACGTCGTACTGCATTAATGAGGCGAGGTTCGGATGGTTCTTTATTAAAATCTAGAAATGACACGTACGAAAGACATATTAAAATATTCATATCAAAGGATTCAGACGTTGATGAATAAAGAAGACACCTGTATTTAAAGTATTAAGTAAAAGAAGCTAAAACATTGTTACAAAAGCTATTCATTAAATTGGAATAGGATAGAGCCGACTTGTTTTACAACTGCATTAACTCAGGACAAAACATCTATGCGGAAAAATGAAATACCAGCTGGGAAAACATTTGTTTATGTAATAAATAATTTTAACTAAGAAAATTGTTTGTGTATGTGTGTAGGTTTGGTAATATATAATTTAATATATATTATAGAAATAGCAATTTTTTACATTTTGTATACAAATACTATATGTTCTTAAATAAAATGTATAAAATGCTTTTATGGAACGTTTTTTACTGATAAAAATTACCCCAAATATTGGTATTATTTTTTTCCACCGCAACATTATCCATAGATAAATACTAGTATTCTTGTCGCTACTTTCGTACTGTCAGTCAGTGAAGTGCAACCAGCCAGCCTTTTGAATGTCACGTCAGTTTAGTCAGCCATGTTTATTTCTTTGGAATGTGTTTGGAAATGGTGGTAGTGATAAAAAATTGAAGCTGTGAAAATATTTACGATATTTAATGCTAAAACTGTGTTAGTGAAGCTTAAATGTGTTTTTTGTGCAAGTGACGTGATCTAACTGCATGAAAATGAGTTGGGGCACAGAGCTTTGGGTAAGTTCATACTTTTAATGTAAACCGCACGTTATGGTGATTGCCAATTTGATTTAAGCTTTCAGAAGGATTTTTCCTTACTAAGCATATTCAATTAAGTTTCAATTGCAAACAAATTACGAAACTTCAACTTAATTAGGAATACGACTGTTATAGTACTCTTTCTGCTTATCCACATACAATACTGTTAAAATAACTTTCAAGCAATTTAAAAAGTACGTGGGTATGTATGTGTGTAAGTAAAGCTATTGGACTTCGCAGTAAGGTTACGCAGTTAACCGAGCTAAGACTTTAGTGACTGGCTTAAAATTCTCTGATTTGGAATGATATTACAAATATTAAAATTATTAGTTGGTGTAAACTTAGGCTTGAATTTATCCTAGTTACATGTTTTTTCATAGAAGTTACCAACAGTAGTAAAAACATTGTTCAACTCTTTAATAAAAAGTTGATAGTAAGTTTATTATTTTATTACAACACCATTCTAACTTGAAAAGCATAACTCCTAAAAATGTTGTCTGTTTACAATGATAAGGGTTATCAACATTTTTGTCAGTTAACTTCTTTTAAGTATTTTTAGACAGAATTTCAAAAACGAAGCAAAATTTGGAATAAAGTATTGTGAAAAAGGTGAATGCTAATTATTTATTTCCACCACAAAATTAATAAATAGGTATCTACGGGCCTAGTTTAATTATTGTGGACACACTTATCTCAAATAAATAAATATTACTGTATATTTCTTTGGACTGATGATAAACTTTATATATAAAATTATTCATCAGTCCAAATGTCAACCATTACTTACATGTGTGATATTAAAATAAACTATGTTTTGTAAGTACCTAAAATGTATAAGGAATGTTCTCTCAAAATTGTTTCCTTTGATCACTTTGCTTGTCTTGCATTGTTGTTGTATTGGTTACAGTAATCCAAGTACTAACATACAATAATTATGTAGAACTAGCTGTGCCAGCGGCATCACACGTGTGTATATTGGTTATATAAATAACAGAAATTCATAAGTGGTATCTAAATTTAAAGTTAGACCTCTAGCAATACATTAGTGAAAACTGCATTCAATTCCATGCAGTAGTTTTCGTGTGACACATGTTCAAACATACAGATAAAAATTCATCCCGTTTTCCCAACACTTCCCTTCATTGGTCTGCCCCTTTTGATTGTAGCATGATAAAAGTATACTATAACCTGCCCAGGAGTATGAAGAATAATCATACCAAGTTTAGTCAAAATCCGTTCATTAGATTTTATTTCTATAACGAACATACAGACAGACAGACAAAAATTTCAACTAATCACCCTCACAATAGTCATTTTGAAAATATATTTCACATACAGAATTGACTTCTCTACAGATTTATTGTAAGTTAGAAGATAGATTAGATAACTTCTCTTGGGAATTTATTTTGGCAATATTAGATAATAATAGAACAAACTGCCGCGGCAGAGTCCATCCATACGATTTGGAAACTTTTCCATCCAGAACTGTTCGTTTCCAACGTTCGTTCTTTCCGCGTACCTGTAAGCTCTGGAATGAGCTCCCAGCCGCGGTGTTTCCTGATAGCTACGACTTGTCCTTCTTCAAACGTGGTCTAAAGAGAACTCTTTCCTCACGATAGGCAGTGGCTTAGCTGTACCCCTGGCATTGCAGAGTCTATGAGCGGCGGTAACCGTTTAACATCAGATGGGCCGCTTGCTCGTCTGCCACCCATAGCAATAAAAAAATAAAAAAAACCAATTTATTATTATGTCGCAGTCATCTGGTTGAATCTCCTATTCAATTGAATGTCTAGCGCATTCATTGAATGACGACATTTAATTGAATGACTAGTCCGAACGTTGACTAAGACACATGTCACTTAACGCCCAACTAGGTAGCAGATTGAAACATGGCCCTTTGAACAGAGCGGACGTAAAAGCAGTCAGGTGATTGTAATTTAGTTCATTTTTTTTTCCGCGGCGTTAGTAGTCGCCAAAACAAATATGGCGTCAAACATGATCAAAAATATATGATCAGTACCTATTGATATTGTTTTGATTAGATTTACATTAAGCTGACTTAAAATTCGTACTAGAATTGGGTGACAGCATGGATTTACCTATTAATACGCTGCCGCCGGATACTTTTAAAGAAACATTTAAAACTAAACATTACACAGTCGGCTTTTACCCATTCAACAACTATGCTAAAATAACGTTCAGTCAAGACGTTGAACGTTTCATTCAATAACTTGATGAGTTGTCCTTTAGGCATTCAATTGAATGTCGTCATTCAATGAATGTGCTATAGCCATTCAATTGAATAGGAGATTCAACCAGATGACTGCAACATATATTATTAATGTACTTTTAAACTTCTGGAACAGATTCAGCTCTTAATAAATTCATTCTCTCAATCACTCTATCAAATATAAATAATATGGAAATTTTCTTTTTCAATAAAGGAATTGAAAACATGGCAGCTGGGTAGTGCTCAGAAAACAATACACAAATTAGTTTTTTGTTTAAAGTCTGAGTGTCGATAATCAAGTTCTGGAGTGGAGACCGCGTCTCGGCAAGCGTAGTGTAGGACGCCCTCAGGCCAGGTGGAGTGATGATTTGCGCAGGACGGCTGGCAAGTGTTGTATGTACTCTCACATCCCTCTGGTCGGGACCGATCGAAGTGGCGAGCATTGGGAGAGGCCTATGCAGTAGACTGATGTGGGCTGATGATGATTTTTAAAATCTGATTTTTTATATTCTAATGTCTAGGTAGGTAAAGAACTTATCTCATGTTTAATCTAGTATCTTTTAAGTTTATTATAATTTGAGTTCTTTTGTAGAAATTTGGGCTAAATGTATGGACTAGAAGTAAAGTAATAAATTCAGAACAGATTTGTAACAATTCCATCCAATATGCCATCTATTATGATCTTCTTGAATGATAGGTATATGCATAATGCATGCATTGAGAATGAGTGAAGAGACTATATACAAACTAGAGACCAAGAGGACTACCAAATGCATCAATGAGCCAGTCTTAATACATCATGTAGATGATACTAGCTAGGTTTTTTGATATGCCCTATATGGCCTATAATGTTTCAATTGTCCTATTACTGTAATACAAAGAAAGAGAGTAATTCTTAACAACATTAGTCACTAATTAATTGCAATTCAGGAAGGAGTATCAATACATCATGCATTCGCTTTCGTGAGGTGTACCTCATCTAAGGTTTCAAATAGTTGTTCTCACGTCATCCTGTCGTGACTCGACGACACGACGCGACGCGCCAGTTTCTCATGTTCGATAATGAATATATTTGAACATTAACACTGAATGTTACCATAGTCATAAATCCTAGTGGGAGACAAACTTTCATTTTCTTGCTTAGTAAATTGTGTCAAGTGTCAGCGTTTAAACTAAAATAATGAATAGGTTGATCTCATTTTAGCATGCAATTCTTTGACACACAATGGGGTTCAGAGTGTAAATAGTTTTCCATTGACATCAAGGGATAGGCATTTATAAAGAGATGTTTCCAATTCTTATTAAGTAGGTACATCTACTAAATACAATTATCCCATTTAATGCCTAACTTGGTGACGCATATCCTGCGTTCGCCTAAAAGGCGGAAAATACAATCATTTCTAAATAAGGTCTGGGGTTTTTTTAAGGAGAAATTCCTAGTCGTGGTCATCGTATTCTACATTTGACCACATATGTTTAAAGGAAAAGAGAGGATAGCTTACCTACTTACGTCAACTTCCTTCGTGGCGCATTATGTTTTTCTAAGCTGACAGGTAACTGACCAGTTACTTGCCCGTTGTCACAGCGACTTGGGCTTCTCTTTCGCTTTCCATCAAGCCTAGGGAAGATATTATGTCGAGCCACTATAAAAAAAAGCGTTCCCTTAAATCGCGGAAAATACGATCGTTTTTAAATAAAGTCAGGGGGTTTTAAGGGGACATTCCTAGTCGTGATCATCGTATTCTGCAATTGACTTCGTATTTATAAGAAAGGGTAGCTAACTTACATCGATTTGGCTACTATTTCAGCTAATAATCAATGTAGGTATAGTCGGAAGAATATTTTTTCATTGAAATTACCCAGGATATGTATTAGATCTCATATTATACCTACATAGATGTCATCTCATGCCGATAGTACGTCAAATCCGCAAAAAACCGCAGGGAACTACTTAATGAATGCTTCGTGAAGCCATTTAAAATTAAAATCGTTAAATACGTTCACATATTTTAGATTCAAGTCGTACTGTTGATTCCAATCAGACCGCGCCGAGTCCTCGACTCTTCATTCGCACTTGGTAAACAATACTCTATGCATCAAACAATCAATGCTTGCCATACTTATTGTGTGTAAATCACTAGCGACCGCTAACAATTAGAGCTTAAAGCAATAGGCACTTGGAAATGGAATGTAATCAACGTTATGAGGTTACTATGAAAAAGTGTGCATTTTCTTCTTTATCCATATATCGCGTGTGCAGTTTTAACTTAATTTATTTTCTAAAAGGTAAAGTTTTCGTAGAAATCTGCTAAATTCCTTAAAAGGGTCCTGAACGTGCAATACGGATAGAGCGAAAGTTATCGTCATATTCGGAAACATGATGGTCATCGCCCTCGCACAAACACGCATGTAGAGGTAGCTATCTGTTGCGTTACAGAGACCATTTAGATCTAGAAGTGTGCGGGAACTGGTGTAACCGACGTTTATTGATCAATACCGGGATATTTTATATTATTTTTATTTTTTAACGAATTTATGATATCAATGCACCACGTGACTATTGTGCTGGGACTTCCATACTCATGGAAATGCCAGTTATCGGGTTATTCATTCTGTCTACGTAGCCGTTCCTTGACGTAGGTACTACCGCTTTCCGTAACCGCCGAGATAAAATATATCATTTGGTTTAATATAATAAATATCACTTATAAAAAAAAGCGATTTTATGCTTTATATCCATACCTACTTATGCTATTGAATCTAGATATTGTAAGCTATCCTACAAAGTTACAAAACGACTTATCAAATTCATATTAGCAGTGTGCACACTGTACCTACTATTTTTGCTAATACTTACTATTTACCATGTCGGTTCAACCTTCATAAGTTGGTAAATTACTTAACTAAAGGTACTGAATGAAATATTCGTGACGTGAATGCACTTTTAGACAAAATGATAACTATTATAGTTAATATTATTCCCGTGATAACTGAACACCTGGCCACACTAGCGAGAGTGGTCAGCGTTGGCAAGCTGCAAGGCCGGTGGCGGTGGCGGCCCGCATTCCGCTCTCGCCACTTGTGAAACGAGAACATTTCGTTACCTACCTCCAATCAATATGCATACTTGAAACAAGTAAAATCATCCAAAATTGTTACGCTTACCACACTGATAATAACAATTCCAAAAGTACCTACTAATTCTATTATGGCCTAGAGCAGGTGTTACACAATTAAATTATCGAGGCTTGTCCCTGAACTAGTTCACAGAGCATTTTGTAACGCGACCTGCATATCGGGTACACTGGGATGGAATATGTCCAGCTTGAAGTACATAACAAGTAACCGTTACAGTCAGCGTGATGATGAGCTATGGTCACGTTGGCTAAACTGCGAGTACGAGTTTCGTGCTTCATGCAAAATGAATACATTCCGCTTGTTATCTGCAGGATTGTCACGTATTTTTAACCAACATCTGTGAATGAGCAACTTGAAGTAGGTTGTTAGTGTCGGAATGTTATTACGGCGAGGTATTGTTACGAGTTGGTATTGTTCGTATAAGATAAGGTCCAGATCTTTACGCATGCGTCCAAATTCATAGATGGTTCTTGGCTTTACCTCGGGCATGGCAGGCTAGGTAGTAAAACTTTGCTTGCTATGGAGATAAAACTAAACTTGCTTACTGACTAGTTTTGGAATTGATAGATAATAATAAAAATAATGAACATAAGCGCCTTAGCAAAGCTGAATATAATGAAGTTCATATTGGCTAAGTACCTACGAGAGCGAGTTTAAAATTTGTTAGTGTTTATGACTTATGATGATTTAATTAAAACCCTTCAGGCATTTTAACATGTTGCGGTAAGTCTTTGAAATAGTGATTATAGGTTACTTATTTCATTTGGCGTTTACTTAGATGGGCTTGGTTGACCTTTAATCATTCATTCAATAAACGCCTTTGCAGTCAACAGAGATGAGAAATTTAGATACAGTTACTTTGATTACTTTTCTTATGCATAGGTATTTTTACTATTAATTGGCAGTGAATCGGCGAAACTTGTTGTTTACAAGTACAGTAATAAAAAATGTATGATTAATCACCACTTGATAGCTTCGTAATTTAGCAACGTTTAGTAATTAACCATTAATTACGTACGTAATTTTTCCACGATGTCATAATAATTGCCTACATATTTGGCGGTTAATACTTGTTATTTTTATTATTAGATTAGTAATATATGCATTCCCCTCTAAGATAAAAGAAATCTAAGGAATTGTACCTACTCGTTTGCGAAAAGGATTTATCGGTCGGTACCAGTACCGGTGCAGATCTACCGGTACTTAAACAAGATTGTTCCTTAAAGCCTTTAAGTACCGAAGTAATTAGAAATTATTTTAGGAAATTCTACTTTTGTGAGATTGGAAAGTTCAGAGCGTTGACAGTTTACGTTTAGTGAAAATGTGGCTAGAATTCTTTACAATCTTCTTCTTTAATTAATAAAAATATACTATTGTACAAAGTTGACGCAAGCGAAGCTTCGAATTATAATAAACCCACGCCTTTGTGGTTCGGTCAAAACGAAAAATGGACTCATGTGCATGTATTTATAATTTGGTTCTCTGATGGGAGATGATCTCATCATTTAAGTTTGTCTCGATATCCTTACTCGTATGAAAGAAATACAGAATCAAACTCATGAAACATGTTTTAAACAATGTTTGGGGATTAATTAATGCTGACACAAAACTCTTAATTACTGTAAATGCTTGACACGAATTATTAAAGTCTTCAAATATGTAATAGGTACTTATATGAAGTATTTATTTAATCGAGTGCATGCTTGCACGTCATAAGTTATTTTACTTATTATTATTAATTAATATTCCAATGTTATTTAAATAACATTAATGAGGTTTTCATATTATTTCTATAAAAATCCTACATCCCGTAAAGGGCGTGGTCCCTAAATGGTTTTGCCTAATTGAAAACTAGTCTCTGATTACATTTGGGCGTGACCTTTTGTTGAGCGACCGTATGTCTTGATGGCAGCCGCTCCTGTTTGCTAGTTTCAAAGTTAGCGTTCAAGGTCTGTTAAATAGTTTGTGGATTCCAATCGATTTTCTTAATTTGGCTCCCCTCCAGAAATCTGGCATCGTTTGCGATGCAGGCGCGCGCCTCATTTGGCGAATGGCAGCAGGTCCACTTGCGGACTCCGGCGCCGAACCGGTTGGACCAGAATACACAGGGCCGGCCAAATAATGGCCCCGAGTGTTGAGCGTCTCGACAACATTCAATTCTATGCGTTTATTCATAAGGTCTCTCTAACACAATCTAAGCCATCGCTGTGTAACATGCGACCTGCCGTTTTAGCATCCTGGAGTTGTGTTATTTTTGAGTGCCCCAACGGATCGTTACCTCGGAGTTTCGCTACCGTCCTACGCCATCTCCGCTCGAACTCGTGGGTCGTTCGTTGTTGCTAAACCGGTCAGCCACACTGTCGTTTTTTGTTATTTGCGAGTACATACGTCTTAATTTTCCTCTATCCTTATTTTTTACTGACTAATACTAGACATGGCAGCCGTGGTCGTTGAAATAGGTACCTATATTTAAATAAAGAATATTGCTGTGAATCTTGAGAAAGCTAACACGTAAGATGATATTAAGAGAAAGTGTATCCAAATGTTACGATCATCATGTTAACTTCGACGGCAGACTTGACTCCTCCGAACCAGATAGATTGGTATAGGCTTTGAAAACTTAAAATGATCAGTGATCCGTTCCAGTTGCATAATTTTTTAATGAACAATATTATGGTTTTTCCAAAATAATATTGGTATAGATTAACGCAATCTCTCGAGTTTCCGGTGCATCAAACAAAACATAGGTACATAATTATCTTATCAATTGCGAAAAACGTAACTAAAATACTTTTACCTAAATATAGTTATTCGTCATAGTCTGGTCTTTGTCGTTTATAATTTAGTGAATTCATTATGATATGCTTTTTGCTACAGGCAAATGGAATTTTGGGATAAGATTTATGCTTGATGTCTTAAATTTTGTAGTATAAATTTCATAAGTGAACCTTAACGATCCTTCAAAAACCTTAAATTTACAATCGTGCAAAATCGATTATAAAATCTAAAAGCAAAAAAAAATACAAGTTCACGGTGACATATAATGTTAGTTTAGTTGTTTGTTGGTACCTTAAAGTGAAAATTTCTAGTTTAGTATGCGACCGATGCGAAAACGACGAGACGAGATAAATTCTCTACTTTATGTACACAGATCGTAAAATAACAACCTGATTATGATGAACTAATGAGTAATGTTGGGAGTACAAACTGTAAATTTACGAGCTGCGGCATCGCTTCTGATGTTCTTTCTAAGCCCTTTTTGGGCACATCTCGAAATTATCGTTAATGATGTCTCTATGAAAATGAAATAAACTCCGTATGAGGTCAGATGTATGTGAAATCTGGGCAATCTTATTTGATTGAAGCAATTAGGCTTAAGAAGTAGGTTCGTGCTCAAATTTTATGACATTTTTTAGGTGAAGGCTTTATTGATAGGGATCGATACTCCATCTTAAAGTAGTTAGTTATTGAGATAGAATTAGAATAACAAAATATGTAATGATCGAACACTTAAATTAAGAATACACATAATAGAAGTGTGTATTATTCCTGTACAGTTTGTAATTATAAGTAAAATACACATCTTACGCTTAATTTTCGTTTAGTTCTATTTTTGAAGGTCAATGTCTATTGCGCAACAGAACCAGAAGCTGAAATTTATTCAAAACACCATAAAAGCGAAACTAATTCATCTCAAACATTTCCTTTCATTGGAATTTGGTTTCGCAGTTTTGCGTCTCTTGGGGTCAATTAATTTGTCCGATAAATGTAAATGAACCGTCGAAAGTGGCAGTGACAAGTTGTTTACATAATATGACGAAATTTAAGAGATATCATTATCGAATAATGTATAATCCCGTTTATTATTTATTACCTAAACTAAATGCCACTTTCAATTTTCATGTCAACATTAATACCAGTTGTTAACGGAACATTTGAAATAAAGAAAAGCTGTTGCAAAACCGTTAGTGACGCATTGCATGCGCTTCAAACAGGAAGTTTAATGTGTGTGTCACCTAACGAGGTGGGTTAATCGCACCGCTTCATATCTTTGCGTTTATCTTGCAACTTGCAACCCCACAATCTTGTAAGACGGATCGAGTGTCTTCCCTGAACATGAGTAGGTCTATATGATAGCTGTTTGTGGTATTTCTTGTATTATAATATGTACTAATAATGAGTCCCTTTTTTGCTAGCAATTAAAATAAACCTTACAGAACAAATACCTAATTGGTTTTTATTATTTTCTACACACGCGATAATTCAATTATAATTTTTAATGATTAATATTAGGTATTATGCATTGTCAGTACATAACATTGTCGTATTGATCGCGTTTAAAGTATTATTTTATTAGCAGAGCTGATTCATGCGAGATCATAAATCATTGCGACGCATTTATCATTTGATAATGTTTATGCTACTGCGTCGTGTCATGGGGCGCAGCGCCATATGTGCATGTAGATGTACAAATGCCGCTGCCGGATTTCACCGCGGCACGTGAACGTGATGTACACAGATGCGGAAGCGTGCCTTTCTTTCATCGTATATAGGAATTTCATTTGACCGGCCGCGCATCTGTTTACTTACTGATCTCAAGTTCGAGGTTATTCACTCTTAAAGAAATAAAATGTAATCTACCTTTGTGTTGCAAAGGACAAGACATTATTACTATCATAATGTTAATGTATTAGAATTGTCTATTTAATATTATTAGTACATTATGAACTTGCTTTCCTAGACTCCAAGATTAACGAATGTTAAAACGTTTTCAATGACTTCATTATTGATTATTATACAGGTTGTTAATAATGTTGTTTTCGAATTTGGAAATAACAATCCATAATCATGCTAATATGGCTCTTGTTTTGGTTTCAGGTGAGTAATAACAATTACGTAAGCAAACTGCACGCAATTCACTAACCGGTAACAAGTTACTAATTCACTCAATTTGCACAATATTAGTCGGTAATTTTAAGTAATTTTTGCTTCCGGATAACATTGGTATTGTTGATTTTTTTTTGTATTTGAATAAATGTTTTCCATACTTCTACGAGCAGTTCTGGCAATGTTGCTGTATCGTTGCCTTCACCTAAGCGAGTAATTTTGATCTGTTATAATGTGGTATACCTACTATTACTTAGAGTTTTAATATACAATTCACATTGTTTTGTAGCTAATTGTTGCCGGTATTAACCGGCAACAGACTGTACTCGGATATTATAGCTTCACGGTATACGCTATTGATTGGCCTCGATATAACGGTAAAAACGGAATTTAGTTTTGTGAAATCGATCATCCTAATCGTTTATCGACTGCAATTTGATGCCAAGGGGCGTCCTGTGCACCCTTAACGATGTTTACAATGTTATTAGCCTCTGGCACAACATCGATTTCCTGTTGCCTCAATCTGAGCGGTGCACTGTTTAAACTATTTATACTTAACCATTTCGAATTGATGTAAGAATTCGTGCACTCGAGCTCAACTCGGAAAGATTTACGATAAACATCTATCGGTCAAGAAAAGATAAGTCGTCCATCAATATACGGCACGTTCAAGGGAATTGATTATATCCACATTCGTGTTTTTGTATATGTCACCGGAAAATAGCAAGAATCGTAAGTTGATCAATTTCCTAGGTAGTTGATTAACTTCCGGAAAATAATAAACGGCAGTTAAAATGTATTATTTAACGTATGTATTTTAGTAAATTGATCATTTTACGGGGTCTTGCCGTAAAATCATCCGACGAAGGTGAGGTGAACGTTGATTGGTTCAATGGCTCACGTGGCGTTATCCCGGCAACCAATCAGGGAACAGTGTATTAAGTTACGGGTAATAGTGCACCGTTAAATAGTACATTGAGCAACGATTGGCCCATTTGAGGACGATTTTACTTGTGTCAAAATCGTAAATTATTAAATGACTGTCAGGCTACCGTAAATTGATCAACTAACTGAAATCCATTGCGTTAAATAATACATTTCAACTACCGTTTGTTATATTCCGGAAGTTAATCAACTACCTAGGAAATTGATCAACTTACGATTCTTGCTATTTTCCGGTGACATATACAACCGTGAGACCTATCTCCTCAGATAAGTCACATTTGTTTGATTAGATAAATGCTTCCGCGTTATCACTTCAGTTTTCAATACACCACACCAGTCTCCTCTGCTTGTTGCAACATTTTCAATCCTCAATGATCCATTCTGTTGAACGAATTTGTAATACTTACATAGTCACATTCGCACGGTTCTCATGGCATTAAATTTCGCTCTTTCTTCATATGTTGTTTTGTAAGAGGTTCGACAGAAGACCGGTCGTTTGGTTATGTTAAGCAACTTAAGAGGAGCTGGTGAAGTTTATAACGACCTTTTTATTCACATTTGTGTGTTATACTATCTGCTAAATGCAGTTAAGATTGTTTCTAAGCATATCTTTCATAAACAACAACTGTACCTACCTACTTAAATTTTATTCTTGACAATGTTTTAAAAAAATTCATGAGTCTAGTTTCGTAACAGTCAAAGATTCCCAGACCAGATTTTACTATTGTGACGGTTCATTCGTATTCGCAACACCGACAGTAATACAGATATTATCGGTTTAACGAATGCTCATAAGTGCGTTGATCTTATCTATCGTCTATATTGCGTGGTAGGCCATGCACATACGTCTTAAAATTATCATAATATGAAAAACCGAAATAATAAACCAATTCCTTTTAAAGGAAGCATAGTAATTCATACATTACTTAATTACATTGAAAGACTAAAACATCTATAAGAAGTTTTTATTACTTAATAAAATATCAAAATATTCGGTAATATACCTACATTATTTTATTAATTACGAAACTAGGAAAGCTGTTGAGCGCATTACACGAACCTGTACGTAGTAAATTCAATAGGTATGCTGCGTTCATTAAATTTTTATTGCGTATTAACAATGTCTTAAATTGTTTTCGAAATATTTGCGAAATTTAACAACGACAATAATGTGTATTCTCGTTTTAAACGAGTGTATCGGCTGTTGTTCGCTCAAGTCGTTACGAGCAGCGAAAGTGCTGCAGCCGATGCACGGCTGGCCGGACGGACCTCGCAAGTAGGTGATGTGTCGCGCTTCAATCACCCCGCGTCTCCTCCGCCTCGCCCGCTAGTAATGATACCTACTTGACTCGCTTTCGTGGAATTTCTCGAGTTATCATTACTCTACTCTACGCATATGACCGAGATCGACCACCTGATACACATTGTAAAAGTGGTCTTTCTTGAAAATTACTCTGATCGTTATAAAATAGAATGAGCGTTAAGGTGTTGACGTCTTTTTGTTAGCATTCATCTGTGAATGCTATACGCTAGCTAGTGTAACTTTATCGTAGAATTGAAGATCATTAGATCAATTTGCGATGTACATATTAAAAAAATAAATAATCAAACGTGAGCACTACTCGTATTAGGTGCACTAAACTTAACACACGAAATGCGATAGTTTTTATTAACACTGACATTACATTTTGGAATCATAAATTTCATGTACAGAAATGACCTCTACAGTTCTATCATAAAGAGAGATATCATGATTTGAATATCAACAAGGACAAACAAACCTGGTAAACAACCCTTTACCAATATTTTGAACATTCCATCCATAGTAAAAGGTAGCCTTATTTTTTGACAAAATAATGCATGTCATAATCATTTTAAGATATAGGTTCGTACTTAGATACGTTTACTGTTAAACCCAAAATAAAACTGGTGAAACCGCAGCTGAAAGCTAGTTTATAATGTTAGACAAAGGCCATGTGCTCAGTAGTGAAGTGCGTATAGGCACTGGGAATTCCTCTTAAGGTTATGATTGTGCGCCATTCGCGTGAGAATTTGCTTTCAAACTGTGTTGAGAGCTTCGCTCGGCATCTGCGCAGGCGACTGCTATACTATAACAATATTACATTTCAAGGTTTACACTAAAAGGTAACTTACCTAGAGCTTTGACGATTATTCGAGAGTCACTGCAATAGCAGAAGCAGATTACAATAAGATTAAAAGTAAGGAAAAAGGAACTGATAAAACTGCCTAATCTGCAACATTGTTGCATCTCGGTTACCCTGAAGGATTCAATTTGCGGTAGATAGATAGATATACTTTATTGCACACCATACAAATGACTTAAAACTAAATATAATAGACATTTGTTGTACAATTAGGCGGCCTTATTGCTATAAGCGATCTCTTCTAGACAATCTTAGGGTAAACAATAGATTAAACAGAAATGGTAGTTTAAATTTTACCTCTTTATTACATACATGTACAAAAACATGTAAACTAGTTACTTGCACGTTGACATAATTTTGTTTTAGAAAAACCCACAGTGCACTTTATCCGGGAACAAGTTGGATGTTGAATGCGTCACCTGTTAGCCGATCATGTGGTTCGTTTTATTATTCACTCGGCAATGAATGGATTGTGCCCTCGTTGATGGAGGCACGTAGTGTTGAATACTTGTGACGCTCACCATCGCGCCCTGTGAGCTTTCAAGAATAGCCCTATTGTGTAACCGATTGACGATGCTGATGTTTTATTGTTTGGCTCGTAATACCGGAATGGGGGCCGTTAAATCGTAGTATTATTTTAATTAGTCACACGTCAATATATTACTGTTAGAGTTAACCGCGAAGTTACCTAATTTGTATTTATTATGTGATACCCAAAGTAATAAAACATTGAAAGTATTTTAAAGTAAAGATTTTTCTAAAGCAAATATTGACATCGGACACTTTTGTTATGTACACATCTGCGTTTATTTTGCCTCTATCAATATAATAAAATATTAATGTATAGTAAGTATCAATTAAAATAATTTTAAATTCACAATTAAACTAAGCATTATACATACCTAATCAAACATATCTATTCATAACCAAAGCGCTTTGTATTTCTGTAGTGGCGGCTATTTTCCTCGTACACTAATCAATTTGAATGTCTTTTTTAACATAAATAAAATATAAGTTTTAATCTCGAGCTTATTAAAATTACATGATGTCAAACGAGCCTGTGTGAATTATGCTTTGACATACGTTGTATATTAGGCGTGTGGGGTGGTTGAACTTTTTGAGAGCCTAATCTTATTTATAGAGTACACTAAACTTATTTAATGTGTTTTCTTACGCTGAAACGCCTAAATAGTCTTAATGTTGTCTCGTGGGAACTGGCGACCACTTTAATGCTTTAATACAAAGCCCGATTGTTAATTATATGGAGCTCAGCACTCAAAGCGTCCAGCATCGCTACGACTTTTTTAATTTTGTTCCAATTTTCGCTTATGGTTCATTCATACTGTTTGTTCCTGTTATTAATCTGGTTGGGAATACCAATCGTTTTTGGCCGTTCGGTCATCATAATACAGGCGCCGGTGTAACCCAAAATAGCTACCAGAGTGAGTTTTCAGCAAGTGTTTACGTCAGTTGGGGGCCATTTGGGAAATGTATCGTATTCGAATACTGTTTTATGAATAAACAAATTTATTCTTCTAAACAAACACATGATTGTTTACTGCAGTGTCAATCAAAGGAGTTGTCCACATTTGTTCCAAGGTTTGAAACTTTGTTTCAATGAAAATACTAACTATTCATCTTGCTTCCCGCCATCAAACAAACTGGGAAGCCTTACATGTAACACTATATCAATGACTACACATGTACCCTGTTTGTACGAGTATGTTTGAATGAATAAATAATTAATAACAAAATCGGAGAGGAGTCGGAATGTTCTCCGAGCATTCTATTAACACAAATAATATGAATTTGATACCATACGGGGCACATTAATTGAGGATTTATTTTCCTTTTGTCATAAGAATAATTTCGGACGTAGTTTACAACATAATATTAAAAGTTATTTTGTCTGATGATGACGTTATGGTCCGTGGAACAAACGAAACCTGCGTAGGATTTTATACTAGAGGGTAAAATAGAATGATATCGTTGGAGGTTGGTCGGAACATGGGCTATTATGGGCGATCGAGCGACGCGCGTTGCGCGGTGCACCTGTCGCGTCGCCCGCGCCAGCGACCCTACGACCGGTCCCACCGCCGTCACCGCGCCGCCGCGTCCGCTCGACTGGAAAATTATGCACATCTGCCCCGTTCACAACCTTAAGGCCTAGAGTGCGGTAATGACTGCGTACGCGTCTTATAAAAATGGAAACAACAGAAATAGCTGCCTTTTGGTAATCACAATTTTTTTTTATAGTAGCTCGACATAATGGCTTCCCTACGCCTGATGGAAAGCGAAAGAGAAGCCCAAGTCGCTGTGACAACGGGCAAGTAACTGGTCAGTTACCTGCCAGTTGCCACCACAAAGCCGGCCCAACCCTTACCCCCCACGGGCTCCGGAAACCCTACTCACCGGCAGAAACACGACCCGGAGATCATTTGGCTGCGGTATTCTGTAGGGTGGAAGTCCTTCTCCGGACTGGCGGCCTCTGACCTCTCTTAAAACTTTATGAAACAAAACCATCGCGTCGAACGTTCTCAACAAAAGAATGAAGTTATTTGGTGCCGCGCGCTACATTTGCGTCGCACTCGCTACTAACCATATCAGCTTACATAAATATAGACCACAGTAGTCAATACGCACGAAACGAAACGGGATTAATCGCTAATCTACTTATATCGACACACATATTTACATGCGAACATAAGTGTGGTGAAGCTGCTCTCGCTCGAGTAAATAAGTACACCAGTAATTACGATGCACATTGAGACGTCGGAACAGTGGAGTCTTGTGGATTGTGCGTGGTCGGCGCCGCTTCGTCGGCACGTCGTCATCTAATACCGACTTGTCCACTAATCCCGTTTCCACTGCTTCCTTCTCAGTCATAAATAAAACAATCGAAGTACCTATGCTTAAATTGCTTTATTATATTCAATCTGCAATAAATGAAATCTACGTGTATTTAAGAATATGTACTTACTTATATCGTTCATCTGTAAAATAGAGTTGACGATGACAAAGTTTTTGGAAAAGTGAGCTATGGCAGTACGTGTATGAAACTTAACAACTGTCGTTTCGTGTACAGGCTCAGAACAGTACGAGATATATTTAAGTTAAATGTATATATGAATGCTAGTCTTAAATAATATACCGTCTGCAGTTGTCCAATCTTTGGCCATTTCATTATGTACTGTTTTTCAACAACAAATCGGTATTCTAAACATGATATTCTTCAAATAATCTCATGTTTGCTTTCCAGCAATATATTTGCTTGCATTTTTCCACGAGAAAGCGGAAACGCGTGTGTCAGAACAATAGCTTGACTCGTGCTGGCTACACATACTGCACTCCTATTGTAAACCATTCGGAGAATTTATTGAATACCTTTGATGCTACACACACGTTTGGATGTTGTGAGCGTAAGTTTATCCTGAGCTTGATGACTTACTCATTATACTAGAAAATACCATCAGCTTATAACAACCCTTAAGAATATGCTGATATTCCGTTTTGAACATAATGTACAAGTTTTAACGTACAGTGTCGTAATTGTGTGTACCTGATATGAGGTGACGAAGCCGGGTTTTATATCCGTGCTCATAGACACCGAAAAAATGTTTACGCATCGATAAATTCCTGTGCTCTATTTCACTGCCCACTTGGTACCCTTCGAGTAGGCCCAAGAGTTATCTTGGGGCTACTAATCTAATCAAATTCTTCGAAGGGGCGACTATCGACTCGATCCCCTCTTACATGAGGTGTACACCAACTTTAGCAAAAACTTTCGTTGTGGAAATTATGCTAGTACGATTTTAATAGCAGGAAACGGGCCCTTTGTGAGTTAACAATGAGCAATAGAATGACAAAAACATTTTTTAGTAACCAGGACGAGCACAATGCACCCGCCGCGGCTGTCTTCGTCCGCCTTCCCACGTAGCTCTGCAGTACCCAGCATTGTGGTTCATAATGTTGATTATATGACGGACGAAAGTTACGATCTTTCTATGATATAAGTCGCGGACCAAAATTGTATTGTTTCAATTCAAACCTGTAATGGATTTCTCAAGTTCTTTAGCCCATCGATGAGTACCTACAATGAACTCGAGAGATCAATTATTATTATTCAAATATTTTATGATACAAAATACGTATATCTAAATAAGGAACTCTATGAACCTTACTTTATACAATGGAAGGAATTCTAATTTTACGATGTGCCATTTTGGATGATACAACGCCCGGCTTCGTGGTCACGATAAAAATATTTTTAAAACAAAACTCCTCGCTTCCCGTGCAGACGGGATGCAAGCTTGCATTCAGTGAATACTGCGGCCTCGTCATTAGCAGCCATTGCGTGTGTTCGCCTAGATGGCTTTTAGACCTGTTTCCACAAGTATTTCTTAGGTACATTCGCAGTACATAACACATAAACAGCGTTATTAAATTTTAATTATTTCATAGTTCAATTGAAGCGAAGCTAATGCTCTATTTCTCTACATGTTTTGTTGACGTTTGATCTGCATGCTTATTGTATATTGAATAGTTGAAATTGTAGCCTACTTCGTTCCATTGTTGTGGTTTTTGGTACCCTGTTAATGACGTAAACTGGCCATTGGCTTTCAAGTATGCAACCACATAACTATAATAACAACATTGTCTTCGACTCACTACGACACTCCTTCCAAAACTGAACGCAACAGTAAAAAATTGATACGAAAAATATTTTATTCCAAAATGCTTATTGTGGTTGTAAAATCGTTTTGCTCTATTTGGTATTGACGTCGGCCATTATTTTGTAGCTCAACGTTTTGAGTCTGAACTTTATAATAGTACGCTGAAACTGCTGAACTGTATCGAGGCCGGTTTGCGCCCGATCCCGCCACGAGGCTTGAGTGCAGTGCATTGTCTGAGGACTCAGAGGCTCGGCAGTGCTATTAAAACTTTTCTGACATTGCTTTACTCTGTGAAAAATTAAAAAATGAATTACTAAGTATTGTTATGTCTGTATACTTTGTTGTTTTTATAGTGAGACAGTAATTACTGTAGAAATAAGTTAACTGATACGGGCTGATGATGATGATTAATAAATTCATATAATTGCATGTATTAAAGGAATATAACGTTTTGTAACGTGAATCTGTTAAGCCGTGAGGATCAGGCAACATCTTGTTACAAAGGCTCAGATTAGATAATGGTTACAAGGTTACATAGGTACACAACAACCCTTCGGCCGTCTATGTAACCGTAGTCTCGTAACCAATTGCGAATGGGGAATAAATGATCTTTATACGTAACCGGTTTCGCACAAAAAATTATTTTTCTTTGTACGAAACTATGGCTACGTACAAGGAATTTATTTTATACTAGCTGTGCCAGCGGCGTCGCACGCGTGGATATTGGGTTTCAAAAATAACAGACTTCCATAAAACGGTACCTAGATTTTAAGTTAGACCTCTAGCAATACATTGGTGAAAACCGCATTAGACGTCCGTGATGTAGCTCGTCTTGCTTTGTCAGCTGCTAATCGCATCTCTCTCTCTGGAGAGTTTTCATTGGCTCGAGAAGTTGAAGCTCTAACTCTCATAGAGTTTAACCGATTTGCTCTTTCCTCTGCCGATTCTTGAGATCGTGTAATTCTCATTCTCTTGGCTTGACTCGAAGTTCGAGATAAAGATAATGGTTTTTTAGGTGGCATTGTGTAATAATCTACGGTAACGAAAAGGCTGTCAGTTACCTAACAAAATAACCTACATTAGAGGTCCTAACTTTAGCTACCTTACACTTAAAATCTTTATGACTATTTACACTAAAATATTCTAATAGAATTATACCCAGATATATATACAACTCACAACAAAAAAGAAATGAAAATAAAGCTGAAACGCCTGTGCAAAACTATCTACCTATACCTACTTCACTTAAAAATAAATACTTATAACTACTTTAATTAATAAAAGTACCTACGCTTAATAATTTTTAATTTGAACGAATATTTTACAATATAACAACAAAAGAAATTCAAATAAACTATTTAAACACTAAAAGTCGCGCTGATAAGCATGGTTTCTCAATATCAATTATTGTCTGTCAATAAGGTCGATCGCTCTGAACGCATCAACAGCCAAATATTGAATGAAGCTAGCTCTCGGACCTCCCGCCTTTTTATACCCTACCGCCGCCGCGACCCGTGTCGAGCGCGGCAACCGTTACACAAAAATAATCCTTATAGCATGATTCAGTATTCACGTGCGACGGCGCGATGGTTTATTTCATGTATAAGTTTGGTGTTTCTATACCGATTTCTATGATTCTTTTTTTATTGAATAGGTAATAATGATAACTTTTTTAAATTAGGGATGAATGAGAGTATTATAAACGTAAGAGTAAACAAATATAATTAGAATGCTCCGAACTGCTAAGCTATCAGAAGTTACACGTGTTATTGTGAGTCAACCATAAAAGATAGACATATGCTGTTGCGGGATGTTTTTTAGTCAATTTTATGTAAAATATTTCTGTCATACATAATTTCTATGTAACTTTAACCATTAAGGCTGCACACGCGACGGAAGCTTAAAAAATGGAGTAACTTCTCCCGTTTTCCCAACATTTCCCTTCACTACTCTGCTCCTATTGATCGTAGCGTAATGAAAAGTATACTATAACCTGCCCAGAAGTATGAAGAATAATTGTACCAAGTTTCGTTAAAATCCGTCGAGTAGTTTTTGTTTCTATAAGGAACATACAGACAGACAGACAGACAGACAGACAGACAGACAGACAGACAGACAGACAAAAATTTTACTGATTGCATTTTTGGTATCAGTATCGATCACTAATCACCCCCTGATAGTTATTTTGAAAATATATTTCATGTACAGAATTGACCTCTCTACAGATTTATTATAAGTATAGATTTATTCTTTCTTCCTTTGTTATGTACCTACCCGAACATTAACCCTATGAAAAGATGGTTCAAAAATAATAGTAAAAAATTCAAGTCAATCAAGAATGTAATATTATATTTTAAGTCAAAACGCTAGTATCGTTTCTAATAGATTAAAATGAAAATGAAAATGGGGAAACTATTTCCAAACAATGTCCAACTGATATTTTGTTCTCTTTTAATTCCAATAGTGAATTATCAATTTCTTGATCTATTTCAATGTAGTTTGCCGCTTTTTTGGTACGCTTCTTGAAGATATCCATAATTTTTGTCTCTTTAGATAATATTTCTAATAAAATGGCGATATTGGGTTTGCTTCGGCCAATATATCGATTAATTCGACTGTGCCAGGATTTTATGAATCATGAGTTTGAATACCTCCCAGTTACATATTAAGATCATTTATTCCTCATTCGTAATTGGTTTTTTCGTAACTAGTGGGTTTCGTACAAAGAAAAATAATTTTTTGTGCGAAACCGGTTACGTATAAAGATCATTTATTCCCCATTCGCAATTGGTTACGAGACTACGGTTACATAGACGGCCGAAGGGCACAACAATACCAAACCACACCATGTAGCCAAAAAGTACTTTTACGGCTTGTACAGGGTACACTTGTGTCAAAGTTGACACATAATAAGCGTTTCAAATTTTTTAATAAAGACCTTTGATTGAGTTGGCAAATCACATAATTACCATTTCTTGCATAAACCTTTGGTAATTAAAATAAGTTCATAGTATGACCATATTTAGAGTGATTGCAATATCCCATAAAATGTGATAGTTATTTGTCCTTGACCTGAATACTTAACTTTGAATGTGACAATTCAGGCTAGTGCCTTTTTATTTTACATTTATTGTCTTTCTCAAAAAAGCAGCTACGTACGTAGTTTATACCGGTTCATATGTTCCAGCCAGCTAATGCCAATTAATTCCATGATTATCATAGGATCTTTACAGGTTATTTTCTACATTTCATAATAATTTTCTTGCTATAAACTTGCGTACAGTAGAGTCGATCATCGTTATTAATGAGGCTTATTATGTCCTCGTGCTTTCTACCCGAGCGAGAGCCACTTTCCCAGACATACTCTTACTTCTGCAGTGGGTTCCTTTATGATGCCGTGTATGGTACACAAGCTGGGTCTCGATAAATATCTAGTAAACTCATCAAATTGAATAGTTACCAATTAATATTGTAGCCATTGTAGGCATGCATAAGCTACTGATAAAACAGTTGTTTTTATGCCAGAACAGTAAGCTTAGATTTTAATTAATTTGTACCATTTTCCTGTTTTAAATAATACCTCCTATACAATTTAGACTCCATTGTTATTTTTTATCACATTGCAATGAGGGCTCATACTGTACTATGACGTTTTGCACGGAATCAACCGTTGGGTCGGGTACATTAGTAGTACCTACGCTTGCTACATATAGATATTGATAACGTAATCTTATTTATATTTCATAGTCGTGCTAAAAACAAAAGCGCGCAGTAGAAAGTACCAAAACTGGCTGCATTGTAAATCGTACGTGCCCGACGGAATTAATGTGAATTTAGCAGACGTAAGGCGCGGCACGTTTTGTTTGCCTAAATGCTTATTCGTATTATCGGCGTTATATTTCCAATACTGCATAATATTAGATTTAGTGACATATCAATTTTGCATGAAGTATTAGAAACTTAACCGTAAACAACAAACTTGATATCCCCTTTTTAATTAATATACTTGTTCGTCAAATCTTTGGATAAATGTCATTGAATGAAATCATAAAGTTGCTATTCTATCAAACCAGTCGCAGATGCTCGTGAAATAATATGGGTGTCAACTTGTGATTTTACGTTTTCGCTTGAGACATGATTCTCCCAGACATCACGTGCATCAATCTTTTTCGAACATCCGTTCATACTCGTATTTCTACGTAGTTTTCTTCAAGATTCCAAGATTGCATCAACGACAGAAATGAGTTGTACCGTCTTGTCAAAGCATTTCGTAAAGTTCTAACTAAGAGCACTGAGAAATTGAATCAGTAGAAGGGACTATACTATAAATTTCGTAGAGATCTAAAAATCATCACTCATAAGGAAAATAGTTATCAGAACTAAGTAGGTACCTACTTGGTATGTGACTGCCAGTAAAACTTAACTCATCATCTCCATTTTTGTTGACCACTGTACTGTTCCGTTATTATCATCACGTGCTTACAATTACCATTTCCTACTCATCGAAGACACTTGCTTTTAAACACAGTGCTTTTAAATGACGTGGCATTTATTTTGTATGTGAAGATGAAAGTGGCAATGTTACGCGTATGTTGTAAGGCGTGCTATGCATTTGTATGTTGAAAGTGCAGCTACTAAAAGAAAGTGAATTAATTTAGGACAAACAGCGGTATCAATTTTAAATAGTCTATTAAATAACAATGTGACACGACACCACAAAAGTAATCGGAGAATGTGAAACTTCGACAATCGTTTAGAATTTAGATCTATATTGAATTATCGTCTGCCAAGGTCCCTTCGGATTTATGTTTATTTACGTACAAGGTAAAGTTTCGTGCTTCAGTGTAGATGGTAGAAAAGACAATTTGAACTGTATTTCTGAAGAGTTAAGGTTTTTCGAGGGTGGACTTTTTATACGCACACGCCGTAAATGCGCTAGACGTTGAGTCACGGGGTGACGCAGGCAGGGGCGCTACGCCCCGACACCCTGTGACGTCATGGAAAGTGAGTCACGCAACCCGATTTAGTATTTTGGTCTCGGGGCGAGCACTACTCAAATTAGATCTACCTTATTTGAAGTGTCTGGAAATGAAGCTTGTATGTCGATGAGTCTGGAGGCTGCTTTTGCCCGAAGTAAAAGCTTGAACTGTGTTTCAAACACATTTCAGGTAATTTTGTTAATTGTTTTTTTTTTCACTAAGTGACGACAATTCCTTGGAATCATTTAACCCGCAGTATTTAAGGACCTACCTAAAATAATATAATACTTAACTGAAATCAAAAAGTTATGTAGGTATATGTATAAATTCATATTTATCGATCGTAATCTGATTTTTCGATTGTATTACGATATGTATTGGAAAACGAATATAGCATGTGCAATGAATTAACTGGGCCACCGGCGATCATATTAGTTATCATCGACATTTAAACCGTGTCACCTGCTCTGGGGTGCGTTATGTAAGAATGGTAATTGCATAAAGTGAGAGCAAACTTGTACGATCTCCGGCCAGTCCAGGTTCTTGCAGTGCATTGTGTAAGCGCAGGAAACTTTATGTATCGAAAATACTAGCACACGCGATTGACGAGTACGTAATCTATCGATCGATCATTTACACGTGCGCGTGCGTTCACAGTATATTCCTCATAGAAAAGAAATGAACGTTGAAGTTGATGATGCCTCCTGGACGGCTGGACTAATTTGATGATCAGTTTGGTTAAGTGTACGCTGCCTCTGACACAGTGGTCGCGAGTTCAATTCCCGCACAGTACAAACATATGCATGAATATGAACTGAACAGGTCTGTTTGTATTGGTCTCAAGTTTAAGTAAGTTTATGAGTCGTCTAAATACCCGTAGTACAGCTTCGTCTTTGTTAGGAACTAGATGGCGCTGTGTGGCACAGCGTGTGCAGCGTGGCGTGTCTTGGATTATTTATAAATCGGCAAGGTTTTTCATAATGTTCCTTAGGGCACACTAGGAAGGTTTATGTGGATAAATAAAATGCTTGGAAAGTAGATAGAGCAACACTTTTCTTTTCTCATATAAACAACCTGCCGATCATTTGACATAAATCGTCACCATCAATCTAAACGTAACAAAGGAACGTTTTGATTATTGTTTTGGAAATGGGAATTAAACAAGTTTTAACATCAGCCAGTTTTCTAAAAGAATCCAGTTTTTGTATAGAATATAACTTTTCTCAATTCGAACCTTCGTTTGTAGTTTGTATTGATAAATTATATTTTCGGTGAACATCGTACACAAAACCGTACATAATGATTATATTATGTTTGGATGTAAACTTTATATATGTATGTATATCTATTTTGATGAACTCTGGAGTAACGTCGACGTTTATTAAACTAATAATGAGATCATCCTCGTTCATTGTCACATTAACATTGTTTAATACGAGTATGTTTACATGGCTTATTACATATTTATAATAATACATAATATTCATTACATTTTTGTTTATTAGTAATTGTTGGATTCGGTACTGCTTAAAATATAATAATATGAACACACCCGAAAGAGGCATGATAAGAAAAAACACTTAGTTTACTTTGCAACCTTTTTAGTAACTTTATTTCTCGCTTTGTAAAATGTCCACGTTACTTTGATATCACCGTGATACATCAGTCAGGTCAGGTGATTATAACAATGATAATTCTGCTTTGCCTTTCTAAATAACGCACGAAAACGACATTATACAAACGTGGAGTAAAAATGCAGTATGCATTTAAAGAAAGTTTTTGGTTCCATAATTTTTAAGATACATTTACTTTAAGTAAGTTCTACTGTAATTATATATAATACTGTATTATGTATTTATTATATTAATGATCTCTGCCACTCAATACGAATGAATCCCATACACGAGGTAAACGAAGCCAATATACACTTGATTAATTAAATAGAAGAGATAAATTCTAGTTAAGTACCCATTGACATTTTATGTTGATAATAATTTTAGGTTAAATAGTTTTTTTTTTGTAATTTTATTTTATTAAGGGATTTGCACTGCTAATATCATAACCTAAACAAAGTAAAAATATATCTTTGTAATTATCTCGTATCAATCACGTGCATTTCACAATAGCAGCCTTATCATCTTGGAGTTCACTAGGTCCTACCAATGCGTAACATTTGTTATTGATCGTATCAAAGTCACGTAATCTTATCTCGGCTGGGCTGGTGGGCAATTGTTGTCTGATTAACTAACGATGAGTAATGAATGTGTGCTAATCAGCTGAGGCCAGGGCTGGGGCGTTCCACCGGCGTGAGTCATCCAGTGACGGGTCGATGGATTCGATTGGTTTCGTCCGTCGCGACCGATTCCGGTATGAATCCTCGACGGCGATATTCCAGCCAGACGTAACGGAAGTACACAATGCGTGCGGCGTGCGTGTGAAAGGTCGCAGGTCTCATTGCGTAAGTGCGCAAACATTGTGTGTGATTGACTTTCACAGTAGCAGATGAGTTAAGATCGAGATAAAACATGAAAGGGCGTCGTAAACAGTTTCGAAATTTAGTTTTTGTTTCTGTAACATATTTATGCAAATATTATCGTAATGGAGTACGAACTCCTTATTTAATTTTCTTTTAAAGAGCTTACTGCAATTTACGCACTCAGATTATGATCTGACCTGGAATTAAGAAAGTAATTTTTTTTTATTAAATGGAAACCAGAGCACTTTAACGAGGAAAACGTGAGAATATAAGTCTATGTTACTCGACACTACTATACTTCGCTGTAAGTGTTGTGACATTGGCATTCATGTGAGACGTCGATCTAGCTATACCTAGAATGCAAGGTCATTTGCAATACCTGTTTGCAATTTATACTCTTCAAGATTGCTCTACGATAATAATATGATATGATTGTAAAGTAAGAGCAGAAATTGTTGAACTTGCAAATCCGAAATTCCGAAGGCATACATTTATTTTTTAATACTTTGATTCTATTATATTTTTCATTTAAGTACTTTTTAACAATGAAATAGTTAGCTTGGTAAAATAAAGTATTGTTTGTTCGTTCAGCACTTGTACGACTTATTGAATACTTCCTCGTATGTAGTTTAATTTCAAATGACATACAGCCCTATAAATAACGGATTTACAAAAAGTAAAATAGAAAGAGGAGACTTTCCGTGGTAAATATTATAACACAATTTGTATTTTAATGTGGGTTAGTTGTCGTGGCGTCGTCGTAGGCACGCCACGCCGCGGTGCGATTATACTAATGTTTGGTTATCGTACGGCGAGACATGTGGCAATTACCGGCTATTGACGATAGTGGCGTGCCACAGTTATGCATCAACACCATGACAGGTTCAACGACATGCCTCGCGAGTGGCGAGTGCCAAATGTGACGCGCCGCTATTTACCGGCCTACTGAAGATAGCGCGACTAATGCTTGTCCATTTAGCTGGACCAACGATAACAAAGCTACTTGTTACTCTATTGATTGTTACTAGCGTACAGTCTGACCGCTAATAATTTGTCGTTTAGAATTGATTAACGTTTTATTGTGATTGGTACGACCTTCTCCCGTCACTTGTTTTACGTCATAATATGTATACTCGGTATTCATAACACTATTTGGGTTTAACCATTGGTGTGGTGCATGATTGACGTGTCACTTTATGACACAGATTTACAATATATGTTTTTATTTAGGTACCTACTTATAGTGCTTGTTGATTACAACTGCAGACTTTCTGACAATTTATTGATTTAAATTTTTTAAAGAGTCATACTGCATAAAATATGTATTACTGTTTTATTTTAAGAACGTATTCAATTCAAATGTCTAATAGCCCGACTTATCGTTGCGAATGTTTGATCGAATGTTTACGTTCAGGCTGAAATAACTCTAAATACCATTGGCACTCGTCTCAATGTCGATAACAGAATGCGAAAACAGGGTAGAAGAATCACAGACGGAAACCAGTAAGATATTCAAAGAATCCGTCACGCACAACTCGTAATTCGTCCATTTATTAAATATTCCAGTAGTTAATTTTAGGTAACCGAGAGCTGGACACTTGTCGGTTAGCACTTGATACGTGGCATGCATACAGATGTTGTTTCGTAGTCCGAACATTACGTGCGCGCATTCCATTCTATCGGCTTGTCTCAATCGCTGGTATGTACTGACTTTGGATGGTTTTACTGGCGTTCGATATTATCGTAATTGTACCTATAATTACTTGTATAAGTACATAATATCATTGCTGTATAAGTATAAATTACCATACTTGTATATGTAAAAATTCATGCTGACAAACGACACCCGTTTCAAACTAATTAATCCTGTTTATTTATTTACAAAATGACTTATTAGGTAGTCATATCATTGTAAACAATTCGTATCGAACAATCAGAAATGTAGGCTTTAAATATGTAGGTATGTATTGTAGTATTATTGATGATATTCTTATTTTCTGCTTTACGTATTATGATATCACACGTGCCTTAGTCACACCAATTAATTAGTAAGATTTTTGTATATGTGGTTTTATGCTAGTCATTCTTTGACCTGGTTTTGGCATGAATCAAAGGTTTACTTCGAATTTTTAACGACGTAAGACATTTGAAATGCTCCCGTTGTCGTTTCTTTTTATTACACTTAACTGGTATGTATGACAGGTGTCGCTCCTTCTATGCAAACTAAACTGTTTTGTCCCGCGGGATAAGTTAACGACTCCAGATGTAGCACCGGTTTTAATATTCTGCAAAGTAAATTGCACGGCGGGCCATACTCGGGTATTCTTTTATGGCTGCGTACTGCGTAAAATATATAGTTGTCACCGGGCCTGTTCTCCCACGTCCAGTCTCGGCGCCGCAGTGGCAACCGACATGCCGGCACAGCGTTGCTATGGTGCAGGGCTGCTTGACATCCCACACTTAGAAATAATGTCTCCATTGTTTAGCTTTCGTCTTCGATTAACAGGAAATCACTGTCTCGTCACAACGCTACCCGTCTTCTTAAATGATGTCCGCCTATCTCATTCGTTGTGTGATTCAACTTTTACTTGCAGAATCCTCATGATTTTCTTCCGTGTATTTATTGCTTGATATTTTAATGATTATGATTGTCAAAAGAATAAAATTCATTTTATGGGTCCTATAGAATCCGCTATATCTTTAATTTTAGAGGTATACAGCTTGCACTCAAATCGGTGATGTGTATGAGTCAAGTTTAGGGACGTGTACGTGTGTTTGGTTAAAATAATGCGTACTTTCATAAAGCATGATACAAAAAATAGTTAGGAACCTAGTTACAGAAAACTAAACTAACTAAAACTAAGAATATTATGGAATTACGTGGTTAAGGGGGCTACCCTTAACCACATATTTTCATAATATTCTTAGTTAGTATCCTCCAGAGACAAATAATGCACTATTCATATTATTATTTATGTGACTTTCAAACTGTTCGCTTATTTGAATAAATAGCTATAAAAATGTTCATACTTATTAGTTTTCCTAAAATTGTTTTACACAAACTTAGAACATTAACGATTATGTAATTAATGATTGTTGCTTGTGAGTTGTGTTTGTGTACCTATTTTACATCCACATACATAATTGTTACTTCACGACAACCCTAGCCCTACGGCCCGGCTGCTTTGGCAACATGGCAGAGTTGATGCTGGTCCAACGGGTTAACGAACCGGGCCACGTACCAGTCCATATGGGCCATTGTAATTTTTTTTCTGCGCTCTCAACACTAAGCTCATAACTGTAGTGTACAACATCTGAAACTATAATAGACATGACACCAATCTTCCCATCAGGCTGCGTAGACCTACTATGTCTAATAAGAGAAAAAAGTTTTATTCACATTTAATGCGTGCAGATTTCGGTAAATGTAAGTAATGAGCGTACGTACATGTAACTTTTAATATTAGTGCAGTCAATGAAGCGAAAAATACGGGCTAACCTCCGAATTTTTTTACTGTGATCCGATTTGCATGAAATTTTGGAATTAGGCTCATCTTACCATTAACTTCAAAAGTGAAAATGATTTGAACTCCGCCACCACCATGGGGGTGGTTGCCACCCCTTCTCGGGGGTCAATGGTTGTTTTTTCAAAATAACCTCGGATATCGATTGAAGATCTAATTTTAAGCAAAAAAGTTTCTATAAAGTTTCTCGAAAAATCTAATACTTTTCAAGTTATTGGCAATTGAAAATTCGCAAATTTTTCACGATTTTCATCAGTTTTTTTCAAATATCTCCAAAAATATACGTTTTATCGAAAATTTTATAAGGAACGAAACTGTAGCAGGTAAAAAAATGAACAATTTGGTTTTTTACAAAGTATTCTAAGTGCAATATTAAGCTAGATATTAAAGATCAAAGCCGTTTTTTATTTTATCTGAAATTTCATCGATGTAGTCAATGCCATCTAGCAGCGAGCAAATGCATTTTATGCTTTCTAATCGAAAAGGGTTTTGTAGTGCTTGAAATAAGCTTTAAAATGAGCTTTATCAAAAGTCTTTTGCACGTAAAATAAGTGAGCTATATTGCAAATAAGCGGAGCATCGAATGTTTTTTCTTTTCAATCAATGGGTTTAAATAAGTGCCATTTCCACCAAAACTAAAATTAATCATATTCCGCCTAGAATTAACTTTATTATGAAGAGTTTTATAGATTGTATTAGTTTGGCTGCTTTAGGACACATAGTTTTCAAAAAAGTCACGATTGAAAAAAAATCGAGAATTTCAAATTTTTAAAAATCCCACCCCTTTTTCATAATATCTCAAAAATGACGACAGATACGTATAAAAGTGTAGTGATAAAAAATTTAGGTATTTTTCTGACAAACAATTTGGTTTTTTTGTTTTTTCTATCAAATAAAAATTGACGGAGATGTGATTGTTTAAAGAGCGCGTGGCAGCGCAATCACAGCCTCCCTTAATCGTGACTTTTTTGAAAACTATGTGTTCTAAAGCAGCCAAACTAATACAATCTATAAAACTCTTCATAATAAAGTTAATTCTAGGCGGAATATGATTAATTTTAGTTTTGGTGGAAATGGCACTTATTTAAACCCATTGATTGAAAAGAAAAAACATTCGATGCTCCGCTTATTTGCAATATAGCTCACTTATTTTACGTGCAAAAGACTTTTGATAAAGCTCATTTTAAAGCTTATTTCAAGCACTACAAAACCCTTTTCGATTAGAAAGCATAAAATGCATTTGCTCGCTGCTAGATGGCATTGACTACATCGATGAAATTTCAGATAAAATAAAAAACGGCTTTGATCTTTAATATCTAGCTTAATATTGCACTTAGAATACTTTGTAAAAAACCAAATTGTTCATTTTTTTACCTGCTACAGTTTCGTTCCTTGTAAAATTTTCGATAAAACGTATATTTTTGGAGATATTTGAAAAAAACTGATGAAAATCGTGAAAAATTTGCGAATTTTCAATTGCCAATAACTTGAAAAGTATTAGATTTTTCGAGAAACTTTATAGAAACTTTTTTGCTTAAAATTAGATCTTCAATCGATATCCGAGGTTATTTTGAAAAAACAACCATTGACCCCCGAGAAGGGGTGGCAACCACCCCCGTGGTGGTGGCGGAGTTCAAATCATTTTCACTTTTGAAGTTAATGGTAAGATGAGCCTAATTCCAAAATTTCATGCAAATCGGATCACAGTAAAAAAATTCGGACCTATAATGCTTCATTGACTGCACTATATGGGAGGTCAAAACCAAACAACAATTTCCAATGTAGGTAAGTAGTGTTTATAAAATTTAAACCATTTGTCTTATGAATACCTAAGAGAAATGTTATTTCTAAGTATGGCGAAACAGCTGAGCAGTAAAACAAAGATACTGAATATACTTCACTATACTGTAGTGATTTATATAAGTATTTTTACAAGGAAGGTATTATAAATCTATCAGTTTCTTACTTGAGGAAGTTATCCAATACATAACCGTGTCTTGTAGATATCCAGCGGCGCTAATATACGAGTATTAAGCCAGAGCGCCATTACATCCATTGACCCCCATTCTTCGGCGGGCATACACTTCCCATCTATTATTCCTTTATTGTCCCACTTTGCATTATTCATTCATCAGCCACTCAAAACTACTTGTTATTTGTCTACGTGGTAGTAATACTCACCATTTTAATTTCATGACATTCTTTGACTGACCCGTCACGTGTCGTTGGCATATTTATAAATAAACTAGTGACCTGCCCCGGCTTCGCGCGGGTGCAATATGAATATATGTATTATTCACATAAACCTTCCTCTTGAATCCCTCCATCTATTAAAAAACCGCATTAAAATCAGTTGCGTAGTTTTAAAGATATACTGTAAGCATACATTGGGACAAACAGGAAAAAAGCGACTTCGTTTTATATTATATGTAGCGATGTTATAATTCATTCTTGATTGATTTTATGAAAACATCAGCCAGTTGCAGTATGCTTGTTGGGTGTTTATTATTTTTATGTTTTGTTGTTTAAATTAATAAAAATCATATTATTAATAGTCATGGAATATAACCTTGCTGCTGTTGTTCTTTAAGTAAATAAAAATTGCTGTATTTTTACAATATTATTATTTATGATAGGACACAGTACATCAGGTTACTAGGGAAAGCGCATGCTTTCTCGGAAAAAATCACTATAATAAATCATCCACATCGTCTCTAAACGTAGCATACGTTACATTATTAGTTACAAGGAAACTGTCTATCCTTCATATCACTCATGAAGATTATCTATAATATAAAAATGAATCGCAAAATGTGTTGGTAAGCGCATAACTCAACAACGCCTGGACCAATTTGGCCTATTCTTTTTTTTTGAAAGTTCGTTGATGTCCAAGGATGGTTCTTACGGCGGAAAAATTTGAATAAATGCAACGAGGAACCGCGGGTAACACCACGGGGCGCAGCTAGTTTAAAATATAGGATAGTCTGTGTTTACATTTTGTATGTTTTCAATGGTAGATAGGGATACTATCGAAAGAAAATGTTGGTTATCTGCTTCATCGTGACAGGTATTGACTTTAACTGACGATATTTAATATATGTCAGATAAAATTCAAATATCTTAGATAAATTTAATAAAGGAGTTATCGTACCACCGATATTGTAATAAATGTTTATTTCAAAACATTTTTGAAAAGTCAATGTTATCGTTTACTTCAAGATATGATCACGTTACTAAACGTCTCGTGATTAGCATTGTTTTTGACAGGACTGTATAAGAACGTTTGGAATGATTGATTGTTTAATTATTGATTTAGCACACAGAGAATGGTGTTTCTTGATGTCTTTAGTAGCCACGCAAATTCCGTTCCAGGATTTACAAGCGAATATGCGCGTAATACGTGGTGTTGTCTGTCGGTATAACAAGCCCCGCTGCTCAAACACTGGTTTCATGGGACCGCTGAAGGACGATTTTTAATATTAGGAGTCGTTGCACTGTGAATACCTCGGCGCGAGTCAAGGGCGACTACCGGGTCGGGCGCGTCGCGTGCGCAGTGCATCTCTGCACACAATTAGGGATGCAACAAGAGGTATATCGAACGAATAGATAAAGGAGCCATACTTATATTCTATAGTCATGTTTCTTACACTTAGTTCCGTACAATCTTAGCGGAATTTGTACGGAAACTTGGCATAACTTTGAATAAAACTAAAGTAAACAGTTCTGAAAAAAAGAATGATGTGTCTGTACAGCTGTAAACTATTAAATTATTATAATAGTTTACATTTGACTTATTGAAAATATTGTGTAGGTAATTGAAAATCGATATTAACGAACCATCGATATCCATATCTACGATTTTTTACTATGTACTTGCAACCCTAAACGCAATCCCGCGAACCGCATCACCGCACACAGTGGGATTGGGAAAAGTGGAAAACCATTTCCACGCGCTATTTGTTTCGCGCAAACAGAATATCTTGGCCAGCATATTTTAGAGATCCGTAAAAGACAGATGTTAGGGACCTTAAGTGCGTCCCTTCGGTGTTCTCGTTTGCGCTTATGAAAACGGCTCGCTTAGCTAGTCGCTCATGTTTGTCGTATTTAGAAAAGTACAAGGGGATAGAATTCAATAAATCTGCCGACAAACTGAAGTACACACTACTGACTCTAACGTCGCTTAACATTAGACGAGTTGGGGCCAAGTATTTACTTATAAAAAAGCTGAAACCGCGGGTATACTTCAATGTTGAACAAATAACGAAGGAATATGAGTAATCTGGTAGCAGTGATTAAATTAATTCATACGAATCGTAATCCGTAACAAATACAGTATAGCTACTTTCAAGATTATAGGCCAGTACTGCAGTTAATTACTAATTGCATAGTGAAAATCATAATGTGTGTGTGTGTATTATTGTTACACTGGGTTATCGTATTACACGTCATACCGCTTCCCGCCGAGATGACCTCGTATCGTTACTCGTTTCCTCTTTATTTTTACAATAATAAATAGCTATGTTACAATGTATTAAACCATGCATTTTCTTTGTCCACAGGATCAATATGATAACTTAGCCGCCCACACACACAAAGGAATAGATTTCTTAGACAAATATGGAAGTTTTGTTAAGGAAAGATGTGCTATAGAATTAGAATATGCAGGAAAGCTCAGGTGAGTCAACACTTTACTATATTATTACAATATTACGAACAATGGAACATCAGCATGATAGAAAATTTAAAAAATATCCACTTTATTAAAGAAGTGCTAATTATTAACTAAGTAGTGTTGAGTTCAGTTGAGAATGCATTTGACGCTTCTCAGTAATTTACTACCTACGCTGATTTTACAGACCATTATGGCAATATTTTAAGTACATATAATAATAGTAAGAAGAATGCAAATCAAATAGATTGGCCCAATAATGTTATTATTATATTAGAATATCTTTAGGCATATTGCTCCAGATAAATATATGTTACACGACTACATGTACGTAAATTTATAGTAATACTTTATTATTTACTATGATTTCTTAAATCACTATTATTTGACTTTGTGTTTTTACGTCACATGCATGACAAAAATAAAGATGGTTTACAGAATTCCAAGTACAGACATCGAAAAAATTAAACCTAATAAAAAGATAAGCCATTTTTATGACACAGTTCCGCATAACATTGGTACTTACTTTAATTAAAATACTTTTTCCAATAAAGAACTTACTGTATAAGCCAGTTATTGTTATTTGTCAGTTTTAACAAACGGTAGCTACACCAGTAGCTGCACGCTGCACTGAATAATTCAATCACGATAATTGAAGAAGTTCCTGTACAATTCTTAATTTGATTCAGGAAAATGAAAAGAACACGCTAACATAACATTAACACAAGTTATATGAAGTAGAATTTTTCTTAAGGTTTACTCAACAACTTGCTTATTTGCAGGAGGCTTGTCAAAAACTATCAACCAAAAAGAAAAGAAGAAGATGAATACCAGTAAGTCTAGTTTTTATATTTGTATAATATTTTAGAGTGTGATTAATAGGATATCTGAACAAAATGGACTGTGTTTGGCAAAGATTCAAATGTGTTATATCTCGAAAGAATTTCTATTGTTCATACGCAGATCAATGATCATTGTTTTATCGAAGTTTTGATAGTTTATTGGTATCGTATTGTTTAGCCTTGAGAATTAACATAAACTGTGAATGCGGTCATGGTCCAAGAATTCGTAGCCATTAGTAGCTAGCTACCCACTGGTCATCATGACATTACATATTGACGAGGAAAGTATTTTATTAGAGATTATGTATAATATTTTAGCTGTGTGTGTTTGTGTTTAAAACACGTAAATAACATATAAAGCTACTGAATAGTCGTATTATTTGTTGAACTCAATTTTATAATCATTGTTTTATTACTATGTATGTGTACTACGAAATGTATGATAGATATTTAAAATAATTAATTATATTATCTATGCTTCATATTCGGCCTTGACACATTATAGTGGTATGGCGATTGCCGACTGCGCGCGGTAGATCCGAAGGTATCGGATTAGATCCCGGATCGGATAGATTAGATCCCGGATCGGATACATTTAGCAGCGCCGCAATCTTATGCTCATTTTCACCAATAGCTTCCTAAAGATTTCCAAATCAGAGTTTCATCATCTAATCCTAGGATTGAGAGCATTCCGCTTCCCCAACAGCCCGGTGAAGATGACAAACAGGGCTTTGGCTATATTCGTGGTCATTTAAAAAAATAAGTCATCATCTAATTTCTGTTTAGGGAACCTCTTATCTTAGCAGGACAATGGAAATGGCCATTAGACACCACCAGTAAGGTATATAATCTTAACTAATATTATAAAGCTGAAGAGTTTGTTTGTTTGAACGCGCTAATCTCAGAAACTACTGGTCCGAATTGAAAAATTCTTTTTGTGTTGAATAGACCATTTATCGAGGAAGGCTTTAGGCTATATAACATCACGCTGCAACTATTAGGAGCTAAAAAATAATGGAAAATGTAAAAAAAAACGGGGAGAAAATAACTATTCCACGCGGACGAAGTCGCGAGCACAGCTAGTTTGTTATACGAGTAGTGGTACATACAGCATTAATGGCACACCTGATGGAAAACGATTGTTGATTGATGGAAATTGTTCTTAATCCAAAGTGAATTAGTTAGATTTGGAATACGTCATCTTAAGAGCGCGCATACAGAATTCGACGTATTTGCGGCGAAACTGGTATTTTCGGGCGAGCTATTATCATAGAAAACGATTTTTTTTAAATAAGAAACATAGTTTTTTATATAGATAAAGTCTTCAAGCAGTGCGTAGGCTAGATAAAATACAACATTTACTAGTATATTTTTGTTTATCAAAGATCTCCCGGAAACCGATTCGCAAAAATGCGAGTCAGAGTCAATTTCGAAAGTCTTAATATCAATTGCATTACATACATATGTTTAAAATATATGTTTATACAATAGCTTATATGGTCTATTAGTGCACTAGACAAAAAAACTTTCAAAAATGTGTTATTAAATTGCCCAAAATAATTTCTCAAAATAAGCTCAATTCACACTTTTCAACAGTGTTTTTCTAGTAGAAAACACTGTTTCTTTTAGTTGAAATTTTGTGTAAATGTAAAAGAAGTCTTTCTTAAGTGCACTTAATTATTATTTTATTAATATTCTATGCCTGTTATTTTATACGATTTTTTTAAAAGTGACTATAAAGCCACGCGCGCGACGCTTGCCGATTCAGTCCAAATCGGGTCATCCCAGAGGGAGGACGTGCCGCTCGCTGCTCCGCTCACGCACACATACGCACAACCACTTTTATGAGCGTATACCGCTCTGCGCGCGTGCAACTCCACGAGTTTGATACTTTGTAATATTATTTTTGTATGGAAAATTTATTAAGTTAAAATAATATACTAAATTAATGAAATGATTTAATGTTTAGTCATGAGTATCAAATACGAACATCAGGATTATTATAATTATTATTATCTACAACCACATATGCTAAATATTTCAAAAAATTAATATGATGTTTGTTTATTAGTTCACTAATGAAGTTACAAAGTAAGGCTATTCCAATGATTATTATTATGCTCGTTAACATCAATGGTCAGAAACAACTTCCATGAAGAAACTGATAATGAGATTCATTTGAGTTGGGAGCATTTAAGGAATCTACGTCACATGTTCACGACTATAAATAAAGGCATACAATGAAGCTGAAAGTCCTAGAAATCCCATAGTCGAGTTATTATTAGTAAAATTATATGTGTAAAGATGGATGATAAAATGTTTGATAGTATGCACGAAATTGATCTATTTAGATTTCGATAAATCGATCTTCGAATCCAATTTTGAAATTGTCGCTTAATTGTTTAGTGTGGAATAAGTGAATCTTTGTGTCACAATAATAACAAGTATCTAAGATTAAAATTAAATCGATCAAAGTGGTCAACAATGGGAGAGGCCAATGTCCAGCAGTGGCCTGTGAGAGGCGGATAACGATATGAGATTACTACTTTCAATCGATAGTATTAGAAAGAAGTAAAAATTATATTTTATAGTTTCAAAATGTAAAACCAAAATGCAATATGATAGTTGTGAAATGTATGGCCATTACGGTTACTAGGGGTGATTTTAGCGAAAAGGCTGGTAAGATACAGATATGTTACGGTAACTTATTTACATACATTACGTTAAAATTACCGGCTACGTATGCTGAATGGTAGTATGGTGACGAGCATGTAACTTGCAGTATGCAAGTCGCAAGGTGCAACGTTGCCAATGAGGGCAACCGTTTTTGTAATCACCAGAGGGCGCCACTGTATAGTGAGATCTTCGGGCATAGCTGTTAAGGTTTGTTTTATGCATGTGATGACTGTTTGTTCGTTATAAGAAGGAGGCCATAAGTTTCCAAAAGGCAAAACTGTTTGTTAACGGTTAATAAACAAAGCAGTGAAGTAGCTTTGCTTTCAGACCGCTAATTTTTATACCTCATTTTCTCGGCTCCGCTTTTAAAGCGCAGATAATCACTGAGCCGTGTCTCATATTTTCGAAAATTAATGCCAGCTATGCCAAAATTGCACAAAATTATTTAATTTTCCGAAATAAACTCGTTTAACCCACAGAACCTATGTAATTTGACATTTCGGATACCTCACGCTACACTAGCACCTCTGGTGGCGAATTCACACGCGATATGGGCGCCCTCATTAGTGCAGCAGTTTGCCATAATAGGTATTGTTATTTCTTTTATTTGCTTCGTCGCCGTCATTGGAATTATGTTAAATTCGAAATATTAATAGGTAATTAATTAATTCAGTTTAATTTCCAAAATGTCGATTTTGGGGGAAAAGGTAGGAGACAAAATTGTTCGGAAATTGACTCTCTAGAATTTTGTTTCTTTTCATTCATGCCGTAAAAAGTACAACATAGGAGATAATGATACAGTTTTGAATATGTCGCGGTTTGCGAGTTTTATTTCCAAAATATCGATTTTAGGGGAAAAGGAAGGAACCAAAATTGTTTAAAAATTGATTTCCTACAAGTTTAGTCTTCTTAATTTAGACCGTAAAGTAGAAAATAAATGAGATAATGACAACATTTTTTACTTGCTGTTGTATTTAATTTTAATTTTCAAAATACCGATCCTAGACAATTTTTGAATACATATATACAAGAGGACTCACCATACCTACCTATTCAGATAGCTCGTCTATGTAACCTGTCCATTGCATCATTCATAAAATTGCGTAAAAGCAGTATTCTACGCAAGATTTGTGCCTTATACAAAAAACAGCGCTGGTCAGTCGTGATATATTCTTTCAGAATCAGGTTCAGGACACCTATTTTAGAGAATGCTGCAGTAGTCAATGACTCCTTCAATGTAACCCTTAGGATTCGGGTCACGACGAATATTCATCCCGAGAATAAGTGATGGATTGGTCAAGCTGGATAGGAACTAGATTTTAGTTGTTGTAGGCCATCTGGGGTTTCTGCTACGAAACACAAGCACAACTTTCAGCACAAGTATACATGATCTCTGTGATCAGTGCATAGGAGACTTAGGATCTTAATTCAAATTGACAAATTGTTTACAAACTAATCTTTTTTGAATGATGGCAACCAGCCTCTTTGTGAGATCCATTTCTGCCGAGTGAAAATGAACAAAGTAATTTTTACAAGTTAAAATATAAAACGGGTTAGAGTTATATCGTGGCAACCACGGAGACTGCTCTTTCCTTAAATAATAATACAAACACCTAAACACAGAACAAACACAAATGTTCAGCACACGAATGTTTGTCCTGGATGGGAATCAAACTCACGACCTTTGACTCATGATCAGATGGCAAGGAAAACACAGTAGGGATTATTGATTTTTATAAAGCAACATTAATAATGTCAATCACTCACACAATACGTTTGGATAGGTAAGTACCTGGTACATATAAAGATAGAAAGACAAAAATATTGTTATATTTTTCTTAAACCTTAATTAATAAACACTTAAGAATAATGTACTCTAAAGTGTTTAAATCAATTTAATAAGTACGCACCTATACTACACTAATGAAATATTTAGCAATAAAATATTGTTCAAATAATTTAGATGAATAATAAATTGTTAAGTATCAAAATATGTTCGTCCGCCGGAGTTAGCGTCCGACACGCCGCTCACCCACACAGACACAAATGATGTCTATGTGTGTTTCGGAATCGGCTCCCGCGTGCGTTTCGAGTTGCTTAAAATTGTATGCGCGCTCTTAAGTGTTAATAAAAACTTACGTTTGTTGTCAGATACACAGCGTGCAAAGCGTTTAGGCTATTGTTGCAAGAGCTGGGCGACTTCGCGGGGCAACGCGAGGTGGTCGCGGAGAACCTACAGTCAAACGTAGTTCGGGAGCTGCATCTACTCGCCAAGGAGCTGCGAGAGGAGAGGAAGGTTAGACCACCGTATTAAGTAGAATAATTTAATTTTGCACCTCGACCCGAAGTCATTGAGATTGAATAATGAACGAGAGCGAGCATCAATGTTATGTTTGTAATTTACTTAATTATATTATCAATAATGTTATTTGCTTTATATTTTAATATTTCAATATTATGTGAACAACATTTAATTTTGAGTATACATACATATTTTTGCCCTTCGATGTTTAGATTTGTAATAAGTCGTAAAATATACCGTAAGACCTACCTGTATAGTATAATTACTGCGTTAATTATTGTGAGAAAGTTCTTAAGCTCTTTCTATATCCTGTTTTTATAATTAACTATTTAATTATGGATCCCGTTGGTTTATTCTTTGATTTTTTTATTGATGGGTACTTGTGAATTTTGTTTGAAAGTTTAAGTGGATAATGTTTCTTCCATCTGGACAATAAATTGCGATTACTGACGCTGAATATTACTGCCACAACAAGGAAGCCATTAATATCAAGTTTATTTACTGGACATAACCGTCGTTGTGCGATTGAATTGGAAATTAAATCTAAATTTAAACATTTAGGACACTGTTATGTTTGATATGACATGATTATGCAATAAATAGTGTATTTTTTTTGGGAAAACGCATTTGCTTTTCGATTTGCGTTACATACAACAAAACATAATTAGGACAGAGGCGAATGCCGTTTGATATTTTAATCCATAACCAGGCACGCTAGAATTTGCGTTCTTTTAAGAAGGGGACAAAATATTTAACCCGATTGTTCAATCCATTTCTAATTGACAATGCGCCTTTAGTAACTCTTGCCAAAACTCTCTTATCAATTATTATTATCATACATGTGAAGCATTAGCCTTTTGTTTATAGAGGTAATTAGTGCATTGTATTTTAAATTTCAGCAACATTTAAACGAAGGTGCGAAACAGATGGCGGTATTGCATTCGGCTATAAGCGCATTGGAGCGAGCGCGGAGAGCGTACGATCGCGCTGCGCGGGAGTCTGAGCGAGCGCTCGAAGCGTTTAAAAGGGCGGACGCAGATTTTAATTTGAGGTTTGTACCTACCTGTGTATGTAATGTATGTAGCCTTTTCTCCATTCCATATACACACAGACCAACACCTGCTAAAATATCTCCTGCTGAAGTGCAGTTTATACCTTCGACATTTAGTTGAAAATTGATAGCAGGTTTTATGGAACAGGGTATGATTGATGTGAAGTCGTCTGTATATGGAATAGAAAGAAGATGGCGAACACACACCACAGCACCAGAACTTCTGGCCAACGAGGATTGTCAAATCACATTATTTGTTTTACCAACCCAAACATCTACTATGACTATTTTAAATCAGTTTACTTATGTATGTATACCACACCACCAGGCAACTATAGTAAATATAGTACCTAAGTAGTACTATATAAAATAACACCAAATACTCGTACTATCAGTCTATAACCAAATAATATTTTTAGCGTATTTGCTATTACGGCGAAACATAATACGTACCCATAATAAATTGCAAACAATATAACTTTCCGATGGATAGAAGTGTAGTTTTTTAGTAATGAGATCGAAGCTGCACGAAGACTAGAACAAGAGTCATTTAACAAAGGCGGAAACGTTATTTGAAGAAAATCGCATTCGCGTGTTTACGAGTGAATATTTATCATTTTGAAATGCGGCCTATGAAGGAGGCTATTGACACGCAACGCAAAATGTCATAACATGGAACGTATTGCATGTCAGCATTCCTGCTATGCGCGGGCAGTAGCATAGTTTACAACATGTGCATCAAAAATATTTACTAATTTATCATAAAATAGTTAATGAACAGTTGAAAAAGTTATCAAAATTGGCTGCAAATTCGACGAGACACAGTCATTTAAAACAAATATATACGCCCCTACACATAAACATACTTTTCTATGGAGTTGTATGGCGCGTATGTTATATGACTAATTAAAGCTTTATAACTCGTTTATTACAAAAGGTTTTTTAAAAATTATTCGTGTTCAGACGATTTTAGTCAATTAATTAAAGTCAGACAATAGATAATAATTAGGTAAAAGATAAACGCGGGCCGACATTAACAATTCAATTAGATTAATAAACCCTTTATGTGTGTTACATTTTGCACGATGTGACTTACATTTTTCAATCTTGATAATTTTGGTCGGATTGATTCGTACAATATTTATGTTCCCTCATTGTACTCACCTTGTGTTCATTTCACATTAGTGCGTTATAACAAAGGGCCTATTGTGTTACTTTCTACGCAAGTGTATGGTCATAATATCATGAGATACTTAGATGTTTTCTTGGAAGCATGGATTGTACATATGGCGCTTCTTACAAAGGTAGAACTCTCTCTTAATTACAGTTAATTAAAACTAATTCTTCTATTGAAAATCCCAACTTCATAGAAAATTTCGGCAAACGCCGCTTTTACTTAGTTATCGTTTGGACTAAACCTTATTAAGGGTTTCCGGAGCACGTTGGGTGAGTGCTGTATCGGCAACCGGGGGTTAGGGTCGGCAACGCACGTGTGATGTCCTTGGTGTTGCAGGCGTCCATAGGCTGCGGTAACCGCTTAACATCAGGCGGACCGTAGGCTTGATTGCCACCTTTTTGTGATATAAAAAAAATAAGATTGTTATTTTAACTTCTCCAGTCGAGCTGAAGTTGAAAAACAAAAGGCGAACATGAAACTTCGAAGCCAGGCGTGCGAAGAGGCTAAGATGGAGTACACAGACCAACTGCGGAAGACAAACGAGGCGCAGAGGCAACATTACGAGCAGCGGCTACCACACGTGTTCAAACAGCTACAGGTATGTCCGAGTATGAGGGTCGTTTTTTTATATTAGCACGTCAAAATGACTGCGTCTTGCCTGATGTTCGACAAACGTCGAAGTCCAAAAAGTGTAAGCGATCTTCGTAACACCTGGTTAGTGCAACGCGGATCGATCACACTATGACGGCCAAAGTTTGTTTCTACAGAAGCGGGCCTGCGTGAAGCTCAATTGACCTACGATATTGTTCCACTGAAGTAGGGCGGAGTATGACTTGCGCAATATCTTTAGTCAGTTTTTGTTAACCTCAGCTTAACTTCGCGCAGCCCCACTCCTGTGGAAATGCATCTTAATTCGTATTTCTGTAGTCTCATAGAATTGTCGGATCACCTTTGGAATACGTACTACTCGTTTTCGAACTTTCTTCAAAGTGACAATTTTAGGGATTGTTTGTTTACCATGACTGTGTAATCAGGCTAATATTGTCAGCATTGTAAACAATGTTGTATTTGTTATCATAACTATCGCATGGATGAGTATAAAATCTACCTATCTAAAATGCTTTAATTAAATAAAGATCCCGCTACACGTATCCCCGAATAGACGAATTATACATATATCAAGAAGTATCTTTGATAAAAATAGCGAGTGTATTTTTGTCGTATCTTGTGTAGGAAGGAAGATAAAAAGATATTTTCTTAATACATTTCATTCTGGTTTATATTCTTTTATTTGTGTTAATGGTTGTCATTACTGCTAAATCTTTATTTCACGATAAACCTTAATTGAATAGAAACCAATGTCTGGTTTAATATTATTGTGGTTTTACCAAGAAAATTATTCTTGACAATAAGGAAGAAATAGATATAACACTAAATTAATTTTTATAATGAATATTCTGATCGATCAAGATATGTATACGGAAAACTGTAAAGCCGAGAATAACTGACTCTTGCTTGACTCATTAATACGACTTCATTGTATCAGTTATATTTCAACCTCGTTCATTGTAAACATAATAGTCCATTATTTTAATGTACTGAATGAGTTTAAATTGATAATTATGTTTTTCAGTATGTACAAAGCGTTTGTGGTAATGTGGCTTTAGCATAATTAGCTTGTTCATCAATCGACTACTCCAAAAAAGTTTCCTTTTATGAACATGTGCGATATTTGAACCAAAATTATCACCTACCATCGTAACCAGATGTGAATCAGATGATTAATTGGCTAACGAGGCCTGATGTTTTTTTAATTATGATCGTCACAATTGTATTTTCTCTAATTAATTAGTCCCGAAACGTTTACTTTCACTTGCATAGTCGTAATCCGCAAAAGGCGTGTATAGTGCAATGAAACATTTGGTGAAATATTGTGGCCGGCGCTGAATGCACTCAGCTCGGGCTGCACCCTGGCGCGGCGCCAACTAGGTCGTTTCAGCCGCCACAAATTGTAAATCTCTCTTATTTTTACTACAACATTTCTCTGGTACAGACATGCTCTTTTATATGTTTATTTACGATTATTGTCCTCTTGTTTCAGGATTTAGACGAAAAAAGAATAAAAAACATAAAGAACTTTATGTTGAATTCGGTCGATGTAGAGCGGAAAGTATTTCCGATTATAATGCAGTGCCTAGACGGAATGGAGAATGCGGCTAATAGTATAAATGAAAAGGAGGTAAAACTTTCGTCTATCTGTTTTGTAATGTATGTAAATGAAAGTTATCTAAGAACGACTCGTAGACACATTCTTCTAATTACTTGAGAGATAAATAATTATTATGTTGGGCTCGCCACTTCCTTAGTCATGTCCTTTTATCTACCTAATATTGTTTGTCATTTTACTGCATGGCAACGAACGAGAATGACCATTAGTGTAGTCAGTCAGATGGTATATCATTTATGTGTTAGTTGACATTTGAAGACCGGAATGACTACTGCAAGATACCAGGAGGATAACATAGATATTTAACATAAATATTTTTATGTAAACACAACATCAAATGAAATATTAACTTCTATTTTATACCACTACTTTTTGCTCCTCTCATTGTCTTACATAAAGAGACTGACTACAGTAGTGGCAATACGCCTTTTTATTGGGCTGCAGTTGGGGAAGCATGCTTGAATGGATGACTGGCTCGGTGGCTCAATTGGTAGTGACACCTGCCTTCTGAACCAAGAGTCGTGGGTTCGATTCCCACTCGGGACAAATATTCATATATATTCATTCATATATTCATGTGATGAACATTTGTGTTTGTGGTATGGTATATTTGTGGTACCTTCGATGTTCAGATACCCATAACACAAGTGCTTAAGCTACTTACTTTGGTATCAGAGCAATGTATGTGATGTTATGTGATAATGGAATGAGAAGGTGTACTTTTGTCAGTATGATCTCACTAATACTACGATGTACAATTTCAGGACACACAATTAGTTATAGAAAGGTACAAATCGGGATTCGTGCCGCCGGACGACTTCCAGTTCGAGGCGACGTCGGGCGCCGACACGACGGACGCGGCGACGGCGCACCACCCCCACAACCACCTCACAGCCGCTCGCGGCACCGTCTCCGGCAATAGGATAAAGAAGAGGGGAGGCCTCCTCTCGATATTTAGCACCAACAAGGTGAGAACCTATATACTACCTTATCTTGCCATAATAAGGTTCGATTTTGGATTACTATCATTTTTTAAGGTTAAACTTTCGTAACAATTGAGTATTTAGATTTACACCGTGACGATACAATGGCGGCATTAATTTGAAACATGAGATGCGTGTGCTCGACAACAATAATACTAAAAACATAAAAAAAGTTTAATAACCATTGAATTGTGCACTAATTAGCTGGTTGTACAATTTCATTCCTTTCTTGATTTCATATGTACCTATAGTTCATTCGCGTTAAGAAAATAGTGACTCATCACCGACTGCCGGCCAAGCCACACCCCCTAGCCAATTAAAACGCTAGAAATTATATTTTCTTAACGCGAATGAACTATAATAATGGATCCAAAAGTGAAGATATGTGAATGATTAATAAGTACCTAAATAAATCCTCGAAATACGAATACAGCAAGCGCAGGCGCATGTGTGTTATTTTAATGCCGCCTTTGAAGCGTCATGTCATGTTTATTCTTTTATTTAGCTTAAAGTATTACATAGATTTATTGTATCGAGTCACCAAGTTATTTTATTTATTTAAAGGCTCCAAGGTCTATGTGCTTGAAATGACTGGCAAAATAGAGCTTTTCTTATATTTACAATACCATTTTAACTACTTATCCATTTGGTATTTTAAGATGCATGCTTGGGTATACGTTTACTACGATACAATTATGAGTCAATTATTATTTACTATTTTTATATTATCCACGTATTATTGTGTATTGTTTACGCAGCCGGTGTATAATCAATGCGACGGAACTCATGTTGAGTGTATGAAATTGTAAATCACTTTCGCTACAGGAGACGTCATTGAGTAAGCACTGGCTGCTTGCGTGTTCACATATTTATTTATTTCATATTTATTTTGAAAGTTGGAGGTACTAATTTGTTTTTGTCTGTTATCCCCGTTCGATCCCCACCTAACATGGGTACACATAACATCCAATTGTCATTATTGGCGACGCGCGGTGCCTTGTCACGTGAAAAATGTAAGTCAATGTTGTGGGGACGTAAGTCATGGGCATGACTCACTTAGCTTATTTTCATTGAATACTATTTATTTTTCATACATCTGTTATTATAAGACATAACTTTTTGTTTTCCTTTGAGTTTTGAGACACTTTCTACTACACCTTTAACATGTCTATCACAGCAACACATCGAATAAAGTAATTCAAAAATTCTGAAGGGAAAATCCTTAAAGTAGCAATAGTCACCGCTATAAAGAAATCGTACACATTTACCTTACATTGGTCTTGAAATCACAACAATGTATGTAAATATGTCAATGCTACAACACTTGTGTTAGTGTAGTTGTTTTCTTTCTGCTTGTATAACGCAATCCACATTCATAAGAGGAGCGAGCATTCTTTGAAATTATGATAAATATTAGAAAATGCAATGTGGTTAATTTCTAGAAGTCCTGAAAAATAACAAGCATAAATATGTAGTCTCATTTCGTATGAAGTCACGTCATGAGATTTCAATACAGAGTTGAGCCATAAACAAATAATTATGTGGAAATATTCGTATGACATTCATATTACGATAAATAAACTAAATAAACTTTTTTGAATAGTGCTATTTATAACTAAAGATAGATCGGTTGCTAGTATTGTTGTATTTTGCTTTTTAGTTTGTTGGAAATCAAATCACAATAAGGAAATGTCATACAAGTCACGAGTTCCCTATTTCTATAAGATAACCAAAGAAAATGTTTAATTATTACATCATCGGGTAAAATACAACAACTTAATGTGTTGCTTAACACCCTAGCTATTGTAAAAAACACCATTTCAATGATACACCTCTCCTGTATACATTTCGTTTTGCGTGTGCCTCTGTCGCTTGCCCGACGGACGCGCCCGCGGGGCGGCGAGTGTCCATCGTTTATACATAAATCCTTGTTTAATGTTGTTTGTTTGTCCCCGCGTCTGCCCGCTCCCGCTAACGCTTTGACTACAGAAGATTGTCGAGGCGTGCAATTCGATCAAGGTCAGTTCTGCGTGACAAACACGGTGTGGTAACGTCTCTCGTAACTTTTATTGGTCAATTGATATTTTTTTGGTCTTAATTTGTTTGGAATTGAGAGTGGTTTTGTCAAGGACTGTTGTTAATTGCCAGGTGAATTTGTACTGAAGTACTTGAAGCATGCAAATGTTTAGTTGTGATTAGTTAGTGACCTTTGTGATCTATTTTTATTTGTCTCGAAATTAAAATCTCAGACGCATAAAAATATTTCCAAATCGTTAACTAATTTTAACAAACTAATTATGTTGTTGATTTGAAGTATGCTCAATTTGATTGGTTGAGGTGCTTTTTTAATTGGTCAGTGTTTGGGTTGTTTTGTTTGCGAGGGCTCTAAAGTAGATAATTTACAAATCCATAAATATTTGTACTACTACCATATCTACTTTGTAAATATCGTATCAGTATTACCACTTTGCGATAAACTCATTAGTATCGTTAACTCTATAAAATGACAAAACCTTAAAAAGACCAAAATATTTTTGAAGTATATTTGATACCAAGATAGCTACTATATTATTACAAAACCTACAATATTCAACTCTGTCTAATCACTTTAAATTGAAATTACGCCTTTCATATAAATTGTATGTATAAAGGGAGTACTCCCTGTGTTTGTAAATATACTGCCCATACATATTGCAAATTACTGCTTTTAAAATTACCAGTTTAAGTTCATTTTCAAGCTTTATTATCGAATTTCATTAAATAGAATGTAATGCAATGTCCAAGTCCAGTATTTTGTTGTTGTAGTAGCAGGAAACGAGAGAATGATTGTATGTATAGTTAATTTATTTCTATAAATATAGATATAATGGTACAGTGACCAATAAAAGTTACCAATGGAAATCCAACCGTGGCTTTGTGTGGCTTTTGGGTAACTCTGTACGCTTGCCAAGCTTTCTTTGTTTCAGCGCACGCACATGTTCTATGTATATACTTTGTGTATAACTATTATGTATCATAATATTTTATTACAAATTATAATATGTACCCGATACAATAATATATAACTTTGTATGTTATTATGATAAACAAAAGCGGATATGTTATCGAACTATATGTTAATTGTGATTCTATGCAACAGTCTAGCCTAATGAAGTGGTTATATTTGATTAGTAAATTAATTAATGTCCATTTACTTTATTTGCTATGTATCAAGGTCTAAATCCAAAGATATTAATGATACACAAATATCACGATTACTAATTTAGAAATATAGGTAATGAATATAACATAGAGTAAAAAATGTTTTGAAAGTAGCTAAATTCGGTGGTTGTGAGAGTGATATTTGCACATGCCTTCTACGAATCGTAAGCGTGTATGTAAGCTCTGTTGGTTTGTTTTTCAGAACAACATGTCTATGGATGGAAAGGAGGATTATTCAGATTTGCCACCAAACCAAAAGAAAAAGAAACTCCAAGCAAAGGTTCAAGAGCTAAGTAAACAGGTACGTGTTATTATTTAATAATTTGAAATTCTGATGTAAATGACAATAGCTTTGTTTTTCGTCGGGTATGACTTAACGCATACACCAAGCAACTGGGTACGGGACAGCTAGTTTATGTGGGGTTCACTCCTATCTAGCGGAGAATACTCGCTAAACCCGAAGGTGGTCTGCCGCTACACGCGCTCTATCTGAGGGTGTTTGTGATGCCTTGGAAGGACTCGAGTCAGCCTCCCTCAGTGCTATTGCGCTGCCCTCCTCGAGAGGACCGTATAGTGTCTTCCCAGCACCCTCCTGTACGCGAAGCCACTGACCACTTTGCCTGAAGGCGCGTGACGCGCGTGTCGTCATCTTCCTCGGGGTCGTTATGCGGAGCGCAAAGGACGATTTCCTATCTACAGCATTGCCTGCATTGCAAAAAAATATTGTTTCATAATCGAAGTCTGCCCTATTTTCATTGACTTATACCTCTTGTAGCTAATAGTTAATTGTATGATTTAATTCTGTTTCCAGGTTGCCCAGGAACAAGCCGCGATGGAAGGTCTTATGAAAATGAAAGGCGTATATGAAACAAATCCCACTTTAGGCGATCCCATGACTGTTGAAGGTATGATAGTAACTTAACAAATAATGTTGTTTTTTATAAACCTGTAGGTATTGTGACTTTAATCAATAAATTAATTACATGCCGTGGCTTTCGTCTAAGGGTATTACTGAGATTTAAGATACTATAAAAATTCCGGGCGTTAACTCTTGATTTTTCTGGCTACGTCTTGCAGGTCAGCTGAACGAGTGTTGCGACAAATTAAAGAAGCTACGAGCGCAGCTTCGCAAATACGAGGAGTTGTTAGCGGAAGCGAACAACCAGGTCAGCGCGCCCGCGCTGCATCCCACCGCCAGGACGAACGGCGCGGCGCCCACGCAAGCGACCAGGTAAGCATTAGCTAGTAATTCTCATTATATATTCCCCACGCAAAATAGGCGCTCAGTCTGCTTTTAAGACAATTTTTAAAACTAAGCACAAGGGAACCAGAAGGGAATAATAGGCTTGTTGCCGTAAAAATGTATTTAGTCCGTCTTTTGAATTATTCAAAAATAAAAGACACGTATTTTTTTTATAGCTATGGTTGGCAGATGAGAAAGCGGCCCATCTGATGTTAACGGTTTTCCTTTGTAAATTACACCAAAAATGACTAAAGATATTATAGCTCGTTAAAGTTACGCGTGACGTCACGAAGTGTAGCATTTTTTCGCTAGGAGTGACGTCAAAGACTCGCACTCCTAAATTTTGATGCCTTGTATCTTTGTTATTTTTTGTTTAAGTGATTAAAGGAAAAATACGTGTCCAATATATTTTTATGATCTAAAATACAGACTGAATCCCCATATTACTGAATATAAATATTATATTATATTAAATAATTATTTTGGATGATTTATTATGAAGAATATATGAGATACCTACTTTTTCTACTTAAATATTAATTTAGCAAGTATAGAGTACATACTTTGTGCTGGTTTTTGCATTCTGTTTGCACTTGTTACACATACAACACTAAAGTGTTCAAGCTATACTTTTACTTACATTGGGATCGATCAGAGCAATGTATGTGATTTCGTCTGATATCAGACCAACGTATGAGAATATTGTTTTGTCCGTTCGTTACAATGACAATGGCAACGTCTGTTCATCAGCATCGGTTCAAACAGCGAGTCGCTGTCGCGGTCGGCGTCCGAGTCGTCGGTGAGCACGGGCACGGGCGCGGGCGCCGGCGGCGGCTCCACGTGCGGCGCGGGCGGCCGCGCCACCGGCGGCTCGCCCGAGTCCGGCCTCGGCGGGGAGATCGCCGCCGCGCACGCCGACCACGCCAACGGCGACCACGACCACGACAACGACGACCACGACAACGACCACGAGTCCGACTTCGACTACTACTACGAGCCGGACCTGCAGCCGCTCGGCTACTGCAAGGCGCTCTATGCGTTCGAAGGTAATACTCGCACACACTCACACCGCAGTCCACTATACGATACGATATAAAAAAAAAATATTATTATCTCCATAGCGTAGTGTGTCTATAGATTTACGGTTTACGTACCAATGTAAGCTTGTATACGGTTAGTCCAGCACTCCATGATTTATGGATTTCTATATAAATAGTAAGCGAGAGATATGGTATGCATCTACGATGGAACACGCTCACCCAGCAAAAAACAGGTTTACTACATTGAATATCTAAAGATTCTATCTTTCAGGGAACAAGGAGCCCGGCAAAGAATTCCATAGTTGGAATTTACACCATATAACGTACCTATATATATATTTGTTAGAAAATTGGTTAAATATATTTTTTTATCATAGCAAACGGAACGGGCTCAACGATGCGGATGGAGTGCGGCGAGCGGCTGCTGGTGCTGGAGACGGACGCGGGCGACGGCTGGACGCGCGTGCGGCGCCAGCACACGCGCGAGGAGGGCTTCGTGCCCACCACCTACATAGCCACCACGCTGTACGCCGACGCGCACGGCCACTAGCACTAGCCGGTATGTAGCGCGGCACTAGCTCTATGAACATGTAGCAATCTGACAGATGACTGCACACGCGCGAGGAGGGCTTCGTGCCCACCACCTACATAGCCACCACGCTGTACGCCGACGCGCACGGCCACTAGCACTAGCCGGTATGTAGCGCGGCACTAGCTCTATGAACATGTAGCGATCTGACAGATGACTGCACACGCGCGAGGAGGGCTTCGTGCCCACCACCTACATAGCCACCACGCTGTACGCCGACGCGCACGGCCACTAGCACTAGCCGGTATGTAGCGCGGCACTAGCTCTATGAACATGTAGCAATCTGACAGATGACTGCACACGCGCGAGGAGGGCTTCGTGCCCACCACCTACATAGCCACCACGCTGTACGCCGACGCGCACGGCCACTAGCACTAGCCGGTATGTAGCGCGGCACTAGTTCCATGAACATGTAGCAATCTAACAGATGGTACTGCACACGCGCGAGGAGGGTTCCGTGCCCACCACCTACATAGCCACCACGCTGTACGCCGACGCGCACGGCCACTAGCACTAGCCGGTATGTAGCGCGGCACTAGTTCCATGAACATGTAGCAATCTAACAGATGACACTGCACACGCGCGAGGAGGGTTCCGTGCCCACCACCTACATAGCCACCACGCTGTACGCCGACGCGCACGGCCACTAGCACTAGCCGGTATGTAGCGCGGCACTAGCTCTATGAACATGTAGCAACCTGATAGATGACACTCCACACGCGCGATGAGGGCTTCGTGCCCACCACCTACATAGCCACCACGCTGTACGCCGACGCGCACGGCCACTAGCCCTAGCCGGTATGTAGCCCGGCACTAGTTCCATGAACATGTAGCAATCTGACAGATGACTGCACACGCGCGAGGAGGGCTCCGTGCCCACCACCTACATAGCCACCACGCTGTACGCCGACGCGCACGTCCACTAGCACTAGCCGGTATGTAGCGCGGCACTAGCTCTATGAACATGTAGCAATCTGACAGATGACTGCACACGCGCGAGGAGGGCTTCGTGCCCACCACCTACATAGCCACCACGCTGTACGCCGACGCGCACGGCCACTAGCACTAGCCGGTATGTAGCGCGGCACTAGCTCTATGAACATGTAGCAATCTGATAGATGACACTCCACACGCGCGAGGAGGGCTTCGTGCCCACCACGTACATAGCCACCACGCTGTACGCCGACGCGCACGGCCACTAGCACTAGCCGGTATGTAGCGCGGCACTAGCTCTATGAACATGTAGCAATCTGATAGATGACACTCCACACGCGCGAGGAGGGCTTCGTGCCCACCACCTACATAGCCACCACGCTGTACGCCGACGCGCACGGCCACTAGCACTAGCCGGTATGTAGCGCGGCACTAGCTCTATGAACATGTAGCAATCTGACAGATGACTGCACACGCGCGAGGAGGGCTTCGTGCCCACCACCTACATAGCCACCACGCTGTACGCTGACGCGCACGGCCACTATCACTAGCCGGTATGTAGCGCGGCACTAGCTCTATGAACATGTAGCAATCTGACAGATGACTGCACACGCGCGAGGAGGGCTTCGTGCCCACCACCTACATAGCCACCACGCTGTACGCCGATGCGCACGGCCACTAGCACTAGCCGGTATGTAGCGCGGCACTAGTTCCATGAACATGTAGCAATCTAACAGATGACACTGCACACGCGCGAGGAGGGCTTCGTGCCCACCACCTACATAGCCACCACGCTGTACGCCGACGCGCACGGCCACTAGCACTAGCCGGTATGTAGCGCGGCACTAGTTCCATGAACATGTAGCAATCTAACAGATGACTGCACACGCGCGAGGAGGGCTTCGTGCCCACCACCTACATAGCCACCACGCTGTAGCAATTTGATAGATGACAATCCATATTTAAAAGTATATCAATTGACTTGACAGTAGGTACACATCCCTATTGGAGAGGCGAAATGCTGATCATGATGATGACTGTGTCAATATGAATAATGGATTATTAAAATTTGTTGCAGCTTCGGCTTGAATCGGCGTGTGCTAACGCAGCGCCGCTGCTTGCAAGCTGACGGCGCGCACCTGAGGCCGCGCCGGAGCTGTGACGTGCCGTGTCGTGTCGTGTCGAGTTGAGTCGTGTCGTGAACATTCAGAACGCCGCCCGCGCGGCCCGTGCAATCGTCCGAGGAGCTATGTTACTGTACACATACTGTACACGCGTACACCCCTGTGGCCTCCATAGTAACATATATTTTTGCTATAATTTATCGTTACGGAAATATTAGCATTATTTTTTTATCTTTGTCTTTCATTGTTCTGGCGGAGGCCGTTAGCGAACAAAACGACGAAATCATAATAACATTCCATGATCTTATTTATTGTGTATATTGTTGGCTGCGTGACATACATATTTTCATGTATGCCTGTGGCGTCATAGTGTAATATTATTGTAATATCGTGTAACACGTCTAGATCTTCATTGTGCCAGCTGTTTATGGATTAAGGTTTTTTTCGTACTTACGAATAGTTATACTCTTGCTTTTATGTGATTCTGCCATTATTGAAATTATAGCAAAAATAGGTTATGAGATAAAAATTTATAACTGTGAAATGTAAAATATGTACACTTAAAACCTCAAATGAATAATATCAGTTAGTATGTAATAATTGATAACTGTATCCAATATACAATGTATTATAATGTGCTTACGTTACTTTCCATTTTATGTACTAGTTAATATTGCTAGCTAAATGTCGTAACTAGCCAATGCTATTTTCTGATTATTTGCAATAGGCGAATACGTATAGTAATGTATTTATATATAGTGAGAAGATGGATGAACGGACGCATTTGAATTTTATATAAAATAAATCTATATTGAGGACTTACAAATTTGTTTTATTTTCTTTGCAGTGAGTTTAGTTCAGTGGGGCTAATTGCATTCCCTAGGACATTTTAGGATTGAGTAGATCAGCAGTACCGTGGGAATAGAGAAGCTAGGCTTTGTAATGGATTCTATTTTCATGCTAATCCCCACGAGCTCCGGAGACCCTACTCACCAGCAGAAACACGACCCGGAGGTCATTTGGCTGCGGTATTCTATAGGGTGGAGGTCTTTCCCCGGACGGGCAGCTCAATTCGGGCGAAGTATTCTTTTCCGACACCGCATGTAAAAGAAAACTGGTCAAGTTTCTTTTTTTAACTGTTTCCTGATCATTACGACTTGTTGATCTTCAACGTGGGCACCTTACGGTAGACAGTATAGGTAGACTAGGGACACTAGGGTAGTGTACCAAAAAGTGTTTACATGTTTCTCATCCCTCCTCATTATAAATCCGTACCAAGACGGACAGCTTTCATTTTATAGCATAGTATGTTTTACTCTCTCTATTACCATTTGATGTTTTCTATTTTTATTTGTACTTCTTCTCTTTCTTCACTATAAATAGGGCATTCTACAAGGATGTCACAAATGTAAGACAGACTCCTTGCACTTGAAGCGGTTCAAGTATGAAGAGAATCCACCGTACCTTGCTTTCAACTATATCTATCCATACTAATATTATAAATGCGAAAGTAACTCTGTCTGTCTGTCTGTCTGTCTGTCTGTCTGTCTGTCTGTCTGTCTGTCTGTTACGCTTTCACGCTTAAACCTCTCAACCGATTTTGATGAAATTTGGCACAGACAATCTTTAGACCATGAGGAAGGACATAGGCTACCTTTTTTTTTGCGAAAAAGGGGATGAAGGGGTAGAAATAAGGGTTAAAAGTTTGTATGGGGTTTTTTAATTTTAAAAGATAAAACCATCTATATTAATAATTACGATCGAAACCTTATACGAATAACAAAACATAAAAAAATATTGATTTTGAGTCGACAACATATATCCGCAAAATTCGGATTGAGGAGAATTTTGTTAAATTCCGATGGCACTGACAAACAACAATCAAACAAACCACTGTCGCCATCTTTGACGTGAAGCACGTTCCGTTTCATTCAACATATTAATAATTTCGTCGAGGGGTACGGTAGACTCGATCGAAACCTTAAACGAATAACAAAAGATAAAAAAATATTGATTTTGAGTCGACAACATATACCCGCAAAATTCGGATTGAAGAGAATTTCGTTAAATTCCGATGGCACTGACAAACAACAATCAAACAAACCGCTGTCACCATCTTTGACGTGAAGCACGTTCCGTTTCATTCAATTATATTAATAATTTCGTCAAGGGGTACGGTAGACTCGATCGAAACCTTATACAAATAAAAAAACAAAAAAAATATTGATTTTGAGTCGACAACATATAGCCGCAAAATTCGGATTAAAGAGAATTTCGTTAAATTCCGATGGCACTGACAAACAACAATCAAACAAACCGCTGTCACCATCTTTGACGTGAAGCACGTTCCGTTTCATTCAATACATTGCGTGCGTGTCGCGCCAAAAAAGTATTCATCACCAAGAACTGTGACTCATGTGACTATGTAAAACGAAACGTTTTACCACCAGAAATGGCGTCCACATTCGTCAATCATTGACGTTTCTTCACGAAATTATTGTTTTTGACAATTTTTGACACGTGAGAGGTTCTCTTTGTTCGAGACTTGATAAACCTGACGATAACCTTTTCACCACGAAGCAAATACAAAGCCTTTCACCGTCGTCAGTGGCAGAAGCACAAACCGTGCATACCCGAAAAACACAAAAAGGATAACCTTAGAGAATCCTTACTAATATTATAAATGCCTTTTATTGCGAAAAAAGGGATGAAGGGGTTGTAAGTTTGTATGGGATTTCTTAATTTTAAAAGAGAAAACCATAAAACTTTATATTCAAGCACTTGATAATGTTAAAGCAGAATAATCAACCGTTGCGGCACAGCACTATTCGTCACGCTTAAGAGTCACCGCACTAACGTTGACAGTTGAAGTTTGACGTAACGGTGACTCTGACAGCTGTCATCGAGTGCCGCCGATTATTACTTTTTCTCTCTCTGGTTGAATGAGTGTTTGTAATTGGATTGTGTAAATAAATACTTTCAGATTATCAATTAGTGTGTCATAATAATAATAAATAATTAAACATTTGTCCTAGCATTTTTGAAATTTCGACCAGTGAGGGTGTGAAATAAGGGTTGAAAGTTTGTATGGGAGTTCGTCATTTTTGGGGATAAAACCATGATACTATAAATTTAAGCATTTGGTAAGAAATAATCAAACATTTTCTAGCGTTTTTGAAATTTCGATCAGTAAGGGGGTGAAATAAAGGTTGAAAGTTTGTATGGAAGTTAGTTACTTTTGAAACACCCGCATAATAAACACTTCTGTGACACACCTACATGAACGCGGGCGAAGCCGCGGGCACAGCTAGTTATGTAATAAGTACCTAACGTATCTATATTAATAAAATAATAGTAATAAGTAACGTAGTACATACTTATTACTTCCATGATTGTGTGCCAGGTAGGTCGTATACGAGTATAATAATATGTAAGCGGGTGTAGGTGGGCTTCAGAATCAAATGCTTCGTATAACTTTGCAAGTCTACAAAAAATAGATAGGTGATGTGCCTATCTGACGTGCTAAATGAAGTCTTGTAGTTATTTATAATAAAAGATTTTTTGTTTCATTACGAGATATAAGTTTCTTAATTAATTATGATGAAATAAAAATTAGGCTTTTGTAGATTCATCATTTTGATTAGGTCTACCGCGATGGACAATCAAGATCAATTTCCTTTTCAGTATCGCAAATAGATGGTTCCAGCGTGTAATTAATTAGGTAATTCATTTTTACAGTAACAAACTTACCGCATAATTTGGCTTGCATGAGACGTGAGGTGTTTACATTGCGCAGCGTTGCTTGCTCCATTGGCCGAGTGCACGCCTTCCGTGTCTGGCCACGCAACAATTGCATAATACTAACTAACTAGCTTATTACTGGATAACCGTCCATTACCGCTATTATGAACCCTCCAGCTGAAAAGCCTGTTCCCCACGAAGCAATGAACGGCACACCGAGCGGCGTACGCGAAATAACAACCCCACAAAGTAATACATGGTAGCACTCGTAACTCCCAAGCTAAAACGAGTTTTGCGGGAACTGTAGGTACGCCATCCCGAGGTCGGGGATTGTGCAAATATTTAAATGGTTTTCCTGCTCCGTAGCAGTTATTACGTAATATATCTAACATCCCAGCGACCTGGTGGTGAAATGGCCAATTTTAGGTCTTGAATGCCTGAAATTGCTTACACAAAACGACACAGAAGCAAGAAAGAGGCGAACCACCGTAGAATTTTATGTTAGGCAAGGATACCTTGTGCATGAATCGTATAATATCTAGGTAGGTACTTATTAGATAGGTAGGTAGGTACGAGATAAATAAATATATACAATTTACAGCTGATTACCTAAGCATAATTTTCACATGGAATATTAAGATCTTAGAAAAATCTCATTCGAACTCTGATTACACATAACTTCAAGTGCAAAGCGATTTTAGCACGTAGGTAGATATAACAAGCCTATATCAAGCAAAACGTATCATTCGAAGGGCAGACGGAGCGGGCGTTATATTAAATCCCAACGGAGCGACAAATTATGTATTTGTTTGTCATCATACGGTTTTCTGATTTTTGATGTCCGTTATGGGAACGAATTTTTCAAAAATATAAGTAGATACCTTTAACAGGTATGGCATGGCATATAAATCAGGCCAGGTAACAGCTGACAAGAGATTGATTTGGTTACGTCCGTTTTTTTTACGACAGAGGGGGCAAACGGGCTTGAAGGTCACCTGATGGTAAGTGATCACTTCAGCCCATAGACACCGCAAACCAGGGGAGTCACAAGTGCGTTGCCGGCCCTTGAGAAATCTGTAGGCTCGCTTCTTGAAGGTCCCTAGGTCGTATCCATTCGGGAAAATAGCAGCCGGCAGCTGATTCCAAAGAACAGCTGCACGAGGCAGAAAATCTATCAAGATAATAAGGATGAAATCTTGAATTGGTATTGGTATGATATCGAGATGTACGATGATGAAAAATGGCAGCTGGTACTAATTCCTCCGAACACTCGCTGTGACAAATTCGGTAAACAGTTTAAGAGAGGTAGGGCATAGCGAATCTTCGCTCGAATTGAGCCGCCCGTCCGGGGAAGGACCTCCACCCTATAGAATACCGCAGTCAAATGACCTCTGGGTCGTGTTTCTGCCGGTGAGTAGGGTTTCCGGAGCTCGTGGGGGGTTAGGGTTGGGCCGGCATGGCGGTGGCAACTGACAGGTAACTGACCAGTTACTTGCCCGTTGTCACAGCGACTTGGGCTTCTCTTTCGCTTTCCATCAGGTGTAGGGAAGCCATTATGTCGAGCCACTATAAAAAAAAAAAAAAAAAAAAACAACACACAAAGACCCAACATCCCTGCGTAAAGATAAAGGGTCTAGCTTGTTTATAAGTTCTCGGTCGTCAACGATTCAAGCCGCTCTTCGCTGGATACGGTCAAAAGGAAGGAGTTGGTACTGAGGCGCCCCGGCTGTCCGTTTTCGCAGTAACTTGGGCTTCCCTTTAAATTTTCATCAAGCGACAGAAGGATCCTGTGCTACTATAAAACGTAGGTATGCCTACAGATTTAAGTTCGGCGCTTGTAACCGGCCAATACGAAAGTCCGTAATAGGTATGATGATGGTGGCGTAGGTACCTTGAAGATATTTGCTCCTTCAATTTTGCTTGTAAATCTCCTTCAAAAAGAGTGTCGCCTTGCACAACAAACCTATTACTTACCTAGGTACGTATCTTTGATACCTAGGTACTTACCTACCTAAATTGAGCCAAAAAAAAGGAATCGAAATTGGAAAGTGCAATATTATTAACCAATTCTTCGGCTATCTTTCGCTGAATCCCCCGTAATGCATTATGATTTGTTGACAATGATGACATATTGGAACGTTACAACTTTGTCGGCGTGATGTGAATGAAAAAATGACGGGCAAAGCGCTTGTGATTGATGAGCGACAGGGCCTAGGGGCATCACATTCATCTAAGTTTATGACGCTAAATCACCGTTTAGGCAGGTTATTTCAGGGCAAAACTTCATTACTTTGAGACTGAATTAAATTTGACAAGTGTTAAATAAACTCTATCAAAGTATAGGTACTACAATAGGTACCTACGTTTCAAATTTCATCATCATCGACGTCATCTTGTCAACATTTTAGAAATCGCCCTTTGCTAATTTAATACAGTTTACTACCAAAATTAAGCCAACTGGGAACTAACCCGAGGCCAGTCGCGGTCTAGGCTTGTAATTGTAATGCATCACCGAGGTCGTCTTTCATAATATTTCATTACAGATTAATAATGCCTTTCCCATTCCCTACTCGTGTAGATAAATAACTAGTCACGCAAATAACATAACTTTTTATTCGATTTATTGTTGCGAATGAATACGTATTTAAACAGATGAATTAAATCTATCTAGTTAGGTAAAATTGTTTATTAAAACCGAACTCATGGTACCAAGAATTTCGTTCACCAATTTTCAGCATCTAATACTACTATTACTTTAATCAGATGTCGAACCAATGAATTCCATAAATAAAATCGTGAAATTGTATCGAACACGCTTGAACAGATTCACTATTTGAGCTTTTAGATATTCACTAGCGAATATTATCAAAATTTCATTGAATCCGATATAGAAACCAGATTCATTGAATATTAGATTGTGTTTCGGCATCGCACACGCCTTAGATGATATTAGGTGTACCTTAATTGTACCTAGAGCTAAGTAAAAGAAATGGGTAAGTAGTTAGTTACATCCCACTATCCCACTAATATTATAGGCGAAAGTTTGTGAGTGTGTGTGTGTGAGTGTGTATGTTTGTTACTTCTTCACGTCTAAACGGCTGAACGGATTTGAATAAAATTTGACAGGAGGCCATACACTATGGGCCGGAATAACACATAGGCTACTATTTTTCCCGAAATTCGTACGGGAACGGGATCTACCGCGGTGTACCTCTAAAACGGCTCGACTGATCATTATGAAATCCCACTAATGCCACTATCCCACTAATCTAATATTATAAAGGCGAAAGTTTGCGAATGTGAGTGTGTTCAAATTTCAATAAAATTGTTTTGCTTCTAAAATTGTGAACAGGTAAATGGAACTTTTTGTCATTTTTGATACACAATATAAGTAATATAACGCGGGTAGCACCGCGGGGCGCAGCTAGTAAAATATAAAAAATTGAGTAGTACCTACCCAATATTTTACCCGAACATATAAACATATGCAAAATAGAGCTTGTAAAAACATTAAATAGTTTCGTAGGCAGCCACTAGCCTACACTAGTAACCTACAATTCTGATTTTTGTATTCTGTTGTGTAAGTAGTTTAGCAGCGTCCTCTTATCTTCTCGTATTATATGAGATAACTTTGGCGAGGAATGATGCACAGTGCTGCCCACTTCCGCCCTACAATACGTCTGGAGTAGGCAGATAAGCACATATTATGGAGACGTATTAACAGTAATTCCGTCGTGCTCGAGGCAGCGAATACTAAGAGCCTTTAATTTGTCAGCGCGCTGATATTAGGCGCTCGTATCATCATCCCGCTTCTTTGTTATTCTAGCCTCACTCGCTTCCGCTTAATGAAACTTCTGTGATGTTCAATTAATTTAATTGCAAATAAAGGGTGGAGAGAGCTCTTACGCGAGCACTATTCGGGAATGTAATTATGTGTAAATTATTACTAGCACTCTGCGAACGGAGATGGGTCGGTACTTATAGTTGGGCAATTTACGCGAAAGAGTTGGCGGGCGCGGTTTGTTGCGTAATGCGTTGTTGACATAATAAGTGGCAAATGTTAGGAAAATTCGAATAAGTGATATTAATTAGATGTGGCGTACTTTCATACCGGTCCAGGCGCGATCGCATGCGCAGTGTCCGCACGACCGCCGCCGACGCAGCTTGCGCGCGCCTCTTCCGATCACCTCTTGATTTATCGTGTTCTATTGGTAATTATTAATTTCGAGTCGGATGAGCTGATTTTATGAACGAGAGTACTGACAATCTCGCAGTGGAAATATACATGTGGTGTTGATAACATTTTTCATTGTTGAATTTACCGGGATTTCACCCTTCATTAAAAGGTTTGTGACATATTAAATTTTAAACAATATTTAAGTTATTGACACGATTCAATATGCATGCTTTAGGAAGGTACTTTATATTATATTTTACTAAATATTTTGTATTCAATTTTCTAATGTGATATAAATGGATGAACAAAAATAATATGTGTTCATAAAATTATATCTATTGACAATAAATGAGAACGTTTTTAATGAAATATCCTAAAATACAAAATTGTAGGTAGTAGGTATTTGTACAATTTATACGACAATTTAATAATAATAAATTTTAATAATACGTTTTCTTTCTGGCTGAAAATTGCAGCTATTACTTAGGTAGGTAATACCCGCCTATGGAATACCTACCTAAGTTAATACTTAATATTGAATTAAAATTTTAGTAAACGTAAAAAAATTAAAATCGTAGTATGAACGATCATTATTCATCGAAATTCCTGTAAACCTTTACGTCGATAATACAAAGTTGTTCCGTAATAATACCTAGATAAATGTCCGACATTACAAATCTCAAATTCCAATTGTCAAATTCAATACGACGAGCCCTGATGAGAAAAGCGTTTAAAAGTTCATTCAGAATGCCGAAGATAAAGACTTGAAGTACATAAAGTTAGAGGAAAAACTTTCACTAGTAGGGACGGCGTCGATGACTTTATTGAAATGCATTACAGCCGCAACCATCTCAACCGCAATAATCATAGATTCGTATGTAAATAGGATTCGTTGAGATGTCTTCATTCTTATTAATATTGCATAGTTTTCTCATCAATAGAGTCACTTATTTCGAAATTCAGGATAATAAAGACTACGTTAAATTTAGGATTGACCCAGAATTCGTAAGGCTTGCCTCACGCATAAGTGATCTGTTGACATTGTGTAATCTGACGAGACCACAAGAGTCACTTCAAGTCATTAAAGTTTGGAGTGCCTAATGGCTCCTTGGCAGGGGATCCAACTGAAAGCTCTTTGACTAACATGTAGGTACTTACTTTAGGCACTTGCCAACGAGATTTTGAACGTACACTAATTATCATCATTCGATAGTGTATGAAGAAAGTAAATTTTTGCAATTTTTACGCGTAGGTATGTTATATTATTATGCAACTTAAAGAAGACTTATTGTTTTAGATTTGTTCTTTTATATTTGACTAGCTTTTGCCCGCGGCTTCGCTCGCGTTAAATTCGGAGTGAATGCTACCTACAAACTTCCACCCATCATTTTAGGGAAGTGGGGGTTAGAAAGGGGCAAAAAGTAGCCTATGTTACTCTCCATCCCTTCAACTATCTCCACTTAAAAAATCACGTCAATTCGTGGCCCGTTTTGCCGTGAAAGAAAGACAAACATACAGACAGACACACTTTCCCATTTATAATATTAGTATTAGTATGGATACTTAGTTTAGGTCCTGCTTGAAATTGTGTAATAATTTCATTTGACTTTTCATCATTCATCATCAACATCATCGGCCTGCACATATCCATGGCTGGACATAGGCCTCCCCTAAGACATTTGTCATTCGGGGGTGCCATAGTTACCACGTTTGGCAGGCGAGTTTGTGACCGCAGTAGGTTTTATTTGTACCCAGGTAAACGCTGCTTCTCGTTTCCTAATATTCACCCACGGCATGTGATGAGGTGGTCCTATTCTAAATCCGTAAATCGGAATTTTACATGCCTATTGCATAAAATTGGCACGGTGTTTGTTGTGGTACCTACTGCTGGCTGTTTAGACTTAGCTCTGCTGCATTTACTACAGTTAGATACAAGGGGCTACTACAAAGTTGAGGACTTTCTGAACGACACATTGCAACGTAGGCATAGCTTTTGAATCTTACCTACTTTGTATTTTGTAAATTTAATCAATTATGAACTTTTTAATTATGATAGACATTGAAAGAATAATTATTGGCATTGAAACTTGAGACAAGGCTTTATAAGTGTTTGTTTAAAGTCTAGGTATACAGGAAGACTTTTTAATCACTATCCAAATTTTTATATTATAATCTATGGCGAAAATCACTAAATACGTATTTTTTCTTTTAATACCGGTCAGTACTAAAATATTGAGAAAATAGCATTCCAAGTTGTCTAAAAAAAGACGAAATAAATAGACACCGCGCGCCGCGGGCGCCGCCCACCGCCGGGCACGTCCGTCCCCGCTCCTTTCATTCATTCATAAAAAGCCGCCATTTGCAGAACAGCAAAACACATAGGTACTCGTACCTACATAAGTTGCAAATTTTCCCTTCATATTTTTACGGGCTTAGGACCGTCAGATTGCAAAAATGCCTACCTACCTAATTTTCACCTTATAACTTTGACGCAATCGCCTATCGACAATTGACGAACCGCCGAACACGTTCTCAGCGAAAACTGTCCAATTTAAACGCATTTATCAATGGGTATTTTATTGGGTGACCCAATAGGTGAATACAATATTTTTCAAAGTTGACTTTATGCTCTTGAAATTAAACTAAGACGGCAATAAGTAGGTAGTACATTGTTGCAATAAGACGTATTTAAAAAAATTGAATCAACTATGTACAAATTAATTAAAATTAAAATCAACTTACACTAAAACTGATCAATAATTATTGGTAATTTAATAGGTAACTGTTCAAAATGCATACCATTTCTCTCCAAACAGTCTCGCACGTTTTTCCACATTGCCTTTTAATTTGTTAAGGACTAAAGTCTCACTTTTCACTTTATCAAATGCTCTAATAATTGTTTACGGGCGTCCAGGCTCTGGATCCCATCCACATACACACGTCTTTTGATTTCCCCCCACAAAAAAGTCACACTTTTGGAAATGATACGGGTGCCAGCCAGCGGTGTTAAGCAGTTTCCATATGGCGTATTGGCTAACCTCAAAAAGCCTCGCCGCGTCTCGAGTACTTGCACGAGGGTTTCTTTGGAAAAAGTCGAAGATCTCTTTTTCGATTTCCACTGGCCCTTCTGCATGTGAAGGTGTAGTAAATTGGCCGTAATCTAACAGCTTTTGGTTGGCAGCTAAAATCGTTGCATGGTTCGGAACTTGACACACCCTGGTTGCGAAGGCGAGGAAGGCTATCCGCTTCATACAGTCTTTGAGCTCCGTTCAAACTCTCTCCACTTAACAAATGACACCGCACCATTTCATAAAACTCACGATTGGAAATGTTTGGAATACATCGCGACGGAGGGGATTCTACTGCGACACGTGCGAAACACGGAAATAACGCGCACTATCGCTGCGCGGGGATGCGCGGGCGACTGCTCTTGACCTTTGCCATTTTGTTTTGGGTCGCTCGCTCGCTACCCTCCCGCCCGCTCCGCCCCGCACCCCATCTCTACCCCGCGCGGGCGCGGGATATCTTTCATTGATGTTTATCGCTTTGCGTAGTAAATTTTTACGCTAGAAATGGTAACCATGCGATATTTATAATTGGTTCGGGACAATGAATTTGTTGTGAAAATATGACCTATATTTTTTATTGCAGAAATGGGCTCTATAAACGATACCTAATGCCCAGAAAAAATTTGGATAGTGATTAAAAATTCACCTTGTATGAATAAAGATTTATTCAATTTATTTCTAGAAATATATTTTTGAACAGTCGATTAAAATAACTATTGTAAGTAGGTAATAATCACTGAAGTCCGGGAGGTGTCTCTATTGTCGTGTCAACACAAATATTATTAATACTACTATTAAAATGAATATTTTGAGAAATTATGAAGAGTATTTAATTTAAATTATTTATTTGGGTATATTTTATCATAAGATAGGTAGGTAATGGGTGGTTAATTTTTTTCCAGTACCTATTCATATACATATTATAGCTAGTATAAAATTCTCTATCTCGCCTCGTATGCTTTATGCGATTCGTTACTCGCTATGTGACTCTATTAAGATGTGATAGCATCAAATAACTGAAATTATTATTATACTCGTATTGTTGTAAATAAATTGTAATCCTTGGTATTCATGTCACGAAGAGTTGGGCAACCGCCATGAAAGTAACTAATATATGCTGATGACGTACTGATAAATCCATTACATTTCTGCGATTTGAGATATTAATTATTGAGGTGGACTGGGAATACACTTGTGTATGTTCTGCAAATGACGTCGACGTTAATTTGTCTAGACAAGAAATAACAAAGAGACATCTCGGTTTATAATGGGATATAAACGTTTAGATAAATAAAATTCCTGTCAGCATCAAGTGACAGACATCATCACTTAATTTTGTGACATTTATACCGATTTATTTATTTAATAGAATAGATAAAAGCTTGCTTAGCACAAATCCCCGCAATGGTTAATAGATAGCATATATATCTCGTTCATTGCTTTAAGTCTAAATTAAGTCTAACAGACGTCTTGGAAAACGTAATATGTACCTCTCTATTTTATTTTATTTAAAAGCTAGTTTTAGTTAGATATATGTAGGTGTATTTCCCATTAAATAACGAGTTGGTTGTAATACACAGCCAAAAGAAAGTATATCCAGGATTTAAATAGCACAGCAAGAATTTAATTTGTAAATTTTTTAGCCAAGTAACCAGTGGCTCGGAAAATTAATATCTTGATAGTCACAGCCTGGGGCAATATAATTATAGCTAATAAGGATGTTGGATTTCAGTCGAGATATTCGCAATTTTAAAACTGGTTAGAAAAGTTTTTCTCTAAAATATTTAAAAGGTTTTTAATGGTGGCTTTACTTTTTGAATACGCTTACAGTAAAATCAGACAGGACGCAGTCATTTTCACGTGCTAATATAAAAAAGAGAGATTAGTATTTTAGCATTATTTTAGTCTAATCTTGATCATCGATTATAATTATTTATGCTTTCGTAGTTACAACACATTCACGTAGGATTATATACCTACACTTGGAAGCCGTTTATACAATCATCATAATGAGGTACGTACCTGTACCTATATACATAGTTACATAAACACTATCATTATGAGATCTATTAGATGAAAATAAATGTACAATGGAGCTAAATCGAGACTATTATAAATTAATTTTTGATTCATAAGAATGCCACACGCAACTTTATATATTTTGGGTGCTGATTGGAATCTCGGTTGAAGATATACTTTTGATAGCTGTGAAATAACGAACAGACATTTTGTAGAATTATTTAAAATAGTATCTCTAGCATAACTACTTATTCAGTATCTGTGTGAATAGTGTCAACACCCCTATGAATAAAGTAAAAGTTGAAGAGAAGCGATTCGCACAAGTAGCCCATAAAAGGCTCGAAGCAAAAATGGATCAATCAGAACCTTGACGGAGCAGTTATATAACCGTATCATTATACTAGAGACAGCATCCGTAGCGGTGAGAAAAATTAACACAACTCAATACTCGAGTAATTTCGTAACTGTCGATTTAATATTCAGCTTATCATTATTTCGGCATTCATTATAATGCACGCGCGGTAAAAAGTAGGTAGTGTTTATCATAACCGAGTTAATCATTGCTGCGGAATCCAGGCAAAACATTGCGTCGATCAGTTGCGTAAAGGAGCACAAAAGAACCGGTCCTGATTATCGCTCCATTTCAGCCGTAGCAGTCTACCAGGGCTGCTCATACATGCTCAGCTATTTACTCCTACCAATGAAAGTCTAGTAGGTACTACAAAAATATACACAACGTGTAAGTCGTCGAATGATTCTAGAACACCTGGGTGTGCATGAGATTTTGAGGCTGTACATTGTGCGCACACCCGAAAATTGCGTACGGCCACAAAATCTTATATACGAGTAGGTACACCCCACCTAGGTGGTTCGAGATTCATTAGATGGAAGATCTGAAATTACTTTGTTCAGAATTCAGAGTAAATCGATCCGCTATTAAAAAAGGGGTCAAATTTAAAATAAAATTATTGCTTAACTCTACTATCAGTGTTCGTCTGTTTTTCATGATTTTAATTAGGTACGAGTAGAATATTACTTGACAAAAATCCCAATCATAAGTTTTGCTTGTCTGAAAGTGCCAAGACATTGTCATAAGATGCCAAATCGGTATAAAAGTATCTGTTTATAAAATACTGCATACCAGACCTGCGTTTTTACATGTAGAGTTGGTAATTTAATAACAAATGTTCATACAAACATTTACTAAAAATTACATGCTCTACGTATTACATTTCCCCAGACTTCTAGTTGATCGTAACTAAAGTTGCCCTAATTTGTCTGAGCGTATTAAACAGTTATAGCTAGCAGTATGAAGCGTTAAAATTAGTAAGTACTTGTCTTTAATACAATTTATGGTAAGTAAGCGTTCCTTTTGAGTTTCTATGGAAAGAGAAAGTAAATCCGTTGACAATCCAATAATAGTCATATTAACGCCAATTTGATCATCGCTTTCGGTTGTGTCAGGGAGATGCGTAATGCGCGTTACGTTTGAGAAGTAGAATGTCGCAACCTTAACCTAGCGTTGTCGAAAGTCCACGGATTATATCCGGTCGGGCCCTCAATACAACCGTGTGGCAAAAACAACAGTGAGAAACCTCCGGTTTGACCTTTAAAAAAACATTAAACAGCTCGCGGGTTTGCACGCAATCATAATATCTTTAAAAAATAGCCTGTATGTAGGTAATGTAAATTTAATGTTTGAGCTATAGTTTTGTCAGAATTTGGTCGGTATTTTTTTGCAGAATTGTAGCAAACATCCTTACAAAGAAACTTTTATGTTTATACTATTAATTGCTAAAGGTATAGCTTGTTAGACGAAAATAAGAAATCTTTAGGCTTATTTTCGATCTTTTTGTAATTCCTACAAGTGCCTTTTTTGGACAATGACTGCGTTTTATCTGAATTTGAATTTTCTTTTTCACTTTTATGAATACATATTCTCTAGCCCATTCAATTGAAATAGAAAAATAACCTAATATATAATTAAAATAATCAACCTGCTGCACATAAAGGGGCGTGTTAAACTAGGAAAACTTTATTACAATAACGTAATCATTTACTTATTTTAACAGAAACTAGAACAAAACATAAATGTAGGTTAACTTACCAGTTACACGAATTAATTAAATACTTTGAGTTAAATGTTTTTGTTCTTTAAATGTGAAATGTTGCATTGTTCTAATTACATTTATGAATAAAGTTCGTGTACAGGTATGAAATGCGAAAAGCCCAAGATGTGGCGAACAATTGGAAAGTCCAGCAGTGGACTGCGATGATGGACTGATGATGATGATACGAACACGTGTTTTTGAACCTAAAATCCCTCTATCGTACAAAAATACGAGATCCGTCCATAGAACGATTTTTTTAGATTGCAACAGTCACATAGCATCTGGGGCAACTATTTCACTGTTGCCACTTCTATATTATATTCTCACAGAAAACAATATTGACATTTAACAATCGATAAGCACATCGCGAAGGCGCGAGCCGCGGTGAACTTTCACCGTTTGTTAGTTCTGCCGACAGAGATGTCACGTTGCGTCACGCGGTCACCGAGACTAACCGAGTGTGTACCCTTTATGTAAGATCCAATACTGAGCCTTTTTTATACTTCGGAAGATATGCGGTGGTCTCAAAGCGTTGTAAGCTCGTTAGGATGACCAATCAGTGGTAGTGAACACTGACTCTAACACAACGGTTGCGGGTTCGATCAAATGTTTGTTCTATGTCATGTTTGTTTTAATTGGCCTGGGTGTTTGGTTTGGTATGAGCAATGATTGGCTCATTTGTAGGTAAACGATTTTACTTGTGTCAACGGAAATTATTAAATTACTGCCAGGTACCGTCAGTTGATCAATTAACTGAAATCCATTGCGTTGAATAATACATTTCAACTACCGTTTGTTATATTCCAAAAGTTAATGAACTACCTAGGAAGTTGATCAACTTACGAATCTTGCTATTTTCCGGTGACATGTATAAGATGTATGGTATTATAAAAATAATGAAAAAAACAATAGCGATTAAAAGAAAGATAACCAATTGAGATCCGACTCCTTTTTTGCAGTCGGTAAAAATAGTATCTAACTAATGTTTAAAAGTTGTCTAGTCTAGTACAAACTCGTAGTGCAAACTTTGGCTTAGTTTGGGACTAGATGGCGCCGTATGGACCAGCGAGTCATGTCTTGGGTAATTTATTATTACCTATATAATTATAAAACTTCGGGAAACAACTGGAGCTGACATTAAACCGAAACAGTGATTAAATATGTCGATTCTGGTGTATTTACAATTACGTACTCGTATGTTTATTTAAAAATTCTTTTTCATTATTCGTAATGCTTAATTAAATCCTGCCGAAAGAATGCAATGTATTCCAATTAAGCTTAATGAAGTAATGTTTAAAACTTTTTTGAATTGTTTTCTGAAATTTAACTTCCTGATTTAATTAAGTAAATAATCGAAAAATGCGATGGAAGGAGGTTAAGGATATCGCGATATGTTTCTTCCCAAGATCTTTTGAATCATTAAAGGTACAAAGCGATCTTCTCGAAAAAATATAGTTGTCCGTTTGTAAGGTTTCATTTACTTACTTACTCAGCATTTAACTCTAGCTATAGTCTTTTTTAAGTATAACCAGACGACACTTATAAAATTAATACCTAGTCTAGATAAGGACACTCTTCTTTTCTAATTGCAGGTTCAATAACTACTTTTTTTTCCGTCGGGGAAAATGCTTTTAGGCATCCCCGCCGTTCGGGGGGAATACCGGCGAAGTATGTGGGACTCACGCCACCCTCGAAGATGGAAAGGTTGGCACCCTACCTCAAGATCGTAGAGAGGCAGGGAATACCCACTAAAAACCCCGGCCCCCTTCGTCAAACGCCATGGTACGGTGTCAGGGGGTCCTAGGAGACCCATGCTGCCCTGACACCGCCAGCGTAGTCGACCCAATGGGTCAGCCGACTCCCGTTCGACGATGACGGGGACCCGTGCCAGGCCGTTGGAGGGGCCCCCGCACCAACCACCTGCTGGGCCCCGTCAGTCGGTATCAGCCGGCCGAAACTGTCGCCGCGCTCGGCCGCCTCTACTTCGGCGAAGCAAAGGAGCGTTAGAGTCGTTCTCACGCTCCCGCTACGCGGCCTCCTTCTGGGACATGACAGTATCACAGAAGGAGGCGACAGCCGTTCAGGCCTCATGGCTCCCCACCATGGTCAAGACGACAGTGGGGAGCGACAAGTCCAAGCCTATGGCGCCCACTACGGTGGCACGAAATGTATTAAAGGCTGGACATACAGCCAGTGTGTGCTCAGCGGAGTCACACTCGGCATCACACTCATGGCACGCAGGGGATTTCTCCCGCCCAATCCGAGGTTCAATAACTAACTACCTTTATAAGTACACTAAGAAAGATGTACATAAGGAAGACTGTACAGATACATATCAGGAAAGTTTATTACGAATTTAATGTTTCGTATCACAGTTCAGGCGGTATCTTATACCTAGACACCAAAGCCTGGAGTCATGTAAAACTGATATTTGCTTTGGTTCGGTTCCTCAACCGTCATTCTAAATTCTTCAATCTTAGTTGTTCGATATAATCAAAAAACAGAGAGTTACATACTAGTATTTGAGTGTAATCGTATTTTGAGTGAGAGTCAACCGCTACATGTGTTCTTTGGGTTTAATATATATTTATTTGTGGTGCCTTCTTTATTCTGATAGCCATAACACAGTGCATATGCTACTTTGGGATCAGAGCAATGTATGTGATGTTGTCCAATATTTATATAATTATTTATTTGTTTAATAACGAGTTTAATCCAATGGGAGTTTTATTGGTGTTTGGAGGCAGGCGGTGTTAGTGTTCTACTCGCCCGGTGAGTGATGGCAGTCGTTACCCGTGTCCTCTCACCCTCCGTGAATCATTCAGTTAAACCCTGATTGGGTACAACAATTAAATGAATAATAGTGCCATAACTCTTTTGGCTAAAACTTTGAACCGCTGGTTTTAATTTATTTAATCATCTATACAACTAACTTAAAACTAGATATAACAGACTTTTGTTGAACACACAATTTAAGCGGTCTTTTCGCTATAAGCGATCTCCTACAGACAAGTTAGGGTAGAGGATAGTTAAAAAGAAAGGGTGTTTAATTAATTACATATAATGGATTATGTACGCTTTATTATGCCCTAAATTATAATAGATTATTCTATTAAGTGCGGTCAGACCGCGGCTGTACCAATCGGTGCCTGACACAAAACGATACATGCGCTTTGCGCCCATTCTGCGTACACGCATTCACAGTAAAAGTCGGTTATGTTACGAATATCATAACATAATGTATGTTAAGTGGATGCTATTACAGTTTTTGGTTTGCTAGTTAATAGCAATTATTGGTCTATGAATGAAATACGAGTGTTTGTTCGGATTGTTGACAATGGTTTATGATTGTGGCGGCAATTTTGATATCTATGCATTAGTAAGCTGTAGCTAACACTTTTTGTTGTATGTTCAGGTATATTTTCAAATTTAGAGATAGGTTATTTAGATATACCCACATGCTTAACAAGTTTAAGACAAATAATTATGTCACATGACGTTTTATGATAAAAATATCTGCCTTTAATCTCGTAGTATAGATTGTTATTTTATTTTTATAAATACTTACGTATATCACTGATTACAGTGAATAGATTTTCAAAGATTAGCAACCATAGCAGACACCGTTCCCAAAAACATGATGAAAATCACAAAAACAGGCCTTATAAAAACATTTTCCTCTAACAGAAATTAATGGTCATAAAACATTAATGGCGTGACTTGTGTAATATTAAAAAGGCTCAGAAGCGTTTCTTTTCACTGCTCGTCGGGAACAGATGATAAATTCATACTTGCCTAGGGAAATCTGTACCCGAATCAAGTACTTTGCTATATGCAAAGGGGGTATTTTAAAAAGTCATGACACCGTAGGCGTTTAATATACTCGTACGCGGAGCTACAATCGTAAATCTGAATTTAAAGAGAACCTTTTTTTTTTGATTTGAGATATAATAAGCCATTTAAATAACGCATGAACTTTCCCAGTAGGTTAGGATTAGGTGCATTTATTTTTATTTCAACCATGCACAGTATCAACAGTATTATATCGACGTATAAAAAGAGTTTACAGAGACCTAACAAATACTTTTAAGATCTGCTTCATAATATTATGGGCTATTATAGTAAACATGCTTGTTCCAACATCAAAACCACGTCTGTTAAAACATAATCTTTTAAAAGCTTTATTTAATCTATCCTTAAAGCTTTCCATGTAAATCTATTCAATCTTTTAGCAGGTTTTCATATGTAGTACATTAAGATAAAACTCACAATGTCTCGTAAAAGTCTGTTATCAAATCTACCTAAGGCTATTTATTCCATTAAGGAACATCGCAATTGTGTTTTTTGTATCAGATAAAACCTAATACATGTGATAGACATGCTCCACTTTTGTAGGATTACTTTTCCACGAAAATCGAATTATCCGGTTCAACTTCATAGTTTTCTTTATCAACTTATTATATCCATCAATTTATCCTATCTCCTTTCATCTTATTCCTCATCACTTCGGGACTAGTTCATTATTACTTTTCTGATGTTTATGAGTTGTTTGAATAACTTCCGCGTGCGTGATGGGACATACTTACATTAAACGTTATATTTCGGGGATTAAACATATTTTTTTCATCTTTTTATCACGCGACATGCTTGAAATTACTTTAACCAAGTGAACCAATTTGAATATATACCTAAGATAAAATAATTTTGAAAATTATTATTTCAGGTTTATTGAAATTTTCTGAGCTTATTTTTCTACATGCTTTCTTGAATGATAAACACAACTAAAAAATCTCAAAATAACTTTATTCGTATATCATTTTGAAAGGTTCAAACCTTTCAAAATGACTCTACCGCGCCGGTACAAATCCAAAAAGAAAACTTTGTTCTAGAATATTTTATTTTTTGCACGTTCATTTTATACTAGTAATTTGTCTGCGTAAAACAACTTTCGTAAAAAAACCTTGCCCTATAGTCCTCTAGTGTGTACGTTTCATACAAAGGGTCGTATAATTGCCGAATAGGTAATAAACGAACGTGCAAGCAAACCCGTTATGAATAGCAACTAGTGCAGACACAGGTAACTTGAAAATGCAGGCGCGAGGGAATGAAGGTTTAATCCAATTTGCAGCCTTTTGTGGAGCAATTACGTCACAGCTCAAGTTAATTTAAGTCTTGAGAAACGGTTTAAACTATAGAGTTAGTCAGTGAGATTCGTCTTAATTGAAATAGCATAACTTTTTAGAATCTTTGCAGCAATTTTGACTTTGACTTAATGATGCGAACCTATATCTACTCTAATATTATACCTAAAGAGGAAAGATTTACCTTTTTGCATGTACGTTTGTAATGAATAAACTCAAAAAGGACTGTAGCAATTTCAAAAATTATGTCTCCATTGCAAAGCTACATTCACCCTGAGTAACAGCAACAGTAAATGCCAATAATGTAACCCAAAATACCCGAAGCAAAGCCAGAGCGGGCCGCTAGTGTAATAATAAAATAAGTAGCTTTTTTCCACCTTTGACTTATGCCGGAGATGCATTTTCAAAACAACTACCACGGTTCGACATATTTCGTTAAACATAATAATTAAAGGAACTTGACTATTTTTAAAGCTTTTGTTCTGGTTTCTGTTCTTGTACTTACACAAAAGTTAAGTGAATTTACCGGTTACTTCAAGACGTGTTTCCTTGATGCAAAATGAGCAATAAATACGTATGCACATATATTTTAAGAAACCCGTAAATAGATAAATCACTCCATGTGAAACAGGTAAAATGTATGTACTTGTACTTATGTTTCTATGTATTACCTATGTGTACCTGTATGACTGATTTTTATCTTCTATCTTTAAAAAGTAACTAGTTTCGACGATCGATATTTCTTATTGAACTACACCGCCATCAACTGTAATATTTACTGCCAAAGCTCTGAAAGATTCTATTTCACATTATTTTTCCCAAATCGCCTGTAATCATGGCCAAGTAATACGTAGTTAGGGATGTTTCGCCGGCTCGGCCCCCACATTTTTCTAGCTCGTTTAACAGGCCACATGGAGGGTCAGCTGAACGTTGTGAGAAGAATGGTGCGGACTTGTCACTGGGTTTAGTATCATTTATAGTTTTCGCGGGATAGATAGAAATATATTCTTTATTGTACATAAAGAAATAGAGTATTCACGAAAAAGTATAAATGTCGCGATCTCTTCCACACTACTCTCATATTTAGGAGATGTATTTTACTGAAGGGAGGGGATCCTGCTTTTTAGCTAGATACTATTATTATTTATTTGTCCTTTTTTGTATGATGTGCTCCATATTCCACATCCACTCTACATTAAACAAAAAAAAACACAAAACTGTTGCATTGCCTGAAGTAAATTAAATTGCTCACACAATAATGATGATAATTTTAGATCTCGTTCATGTCTTTTGTAACTGTTACTGGTGCTACGAATTCGTAGGACGCACCACCACGTAGATATAAAATTTATTATTTTTCTGTCAAATCATGTAGTTGTTCGTAATTTTACGTTTTTATTGTTTTATACTTGAATTTGTTTTTATGGTAAAGTAGTAGAAGTAATCTTCTACCCACATAACAATGTTGAACTTATATAGAGAGCTTTCTGCAACTGTTGTAAACATTTTAGCCGCTCATTTAATACTCGTATCATTTATTATTCTAAGTATTTTATTAATGTCATACCTATCAACGATACTTGACTAATTGAAGTTATTTGAAAAGACATTTCAATTTAAGAAAAACAATAAATGTTTATGGTTTGGTACCATAATTATGTTTTTTTTCTTCTTTTGAGTGAAATTTTATAATATCTACGTGTTGTTTATATTATATAGTAGGTATGTATAAAAGTCACGCGGCAGATGTGTTTAGCTGTATAAACGTAACATAAATAAAGCTATTATATAACGAAAAAGAAAAATTAGGTCAGTAGCCCATACCCATTAACCCATCAGGTAACATCCTGAGGTGATCTACCGTAATGGTTTTGCAATTCAAATGCTGTCCGGTTTTTGATGTAAGCTTATTGTGACCCTACTGGCGTGGCTTGTACCCATATTTGTGAAGACTATTACCGTGGTCAGTGGTTATTGAACCCTCGCTGGGCGCTAATGATATACAAAAAGCCACAATATTTTTTCTGTTCAGGCTTGGGAATGTTGTGGAAATGTGTTTTGTTTGTATGTACTTAGACATAGCGAAGAGACAATTAACTTAAGTTTTGTCCTTATAGATTTGCTTATCTTTATTTGACTCATAGAAAATATACCCCGAACTAGTAATTTAGGACTATCTGGTCAACAAAAGAGCCATTAGGAACTCATTATACTCGTAATAGAAAATATGTTTAAAATTACTAACATAAGAGACATGGAAATTTTACGTTATTAAAACATGGATGGAGCGATGGATATCTTAATACTGAAAGTTAAGGTTCATAAATTATTGAAAAGTATATATAAATCCTGGAGCTTACTCCACCTAACATTTTTCCATAATAAAAAGTAACCTTATATTAAGATATAAGGTTATGGAAAAATGTTAGGTTCCCTTTTTATTACCAAACACAATGTAAGTATGACATGGAAGATATACTTATCACCGCAAGTATCATACAATACAATCGAGTGCGCTCAAAATAGCCCGCCTAGCACAAAACGATCCTTTTTCGAACGGAGTTATCAATCTGTAAAACACTGTAGCGTGTAAAATATGAATAAGAAACGGTCTGTACTTTAAGAAAAATATTGCTACTGCAGTATTCAGCTTATTGCTGTCCAATATACGCGTATATGCACTGGTGTAGAGTTTTACTTAACGCTATTTTTGTTAGAAGCTTTTGGTTAGTAGGCTTCTTTTTTATTTATAGATTAGCGACCCTCGCTTCGCTTTGGTAGGTATTATACATATAAACCTTCATCTTGAATTACTCTCTATTAAAAATATCCGTTTCGTAGTTTTAAAGATATAAGCATACATAGGGACAGACAGAAAAAAAGCGATTTTGTTTAATAATATGTAGTGATTGACAGGCTCGGTGGCTCATTTGGTAGTGACCTCTGCCCTCTGGGCCAAGAGTCGTGGTTTCGATTCCCGCACAGTACAAACATTTGTGTTCATGAACATGTCTGTTTGTATTGGTCTGGGTGTTTTCTATGTATAATATGTATTTATTTACAAAAAAAAATGTATCTAAGTAAGTTTACCAGTTGTCTAGTACCCATAGTACAAGCTTCGGCTTAGTTTGGGGCTAGGTGGCAATGTGTGGCCCAGCGTGGCATGTCTTGGGTTATTTATTTATTTATTTATTGATTAGAAAAGTAACGGTGTTTACAATTATGAAAAATGCTTAGTGTTGCACAATAATAAGGCCAATATTAGATTCACTTCGATATAAAAAACAATTAATATTAGTAAACTATGACACTATACACATTCTTACGTGGATAAAATCGAATGTTCACACATTCACTATACTAAGTATACTTGTGACTTGTCTTGGTACCTCTCGACAGTATTTCGTAATTACCTTCCCCTGTCCCCATAATACATTGCGTAGCCACCAGAAACGCTAGACCCTTCTCAAGGTGATTACAATTTGTACGTTTTAACAAATTAGCGACCCTCGATTATTTGAGTAAGAAAAAATGCAGGAAACATTTACGCTTTGGCTTTGAGTTGGGTTTCTCGTTAATATTCTAAATTATGATATACATCGGGTTTCATGAGAAAGTTTCAATTTTACTTTGTCTCGATGGATTTACGACGACCTCGCAATGGAGCGCTAGGCTTAAAATGCAGACAGAAAGTTCCGGGCTCAATTCCCGGTTGAGTAAGCTTTTTTTAAAACAGACGGGGCAAACAGGCCTAAAGGTTACATGATGGTTAGTGATCACTTCAGCCAATAGACACCTCAACACCAGACGAGTCACAGGTGGGTTGACGGAGTTAAGAAATTTAAAAAGGAGGCTTTTCAGTTTAAGAAATTAGCTTTTATAAATTATCTCGGGTCTGGGTGTTCTGAGAAACATTATCATCTAGTACTCGTAATTAAAGGGAAAACCTTAGTTCGAGACCAGATGGTTGGTGTAAACATTAAGTTTTTGGAAAAACATAATAAGATATTATTACTCCAAATATAATTCGTTCTAAATATCATCTGAAGAATGTAGGGCAACTACGAATTCACTTAAATTCTTGTTGAGTAGGTACAAGCGCGTTTGAGATATTGGGACAGTTTTTCTTACAAGTCCGAGTTGACATGTCTACCTTTTAAGGATACCCATTTCAACGTCTAGAAGATGGTGACCTATAACAATGTGACTGCGATATTATTCTTTATCAAAGGAAACTTTTATTTATAAACTTGAACAAAGCACTTAATACATTGTTGGCATGTAAGCATAACTGATAATGACTCCTCCACTGGATTCGGAAAGTAGCTTAAATGTTCCTAATCCATTATGGTCAAGAAGCAAGAACCTAGGAAGGAAGAGGACTATGGAAGTCCTAATTTGCCCGTTTCCTGATATTCACTTAGTCGACGCTCACGGGATGAGATAGGGTGATCCTATTCTGTATGGGATGTAAGGGAACATCCTATCATCTCTTCGCTCCAAGCCAACCTCACCTGCCCGTAGTCCATCCTGCCGAATAACAAAACGAGGCGCTGGCAACCGACTGGTGGCCGTGTTACCATCACAATTGAAAGCATAGCTAAATAACACAGACCGATGAAGAACAGCAGCATGTTCCGGAGTGAGTAGTTACGCCCTGCGATCGCGAACCCGCCTGCCCAGCGGGCCGATTATGGGTACGTATATCCTCTAGATGTTTGCCCTAAGTGGCGAACAACTGGAGAGGCCTATGTCCAGCAGTGGACTGCAATAGGCTGAATGTTGAATCATATTCTAAATCCAGAAACCACGCGGGCAACCAATATGGATATACTATATAAACAACAAAATAGTTTTACCGTAAGTTAAATTTCCATACAATTGTACAACTATTCCAGCAAAATTTCAAACAATGTCCAAGTCACGTTTGGCCGAATGTTTGACGCGGGGCCGCCTGGAGCGGCTGCGTTTGACCTTCATGAAACATTCATTTATTATAATAAAGAGAGTCCCATTCCAGCCGGCTTCCATAAGTTAACACTGCTTTAATCTACTTTTTATTAGCCGCGTGAAACATGTGCCCCGTTGTAAATTTCGCTCGGCAATATAGGCTTTGTGCGAGACCATTACCGTGTGATGTATAGTCGTATCCATACATACATTATTCATGGTGAAGATGATGGCAATAAGAGGTATTGCAATCAATTTTATTCAGTGATCTTAGTGCCGTGGCATAATTCGAGTATAAACTTGAAATAAGACACTTCTTGTACCTATAGGATATCTGTTTCCATTGTTTTTGCCAAGTAACTTTACAATGGATTCTTATAAATTAAAATCCCGATTTCATATAATTGGTTACTTTAAATATACATCGCTCGTAAACTATGAAAGAGTCCCCGATATTCAAATGTCCCAAATAGTCACACGTATCAACAAAAGCAATCGATATACTCCATTGAAACATCATTGGCTTAGGTAATATTTGTTCACTGCTCCATTGTCCATACAATAAACTAAATATTTTCGTTGAAATGTTCTATTGTGTTGAAACGTTGTTTGTTATCTCTCGTTCACTTTACTACGCGAATAAACATATTGTGTGGGTTGGCTATGCAACTATTTTCTCTGTTGGTATTTATTTAGTAATAACACAAATAAATAGGTGTGTTTACAAAACAAGAACATTTCGTAAACGTAGCTAGTCTTTATTACTATCGTAGTACAAGATTGTGATTTCTTTGTTATATTTCATTCATTACGCTCTCACCATATTCTCCGTTGTATTTTATAGTTCTACAAAGTAATATCAAAGATTCAGCCGGTCTATTTATTACTCTGGAATCATCATGTGAGCTTGTTAACATAAAGGTTATACCTACACCCAAAATCATTGAAATATGACTATGAAAAAAAAATGCCTTGAAAAAGTAAAACATAAAGTTATGGAAAATATAAAATTATACTTTCCTATACTATATATATAACTTACTAACTTTTCAAGAGCATGTAGAGCCATTAGGAATACTATAAGTGCCTCTCTCATAGACTCGAGTCTGCAGAAGCCAGTTTGTATGTCGTAATCTCTGAGTGGCCTAAAACTAAATTTAATTCTGCCTATTGAAAGTGTTCATTATTACGAGAAAATGAAGAATATCTAAATAAAGGTGATAGTAAAATAATATGGCTGATTGCTTACTTTAAACAAGTACATACTTTAGAGTAATCAAGGGAACATTTTGTTTTGTATCTGACGTTTGATAATATATAGTAGTTAAACCTACATAAAGGCTGTAAACCTACATTGTTTTATGAAGTAACGAATGCTCTGCTTATCTCATCGTGCGTTCTTGAATTATTTAATAGTAATACCTCATAACGAACACACGCGATATATTTACCGCCTATTGGGAAACTGCTTATAGTTCAAAGCACGTAGGGACCCCGTAATAAATACGTCAGTTATGTAAACTGAAATCTACTAAGTAAAGAGCTTGGCGCACATTCGCGAATAGAAATTGGAGAGTTAGTAAAATAATGTAATTTAGTACGTGCAAACAACAGTCAACGCAGACGGGTATGACGAAATTGTAGATTTCTACGGGCGTTCATTATAAATGTACTTACAGAGTATTTAATGAACATAAATAACATGTACACTCGACGAAGTTATCGCATATGACAAAAGTGGTAAAAACTTTCGAAATCGATTTAGCTAACATATTAGCAAACTTTACTGTCAGTGTTCTAAAGCATATTTTTTGTTTCTTGTTTGTCTTACTACGAGTACGTTTGCAAAAGACGAAGACATTTTTATTTTCAATAACTGAACATCCATTTAACTCTGGTAAAGCACCAATTTTGTCGATTGTCCGTTGCATACGTATGCCAAAATGTGCTTACTAAATTATAGTTTTAAATGTAAACAGTCAGATACCAATGTTTTCTTCTGCATTGTTTACTTTTCAGTCGATTGATCAAATACCTGTATATTTTGTAATCGCCTTTTAAGCTAATGGAACTGCAATTATTTAATTTATATCAAGAGCATAAAGTTTAAAAAAAAAATTCTGTTTGTTTGTAGCTTATATATCAGATGTCCTGTACGTTGAATGTACAGTCAACCACAAAAATGTATGATTGTTGTATTCAAAAGTAGATTTCAGTAGGTACATTTATTTAGAAATGACCTGGTGTGGTGGCATATCTTAAGTAGAGTACAATATAATTATAGAGTGGATATGCAATGCATAGGTAGAGGCCGTTCGCCAAAGACCCGGTAGTCTAACATCGAGGGAGACCTTAAGAAAACCCAATTGCAAAAGCTGAGGACCAAGGACCAAAAGTTCGGGGGCAGAATTATGAGTCGACCCGACTCCAGATAAATTAAGGGACAGAGTGGACATTCATTTTAGAAATGGAATGCATTATTTTCTTATTATGTAGTTGTTCATTCCAGGTAATGTAGTGAACACAGTTATTTTGCTAGAAAACGTGGAATTACACACTGGAGTAAGTTACCACCGTGAATATAAACTAAGTGCGATTAGGTAACACTTTTAATCTTTAATTTGCACTTTCAATTTCACTATTTTTTCTACTGACACTGTCTCTCTCACCGCATTCGTTTTAATTTGTAATTTACTTTAAAACTAAAAGGGGTGATTCATTCAGAAGTATACCTTTTTTATTGACTTAGGTAGGTATGTAATGCATAATATACTTCCGCTGCTGACTGTACGTGAAATATCATACCTGTGGGAAATTACCCTCTAGTGTTACTTTTGTTCAACATCATTCAACGATAACTTATTGTTTACTTTACCGTTGAAAACTAGCTCATGAAATACCTTTAGGGTACATAAATAACTTTAGGGTTGACAGAATATGTGAAGAACGTTGTTTTATATGTCTTCTAAAGAATATGGGCTTAAGTGTAATGGAGTTATATTCAACTAAAATATCTGGCGTCATTTATGATAAAGTAAAGATTTATTTATCATCTGCTACATATACATATACATTTACAATTGGATTTATATACTAACCTTTGACCTTTCAAGTTGTATAGACTAACTCATAAATAAATGCACTTTCTTTAATACATAAAAATGCAATTTTATTAGTGCAATGTAGATAAATCTCACTTTGACGGTCTGCCTAACTAGATTGCCGCAGCGATCCAAACTGAATTTTGTGAACTATTGTGAGTGTGAGTTTTGAATGTAGATAGGCGATTATCGATCTTAGCTGTAGATGCTACTAATCGTTATTTAGTTACCCTGTTGACAATATTATGGTAAGAAAGTTATCTAGCTAATTAGGTACGTACGTATGCGCAATACAAAGGTACGCATACCAGTAAAACGTTTCCAGTGTCCGAAATGTTGTGACGCGGATGTCACCGGACGCTCGGCACACATGTCGTCGTGGTGTGCGGTTCGGCCCTGTCCGGTCCTGTCCGGCCACCGCAACAATGCCTGTAAGAGACGGTATGCGCACCGACATCACCAAACTACCGGGCTTGCGTATGGAGGAGGCCACAGAACACGCAAGTGGACTTGGATCTTCTATTTAGTTCAGTTCGATTGTAGTTCAGAGTTAACTGTGTTGCTAGTGATTTATGGCTCAATTTCACGCCGATGCAAGCACTCTTCTTTAGAGTTTTAATTTAAATTTGCTAGTGCAAGTGGACTAGGAAATTTTATTTAATTCAGTTCAATGGTGGTTGAGAGTTGACTATACATTAAACATTATTATAAGTTCTTGCAGATGCAAGCATTATTTTATAATTTTAGAACAAGCTGTAGCCTGCATGAATATCTGCGGTAGGTGAAATGATAATTCCCCTATGAGTCGTAGCCTATGTCTTAATCTGATCTAAGTTATTTTCCAGGAAAGTTTGATGCGAAAGAGTAAGAAAGATCCATCCATCCAATCAAACTTTCGCATTGTCATAATATGACATATTATTACGTTAGTTTTATATCGCTTGTACTTTCTACAAGTCACAACAAAATGAATATGAGTGCCGGATAGAATTAGACTTAAGAAATAAAGTAAGGGACGATGACTAAAACTCTACTACGGTGGGCCTTATACTGCAAATATTATTGCCATGTTTCGAAACAGCGTAGGTCAGAATGATGCGCCTTGCTTGCCGGTTGTGCAAATCGTAGCTTTCTTTGCTAACAGGTTCTGGTATGCAACGAGCACACGAGAGTAATGTCTCTTTAAAGTTACGATGTTAATTCATACACAGCATTTTGTTGCTTGTCCCGCTTACCGCAGAATGGGATTTCGGCGGTTACAGCGACCGTACCATCCACAGAATTCATGAATACGTCATAAACGCATCGCGGTTTCGCACGGTCACAATAGGCACTTTGTTCGTGACCGCTATTCGGTGATGCACCAGGTACTTTGCTATATGCTTACACAATGGCCGCTAACTCAATATTGAGACCAAAATTGTTTGCTAGAATTGCCCAATATTATGTAAGTTTTTAACGAGCATGTGCTCTCTTTTTCCGTTGCTAAGTTATGACGAGCAGAGATTTTTTTTAGAAAGAACATCGATGAGCTCCTGTTTAGTCCTTAATTTCAGTTGTTAGTAGGTGATAACGAATGCGTAAAAATGTCACTGAAATGGCGCCAAGAGTTTATAATAAACTCCCTGAATCACTAAAACAATACAATTTAAGAGTGTTTTGTCAAAAGTGTTAGTAGACAAATGTTATTATAGCTTAAATGAATATTTTGACGATAATGATTTTTAAATGTAAATTGATTGTGTGCATGTTTTAATCCTTATTCTATGGTAATATTATTGTGACATATTTATATTTTAATTTACGGTTTTAATTTACGACTGAATTTATTGTTATTTAATTTTTTATTAGAGTAAGTAGGTACCTGACATTATTTTAATATTTTTCATTGACATTGTTTCTAATTAATTGTAATATTATTTGACATATTTTATACATACACATTTTTCTTTTTAATTTCCATTGTGATCTGAATGTTTGTATTAACTTAATAATTTCGTATGCCATTTGAGGCGCATCATGGAGTACCTACCTACATAATATTCACCCTGTCAACTATTTATTACCTATGATGACGAATAAATGAATTTGAATTTTGAATTTGAATTTGAACGAGGTCGAATATAAGCACATGTATTCCTAAGTTTGCTCTCCAATTCAGTATTCATCCTTGCTTCAAAATTCCTCATATCGCGCTGGTTAACAGAAGACGGAAAAAGTTATCCACATTTACTCAGATGTTAGCGTTTTGAACTTCAAAACCAACTTCGTGGATAAGTAGAATATCGATTATACTGTGTACATAGTATAAGGACGGATAATTAACTGGAAATAGTATGCGGCACCTTTCAGATTAGTACGATTGGCCTACCTGAAGATAATGGCTGACGGGAAACCGGGATGATTGACGTTATCTGTGGGAAGCGTACGTTCGGCAAAGGATGACAATAAGGCTGATTGATTGAGGTTAAAGTTATCGAAATCAATTGGTTGGAGTTTTAGTGTAGTGTACATATAACGATGCCTCGTGGACTAGAACACCACGGCTCGTTGTCTCAGCGTGCCAAGTTCAGTTGAGTTTGGAACGCAAACTATTAAAAACTTAGGCGGAGTTGCCTGTTAGCTGAAGAGAGGCTGCGTTCTTAAGCTGCTGCTTCTTAGACAAACTTGCTCAAATTTGTATAGAGCAGTAGTTATGTTATTAGGTTTCAATAAAGAGATGCTGCGAGATGATTGAGATACGAGTTTGCATGTGATAACTGGTTAATTATTTTTGTGTGTTAATTTTTTTATAAAATTTTCTATCAAATGTGGATTTTTGGTGCCGTTTCTATACGAAATAGGCCTGCAATTAGTATTTATTTTATTCTTTTTTGTCGTCTTACTCCAAGAGCTGGATTCGCGAGATATTTGTAGCAAGTGCGTAGCAAGAAATTCGTAGATCTTTGGTTTGCATTTGAAAAGTTTCTCTTACGCCTATTTCCAGTTTCCATACAGCATAATATACCTGAAGATACAAGATTTGTGCACATTGATGTTGACTTTTCCCCTACTTATATAAATAGAAAATATCGCATTAAAAATTTAAGCTCTTAACCCCTTTAATTTACTTCGTTTAACTGAATTTTAGGGTCGTATTTGGGAAAGTTGTAACCAGAGTTAATTATAAGATAAACCCGGCGTAAAAAGTTAACAGTGGAATTGAAAGTTGATTGTTTTTGTGTTTCGCGACGCGTACATAATGCGAATTTAATTATGTTGCTCGCGTCTGGGTGAGGGGGCACCGCGTTAGGAAAGCGTAAAGGGCCAAAAGTGCGTTACGTCGTGGGGTCCGTCTCAGCTCCCAGTACTATTTTAACGTTAACATGTACAGGCATGTCAATGGATAATGGGTCCGCGTTTTGCACCTGCGACGGACGTGGCTTGAACCACCGTCGCCGGCGCATGGGCCCGTGTCTCTGCTACGTGCTCCAGGGCCCTCGCAACGGGTCAATTTTGTATGAGAATCCCCGTAACGCAGTTTTGGCCCTAATTTTTAAGCTCCATCTATTGATATTGTTTCGCAAGTTACATAATGTACTTATAAGTTTTACACATGATTCTCGTAGTTTTTTGGCCCGCCCTATGGTTGACGAATAGATAAGTCTGCCGTTTGAACTTTCTTGTGCAATAAAGATTCGATGCACGATGGATCTAACGGCTGTCATTGTTAAAACGATGTTGATGTTGAATTAACCCATAACAGTTTGCAAAATTACGGTTGTATATTACATTTTTAATATTAATCTGGAATTATGAAAAACAATCTCTAGACTCATAATTACAAGTAATTATAACAGCGCTCTACTTATACGTTCATAAATATATCGTTTATTATATAACAAGTATCGTTAAATTTGCCCTGATATTTACACTATTGCGTAGTCGTAACAGATATAAGTCTGTTTACACAATGAATATAGGAGTACAAAAGAACTTATTGATTTGTTATTGGTAGTTTCTAGACCAAAAACCGGCCAAGTGCGAGTCGGGCTCGCGCACAAAGGGTTCCGTAGCAGCAAATATAATAAACTTAACCAAAATTACAGTTAAATCAACCTATCTCAAAAACTATAAGAGATACTTTGATCAAACCAAAAATCGTTGAAAGAGTTAATTAGCATGCATCACCTCTATTTTTTTTAGAATTTTATACCCCGTAGTTATAAAAATAGAGGGGGGGGGACATACTTTTTACGACTTTGAGAGCTGATATCTCAAAAACCGTTCACTTTAAGAAAAATGTTTTTTAGAAAACTTTATATCATTTTAAAAGACCTTTCCATTGATACCCCACACGGGTATGTACATCGAAAAAAAAATTTTCATCCCTCAGTTACATGTATGGGGGGCCCCACCCCCAATTCTTTTTTTTACTATTTAGTGTCATAATTTTGTAGCGGTTCATACAACACATATTCCCATCAAATTTCATCACTGTAGTACTTATAGTTTCCGAGTAAATCGGCTGTGACAGACGGACAGACGGACAGACGGACAGACGGACAGACGGACATGACGAAACTATAAGGGTTCCGTTTTTGCCATTTTGGCTACGGAACCCTAAAAAAGTATCCCTTTCCAGCGGCTTCGTCCGTGTGAATTTCTTTGTTTACTTACTGTAAAGACAGTTATTGTATGCATCTAAACCAGCACGGTAGTGAATTATTAATAAAAATGATCTTTTTAGGCAGGACCCGCCGACAACTGAAATAAAATCTTTCATATCATTACACAATATCTACTTTTCCATAAAGTCACTGTTCTGTTTACACTCATTTCTACTCATATTTTCATCTGCTTATTCACCCATCACCGGAAATATAGTCTTCAAGAGAATACTTAATTAGTCAGTTGGTTATAATTACTATCTTTATTATGTAGTCGCTTAAAAAGTACGTTATTTGCATTATTAATGTCTAAGGGAAACTCTGTTGCGAAGTTTTAATTGTCCATGTTTCTTCGTAGACTAAAGTTGATAATGGGTAGCGCGGCGACGGAGTGCTATTTGCCGCAAGTAATAAAGATGAGTACCTACATTTATACCGGTCTGGTCTTGGAACAGTCGCTTTACAAGAATCGTGATTCCTTGATTAAGGCAAACGGAAACGGCTCAGCAATTAGATGGCATTGTTTTACAAAGAATATCTACCGCTCTGAAACAAGAGGGACCACGTGATTAGAAATTTTAGTTCTAACCCAGCTATTCACGTATTTGGTTAGGCCGTTATAGGATGTGAAGGAATGAGTGTCGGTGGCCTAGTGGTTAAGGCAGTTGAGTTCCATAAAAGATGCAGCGGTTCAAACACTTCCATGAACTAATTCATACGTATCTACTCACGTTTATTAGACGCTCTCACAGTGAAACAACGTGAGGAAATCTGCACACCCGTGAAGAAATTCTAAGCTTGTGTGCAATTAGCATTTGGCCAGCTTCTACTGGTTAGCTAAGCCTTCTCGTTCCAGTTTAGGGTAGGCCCTAAACAGGAACGAGAAGGCCTAGTTCGAGCCTACTCGAGCCAATCGGTCGGGACAAACATGAATTGTAAAGAATTTTTGTCAGACATTTGTTTTGCCTGTTATTTATTTATTTAAATAACATTTTGTAGTTAGTACGTATAAAATTATCTGTCTTCTTATTAGGTCATCGCATAATAGGTTTTGATCCGTTTGATCGGTTGAGAATGGTGAAAATTGACGAGACGAGAATAAAGATGGGCTTAATGCCATTTGTCGTGTGTAGTAGAGAAGCTCCATGAATATTCAGATATATATCATTGGCCACATAATGCTCCCGGAAAAACATTTATACCCAAAACAGTTTCCAGTTGCGGACGACTTTTCAACTCAAACCGGGGTTCGAGTTAAAAAGCGGTCTGCGGCGTCTAATTGCTTTTCGGCGGGTCTTTGTATTGTTAATCAAGAGGCGATTGTTCGGCATTGTTCTGCGTTCAGGTGCTCTGTTGTGGCCCGCTGCAACAAAGGCAGTATTTCATACTTTCGACCCAATGTCCTTCTTAATCATAATAATGGCGATAATTTTATGGCTCCGGTGCTGCCAATTTATATGACGTTTTCGAAGATATTTCACAAAATGCCGAAATTGTAGGTACCCTCTATTTTTTTTAAATGCCTTCCTTTAAGTATCCTCTACCAAAATATTGCCTGGTAGATTATCCGCTAGCGGTTACGACCGCCTAAATTGGACAAATGCCTCATATATTTGTTTCTAAATCAAGTTTGGAGTGCAATAAAGAATATCTATCTACTATCTAAATCGGAAGTAGCGTTTACCAGTGTATAAAGAAAACCTATCGCGGTCACTAACCCGCCTGCCAAGCTAGGGTGTATAAGGTATTTACCTTTTCCAAATGACAATAGTCATTTGGGGGGAAATCCCCCCAAATGACTATTGTCACTGGGGCACGCCTATGTCCAAATGACTATTGTCACTGGGGCACGCCTATGTCCAACAATGGACGTTTACAGGCAGATGATTTTTTTTTTATAGTAGCTCGACATAATAGCTTCCCTACGCCTGATGGAAAGCCAAAGAGAAGCCCAAGTCGCTGTGACAACTGGCAAGTAACTGGTTAGTTACCTGTCAGTTGCCACTGCCATGCCGGCCCATTCCTAACCCCCCACGAGCTCTGGAGACCCTACTCACCAGCAGAAACACGAGCCGGAGGTCATTTGTCTGCGGTATTCTATAGGGAGGTCCTTCCCCGGACGGGCAGCCCAATACGAGCGAAGATTCGCTATGCCCTACCTCTCTTCTATGATGATCATCTATCTACACAAAATGTAGCGCTAGTAGGTAGGTACAATTTATTGTATTTATTGGAATACAACTACAAAGTACAAAAGTAAAAATAATTATAATTTATAATCAGCATTACCTTAGATAACATTATAATAATAGGGATCCTTTCGGCTTACAAACTTAAGTCCTGTAATTTCCTGTGGGACAGTTAGAGTATAAGCGATAATTACATTTTAAACGGTGGTTGTACGCAGCTAAGAGCCTTGATTACCGGTGGATTAGATGATGTAATATAACGCTAGGTTGGTTGCTCCTATATACAATATCACATCTATATGCAGTATGGATGGTCTCAGACGATGTGGGATAAATGGTACTTACTTTCGTGTACTGATTGGCTCGATGGCTCATTTGGTAGTGACCTCTGCCTTCTGAACCAAGGGTCGTGGGTTCGATCCCTGCACAGTACAAACATTTGTGTGCATAAACATGTCTGTTTGTATTGGTATGGTATAGTATTGTGTTTGCTATGTATAATATGTATTTATTTACAAGTAAAAAATATATATCTAAGTAAGTTTATCAGTTGTCTAGTACCCATAGTACAAGCTTCGGCTTAGTTTGGGGCTAGATGGCGCTGTATGGCCCAGCGTGGCATGTCTTGGGTTGTATAATTATTTTATTTATTACTTGATGACCAGTCTGGTTCAGTGGTAGCGTACGCTGCTACTGACACAGTGGTCTGGGCTTCAGCTTCCAGCTGTGCATATTCCGAATGAATACGACTTAGGGACCTTCAAAAAGCTAGCCTACACATTCCTCAAAGGCCACTAACGCACCTGTGACTCCACTGGTGTTGCAGTCTCTATGGCCTGAAGTGATCGCTTACCATCAGGTGACCTTCTTGGCCCGTTTGCCCCACCTGCCATAAAAAAGTCTCTTTATGAAGATAGCAAAGATTTAATTTCTCTTAACACTCCTAAAGTTCTATAAGAGCGCTGAAAATACTTTGGCGGAACACACAAGTTTTGACACTATCAATTAGCGACCCTGAGTAGTTTTAAGTTTTGAGCAGAGTAACCTCGCTGTTTAGTACTAAGTACTTGTGGTTCTTACACAGATCGGTAATTTGTATGTCTCCTGTATTACGGGTAATGAGTAGCGTTTCCTAGCAGATATGTGGTGTTTCGTGTTAATGTTTACCTAATTTCCTATATGGTTATCTCTTTTCAATTAACATTAACGGATATAAAAATTATATTTTATATAATAGTAGTAAGGGTAAACTTAAAACTTAAGCTTAGAAGATTTATCTAATTTAAATAAATAAATATCTTAATATTGAAAAGATATTTATTCGACTGAGATAATAATTTGGAATTTTCTATATCTAAACATTTCCATGGTAATCTACAGTTGTAAATTTTGTTAATTCTTACATACTTACGGTGAAGAAAACACATTGTGAAGTAATTCTAAGGGTGTGTAAAGTCAACCAAAGGTAGGTTTAGGGTAAACTCGACTAATGTGTGAAGCTGTTGATGTTGAAAAAGTCGAGAATATTACATAAAAATTGGTGAAAATAAATTGCGTTACAAAATTTTATCAATTAAATTTAATTAGATTTGACTGGTTCGTCGGACCGTCTCGTCGTGATCCTGCCTTCTGAGCCGGGATTAGAATGCCGCAACGGATTAGCGCCAAATCCAACAAAAAATAACATCTCATTTTTAGAATAACCTTGTGGCTGACTTATCTAAAAATTAGTTGACAAATGTCTATTAGAAACCTTATTTTTGCGTAATTTATCAGTCTTTACTAATTGCATAATTGTTTAAACAAAAATGGCTTTATGTTTAATCGACCTCAAATGAAGGAGTAGGTTCGCAATTCGACTGATTTCTTTTTGTTGTAAGTCCGTTTTTTTCGCTTGAAGGAGTTAGTAAACATGCATCAATACATCCAAACAAATTTTTAACCGATTTAACAAATGACAGGCAATTGGAGGTAGGTAATGCACCCGACAATATGCACACAGAGCTACGTAAGTAATTGTGTGATGGTGAAATTTTACAACAGTTGTAAAAACAAGGCAACGTAACGCGCCGCGGTGCCGTCGTTACGATGTGATCGACATAATTGGTTATGAGTCGTATTTCTTTGGGGGTCGTAATAAGCGGTGCTTGTGACAGATTTTATTACAATAATAATAAATGTTAGAACACCTCGCATGCACAGGATGCTTAATACTTTGACTGCCGAGAAACTAGACACAATAGAAAAACTATTGTTTGTCGGTCACCGGTGACCGTCATGGCGCTCAACGTGTTAAATAATAAATAAACATCAAACAACATCACATAAATTGATTAGATCCTAAAGAAAGTAAATTAACACTAATGTGTCTTGCGTCCCTTGTCGCTGTGCCATTTTTTTGAGTTTCAACTTTGCGTCCAATCACTGTCCAATCCCTATACACGTTCAATGTCTTCATTGTGTCAAAGTACCGATGCATAGGTACATTGGTGCATTGGGCACAAAACGTTACGTTCGTTGGTGCAAATATCTCCAATGTGTGGCCGCGGCTTTATACGAAAATATGTGGCACTAAATGTTGCCTGAGAGTCTAGCAGGCCTTTTAACTATGCGTATTTTCACTCGGATTCTGAAACTTTGAACGAATGTCAAATTTGAATGAACGTGTGTGAAAGTTTGCAAATCCGAGCGGAAATAGGCATTGTGAAAAGCCCCACTAGGTTGGCCGGCCATGATGCCAGTATCTTCTTGATGTTAGATTGTAGTGTATGTACGACACACGTATGTCATACACACACTACAATCTAATCAAGCTGCCGTTTTGACCACTACAATAGGCTGGTAGGATACATAATATACCATAAATGTCTTAAAAGAAAAACCACAGAATAGAATTGTCAAATTCTACAACAATATCATTACCTATCTATATTTACCGTTGATAGACCCGATAAAGCCGTATCGTTCGTGCCGGGCTCATTTAGTACAGTTATTAGGGGGTTGCATTTACTTGGGAGGTAATATACGCCCCCCACAATCCACGGTCGGGGGTGTTTATGGCAATGAGAGCACTTGGAGCGACAAATGCTTACTTCAGGATCGTTTTCACCTAATCAAGGAAAGAGAGGTGAAATGTATTAAAAGCGAACAATTCCAGATATGACTTAGATAAATCATTATACGTTTTTTTTTATAGTGGATCGACATAATGGCTTCCCTACGCCTGATGGAAAGCGAAAGAGAAGCCCAAGTCGCTGTGACAACGGGCAAGTAACTGGTCAGTTGCCACTGCCATGCCGGCCCAACCCTAACCCCCCACGAGCTCCGGAAACCCTACTCACCGGCAGAAACACGACCCAGAAGTCATTTGACTGCGGTATTCTATAGGGTGGAGGTCCTTCCCCGGACGGGCGGCTCAATTCGAGCGAAGATTCGCTATGCCCTACCTCTACGTGATCGCTTTGATGTTAAACATATTAAATGGTGTTATAATAATAATTAACTAATGCAAGTCGCAATAGTACAACACCATTTCACTTTTAACATTTTGTACTTTTTTTATAAAATTGTAAATATCAGAAAACACTATATACCTACATTGCTCCGATCCCAAAGTAGCTTAAAGACTTCTTTGTTTCGGGTGGGAATCTAAACCACGACCCTTGGTTCAAGAGGCAGGGGTCACAATGAAATGAGCAATCGAGCCATAAAATTACTGCATAATCATTACAGTCATTGTTAATCGATGCCTAAACTATTTGACGTTGTCCATGGTCGTAAAAGTAACTAAGTTATGTTGCTGGTTTACTATAATTATTCCCGTGTATTGAAGTTTCGGATCCATTATAGTTTGATAATAAAAAGCTTAAGTTTTCTACTTCCATGATTGCGTTAGATATACCTACTTTTCTGTTCAAGCGTGCACTTTACGAAACACCTTGCTTTTGTCATTTCCTATGAATGGTAACACCTTTCCGTCCAACTGCGAGTGTAGGTGAGAGTTTATTTCAGGAAGTGAATTCTATTCTATTTTACGACAGTCGTTAAACCAAATTGAAGTCATGCCTTCGTTCAGTACCGAACATGAATGCTAAAAGAAAAGCGCAAATAAATCTGTTCCAGAGAAGGGAATAAAATGGTATGTGAAAAATAGGGGGTGGATTTTGAAATATCGTTCGTAATGTAAGCAGTGCTTTTTGGGAATATTATCGAGGATGAAATGGCCTGTGCATCGATAAAGTATCTACATTTTGGCTGGAGCCGTTTTGTTTTGTATTTAATTGATAGCAGTTAGGTACAGCGAACGTTCCAATAAGTTAGACAATTTGTATATTAGGTATCTATCCATCTATCGGATTCGTGTTACCCTTTACTTTTATCTTAGGGCCAGTTAAGTAAAGTTAGCATTATGTGCGTTCAAATTTAAATGTTGATTAATCAACAACATTTAATAATAACGAGTTTTAACTCAAACCTGAATGTTATGATGAGGAAAGCTGTGATTATAGACATACGATTGCTTTTCTTTTAATAATTTAAAACCACTGCAAAACAATATATCTAATTGAGGTTATTAAATTTTAAATGCATTGTAGGGATCCATTTTAAGGAGTTCCAAGTGACTTTTCCTTCAATTTGCCGAGCCAGTAAAAGTTCTTAACATATTTCCTCGAGTCTACGAAGATTGAATAAGATGTAAGGAGTGGTTTGCACCAGTTTACGCGGCTATAAAGTGGCGATATCGCGTCCTGAAATCGTAACAGCGGTTGCTTCCTGCCGTACAAAACGCGCTTAAATATTTTACTACCGAAATATGTTCGAGTAAGGTCTTGCAAGCAGCGCAAGTTTGCATATTCTAGTGGCTTTACGCCTTTCGGGTTATTTGCACGATCTTCTGTGAGGGTATTGGAGGTATTATAATATCAGCCGTGATGTACAACATCACTGAGAAGACAACAACTACTAGATTTGACTGGCTCGGTGGCTCAATTGGTAGTGACCTCTGCCTTCTGAGCCAAGGGTCGTGGGTTCGATCCCCACACAGTACAAACATTTGTGTGCATGAACATGTCTGTTTGTATTGGTCTGGGTGTTTTTTATGTATAATATGTATTTATTTACAAAAAAAAATGTATCTAAGTAAGTTTATCAGTTGTCTAGTACCCATAGTACAAGCTTCGGCTTAGTTTGGGGCTAGATGGCGCTGAGTGGCCTAGCGTGGCATGTCTTGGGTTATTTATTATTATTATTATTTCTTGATATTACAGACACTAATGAAATATTAGATCCCACAGGAACACAAAATCAGTATCAGTAGGTATAATAGGTATTATTCTCTTAATCAGTAGACTTTTTTATATCTTTATAAAAAAGAGTTTCTCTCTGAGTTATAATAGTCTGGCAGTTGTTAGACTATTTACAATAATTATTATTAGCTCTAAACATTGAAGTTTAAGAACAACATATAAAAATATACCAAAAAATCTTTTTACTGATAACTTTATAAAGTTAATTGGAGACCCATGATGTGGTTTTTGAAGTATATATTAGGTAGGTAGGTACTGTTAGATGTTAGTAGGTAGACAGCTCAGTAAATTAGATGGGTAAAGCATGTTAATGAATTGCACAGATTAACTAGAGTATATTGTCTGAAGTTTAAATACTGCTTAGGTACATTCCAATTACGAGGATCAAATTCATGTTTAACGTCTTTGTTTTTAATTCGAGCAGCTTAAACATAATATCGTTTAATGTTTTAAAGCATATTTCAGTTGTTTTAATATGGAAATTGCACATCTACACAGACTTACCTTACGGCATAAACATAATATCGTTTAACGTTTTTAAAACATGTTTCAGATACCTTAATATGGAAATTACACAGACTTACCTTACGAAATGTTTATTTTGCTTGCAAAAACAATTCCTTTCCTTTTCTCAATCACCAAGGGAGAAGGTCACATTTGTTTATGTCCTTGCACAGATTGCATTCACATTCGGAATAAACATATAAATAAGCATTAACAACTTTGATCACTTAGATATCCACTTCATTTAGTTTTTTCCGTGAAATATATTAAGTAAAGAATAACAGGGTAATTGGAACAAAACGATAGTAATTACGCACTGATACATTGTCGAAGAAAGTCTACGCCGATTAATCTGCGTATAAGTAATAGAGGCTTTTTGCCATCACCGAACAATAAGCCATGAGTTAGATTCCTATTGTTACAATGTAATGATATAATTGTCCATCTTACGACTTAATAATCACATTTACATTACAATTGATGAAACTGTACCGGGAAATGAATAGTGAAAATGTGAAAACGATAATAGTGCCATTTCTAAGTAGGTGCGATTCTAAAGTAGAGGACCCAAGTATAAGATGACCTCCACCGAACTGGTCAATTAAACTGTATTTATATTATTGAAATAAATGACAGACGCGTTAGGTTCTTTATTGGACCTATTATGCCTGTCGACGTAACTTTTGGACCTCATGAACAGGTGGAGTAAGGTCATCCTTAATGCTCATTTTATAAAAAAAAAGTATGTATTGCAATTGTGTTGCCTATAATTTAGTCTAGAATGTGATTTGTTAAAAAAAAATGTTTTTTTTTTGTCGTTTTGGATAAAGGAAAAATTTCAAGCCAATCAAAAGTTGAAAGCCAATATGGTGTGGATCCATTAGGTTGACCATTTTTTCTCGTCATAACTTTTGAGTAGTCAGGTAGGAAAATACCGATATACATATTTGCTTAAATATCTTTTAAAGTTACAAGACCGTCTTAAATCTCATACTATCAGTATTAAGGTCGCAACACTCGCAATATACAGCCATGTATCTGGCATCCGAGCTTCTAGCTCACGCCTCTGAAAGGCTGACGTGCCTCGCAGGCACCCTATACACGTACTTAGTTGTTTGTCTAGATAACTGCTTAAGACATCAAACGATTCTCAACGTGTAGTGTATCCAGCTGTTGCGTTTGTCATTTTGTCCATAACGGAACTGCGTATACAGGATTCATGTGAATTATTTCAGGTTAGTTAATTGCTCGGGAAGAATCATTGGACCATATTCCAGACAGCCGATCGGTACCTATATAGGTATGTAACGGATGATGTGTAGTTTATAAAAAGTATAGATACGAGTATAATTAATACGTAGGTATATGTATACTTTTTCTTGGTTTCGCACGTGTGAACCAATCTTTCGTAGTCTTGTTTCGTTGCGTGTCTTGGGAATATTTTTTTTAGGTACTGGAATAAAATATAACCTGTCTATTATTTTAACTGTTTTCCTGATTTGTATTGTATTTTGAAGGTGTCCACCGACCGAATTATAAATAATTTCATTGTATCATTACATATTTGTAGATAATAAGAAAGGTTTTCTGCCCATGTTATCGGGTTATTGAAGATGGTACCGAAAACAAAGCTCATTTAAAGCATAGATACAGACATTTTATATGTCGGCACGAATGCATGTACTAAGTCATCATTCCCCGTGCAATATCAAAAGTAGCTTTCTTGTAATTTAAACATGTCGACTAAATTTGATATCTTGGTATAACGTGCCGCTTAAATTAATGAAGATTTAAGCCCAAAAATTGTGTTAATAAGCGTCTAAATTCTGACTTCCAAGCTAATTACCTATCCAACTTTTAGTGATCAACGATGCTTAGCCTTAAAATAGATTTTGAACTGCTTTCCCACCAGTTTTACATAGAACTTTCAACAATGTCTGCTCTTATTATTCTCCAACGAAGAATTTATTAGAAGCAGTCTTTTTACATTACTCAACAGTCCTTAAAATGTATTTTACCCAATTTCTTTAGGGCATCATAGGATTAAGGATAGGTAGGAGTAGGCAACTAAAGTATCGAGTTACTTGTATCGAATTATCCCTATTCAGTTACAGAATTGATTTAATCTATTTCTTTTACGAGTATCTTTAAACTACTTTCCAATTACTTTACTATTCTTGTCTTAAGACAAGCATTCGAATCTCGATAATCTAGTTTCGATACAATTCGTCGTCGATTTTGCTCTTGATTCCTTCCACAAACATTATGATTATTGAAGTTGAGTTCGTAGTTACAAAGAAGTTACGGAAGTATCTGGTCGACATCAGCTAAACAGCCCTGTTTCATACTTGTCACAATATAAAACGTATGCATACGGATTCATTTCGTGAGCACAATATTTTTAATGAACTTCAGAAAGTTTCACTGACATAATTAGGTGTCTTTTTGTTCGTATTGTACATTTCTTAGTATCCTCAGGTAAACCTGTGCGTGCCTGTCAGAATTTTATGAAATCAATATTTGTGAAAAAATGAGACTCTCTGATTAGAGGCAGACGAGTTTGGTTTCGACGTTAATAAAACAGAATATTAGAAGATTTTAACTTTAATCTACATAACAAAAGGTTTCGTCTCTCCCTTCGCGTTGATGGAGGCTTATTAAAATGTTTCTAAACAAAGCGCAAAATACATTATTCAAAAGCTTGCAGTTGGGGTGCCGAGTAGGTGGTATCTTCTCTCTGACCACGTACCTGCCAGATTACAAATATTAACATTTAAATACAATCTTTGATACACTAAAAATTGCTTGTGCCTTCATATTCGTACAGGTTTTTCATAAGTACGTGCGTGCTTTTTAGTAATTTATAAGTATAGCGCTTTCAGTTCAGTAGTAATTTTTAGTTTTACAGTTCATTTTTAGTTTAATAGTTCAATGTAACGTTTTAATCTTAAAAATAACAGTTTTAATCTACTCTTCGTCGCATTCATTTTAATTATTTTAAGAATAATGTACCTTCGTAAAATATTGATAAACATATATTTGCATGGGAGAAAATTTGGGGTAATATATGACTTCATGCAAATATGCGGTAAATATAATTAAATTGCCCAGCCTTCGGGAAACAAACAAAAAGGGGTGTGCTTAATAAAACATGCGCATTTTTCAACGCTCGGTTGAGCCATGTGGGAGAATATGAAAGATAATTAAATTATTTTCAAGATAAATGTAAAACGCTTCATAATTATTGTATGAATTAAAAAACGTACAGGAGATTTTGAAAGTAGATAACGATAATCATGTCGCATTTTTAAATACAGGCAGTACGGACCAGATTTAAAAATAATGCGATATTATTTCAGATGTCTTATTTGCCGTTTCCTACAATTTTGGCACGGAACACTGTAACAACACAGTTGGCAGCTTGAAAGTACAAAGCTGCATTTTACTTTATAATGCGAGCAACGTATTTGTAGTGGCAGGCCGAGGCAGGCTTTGTGCTCACATTTTGCATTTAATCACGTTAGCAAAAATCTCTAATAACTATGATTTCAAAAAGAGGCCTAAGAGTTACTTACTCCTCGCACAAAGCTAAGCTGCACTGTTCTAGCAAATGCTGAAAGTTAAATTTAATATTGACTTAGATTAGGCTAACGTTCTAATTATGCGATATTAAAATCTTTAATTGCATTCTATACATTCATTCGTATATTCGCAGTTTATACTCAACTGTAGAAATGGATGGCTCCCTACCTAAAAATCCTACCATCAACGTCGAACTCAGCTGTTAGTTACGTTATGATTCTAAATTTCACCCAATTCAGGTTAGAAAAAGCATAAAGCTTTGTAAAACTATTTATTTGACACTTTACTTATATAAAATATTTTGTTTCAGACTAAACGATCGAAAAATGCGCACAAACTAGTGAATCTCTCATCGTGATCTCTGCAATATGGAAATCTCTTGCTAGAATCTCTACAATGTGTACCAAAATGTCGTGTGGGGGAAGGACCATGTTCCTCGTGACTGTGTTAGTGTTAGTGAGTGTTGTTGGTGCCAATTTGAACTCTACGAGTGAAGTGATGGGTTCGAGAATGGCGTGGATGAAGGGCCTGTTGGATCATCACGAATGGTTGGACTTGTTGGCCAAGAAGAACGTGGCACTGCCGAAGAATTGTGACGACGATTTGAGGACTTACCTCGTCGCGCTAGGCTCTGGGAAACTATGGGCTTCTAAGAGTAAGTACATGTAGCATTCCTTACAAAGTTTGTTCTCCATTTGGGTAATGATCATGAGCTTTTTATTTACTGGGGATTGAGTATTAAATTGATAAGTTTAAAAAAATAATAATACTCATTTTCACTTTTTGTGTACCTACACAAAACAGTTCGGGATATAATCAGGAGCAACCAATATCGATATAAGGATGTGGGAAGTGAAATAGGGACGGTATGACGACTTCGACGAATTTCAGTTAGTTAATCAGTTTGAACGAATTTTCCGTAACTGTCTGGGTGCTTATTTTGCATGACAGTTAAACTTAGTATTTTGACAGAAGTAATAAAGACCACTTTACAATCATTTAAGAGTTTTAATTACATTGTAATTAATCTCAACTGGCTTACTTAGTATAAATGCGAGAATAACTTTTCGGAAGAGCATATTTACAAAATGGCACTCGACGCGCAGAGACATAATTAATGTGCCTTAGATTAATTTAATACATTTTCTTCGTTTTCTCCCAAAGCATGAACGCGTGATAATATTAAATAATAAATTCAGGTCACACTAAGTCGACAATTATCTTTTGGGATCGCTGCAATTTATGTTATGGTTACTCATTATGTTAGATAATAGGATCAAAACGATAAACCTCATGGTACGTTGAGTACGCAACGATAATAATGCCGACTGTGTATTTAATTACATCTCTTTAACAGCTGCCGTTATGAGTGTAAAACAACGTAATTTTTCCGTTTCCGTAATTTTATGTTTCTCTTATTCCACAGTTTGAACTTTGTAAATATACCTACACATAATGATTAACACGTCAAAGTCTTATTTGACGAATACGTTAACAAAAATGTAAAAGCCTGTCACATTTGCATTTTAGCTTATGTCTCGATAGATAACTTACGCCCTACACATACGTATGCCTAAGGCGACCCCACATCTTTTTTGTTGCCTTTGCTAAGTACCTACTAGTAGGTACATATTACCATTATTTGTAGCAGCAAAGATATTACTTTCGTGACTAAACCACAAGCACATTTTTTTGTCATAGTCGTGAGTAAATACGTGTTATATTGGATTAGTACGATAGCCCACAGGATAATGTATCGGTTTTTAGATCTATAGGTAGGGTAGAGGTATTTCAAGGCTCGAATCAACAATTTTCTCATTATTACTAACTAGTGACCCTCGCTTCGCTTCGGGTATTTCAGATAAAGATTTTATTGGATTATACATGTTTTGCAAAGTCGTCGCCAATTATTCAGTAACAATAAAAGTACGACTTTAAATTAGAGTTATTTACATGTCATAACAGTTTAGATTGCTATGGTAATACTAGCCAGCATGTAAGAAAGTTTTTTGGTAATTTTTTCACACCATGGGTTACATTATTGGAGTTTTAGGCCCGTATTCACAAACGTTACTATGCGACGCGCGGACGCACAGTGCCCAAAATCCTATACGTTTTTGGGTGCCTGTGCGTTCCTGCGACGCATAGTAACGTTTGTGAATACGGCCGTAAGTATGGATTAATCATAAAAATATTATTATATAGCGTATGTTCACCGTGGATAGCGTAGTTTTCCAACAAGAACTATTCAAATTGGTCCAGTAGTTTCGGAGCCTATTCAATACAAAGAAACAAACAATCAAAATCTTTCCTCTTTATAGTATTAGTGTCCTAATATTTGGTTGTACCTGTGGTTTGAACTCGGTTCTTGGGACTACCAGTCCCAAAGCATTCAATTAAAGGTATACTCACCTATCCATTGCATAATTAAGCACGTTAAAATGCCGTTGATTGAACTTGTAAATGTAAACGCATTAACACTATGGCGGATAAAGGCGAGAGAGATTTGTGTCTGTCGTGGCGGTCGCGATGGCATTTAGGCCTTACGCAACCGACGCCTGGGAGTCTCGTAATACACGTCTCTAGACAAAACATCAAGTTACATTAGGTATTTATGCGTTTGTACTATTCTACGTCAAAACCTTCTTTATTTTATCAAAAAGCTTTTTCTTTGAGTGGGAAATTGACATCAGCCCTGCGACCACATACAGGCAATGAGCAGATCTCTACCGCATGAGGAGCTCGAAATTAGCATGCTTGAACAAGGAGTCCGGCAAAGAGTACTTATAGCTTGACCGTTATTATTAATAAGCGGTGGGATAGAGTAGAGTCACTCAGGGAGATTTTGGAACTACGCCATATAAGGGCGCCCAACCTATTAACTCAAAATTGGTATAGACAACGAGTAGAAATATCATTGGTAAAGCTTTTAAATTAAATCCTCGTCCTCATCATCTCGATGATTGACGATCCTCCACTGTAGGCTTTATGAGGAACTCTTGCCTCGCACATCGGTTTTGTAGAACTTACCTACTGTCTGTGACAGTCTTTCCGAACAGCTATGACCTTCAAGAAGAGAGCGTACTCCTATTAAAAGGCCAGCAGCGACGCCAGAACTCGTTATGAGTTGCGGTGTCCATGGGCGGTGTCGACTGCTTACGTTGGTAAGCATCACATTTGCTCGTGTGCCAAAAAAAACTATAACTTATCAAGAGATAAGGAGAAGACTCCTTGTCAAGTCAATGGTACTTTGCTTGGAGATAAAACCAGCCCAAAACCTGGCGACTAGGCTGTCGCTATCGGTCGACAATGGTATAACTTAATTGTCTGTATAGAGTGAGATTATAATCATACGAGTACCCGAAAGAGTTATAGTTTGCTCTATATACCTGCAGTTGTTATACACCAATGTAACTTAAGTGTAAAAACAATACTCAAAAGTAGATCGTGAAGATAATACACATTATATTTCTTTCAACAAGACCGACGTTGTAAAGAATGTAATTTCTTTAAATGGATATTTTGGCCGTTGCTTACATTGAAACAATAATGTCGGTAGTAAATAAGGTTTCATAACCATTAAGAAATATTTTGGATAAAGCAAGTTAAAATATCTTCATCTGTAATAAACGAAAAGACAAAGACATGTGAATGTGATCAACATCACAGGATTGTCAATGTCGTGAGTTTGGCTTAAGATAATGTTGTTTTCTGAACTTAGAAACATAACGAAGTTGGCTAGACGTGGGCTAGATTGGCATCTCAATGCCTGATGAGGACAAAATAAAAAGCGAACATTCCAAAAAGCTAGGAGGCTTTTGTAGTACAGTGTTATTAATTAAATTAAATTCAAAATCATGTTTGAAACAAAAAAAATTGGATCGTATTTCCTACAGCATATAGGTAATTCAGTAAACTTTATGTTTTTCAGTTAATTTAGTAAACTTTATAACGTGCTGGATTAAGATGCCATAAAAATACTGTGCAGTCAATCAGCACTCGTACTATAAAGCACAGTACTTAAATCTTACTTGTGTCCTACCATTATTCTGTGGAACTCACTTCCAGCACACGTTTTTCCTCCTTCTTATAGTCTTGGGTCTTTTAAACGGGGCGTTAAGCGGCACTTGTGCAGGCCGACATAGTGTGATCGATCCGCGTTGCAGTAACCTTGTGTAATGAGGATCGCTAAGACTTTTTGGTCTTCGTCTTTTGCTTAACATCAGGCAGGACGCAGTTATTTTGACGTGCTAATACTCGTATATAAAAAGAATTGTAGCATTAAATTAGATAAATATTATTTTGTGAATAAGCACATCATCATCATCAGCCTATATCAGTCCACTGCTGAACATAGGCCTCTCTCGATGTTCATCACTTTAATCCTGGGCTTCTCGCATCCAGTACTGAGGCCGTCCTACATTATATTTGCCGAGACGCGGTCTCCACTCCAGAACTTGTGACATCCAACGGTTATCGGTTCTGCGGCTGTTGTGGCCAGCTCACTGCCACTTCAGTTTACTAATCCGGTGAGCTATGTCGGTGACTTTGGTTCTCTGCCGGATCACCTCATTTCGGATGTGATCCGCAGAGAGACGCCGAGCATAGCCATTTCCATATCTCGCTGAACAACCTTTAACTTGTGGACTAGGCGTACCGTAAGTTTCAGCTCCGTATGTCATAACCGGTACAACGCACTGATCGAAGACTGTTTTTAGTCACTGTGGGATCGACTCGGCGTAGCTTCCCAAATGCTGCCCAGCCTTATTGTGAATACGCTCCAAATAAAATTATTCTTATTTCATAGAAGGGGTGAGGTGGTGTAATATCAGTCAATAGTTGTATACTCGTAGTTAGTTACACTGTTGTAAAAATTACAAAATAATTACTATGCCTAATTAAAAGAGATTTAATACTTCCCCTGGCCCCACATTTCTTAATCCTGACAGTCAGGGTCAAACCTGTGTGCAATGAAACATAAACGACAAATCTGTTAGCTCATTAATGTGAGTTTGTTGTTCATGATTGCGTTTTACACATTAGTCAACATTTATTTATTGAGCAAGTTAGCTTACGACGTATTTTTTTAACAGTTAAGTAAGCCGTCGGTTGAAAAGACCTTAAATTATCGTAACGTCTTAATTCTATAATCCAATTACTCTGCCCATCTATCGATGTAACAGCCTTTTTGCTGTATAATAATAATTTGCGGTTGTGATTGGTATTATGCAAAAATTACCGTATCCAATGTTATGACGGTCATTTTATGGTTGTTTTGCAACGTAATCTAATCGCGTGTATAGCTATTTGCAACCGTGTGGGATTGGTGCCAGCTCGTTATCGTTTAGTCATTTACAAACATTTGGACTATTTGCTCAGCTACTACGGATAAATGGGCTGTATCAAAACAAAAACAATTTTATGGAAATTGCACTACATAGATATCAGATGTCCGTGGTGCATCTTGCCGAATATTGAATGCTCTGGCAACCGACTGGTGGCGGTTTAACCACCACTATTGAAGGCGTAGCTAAATAGGTACCACCGGCCGATGACGGATATCGTCACCGATCGCCAACCAGCGCCCAGGGTGGCGATTATTGGGTATAGCCGTTTGCCAATGTTCCGAACAACTGGAGAGGCCTATGTCCAGCAGTGGATTACGATAGGCTGATGAAGATAGATTCTTTACTACACGTCAGAAAATTGGCTTAGAACTTAGTAAAGTACAAATTAGGTCGTCGTTGCGTGAAGTGTCTCTATAGATAAGTGATCTCTTCTAAGCAATCTTTGAGTAGACGACAAATTAGATTTTGTCTATAAGGGGTGAAAATTATAGTTCGGGACAAGCTGAGATTTTGTAGTGAATCACTTTTTTAAATGATTACCATGGCTACCTTTCTATCTTATGTTAATCATTGATCCTAAATAATCAGAATCAGATGATTTGAATTACGTTAAACTGAATTCTGTAACTTAGATTTTAAAAACAGCTACGATGTACATCAAAAATATACAGTATTTCTTAACTATGTAACTTTTTATTCAAGAATCATGACATTACTTAAGATATACGAGCTGGGTTATTTATAACAAAACACTATTCGCTGTAACGAAGCAAATGACTCTATTCTTTGTGACAAATAATGCTTACTTACGTCTCGTATTGTACTCGTAAACAAAATTAATCGACATAGTGTCAGTGAGTTGGCGTTTTGGCCTCGTGGCCTTAAGTCCGCTTTCGGCGTAAGTGAATTTCTCCCGACTTTAATTTGCGAGCTTTCACGTGCAATGCTGCTAACTATTTCATACAAACTTGACTGCAAGCGAATTTAAGCGAGGTATTTTTTTTGTCAGAGTATAATATATCTCACACGAAATTCAAAACTAGCAGGGTAACAAATGTGTTTAACGACTTTGTTTATTTTCACAGGAAAGTAGCCAACTTTTATAAAAGACAGACAAATTATGAAAGAATATGTTTCAAAACTGCACAATCTTTCCTGGTAACGTTTAACTTTTTGAAACTACTCTTAACATTTTTGATACTTGTAATACCTACATTTGTATCATTTTAAGAAAATCTTTAAAGAATATTTTGGATAAAGATGCATTTATTTTTTCGAATTACCATATACCTACCAATCATAGCAAACGTTTGTTCACGAATGTTCAAAAGCGATCCATAGAGAAATTCATTAATTAGATTTCGTCAGATTTACGAGTAAGCCCACTGGCCGCATCGGTACAAAGCCAAAAGAGTATTGACCTGTTTTATAATTGCGGTATGCGTAGAGCAAATGGCTCGGTTTACGTCACGTTACGTAAGTGCGAGTGCGGGCAGAACAAGTGGAAAGAAAGCCGTCAGCTACCCGCCGCGCGATCGTGCCCTAACTAGGTCGCAGGGTTATCAGTTACCACCAGTCACCACTTTGGGTGCGAGGTGCGCCCAACTCATCGGCAGATCGATACACTTACGTGCGAGTGGGGACTCCATAGGGTTTTGTTAATATGACCTTTAAAATAGATAGCAACTTGCTTGTAATTGATGTTGTGGGATTACTGGTTTGCAATTTCATTATTGATTTTAATATTACAGCTCAAAAAAATACAAATAAAATAGTGTTAATAATAACTACAGCGCTGTGTAGGGATAATAGTACTGGATGCGAGAAGTCCAAGATCGATCAATTAAAGAACCAGGAGAGGCCTATGTCCAGCAGTGGACTGCGAAAGGCTGATAATGATGAATAACTAAAGCATTACATTGTACATACATATCTACCCGTAATGAGTAGTAATTAAAGGCGTAATTGTGTAACCATGTGAATAAAGAAAATACTCATTAATATACAATAAATTAACATATTTTTTAATAAAGCCGACTCCAATAGCCGATATTAATTTCACGATGCGACAGCGGATATTAATATCACAAATGAAAATGAGTCCATGTTTTGATTATTCAGTCAGAATATATTTCCTAAATTACGACGATATTAATTTATTATTGTTAAATAATTTTTCATTGTCCAATATTATGGTATCCAGCTGAATCCACTTCAGTTATGATAATTATGATATTTTAATATATTTAGTGCAAATGCGTGTTTTTAGTACAAAAGTTTTTATCCAAGTCCAATACATTGGTTGTTAACACGCTATGCAAAATGAACACATTTTTTATTACGATATTGGCAAATTTTATCCTCAATATACTTGTACTTACTTTAATTGGTAACTACTTTCGCCGTAATGACAAACAAAAATTGCGAACGACTTAAACAATTACGAAAGAGACTCCAGCAATACATTTCATTTTTTACTGTACGATGTCAAGAAACATAATCGACACTCCTAAGGCGAGCAATGTTTTAATTAATTTAATGAACTTCAGTTCTTATCGTTAAATTGATCGTACAAAATAAACTATAGAGCTACTCTCTAGCATAATAATAAACTGTATCTAAGACTTTACTACGTTCCTACCATAGATAACTAAAATAAATGATTTAGCATTACATTGTTATACTAATATAATGTGTTTAAGGACTTTTTATTTTCTATTAGATGGGTATTATTTTTGTAGTTAAAATGGAAAGCATTTTCATAAATTTTTGCTGTTATCGATATAATATTACAACTTTTATATTAAAAAAAGAACTAAAACTAGAAAGAAAGAACTACGAAGTGAATAGTGGAGCTTTCCTACTTTTGCTACATTTTTCTTTACAAATGATGCTCGTTTTCATATAGAGCCCCTGCATATTTTATTTCCAGTTTAAGTTATGGCATATAGTCGTCTACTAAAGTACTCTTAGTTCAAATTGTTAATATCTTTCTTAGAATTTCATTGATAATAAGCAATTAAAGCTGAGGTTTCGTTCTGTAACTGATTCTGGAAAATGCTAAATTCTTTTATTTAAAATATTTAAGAATATAGTGTTGAAAAAAGATACTGTTCACTTTTGTAAAATGTACTCGGACTTTAAAATGCACTCGCATTTCCAACAAGCCCGTGTCTAGTGCATTTGTTCCGCGTAATTAGACATTGAGCATAGAAGAAATAAGCTTTGCTTATTCATTTAGACTTCCATTTTGTTAAAAAGCAGCAAACGGAAAATATACGAAACAAAAAGAAAATTATGGTATTGTAAATTCTCAGGCTTTCTGGATTAAGCAGTGAAAAACAAGATGGAACAAATGAATGGCGAAAAATAAAGAACACAATTTATTTGCTATTGAATAATTTATAAAGTTACGCTACAATTAAAGGAAGCTCTCTACTCTGACTATTCGTAAAAATATTCCGTAAAACCAAAACATAATGACTTATTCTTATTTTGCTTTTTCTTTAAGAATTTTGTACAGATTCAAACAAAGTGTTGATTGATAGGTCTTTAGGCGCAATCTAGCAGTAATTTACATCCCTATGATGTATTTTTAAATGAGTTTTTTTTAATTTGTTGACATGATTAGATTTTTCTATGTGCTTAAAATTATGTTTTTGGTCAAACATTCATCTAATCAGGTAACTACCTGATACTCATTATAATTAGGTATGGCCATAACAATAAACATTATATTATATTTAAAGGACTAAACCCGATTACTGAACATTTATATTGAGATACACTACCTTCTCCCTCCACCCTAATACCGTCGCTAATCATAATTCCCCTCAAAAATATACAAATGGAAGCCACATAGAAGTGACCTACATTTCCTGTGTAACGCGGCTGTAGCTTCATAGGTTCAATGATAGAATTCCTATCAAGTCAATTAGGAAACAAACTTCTCTAAATTTAATCTAGTAATAATAATCTCTGACACTCAAAATACCAAAGTTTTAGGAGATATCCTCAGTATAGCCGTTTTGTAGGCATTTATACAAAGAAAATCCTTATTCTTTTCGTCTGAGACACTTTATCGCTTAGGACTTTTACTAATTCAGCTTCCAAAGCTGCATGCGTAATCTTTCCATTAATTCCCTCTTCGTATCATTAATTATCATGATTTACCTAGGAGAATTTCCTATGCTTATAATAATATAATACCCATGTTTACAAAATAAATCTGGTTGAGACGACCAAATTATAATCGGTATTATTCTCAGGAATAACAGTTCTTCCCAGACTTCCCATATAACAATTAACACGCTTAACCCTAAATAGGTTGATCTATTATCCTCATGAATACGGTGTCGATATTGTTTAGGTAATTTGAATTTTTTTTAAGTTAGGAATGCCTTTACGCATACACCAGGGCCCTAGGTACGGGACACCTGGGTTATGTGGGACTCACTCCTAAAACGGAAAATACCCACTAAACCTGACGGTGGTCGGCTACGAGCGCTCATCTGAGGAGGGTCGGGATGCCCGTCGGGATTCGTCTCAACCTTATTTAATTAAAGAAAGAAATAATTTAAAGAAATACAAGATGAAGTGCAGAGATAACCCTACATGACTTGTTTTATCCGGCGCCTCGCCGTTGTCTTCGGACGACACCTCGGCACAGAGCCCAAGCGTAATTTTTAGGGTTTTGTACCCAAATGGCAAAAACGGGATCCCATCACTAAGACTTCGCTGTATGTCCGTCCGTCTGTATGTCATCAGGCTGGGTCTCAATTACCGCAACAGACAGTTCCTTTTTACAAATCATGTATTTCTGTTGCCAACATAACAACAAATACTAAAAACAAAATAAAATAAATATTCAAGGCCTCCCTTGAATAGGAACAGGTAGACACTTGAAATATTCATAAAATTCTCATTGTTTTTTGACTTTAATAATAAATAACTAACACAACAAAAGTAATTTTTTGCTGCGTTTTGCCCGATATTAAAATCAGCACCAGGTCGTCGTTTCAAATCTAATCAATGATACGGATCCCTTCGTGCGCGAGTCCGACTCTCACTTGGCCGGTTTTTTTCATTCACTCTCCCCCAGATCATTAACACTTTACGGTCGGCATAAATAGCCGGAATACGTATGCGACCTAAAAATAACCTCTAAAGGTCACGGCCCTTACTCGTGTTATGATTTCAGAAGCGGTTTTGACCTAAAGGTATTTGGGGGTCAAGTACACTTTCCATATAAGCCTCGAGCGTAACTAACTCTCTGATGTCAGCGTAACCGGTTGTCCAACAATGTCATTTGTAATTAATTCCCATACCTTTATTAAAGGTAGCTTACTTTTATTCACACTTTACTATTTAGTGTGTTTAATAAGTCCTAGTATGAATGTCGAATGTAGGTAATATAAATGTTCGAAAAATTCCATTCTTTGCCGTCGTTAAAATGTGGAGCTTGCCAGTACGTTTTCCTCTTTCCTTTGATATGGGATCCCTTAAACGGGGCGTTAAGAAGTATGTTATGGACCGGCGTAGCCATGGCAACTGACTAGTCGGTTACTCGCCCGTTGTCGCAGCGACTTGGGCTTTGGGCTCTTTCGCTTTCCATCAGGCGTAGGGAAGCCATTATGCCGTGCTACTATAAAAAATCACATTCAATGTAGCCTATAGTTATTATTAGTTATCCATCAAAAAACTTCTAGAAAATCAGGCTGGTGTTCAGAACAGGCTCTTTTAGAACGTCCTGATTCAAGGCCTTGTGTTCTATCCCAGGAGAGTACTGCCGGGACGACTTTTCATGCAGGAAAATTCATTTAAATGAATGAAAACTTTTTCCTGGTTTACTCTTTTAACTTAGTGCTTGGATGGCCGACTTTGGATGGCATGATTTATTTTCTCTACAAAAAGGTTTTACCAGGTAAAATAAAAATACTTGCTTTTTTGTAAGATGAAATTTCTGGATTGATTTCTTCATGTAGAGGGTTTGAAAATGTTAGAAGGGGCTTTGAGTACGTGATAGTATTTTAACCGACTTCAAAAAAAGGAGGAGGTTCTCAATGCGACTGAATATTTTGTTACCATTTTCGATAATTGTAAACCGATTACTATTATCTACTGTAAGCGTTGTTGAAATATCCTAATTCGGAACTCACATGATAAATGAAGCTTACACATATATACAGGTACATAAAGTATTGAATGATTTAAAAAAAACTATTAGGACTATCATTGCCAAACAATTACAATAATATCTACTATCATAATAATATGGTAGACCGGAGTGATGATACATTACGATTGATTGCTATAAGACAAAGGGATACGTTCTTGAATAGATCTTTGGGATGAGACACGATCTTTTAAGCTCTCATATATAAACTCATTCTATATCAGGCGCAATGTAACTAGCGTCATAGAGAATATAATACTTAGTGGGTACTAGCGCTAACTCGCGACCGAGATATCACACAGTAATTTATGGGCTCCTATTAAACGGGCCATTAGTCGAAGACCAGATAGCAGAGGCTCATCTGTCACGCACGGCCATGCATGCTGATGGATTAATTTACGGCAATTAACGTATATAATATATAAATAGGTAGGTGTTATATTGATAGGTACGCTATAATACATCCATCCAATCTTAACTCCGAGTTCTAATTTATATGCATAAACAGTCCTTCAGTGCATCTACGAGTACATCACAGTTAACTTCAAATAATTTTTATTAATAATAGCTTAAAAAACTGATAAACTTACTTAGATACAGAGTACTTAAGTAGATTTTTTTTTGTAAATAAATACATACTTATTATACATTGTTCCAGACCAATACAGACATGTTCATGAACACAAATGTTTGCACTGTGTGGGAATCGAACCCACGACCCTTAGCTCAGAGGGCAGGGGTCACTACCAAATGAGCCACCGAGCCAGTCAAATCACCAAAAATTTCGAAGTGCCCTTAAATAAAAGGTTTCGTATTTCACTAACTTGTTAAATTTTTACGCTAAAATTGCCCCTAACTTATTAATATATTCTCATATTTTTTGTTTTGATCCAATTTATAAGTAGGCGCTTTATAGATTATACACGCTTTGCCAGCATAATTCGCTCATTATTCCTCTCGGCTCATTTCCCATAAATCGTTCGATGCCCGTCGGTTTCTTGCTGTCCGATCTATCGCACCTCATAAATGGAGCTATGATAGGCTGCTCGTACGTTATACGTGACCAAAATGTAATAAAATGCACTGCGTAGCTATAGATACCTACTATTGTTATGGGCTAAATTTACATGTAAAATTCGGAGAATTTCAATTCATTACCTCCACATAATAGAAGATGGTAATTCAGCGGGAATATTCACAAATGCGTTCGTAATCTTTTGGAAACATGAGAACCGAGTCGATCGTTTCATTCTCAAGTTCGAAGACTGGTAAAAACTTTAACAACCCGATCTAATATTTGAACGAACGATCAAGTCATTTCCGAACGAGATATTTTCGAATTCGTTTGTGAATAACCCGCTAAGCTTTACAAAGTTTCTATGATCGTTATGTAATGAAACAAGCTTGTATACCTGACGCAAAACATCAGGTCGGCTCGTGACAGGTGAAGTGCCAAATAATAATTAGAAAACAATTGCCGACCGGCGCCACGCTGCGCCTCTTAAATGGGACGACAGATATTAAAGTTGCTTTTACACCAGAAGCTTAGCATAACCTGCGTTGCTATAGAAACGTTTGCTATTTACCAATCATATTAATTGGTCTGAATACTCGTAGTACTAGTATAGCACTGGTGGAAACGCGGTCAACCATGCTATATTATTTCATTTAGAAGTATGCATGCTATACTATAGATGATTGTGATTGGTGTAGCTATATCAACAGTAGGTCGACATAATAGCTTCCCTACGCCTGATGGAAAGCGAAAGAAAAGCCCAAGTCACTGTGACAACGGACAAGTAACTGGTCAGTTACATGTCAGTTGCCACCGCCATGCCGGCCCAACCCTAGCCCTCCACGAGCTCCGAAAACCCTACTCATAGGCAGATACCCGACCCGGAGGTCATTTGGCTGCAGTATTTTACTTATTTTATTTTGCGGTTTCGGTAGGGTGGAGGTCCTTCCCCGGAAGGGCGGCTCAACGGCTCAACGGGCTCGACGGCTCAATTCGAACGAAGATTCAACTATGCCCTACCTCTCTTAAAAACTTAGTCGCCCCGCTTCATAGAATATAACCTAACATCACCTAACATCTGTGGATAAAGTCACATAGTTTCCTAGCTATGCTTTCAAATCCTTACAGCTTAGATACATAACAGAATGTGTTTGGATTATTACCCTTAATCACATCAATCTAGCAAATACACTAGACATCATGTAGTTTATTTAAAACACAGAAATGCTTACACGATTCTACTTCCCCGAGAAACTGTAATGGCGTACGGGTACCTATTCGTCTCTGTACAGAATAAGACGGCTTAGTAACAACATGTACTGACTTTGCTCGCATTAGAGTAGACTTAAAAGTTAAACATTATATTAGGGAACAGGGGCCCTACTATAGAAAACGAAAACGATCGTTCGTTGAACGGATCGCGTATTTTTGCCCCATAAATCCCTCTCATTTCATAAAACAATAGTATGAACGCTCTTCTGGAAACGAAAGCTTGTACTTATTGAACAACCACTTGTATACCCTAATTATGTACCTACTTCATGGTGAAACAAAACACTATCTAAGCTTAGAATTAGGTACCGTCTACCATAAAACATGGAATACGCACCTGCCACACACACACCGCATGTAATAGCGCTATCAAATCCAAAGTTCCCTTATGAATGTCTTAAAATCTGACGTAAGCGGATTAATTACACAAACTCAAGAGTTGACGCAAACTTTGAGGCACCATAGGCCTGATACTGTGGTTACTACCCATAAACTAGCTAAGTCATAAAATTATATCAACCTCACTGAGTTTGGTCGCAGTGACATAAACTGTATAATAACTTTCTTTACCTATGTACCTACTATATACAAATCGTCTCTAAATTACTGACTCTATGTCCAATTTCTGACAGGAACATAAATAGGAAATATAATTACTTTCCGTTTTTTTTTATCGTTTATAATTTTGAGGAATTCTTCTCTCTTATTACAGATTTATGCCGATAGTTTATTATATGTTGTAAAAATCTAATTACTATATTGTAACGCTTATTATATATTATTATTTTGATAGTAATCAATTTATACCTACTATATAATGCTAACTTGAAATCATCATTAATCTGTTAACTAGTGAAATTCTACTGTATTGTTTAGTCCTACTTAACAGAGCATGTCCGTTTATTAATTAGATATGTGTACGATTTCATTCATATGACGCAACGAGAAGAGGTATCAGGTGTTACGCGCACTCGTCTTATTACGTCTCTTATGGAGAGAATGAATTCACTTTTCGTAATCCTTAGGCCTCGTTCAATGACTCGCGCGGCGCGTCGCGTTGTGTGAAACGGGCCGCCGAAGAAACAAACATAACGGCGAATTATGCAGGCGTTTAAGGAGCAGCGTTTTTGCCGACGAAAGGCGATACGCGACGCTTGACGATTGACGCGACACGTGGAGCGCTCCGCGTTAATAAACGAGTCTAAGAGGCCTTATTTATAGCAATTTCCAAATGTTAATCCTAAAATTGCTAAAAATATGACGGGTCTTGGTAAAAATTATTTACGGTCTTTATTGTACGTGACAAATGTACCGGAACCCGGAAAAAATCCGTCCTGCTCCAAAGGGAAACGATTTGTACAAATTATGAAAGGTGCTTCGTTAATGTCGTTAGTACGTTTATTTCCAAATAATCCATTCGCATAATCCACTCATCTTATATCATTCAATAGGCCCCTACATGTAAACGGAAATATTAAAGTCTCCTCAATTGCGTACTTGTTAATTTGACCCTATTTAGTGACATGATCAAAGACGGATATGTTTCTATTTAAATAACATGCACTATAAATGCTTTTAGATACCTATTTCGATTTCATAGTTATATATCGAATGTACATAATTAATATAGAAACATTTATTGCAACTAGACCTAGAGAAGACTACACTTTTCGCTAATGAAATACAATGTTAGTAAGTATTGTAGGTACTCGTAATGTGATTTTTTATAGACAAAATAGGTACATGATGCTAGAGAACTTAAAAAGCAGACATTCTACTGCAATTATGAAATGATGAGTCATTAACGAAAGTTTGCGAATAACATTCTCTAATGAAATACCGAAGAAAGTGTGAAAATAACGCGTAGGTGTTAATTTTTACGTTAAATTACTAAATTAAAATACTGATATTACGTGGTGTATGAGTCACAATGAAATTGGCATCTTTTCTATTTAAAAGTAGGATTGATTAATGACTCATATAATATCCAATACAAAGTACACATACATTGTTAATGAAAAGGTATGACATGAGGAGAAAGCTTGTAGATTTCTAGTTGAAAGAATGCGCGACTTAAATTTTCGCAGTGACATAGATTGTAATTAATACTTACTGATTATCTTGCCATTAATGTCACTACACACGTAAGCCCCCTCCAAATTGATCTGATCGAGTATAATTAATGTTTTGTACACAATAGCTCTTAGTTAGTCGCCATTAGGGAAGTATGTCAAGGCCGCATTTGGCACAGGGCGATAAATGTTAATGTGCATTTATGACCTTCAATACTGACTTGCTGTAAAAGGTAAGAAAATAATAATTAATTTCGCAGTTTTATTGATGCAAATGGAAGCGTGTACAAACATTATCCTAATTTATTAAGGTACTTGAACTTAGGTAGGTACGTAATTAATAAAAATTATTTTTGCAAATAGATTCACTTGTAGGTAATACTTATGCACGTCACACTTTTTATTAACTGTCAGTATTAGTACATCCTTGCTTATAATATGAGCAATGTGCATTGTACAATACAATATAGCACGCAAAAACATATATATACGATGCTGAAAGTTTTAAGGAATAACAGATATGAATTAATTTGTTTTTTTAGGGTAACACGCTTTATTTTAAACATTTCCTCATATATTTTACGAAGGAGCATTAAAAACAGCGTTCATATCTGATTGAATTCGCGGATTGCCTTAATTGAATACTGGTTGCGATTACGACTGAGGCATAAAGGTCTACCAACTATATTCATTTCCACTTTTAGCCACGAAGTAAAGAAGACTACTCTTAAAATTAAGTCAAGGGTGAAGCTGTAAGCTACGGTAGGGCTATTAAGTATCGGCAACAGAGATTCATTTGCTTTTTTGTTTATTACAAGATTTTACGCAAACATTAACGTTATGAACACTGCATATTATGTTTATGTTTACTTGTCACGATTTATGATTGTAACTGGTAACAAGAAAGCATTATGTGACATGTTGAATTAATAATTTTTTTTTCAAGTTTCTACACCAAAATAGAAATTATTCTCTATTGGACTGCTTTTGGTATAAAACACCGTTTAGTCGTTCGAATCATATCTTTTACTAAAATATTCTAATCTTAGGAAGGTACTATATTTACAAAACCGTTAAATGCTAGATATGATGTTGAAAATATAGATTTGCCTTTAGAGAATTTACATTATGGTCCTCTTCTCTTTATTGTGAAGAGATGGCAAAGGCATTATTGTACTGTGCAGTGGGTATTTATTGGATCTACAAAAAGTGAACAAATATGATACGAATGTTCATAAAAAAACTGTCTCAATTACTCTAAAGTATTAATACTAAAGTGACGGCCATTTCGCTACACATTTTTCTCCGAGAGACACGAATGAGCGCGCCCGTATAAATCATTTCAGCGAAATAATCTAGCCCATGAATCACGTGACACGGCCGAGGCCATATTGTGAACTTCTGAAATATGCGTAGGTACACCTGGTGGCTTGCCGCGGAGATCATCTTTTTTATGTATTCCTTTTTAGGGTTCCGTAGCCAAAATGGCAAAAACGGGACCCTTATAGATTCGTCATGTCTGTCTGTCTGTCTGTCCGTCCGTATGCCACAGCCAGTTTATTCCGAAACTATAAGAGCTACATTATTAAAATTTGGTACGTAGATGTATTCTGTTAACCGCATTAAGATTTTAAAGTAAAATCAGAAAAAAATCCAAATTTTCGGGGTTCCCCATACACGGAACTGAAACTCAAAATTGTTTTTTTTTTTCATTAAACCCATACGTGTGGGGTATCTATAGATAGGTATTTGAAAATGATGTTGAGGTTTCTAACATCATTTTTTTCTCAGATGAATAGTTTGCGCGAGAGACTTTTCCAAAGTGGTAAAATGTGTGTCCCCCCCGTAACTTCTAAAATATGGGCACTATAAAACTGAAAAAATATATGATGTGTATTACTATGTAAACTACTAACTAAATTAGTTTGAATGAAATCTAGACAGTAGTTTTTTTTAAACGTCATAAATCAAATTACCTAATTTTTTTATTCCATCAGTGGTACGGAACCCTACGTGAGCGAGTCCGACTCGCACTTGGCCGGTTTTTTGTTAGTAAATAATGTCTATGACATAGTTACGGGGCAACGGTTGTTAAGAGTTATGTCGCTTTTGTAGATTCCTTGAAGATTACTAATCCCGTATGCAGGTTTCAAGTGGATTTCATCAGGTATGAGCAAGTTGTTTACAATCAACTAAAATCAGTTAACCCTTCATGTATGCTCGAAGACGATTAATGTCGACGTTTCTGTATCTTCAGATCAAAAAATGCTATCAATTTTATGTACCGAACCTATTTTGTAATAAAAAGAAAGCAATGAAATAGACCGTGGATCATTCTTATATATAAATATTCTATCCACCTAAAGAATTTAGTTACGATTAATTTATCTTATTTGAAAATTAATACATTTTGTCGTTCTTACCGGTTTTAAAATAGAAAAGTGCAAATTCGTGCATACGACTATCTATACGACAATAATTTTTTAGCTTGCTACATACACAAACACTTATCTGTTTTGCGTTACTGTACTTTTTGTATCTCATTATAGATGGACTAACAATTCATTAAATTTAGATTTTGTACATCCAACAATTTCCTAATTTTTTTTATAGTAGTTCGATAATAACGGCTTCCCTACGCCTGATGGAAAAAGAAGCCCAAGTCGCTGTGACAACGAGCAATTAACTGCCCAACCCTAGCCCCCCACGAGCTCCGAAAACCCTACTCACCGGCAGAAACACGACTCGGAGGTCATTTGGCTGCGGCATAGGGTTGAGATACTTCCCCGGCCGGGCGGCTGAATTCGAGCGAAGATTCGCTATGCCCTACCTCTCTAACAACTCTATCTCTTTAAAGTAGAACTGATTTATTACAACTACCAAGGGGCCAACGGAGCATGAGAATAGACTTTTCGACATCAAACTTGGTCAATCAATTTGAACTTGGCGGGTCCAGAGTTCGACTCTCTACGATCGATCATCAAGATACACAACTTTTTCTATATATTTTTCTTTATCGCCTATCTGTATCGACGTGCTAAAGTTGTGTCGGCCGTAATAAAATATCCGCTTGAAACATGAAAGTAAGAATTTGTTAAAATTAAAGAACAGTAAGTTCTTCAATTTTATTTATACTATGTAATGTTTATGCTAAATTATATATGTTATGTTAATATATGTTAAATTATGTGTAGAAAAGCAAATATATATTTTTTATTTCTCTTGTTATGAGCTTAACATAATTATTTACCTAATTCCTGTAACAGACTTGTCTTTCTATTTCTTTTTGTTTAAAAACAATATGTATAACACTATATTGTGACTACATATTTTAACACGTTCTAAGAAAAGTCAAAGTAAACGCCAAATACAACTTACAGTTAAAATAACCTTGACACCGCAATGACAGCTAGTATTCACAAAAATAATATACATGAAATTACACACCCGAACATTTGTCCTCGTTTATTTTTTGGCCGCTGATACCACTCACATATGAGTGTATATTATGCCTGTCACCAGGTGTAGTGGGTATCCGGAGAAATGAATGTTTCACTCAGACCGCTACCCCGGGCCGCCTTGCAGCAATTTATTTAAGCCGACCTTTGTCGAGGTTACATGACAATCTAAAGGTTCTCTTCGTGTTTCCATCAAACTAGACAAGATTCACCCTTCGAGTCAATATCTCACTCACGCGGTAATAGTACTTTTAGATACTCGATGTAAAGTATCCATTAGGTGGGTATATCAACTTGATCGTTTAAATAAAATGGTGTGGCTTGAGAGTTATTAAATTCAATTTATTAGGGCTATGTTATTGTGTGAGTTATCATTCTATTACACCTAGTTGATACAATTAAAAAGTAAGTAAAGATGTAGAGTAAGTGTAATCGCTTTGCCTTGCTAATCATCTAAATCAGAGGCTTTTCTTTAACAGTTGAACGAACAAAGAACGATTGTTCGATGGACGGATCGAATGGGTTTGCGCCATTAAAAATTAACTACGATCTCGTGCGGATCCGTCAAAGTTGAACTTATACGAATACGGGAATAGGAGGAATTTATGTGATCGTCCATCGAACGATCGTTTTGGATTGCTATTGTAGAGCCCCAGATTATCTTGTATTGTTGCGTTCTGTTATAAGGCGTCTTGAGGGAACTTTAATTTTCAAATGATTTGACTCGTTTGAATATGATACCTAATTATTAAATCATAATACCAGTGCATGGCCCTATTTATCAAGCAGCACTCAATTTACAAGCTTAAACTGCCACGTCCTACTGGAAATCAGAACTGATGGTTTGTAAATGTTTTAATTGTACTGTAACCACAAATAACTGAAGCGTAACAACAACGGTTTCAAGCGAGCATTCATCGAATAGTAGCCGTGAATATTTTTTGTTTCATTTAAAACTATTAAGTAAACAACTTGCTATTATCTCGTTAGTTCCAATGCTTTCGATTGTAGATACAGGAAATTGTTTGTGTAGAAAAATGAAACTGATACACGTTCTGTTAGACTAGAGTAAAAATACAGGTACAGACTGTAAAATAACAGCTCAAATATGTTTATATTTAAGGATGCAATATTATTATCAGATTATAACTTCAGTTATTAACTTAATAAAAAATCAAACAAATATTATGCATCAGAAAATTCAGCCCCACACGTCAACCACCTTGTTTCAAACTAAGATTTTCTCTTGTATGTAGGTAAGAATTAAAAATGAAATCAGATGATGTCTGTCTGTTAGGTCTCAATGGCCTCAGTGGCGCAATGGTTAGAGCGTTAAGCCTACATCGCGGACGATCCGAAAGTTAAGTATTTCTCTTGCATGGTTAGGAGAGAAGGTATTGGGGGCGTTACCCAAAACAAACAGACTCGTGCAAATTTGGAAAGTTCCTGTCCCAACTCCAGCCGGGTCGCCTCAAGTAGGTAGGTTGTTTAAATGCATATACTTTACACCTTAGATCTAATTTCATGTAAATCCGTCGAGTAGTTTTTGTTTCTAATAACGAACATACAGACAGGCAGAAAGACAAAAATTTTACTGATTGCAGTTTTGACTTCAGTATCGATCATTAATTACCCCCTGATAGTTATTTTGAAAATATATTTCATGTACAGAATTGACCTCTCTACAGATTTATTAAAGTATTGATTGGTAAGGACCATATTCGTACCATTATCAAACATCCATTTATCCAAAATCCCGGTTAAGTACGTGTAATGAACAAGGTTTTCCAAAAAAAACAATATAAATAAAATATAAAAGGTATCTACATGCTTTCATAATAAGTGTAATTCTTAGTCCAATCAAATCCAAAGTAGTATAGAAGGTCCTGTTGCTTTTCACAGAAGAAGAAGACAAAAAACTAAGCAAAACACCAAACAGTCCAAGGTCTCCTATTCTATCTGACTTAGATTATACTTAAAATTAGATTACTAGCATTTGTTCATTAGCTCACAGCTGTACAGTGCTAAAAGGAGGAACTATTTCCACTGGGAAGCAAGCGTACAACATTTTTAAAATGGACCAGTTAATTGAATATTTGATTGAATCTGTTAAGCTTTTTTATATTGAAACTGCATATATTGGATAGAATAGCTTTAATTTTTAGCTCGTTGCATAAAAGCTCAATCACTATAACATGCACATGTACCTATAGTTTGTAGACCGTTATCGTGTGATCGATCTACGATGCACTGCATAATATTTTGCTACTGCAGGATCTATAGATTAATTATTAAAAAAATAAGGTTAAAATAACGTGCTAACGTAAAAATATTATTTTATATGCAGTTACAGCTTAAACTTCTTAAATCCAGCTTTAATGAGTGTATCCGATGCACAAGCTTGCGTCATAGTGTTCTTAAAAATATGATTCCACAGTGCTGTGCCAAGCTGATTCGTTAGCGCAAACTAGAGCCGAAGTTACTAAGTACTTTAAATGGTACCGTCTACTTTAAGATGCTAATATCGAATTTAAACTATTAAAAACTTTCCAAATAACACCGGTTGAAGTAGCGCGAAGTAAAATTACAACAGAGCCGGTCAGCGACCGGCTTGCCGACAGAACTAGTTTACTACTTATGAATGAAGAATGGTCTCGATGACCTACTTGCTCCATTTCGCCGAGATTACTACTTTTGTAAAACGCATAGAATGAATGGTGCACGTATTATAAAGAGGGTTGGCAATTTGTCTGTTAGGAGTTTATGTTTTTAAATCCTATTGTCTTACTTCTAATATATTAAAAATGTGAAAGTTTGTTTGGATAGATGTTTTTTTTTTTTTTTTTTTTTTTATTAGTGAATGGGTAGCGCTTGACCTCAACTAGCCTGATGTTAAGCGATGTTGAGGCCTAAGATGAAGCGCGCTTACCCAACAAAAACCGATTCACTCTCGCCTTGAAAATCTGAAGATTATATTCCTCGGGGAACACGGACTCCGGCAAAGAGTTCCACAGTTTAGCCGTTCGCACTATGAATGAAGAGGCAAAGCGCTTTGTGCGAGTTTTCGGAACCTGCACCATAAATCGGTGTCTCCTCGCCGTTTCCCTGCTCGTACGGTGGTAAAAAGGGGCAGATGGAATTAAATTGAATAATTCCGTAGCACACTCTCCAAAATGCAACCGATAGAAGACCGAAAGCCCAGCAACCTTACGACGGTGATCAAGACTTTGAAGTCTTGCGTCGCAGAGGGAGTCATTACCAATGAGTCTCCTGGCACGCCTCTCGATTGCCTCCAACGCCTCAAGTTGGTATTTAGCTGATCCATCCCAAAGATGCGAACAGTACTCCATGCACGACCGAACTTGTGCTTGGTAAAGTATGAGCAACTGTTCATCCTTGAAGTACCGTCGCACCTTCGAGAGGATTCCCAACTTTTTGGCAGCCAATTGGGCCTTCGACTCAATATAGGAGCCGAAGTTGAGGGTTGAAGACAGAGACACACCGAGAAGCTCCATGTGGTTAGTAACCGGAACAGCTACACCTTGGAAAGTGGGGGCCTGTTCAAATGGCCTCTTTTTAGCGGAGAACAGACACGCCTGTGTTTTTGCAGCATTAAATCTGACTTGATTGGCTTCGCCCCATTCGGAAACTGCCGTCAAAGAAAGGTTCATGCGCTCAACCATGGCTTCCCTATGAGACTGTATATCGGCCGAACTGGCTCGCGCAGTGGATGTGTAACTCTCTACAACAGTGCTGTCATCTGCGTACCCAAAGATACCGGGTTTCAACAGATCGTTTATGTGCAGCAGAAAGAGAGTTGCAGAGAGTACCGACCCCTGGGGAACTCCGGCATTTATAGCCTTTAGATCAGACGTGCAGCCATCGATGACTACTCGTAAAGACCTATCCCGCAGAAAGTCCGAAATCCATGCACAGAAACCAGTGGGCAGCCCAAATGAAGAAAGCTTGCTAATAAGGCCGTCATGCCAAACCCTGTCAAAGGCCTTGGAGATATCAAGAGAGACCGCAAGAGCCTCCCCATAACCCTCAATAGCCTCACTCCAGTAGTGCGTGGCGTACGCTAGAAGATCCCCAGTGGAACGATTTCGGCGAAAGCCGTATTGTCGGTCACTGAGGAGGTCATTCGATTCTAGGTACGCCAGGAGTTTGCCATTCAAGACACGTTCCATACTCTTACAGAGGATGGATGTGACTGAAATTGGTCGGTAGTTGGCAGGGTCAGCACGGCTACCTTTTTTGGGCACAGGCTGCACGTTAGCAAGCTTCCAAGACCTCGGGACCTTACCAGTCTCAAGGGAGAGCCGAAACAGGCGTGTCAAGACAGGAGCTAACTCAGGCGCACATGCCCTGATGACTATGGCTGGAATACCATCAGGACCACTAGCCTTATTCACGTCCAGACTGCGTAGCACTTTTCGAACCTCCGATTGGCGGATGTTAATGTCCGGCATAACTGACGAACAGCCGGAAGGTGTTGGAGGCGATGCACTACCAGCGTCCAGACGCGAATTCTCCGCAAACAAAGTAGCAAACAAACTTGCCTTTTCGTCCGCAGTGTGGGCCAGCGTTCCATCAGGCTTCAACAGTGGGGGCAGTGAAGGGCGACAGAAGTTGTCTTCGACCAACTTAGCCAGGGACCAAAAAGCCTTACTACCCGCAGGGTACGAAGCTAGTTTGTTCCCTACACGGTTAATGTGGTCAAAGCGAGCCTTCTGTAGTACCTTTTTGCAGGACTTGGCAGCCTTGTTATAAGCTGTTTTCTTCTGGCTTAAGTCCTCAGCCTTGCGGTGTCGAGCATCGACCCATGCGAGGTAAGCCTCATGTTTCAACGCTTCAGCGCGTCCGCAGTGAGGTCCAAACCAAGGTCGAGCTTTGCCGGACAGTGATACATCGGAGTATGGGATGAAATACTCCATACCAAGTTTTAGAACATCTGTCACAGCATCTGCACATGCTGAGGGATCGCTTGAAGAAAAACAGACTGGCTGCCAAGGATAGGACGCAAAAAAGGACCGCATCTCATCCCAATCTGCTGACTTATATCTCCACATCCGACGACTGCCTCTGGGGCTTGGGTCGGAAGGGGAATATGTAGAAACAGACCTCACCAGACAATGGTCGGAGTTACCTAAAGGTGACGAAATTGCCACCGAGTACCGGTCTGGATCAGTAGTCAGCAGAAGGTCCAAGCAATAAGGTGTGTGCGATTCGACATCAGGTATTCGAGTAGCGCCTTGGACCAATTGGGTCATGTTCAACGTCAGGGCCAGCTTTCTCGTTTCCAGACCTGCGTGGTTAGTGTCCAGGTATGGGTATAGCCACTCCTGGTGGTGGCCATTAAAATCCCCCAGGAACACTAACTGGGCTGTGGGATACCTCTGTTGAACCGTAATTGCCGCTTCACTAAGGTATTCCATGAGTCTGGTCGTCTCCTGATCCCCGCTATGTGAACGGTAGACACAGGCGTATATGATTTTATCAATGCCTGTGTCTACTAATGCCCAAAGGACGGAAAATCTGCTATCCTCAAGATTCCGGAGACGCCGACAACAGATGTCATCCCGGACGTACAAGCAAACCCCAGCCCGAGCTATAAATTTATGCTCTAGGGTATACCCTGGGTATAGCAGATACGCAACATCGGATGGACATTGTATCTGCGTCTCCGTCAAGAACAGAAGTGCGGGTTTTTCGGTCTCTAGGTGGTGGTGGACCGGCACGAGATTTGAGTGCACCCCTCTGATATTAGTGAGGTGCACTTTGAGAGAGAGGGAGTGCAACCGCTGTTTAAACTTCTTCTTCTTTCTGTTTGGCATTGAGTGAGTAATATCGGTGGGGAGTTGACAGTGGGTTAAGGCTATACATTGCTGACTAACAGACACGTGAAGCAAAGAAAAAACCATTGGGGAGCTAGCACGGAGACTGCGGGGACGCCCGAGCCCCCCCGGGGATGTCCATCGGGCCCTCTCTTCCGGTCGCCAACCGGCACGATGGCGCATCCCGGGATTTTTCGCTAGTTGGCGGGACAGCCTTTCGTGAGTGGCTAACTCACTACTTGGGTCCCCTACTACCTGCGGTCGGCCAGCGGTGCACCGTGCCTCGGATCCCGCTACCCTCCGAGACCAGATACCCGGTGTCTCCATGCTCACGCGTCCAAAACCAGTCTTTGCAACGCAAAAGGCCAGCAACCTGACTCAACTCCCCGAACGGCGTCACCGGACTTCGCACCGGAACACGGCAGGGCCGTTTGGCGACGCGACTTAGTCCAGTGGGTGGTCACTAGCCCCGGCCGAAGCCTACCACCAGTAAGTTGTCGCCTGTTTTGCACCACCCGAGGACTACGTGTGGGGATTCAAAATATAGGGTGCTTTCCCACGGACGGGGGCGACTCAGTCCTCAAAAGATGTATGGATGTTTCTTATTCTTTTATGTGGACGGAGTTTATTGAAACTTTGGAGTAATAGATATAGTTTATGCAATACTGGCCTATTAATGTCAGGTATGCTAAAGTTTTTAAACGGATTTTAATGAAACTTTACAGTACTTAATATAGCATCAGACTAACACAATTGCTAAAAATTTAAAGTATATTATTAATTTCAAATATCACCGATAAATATCACAGTTACTATTTACTATTAGTTTAACATAATTACTCTTACTATAGTACGTAGGTTTACTTTGTAGGTTTGAAAAATCAGTAGTAAGCCTAAAAATATTCACGTCTAAAAAATACCTATAGTATTTCAATATTTCTCGACTACCTATTTATAAATTGAATCAATCAAACACTGGTAGATCGTGTGGGTGTAACGTTTCAGTTTCACAAGATGTTATAAGGAAGCCCACGTTATGTTATTCTAATATAATATCTGGATTAAGTTACTAGGTATAAACTATATGATCTCAACATATGAATGAATTTGGGACTCATTGTTATTCATACCTCAAAATCATTTATAGGACTTACAAAACGTGGAAGTTCTTATAATATTGCAAGATTTATTCACGCTTTTCCGCAAACAAGGGTGTTCTATGCTTTTAATATTAAAAGTAAAGTTAGTAGTAGTTAGTAGTAGCAATAAAGTTCTGTGCGTTTATCACTATTTTTACTTGCAGCATAAAAAGCTCTGCTTTATTTCGTAGTAATCTCCAAAATTGTATATAAAAATAGAAATACAAATACAGGTATTAGTTTAAATTTATGTATTAGATTCACCATTGAAGCCGAAGGTCCAACGGTAAATATAACCGTCTCTCAAGAGAAGAATTGTAATGTTGAGGAAGAAGCAAGGTCGTAGCCTTGCTTTCACTTCCTTAACATTAAAATTTTTAAAATTGTCTCAAAATACTGGTCTTGCACATTCATAATATGCATGTATGAGGCATTATGCATTTATGCAAGCGGTCAAAATTAAACATACGAGTATAACACGGTGAATTAATTTACTCAACCAGTTTAAAATAAAAACCCGACAGATGTCTATATTTCAGTTTGTTTGCTCTTTTCTCATTATTCCTTCTTTCTGTTGCATCATTTGTAGCAAGTACTGTGTTGTAAGATTCAAGAGGTTCCAAGAGAGGTTCGCCTGTTTGTCAAAGATTATAACTGGGTTTTTCTGCTAAGAAATTACTCGGAGTCAGGAAATGATTCGACCCCCAGGGCCTGCACTTGATCTCCCTGCGGTAGTGTGGTATTAGGGTCATGGCTCATTTTAACGGCCAGCCAGCCAACAAAAAGAATAAAATAAAATTCAAATATGGGCTTTAAAATTGTTCTTTAAATATATTTCACATTGGCAGTTGGCACCGAGCAGTCTGACGGCTGTAAGATCGTTGTCAGCTAATTTATGATGCCAATGTAAAAAATGTGCCATAAATAAATAAATGTCTGCAGGGCAATACTTAGCAATATAGGCTATTTGAATTGTTTTGTTTTTGCCGAGCAGGGCGGTATAAATGTGCTATGTCCTTTACCGTCTCATCCGATTATGAGAGTACTATGTTTCTTTACTCATTGTGCAGACTATCACTTGCTTGACTAGTCTCCACGGAGATAATTGCTTGAAAATCGGCAAGAAGAGTATTTTTCTTACAAAGATCTAAATTATAAATATTCCCTGTATTTTATTCGCTTATATATAGTTTATAAAATACATGCTTTAAGAGGCTTAAGTTTCAACCATTAAAACGTAACATAAATTTAATGTAAATAAGAGATGCTTTCATTATTATAGTACTTATGCGTAATATGTATGAAGTACTTAATCTCTGAGCACACCTTTTGTAATCTGTATCTAAGTTAATTATAATAAATAGTGCGATGAACATACAAGTAGCTAAGCTTAAAGTTAGAGCACGTAGCTTCTTAGACCGGATTAACCTTCCCACACCACCTACACGGGACATTGTAATGCACAACCATTTGTGATGCGATAACACAGGTACTCTTCTGTTGTTTTATTTTGATAATCTGGTAACGAAGATTAAGGAAGTATAACATAGCTTCAAATGCAGCGATTTCCTGAATACAGTAGGTATATATATTTTTTATTAAACGAAAAATCTTTAGTTCTTCATATCTAACTCACCGTAATAAATCAGAGCGCTATCATGCGCCACTAAAGAAGATGTATGTCAAATTTAATAAAATAAGATGAAATCGCACAGGTACGCAACAGAACAATATTATTCGTCGTTTACCAAGAACTTTTTTTACCTGGATGACTTAGGGTAAGGTCGCCTTAGTCGTACCAGTTCAAGGAAAAAGCTATAATATCTATTGTAATATAAATAATAGAAAAATCTTTACATATATAAAGTCTTCATTTATTAACGGATCAAAAATTTTAATAGACATTTAAAAATCTTTTAATAAACCAGTTCTGTAAAGGTTTTACAAAAACCTTTTTTCGGCACGACTTAGGCAACCGGTTGCCTTAATCGTACCACTCATAGCCTAAGTCGTACTTAGAGTAATTATACATTTTTTCAACTAGAAATCTTAGAACAATTAAAACACTGCGTAGACTTGTATGTTACGAGATCAATTCCAGTCTTCCTTATTATAATAATGATAAACAAGTCTTAGTTTTTCGCGCGCATATTAATGTGTCGTAATACATTAACACAAAACAGTTGCTATGGTAGGCAGAGCTTTGCCTCATGTCAATTCGATCAGCTCAGCCTCACCTGTTCCCATCAAGTAGAATCGCACACGACTTAACCGCGCTCGTTAGGTACGCGCTCAGAGAATCTTGCAATCTGCGCCTATTGTCCCACCTTTGGAGTTACAAGTGATGAGCCAAGGGAATCGCGTGTTGCAAGTCAAGTATTTGCTGAATGTGAGGTTTAGGTAGGCAGGTAGAGGAGCTACATAGTGCAGCCTTTACTGTATCATTCTTTATTTCTAACATCGAACACAATATAAAAGTTGATTTACAGATGTATGCTTGAGTAATTTTAGAAAGATACAAACCATAGTTATAGTAGTGTTATATGTATATGTCGAAAATACATCATAAATGATAACTTTTTTGAGTCAAATTGCACTTCAGAAATTATAATGTTTTTAACGTTTACATGTTAGCGTTTACATGTGACTCAAAAAAATTATAATTTAAATGAATTAAAATTTGATTTGCATTGTGTCTAATATGGCTGATGTTAATTTATTTCGAATGCTTAATCCCTCCTATTATTTTCGTGTTTTTATTATGTTAATTGTATTATTATAAACAGGCATACCATCTTGTATATTACGATCTGCTCTTGACCTAATTAGATTAAGCGTTGTGAATTTAAATATTTATAGTATTGTCATAAAATTAAATAGCTAAAACTAGGATAAGGACTATACGTGATTGTATGCTAAAAGGATATTAATAGTTTTGTTATTTATAAGCTTGTCAGCAATGATGGAAATGGAACGGAATGGCCGCGAATTCTATTCGTTATTATTAAAGTACGCAATAAACAAACCTATAAAATAAAGTAATTAGGTACAAGAAGCCCTTTGCTTATTTATAGCATAGCTTATTAAGCCTTTATTAATGGCACGAGGACGTCTTTAAGCGAGTTAATGTCCGTGTTATATTTATAATGTAATGAAATAAAATATAAAATAATAAGTGACAATAATATTAAGGACTTCAAAAGAGTTTCCATAAAATGGCGGCAATTTATTCAGTTTTAGAGAAATAAACCTACGTACTATAGTTCATTCGCGTTAAGAAAATAGTGACTCATCACCGACTGCCGGCCAAGCCACACCCCCTAGCCAATTAAAACGCTAGAAATTATAATTTAAAATTATTGGCTAGGGGGTGTGGCTTGGCCGGCAGTCGGTGATGAGTCACTATTTTCTTAACGCGAATGAACTATATTTATAAAATAGTGTCGTACACTAAACCTCATTATAATTTATGTTAAAATAAAGTAATTAAAATATAATTATCGACACGTGCCGCTTAACTACACTCCAAAGAATCCCATTTCTTTTTATTTTGTTTATAGACCAAACCTACTTATTATATTTTTTTTTAAAAAGTAAACAGTTCGATTTTCGATATTCTTTTTTTATTTTGTTGAACATAGATAATTGCAATTGAAAATTGAATAAATTATAAATACTAGAGGAACAAAGGTTGGTTGTGTAAAGTTGACGCCGGTAAGGATACGGGGTTTACTATGATCCGCACCGCGTATCCGTTAGGTACTTAGTATGCGGCACGTGCTGCGAAATAATATACGCAACTAAATATCCGCAACTTATAATAACCGATTACTCTTATCCGGGTTAGTTTGCGCAAAGGTTTTTAACGCATTAACTTCGAAGTGTTCACATATTTAGCCAAGCTCTTAATAAATAAATAACCCAAGACATGCCACGCTGGGCCACACAGGCGACATCTAGCCCCAAACTAAGCCGAAGTTTGTACTATGGGTACTAGACAACTGTAACTTGTAAATAAATATATATTATACATAGAAATAGGAACTTTGGGAGAGGCCTATGTCCAGCAGTGGACTGATGTGGGCTGATGATGATGATGATACATAGAAAACACCCAGACCAATACAAACAGCCATGTTCAATGCACACAAATGTTTGTAATGTGTGTGGATCGAACCCACGACACTAGGATCAGAAGGCAGAGAATTAAGTGCTTGTATTTGGCATGTGAGTTGCAGTTTTTTAATTACGTTAAGAATTTTCCTATTTAATTATTTAACCAATATTTTAAATGTAAGGTACATAAGGATGTCACTAGGCACCTATTTCTGTCAAAAATCAGCATTTTTAAGCAAAAAAAACCGACTTCAATAATGATGATAATGGGACCAACTAAGAAGTATAGGTCGAAGGGTATAGACCCTTTCGAACAAATTAGATTTTTCCAAATCGGTTCACAATTCTCGGAGGTATGACATAGGTACTACAAAATAATAAATCAGTTGATTTTTTTCGTAATCTCGCTTATTTAATCTGAATTGGCATGTATTTGTTGTATAAATATGTATGTCTTAACCTATTGTTCATTGTCCCCTGGATGGGGCAACGGGCGTCTACAGTTCGCCATTACAAACGGTCTTGAGCTAAATTATAGAGCTTAAATTCAGGTAGACCTTGCGTCACGCCAAAATGGTGTTGCTTGTAGGTACTTCATCAAATGATAAAATGATTTGTGCCCAAATATAGCGTCGATTGTCGGCGTGTGTGGTGCCGGGTTTAGGTTCAAAGAAAAGGTAAACAAATATTTTATCCTTTAAACCTCCTTGAACACGGATTATATTTGTACAAATAGCACATTAAACGTTGTGTATTTAAAATTTGAACTTTAAAGACCGTGACCAAAATAACTTCCATTTCTATTAGTATATTTTTATGTCTAATAATAGTATGCGGATGTACGAGTAGGTAGGTAGACATAGTATAATTATAGACATTGTATATTAGAACGCGAATGCGAGTTGTTTGCACATTGTCTAGCGGCTAATTTACAGAATTTTAAAACCAGTTTTTTATCACTATTTATCGTTAAGTAGTAAAAATCATACCTACCTGCTAAACAGGCATTAATTTATGTCCACAGCTCACTCATCAGTCAAATAATAATTACTACTATATACGTGAACAATGTAACAATTTACAGATCCTAATCTGACTGTGAGCAGGACAAAAAGTATGGTTTACAATGCAAAAGAATATGTTTCCATGCTCGATCAAAGTTATATTAGATCGATACGATATTACCAATAGCAAACTCCCAATATGGGTGGTATTATTGTCGCCTATTCTTGCGAAAACATTTCCCGAAATATGTCTCGGTGCACGACGGCGCGAAATAACAAGAAAATCTTATAAAACATGAGATAAGTGTTGTTGTCTCATTTTATGACCAGCTTTCGCGTTCTTTTCTGGACTTTTTAGAGCTTTCGTGTTACGCAGGCGCTTAAATAGATAAAAACTCTTTATTGCACAAAAACGCAGGGAATACAGGAAAACAAAGTATAATTTAGGCGGTCTTATCCTTTAAAGCGATCTCTTCCAGACAACCTTCAGGTAGAGGAAACCAGTTTCACTACACAAGTTAGCGCTTGTTTTATAATTGACTAGTGTAAAGATATCTGTTTGTGATAGGCATACTCGTATTCATTATGTCCTAAAATGTAAAGTTTAAAAATAGCTCTTCCTATATTCATATGTTTTTTCATGAATATATCGATATCTTGTGGACTACTATGTTTATTTTATTACTCTAACGAAGCGGAAAAGTTTCGTAATAGTTTTATTATGAGACAATAGTCACGTTATTTATCTAATTTAAAAGACGGACCATATGCATGTTATTGGGTAATACACGCAGTGGCCTGTGACGTAAATGCACCCACACCGCTCATTGGCTACTAATCTTGCATAAGCTCCGGGCATAACATCTAAATCGCAAATTTCATCATTAACCCGTGAAAGCAAGCGATTCACTTTGCTCACAGGCGCCGCCGAGCATTGAACATTGACGCGTTTGTGTCAAACGAGCGCATGAGTGTTTCCACTCAAGGATTTTCGTGTAGAGAGTTTGCTAAGTTCTCGCAATGAGCTCTTTCGGCCATGTTGTACTTTTTTGCACGATTGCGGGATGTCATTGCGCAGAAGCAGTTAAACGACTTACCTATTTAAACAACAAGAGCTTGCATATGTTTTAAAAGGGTCGAACGGGTAAGTACGCCGCGAATGCTTGGCAAAGATACTAATAGCAGTGACACAGACACAGCCTTGCAGTTTCGAGATTTAAACCGTAGATGCAATTTTTTCGGGGGACACCGCGTACAATTAGAGGGAACGCCTCTGCGAGGTTTTCCATGCGCTTCCGCGACGTTTTTGCGTATCTTGAGAGTGCTCGCTAAGCCTCGATCCGCCTTCAGACTTCGAGAAAGCCGTCAGTGATAAGGCGCACCGATATTGCACACCCGTCCGCGCTCGCAGCGCTCTCGCTTCCTTTTGAAATACCTCTCAAATGCTAATGTCATTAGGTCTTAAGTAATATAATCCGCAAATCTAGCACGGATTATTTGATTACTTCACACTACCTAGGTACCTACTCGATGTAGAAAGTAAGGCCACACAAAGGAACTGGACTTGAATATTCAATATTCTCTTTCTTGATAAATTAAAAATATTGAGATTTTAGGTCTGACAGCTAGCTATCGTACTATTAGCTGGCTAAGCTATATAACACCTATGTATTTTTCAAGTGTACGGTAGCACCACTAAAATATTTAACCATTTTAATATAAATCATCGGCAAGCTCCGTCTGCGCCTACATTTTACACATCCCAAGTGAAACAGTTATTAATATTGTTTAAGGATAATTCATTAAATTTCTGAGTATGCTACCAACTCACACGATCAATTAAGAATTAAGAGATACATTACAAGTTAGTTATCACAAAAGAGCGATTGCCTCTGACTTGTCTAACCCGATCCAGAGATAACATTATTATTATGGCATTTATCACGTAGATAGATGTTGAAGCTGTATAAATGTGCAGAGAGCAAGATAATTGGTAGAGATAAAGCTGCAGTATCGAAATAAAATATCAGGAAATAGCAATTTTTAGGCAAATTGCTCTCAATGGAATTGCATAAGAGCCAAGAGTGATATTGGAACAATGGCGTTGTTAAGTTTAGTGTTTGAATTACTTTTGTTATAATATCTAGCTTTATAATAATATTTCCAATGACCAACAATATAATGGTAGTGGCTGCCTTCTGAACCAAGGATCTCCAGCGACATTTGTGTGATGGACATTTATGTTTTTTCTTGTTAGATTTAGTATTTATTTGTGGTATCGTTGCTCTGTTACACACAACACAAATGCTTAAGCTACTTACTTGTAAGAGTAGGAGAAATGTAATATAACATTCATAGGTGATGTTGTCTATTTAGTTCTGATTGTCGATGTGTACCTATTGTGGTGTACATATTTATTACGTATAGGATAAGTAGGTTTAGACTAAAAAAAAAGCAAATGCTTGGATCAAAAGTTTATACTATCGTTTTTAAAAACATGTCAGTTTTCCTACTCATATATTATGTGTCTAATCTCCACATCGGAAGTAGGTATACATTCTCTCGTTTTAATCATTCCGAAGAGTGCTAAGCTAACATCAAACTAGTGCCCGCATGGACCTCGCCAACCAGCTAACTTTCTACAACAAACCGTAATGTACAGTAAAGTATAAAGTAACTAAATGCAGGCAATATTTACATTTCACAGTTTCTCGGAAGTGCAATAAGCTACAAAGTACCTACTCTACAATATCACTACTCCTCATCCGAGAGTTACGAAAAGGGTAAACTTTAGAGTCTTAGTAAGTAAGTCTTGGCTAGCTTGAGGCTTGAGACCGCAACCTTATTGCATCGGCAGTCCGTAACCACACAATGTACAGAGAATAGTGAAGTACTTTAATGCGTTACCACAAGAATAAAATACAACGTTTTTTGGTAATGTTATATTGTAAATTGATCTGACCCCAATTATATTGTGGAACTTGTTATCATTATTCATTACTTTTCTTTTATACAGTACCTATACTACGTAGCGAACGTAGGTAAACCATAATTTTTATTGTGAAGTTAGGGGTGGGAAAATTATAACCTTAACTGAACAAGAGATAATGATAAATTTTCAACAATGCGAGCTAATGGTTTCGTCTTGGCAACATTTTACTTTAAATTGTGTTAGCTTAAAGTACGTATAATGTTAGAATCTATTTCCAGGAATATATAGAAAAATATAATAAAAAAAAAAGATTGTAAAGGATGCAGAGGCTTAGGAATTCAGCACCGAGTATACAATAGTACAATGCAGCATATTATGCAATAGATAAGTGTAACGAGAGATACCTACACCCATTCATTTAAAAGAAAGAAAAGACGTTTATTCAGTGACATACATAGACTAACACAATAATTACAAACACAATAAAAGGTCACAGAAAAGGACAAAATGATCAGCATAAATGTCGCGGCATAAAGAGCACAAAAATAAAGAGCGTGATGTGTCATTGTAAGAATACAATTAGTATTCCTCTCTGGGATTATCTGAACTAACCCTATTATTCCAATCTAACTTCATTAGCCTACCCTTCAATTACCGTACGTACATCAGATTTAGCTTAACAAGGCGTCAATCTCCGATGAAGACAATCAATTCCGCCCATCTATTAGGTTACTAGATACGTGCAATTTACCACCCTATCGTTGATATATGATATTAATATTTGGAGTGACAGTAGGTTGATATCATTTTCAGGCCCTTTGCAGTACCCATTGGTATCGGTCTGTACTTTATAAGTGGATTATTACTGGATTTATTCAATTAATCAGCCATTTTTGATGACTTGCATGTACGAGTAATTTATGTTGTTCCTCTTTTGCCGTTCAATACTAAAATTGTTCATATTGTATAATTAATATAATGCAGCAGTTGGTAACTAGTCAAACACCGATATTTCGCGACGATACTTAATTAAATTTAAACTAGCACAACATATTTCAGTAAATTAACTTGAGCTTAATAAGCATTGTTACCAACTATACTCATATAAGCTATAAGCCTTAAGCGGCCAGAAGCCTTTGTTCAAAGTTATAAGCTCGCAATTTTATTTCTCACACTCACCCCGGCCCCTAACTACCTTCAATTATGCGGTTGCACACCGGGCTTAGCACAGTAGGACGATGGTAACGGCAACAATCAATTTAGTCCATTAATAGGATTGCTAAATGCGTAATTCGATGATATCGCATCAGATGTTGCGACTGACATCGATCTGTGTAATTCTCGTGTGTAGTAACACTCGCAAGTTTGAAACCTGGTTAGTTTGCTTGCCACACTAGAGGCAATGGGCTTGTCTATATGATTATTAGCACAGGCAGGCACCTCGTTGTGCTAATGTTAGCAAGTGCCTAAGTGAAAAGAGTTTCTGGATTCTAGTCACAGGTCGGTTCGTCTGTCAAGAAATTACTCAGTAGCAACCATGAGTCAGAAAGTTGATGGTTGGATACACCCTCGCATGTAGATTCAGATGTTAAGTCACGTTAAGCTTTTGGTCTCCCGTCTACTCGTAATCTCTCTATCCAGTGTTGTAGAACTGTCGTCCCAACGGATCGTAAGAATGTAGGAACATAGAATGCACCTGTGTTTGCGTACATACTTTTTCATTTTAATGTCTTCTGCCTATTCAGCTGTTTCGAAGTTCGCCGCTGTGGCTGAGATAATAAGCAACAATATACAAGGAATGCAAGGAACTGTAATAAAAAAGAATTTTTAAATGCAATTTATGCAGCCTTACACAGGTATTATATTTTTTACAACATTTGTATTGCGGAGTGGTACTCTTTCACGTGATGTTAAGCAAAACGAATTTTCGACGCTAATAGGTAAGAGCCTCTAATTAATCCAATTGTTATGCAAAATAGAAACAAATGAACACGAAAACAAATGGATGAAGAATAGGAATATATTGGAGAATTTTTCCAAGTGCCAATTCTGTAAGCTCCATTTTCAACATCAAGACTTTTGATACATTAATTGAGGATATTTTTCAATGTGTGACACTTTTACTTAAATAGTAACCTGCGTAACCAAGAACGGGTCTGTGTCGCTATATCGGTTACATTATTGCAACCAGACCTGTCATACTTTCTATCATGATCGTAGTGACCTTCGTTTTAGAAATCATAGCCTGAAACCGTAAGTAAGATAATGGAATTAAATTGTATCCTAATTTCGAAAGAAAAAAGGATGGTCACCTATAAAACTTTAATGCGCAGCTAATTCCAACGTAAACTAACCGAAAAAAATACTTTGCTAGATATTAACGGAAGAAAATATCAATCGTGGAGCAAGGCAAGGCTACTATAATTTGTTAATTTTATACATAGAACTGAAAACTGGCATGCTTATTTGTATTCCTGAGAAAGAGAGAGGTTATGTACATAACTACTTATATACTTTTAGAACTTCCACTGAGTGGTAATAATTAAATTATATTGTTTAATCTTGAAAATTTTCATCAAATTACTTTCTGATAAATTAAAGAATTTAGGTATACATATCAACTTTTAATACAAATAAATCTATCGGCTTAGATAAATGTATAATCATATAATTTAAATGCCTAAATAAATCTCTAATCTAATGCACACAATATTTTACAGTGGAATTTATACCGGATATGACCTGATTTGTTTTATAAATGTATTAAAAATATAATTGAATTTTATGTTCTACAAGTAGCAAATCAACTATTTAACAAACTATTAAAAACCGTTATGAATTTCGTTAATTGAACTTTATGAGTTTGTACTTATAATTATTTAAGTATCGCACGTAAGGCAATTTCGGTTTTCGTGTGAAATAAATAGGTACTCGTACCTACTCTTATAGTTTCAGATCATACTCGTATAGCGGTAGCAAGGCCAGTACCAAGAAAATCGAAAACGATCGTTCGTTGAACGGATCGCGTACTTTTGCACCAAAAATCCTTCCTAATTGTCCCTCACGTGTTCGAATATTCGAGCTAAAACTCGTCAAAGTCGATTTTCATTAATTTAATTCACATATTCGAACAAGGGAGGCACAAATGGGAGAGATTTGTGGTGCAAAGTACGCGATCCGTTCAATGAACGATCGTTTTCGATTTTGCTGGTATCCTAAGCATAAAGCGTAGGAGTCTTTAAATAGAGAAACAGGTTTTCGGTGCAGACAGGTCGTTCGGGATATAGGTATAGGCAAAATTTTAAAAAATTATCAACCTGTGTCTATATGTGCTTACGCTCTCGTAGATTTACATCGGTTTATTATGTCTGCACTCACCCGTACCGACCTGCCTGCACAAGAAACCTGTTTCTCTAATAAACGTACCTACCCAAGTCGCAATCGTCATTTCACACCGGGTCGAAAAGCCGCTAATATGGTTTGACATTTCAGTTGTAGCGTCCCAGTGTGTCGATAACAAGTGTTGTTCAACACCTGTCCGGATGTTGATCCACATCGCCAACGTTCAGCCGTTGCAGAATGCACGTTGCACCAAACGATTGCCTGCGCGTGAATAATGCAAGAACAGCTCACCTTGCAAAGGATGTTACCAAATAACTTACGACACTATAATACTTGATTTGCTTTTTTTCGATGATTCTTTGTTTGGGGAATTGTTGGCGCTTATTTTGTTCTTGTAGCAAATGAGGCCTATGATGATAATTTTTAATGGTAGAAATCAATGGTAGAATCACATCAACTAGAGCGTGAACGCACTAGCGTCTGGCCGCTATGCGGCGTGCCGTTGCGGCATGTGATGTCAACGCACTGATTTGCGGCTAGCCGTCAACAGCGGCGCGCCGCATCCTCTCCATGCCCGGATCGGTTAACCACATCATCTATATCTACTCGTATATAATTATGTACTTATAATAAATCTGTAGATAGGTCAATTCTGTACATGAAATTGGGCACTGGCACAGCTACAGTACAATATTATAGAAGGACTGACGGTTGCGGCAGGCCGCAAATGAACTAACTGGAATACGGCGTGCCGCTAGTGCACTTAGTAAAACAAAGATACCGACGTCTGAAAATTTATGAAAATCTGTAATATTTCCGCAGGTATAGGTATTACTTAAATCATTATTTCATTACATACTGCGTATGTGCGCTAGCAACTGTGAAATATAGAAAAGAAAGAGATTAATACTTAGCTCATACCTATGAAAGTAACACTGTGCTTACTTACGTATATACTTATGTCTATAAAGCCGTGCATTGCGAAAAACAACATTGTTGTTGTCTAAAACCTTTTAAATCCATTACTAACTTTCAAGGTAGATGTCAGATCTGTCGTGCGATTAAAGGTGTAATTAATTTCTAATGAAACAAACACATTTACACTTTAATGTGCTTTACTTCAGCAGTTTTGTGTCTTTTTTAATTACAGGAATTCCACAGAAAGAAGTCCTCAGGGCAGAATTGAAATAATACTGATCAACCTCATTTTATCTGTTTTTTCTGTCTGGGTGTCTATAAACAATTGACATTATCTCTGATTTCACTCTAAATGCAGAAAAGTCCATATATTTATAAAAATATATGGGCTGGATTTACTCTTTAGACCTAATTAATACCCAAGTCGACCTAGTCTTCTAATCACGCAACTATTGCACAATTAGAACAAACGTTGTTAACAGAACATACGTTCATATTATAATTACAAAGGTAAAGAGAGTTAAACGTATCGTATACCTATTAGTGTATCTGAATTATTATATTGCTTTACCAGACTCGTAAACTCAACAACCAATTATCCTATGTTTTAAGATTGTAGCCAAAAATGTTACATTGAACAATGTGTCAACAATATTTATTACACTAAATTGGAACTATTAAGGAAAATCCTCTCAAAACCTTACCCAATCAACCTTCAACATCCGCTTTCACAAGCTCGCAATTTCATCACACATTTTCCTATACGAAGAAAGAGTAAGAGTATGCCAGTTATTACGTTTCGATTCAGGGAAATACGCGATTAATCAGAAACTAGCACATTGGCCGGCCGTGACTCCGGCGGACGGTCACGACACAAGAGAGCGTTTAATTAAGTATTCATTATGAAATAAAAAAACGACAGTCTTAGTAGATATTACAAGTTTTTAAGTTTTCCTCTTGCCGCTTAAATCTAAAGGGCTTTGCTATCGAGACATCTTAAAAATCTGTCAGTGAATGTAATGACAATATAAATGATTATTTCCTGTTCCTTTGTTTATAAATAAATTACAAAACAAAAAAAGGAAGTCAACTTCCGCTCAAGCATTTAGCTTATAATTTTAACATTAATATTCTTATGGAGGGTTATAAAGGATAGAATATGATGCAAAAAAAAACCCTCGTGTTTTTATCGCTTGTCATCTCAAACTAGACAAGCATGAAATCGATTTAACTAAGATGAAAGCTTTATCTTTAGACTCACCTTTCTGTATAAGCAAGACGAGAATACGCCTATTCATGTGGAACATAGTATATTAATATTTGCTGAGGTCTGGTTGTGCAATTATGCCAAAGACAAAGTAAATATATCTGATAGCGGTATATTTGTTTTATGTTACTTGAGGAGACAAATTTAGTAGATAGGGTGAAAGCTATATACAATGTGTACCTTTACGTATCTCATTCCATTCACTTTGAGAGCCACAAAGGTATTTTCATTTGTATTCAAACTATTTGTTTTATAATTTGTTTGCGGCAAAGTTTTGAGCGTGGCTCTAAATATTCTTGTATGAAAATTAACATCTTTACAAAAGCTTATTCGTCGTTTTTTTTATTGTTATGGCGTAACTTCTGAACTCTTTACATTTGAATGGAAATAAATTCCACCCAAGAAAGCTTACCTATGTTATTTACTCTCATATTCAAGTTAAAAATACGGCAGTTTGCTACACGAACGACGTCTTTAAGACGAGATTTTCGTTTCATAGAGAAGAGATATTACCAGGAACTGTGGTCAGTTCAGAATCAGAATCTCTGCTCTCAAGTACCAACTTGTAAGGTTCCAGTGGCAGTTGGCAAATTATGGTGTTTTAAGGGATATGTAGGTACTAGAGAGGTTTCAGACTATACTTAGTTGTTATATGTATTTCATTTTAAAATTATACATAACATACTTTTATGAAGAAAAAAAAAGAATTTAATGAAAATATTTCTACATTTTAATAGATAAGAATATGCCTCCTAAATGTCCCCTGTTATCCCATTAATCTGATGGCAAAGGTCATTAATCTTAGAAAGGTTAACTGACGTTTTGAGCCGGTTTGCCGCTTAATAATAAATGGAATTAGGTACGCATAAATGCACAATTTCTAACTTATACCGCATTCTGAGGGTTCAGCGAAGGAGTTGTGCCATCCAAAATTATGTATAGGGCCATTATAATTTCAAGACCTTCGTTTCAGTACAGGGATCTCGAGGCAAATTAATTCTCCTAAAACCGCCTCTGTGTGCATAATTAAGTATATTTCTTAGCGTGTACTAATAGGATTTTCTGTATGTATAATAATTATGATGAAATACTTAGTATCTAAAGCCGCATGCTTTAAGTTACTTTTATTTTTTCCCTTCTTTGAAGGTATTCTTCAGCTTTATCTTTCGAATTTCGTTAATACAAAGTAATGTACCTACGTATGTAATATATTTCTTCATACTTGTAGCTTTGTATGATCATATCTTATCCCATATAAATATATCCGCTGAGATTATATCTTCATAACAATCACGGTTGACCATTACGTTGATCAATTTGCTATATCGTAATAAATATAGCATGGAATCTTTCAATTTCGAGGCCACTCGATTATGGTTTTATCAGTATCTACAAATAACTAGCTCTTGATCGTTAATCCCTGTTGAAATAATATTTATGACAAATATCGGCTGATCCCATAACGCCAGCGAAGTCAAGTAAGCCCTAGTCGACTCTTACGACCCCCACGGTGAAAGAAACGCATTGTATTATTTTCCGTCACCGCACGGTTTATATCCTCGGACAGTTGACGACACGATTACAGTTACCTCTGCCGTCAACGTGCTCTTCGTGTGTGAGCCCTAACATGGCGACGCTCATCTGTAACGGCGATATTTCACAATATTAATAAAAGCATGGGCGATAAATCAGAGAAATGTCTGACGGTCTCTCCACGTGGGTGGTCGCGGCGCACCCCTCGATCCCTATGCGACGGGAAAGTTCGCGGATGTGAAAGGCCCTTGTTGTTTTTAAATAACGTGTTCTGTCGGGTCCCTAAATACTGACGTTGTTTTCGTGAGGAAATAACCCGGCAGATTTAACAACTATAAAACTTTTCTAAATATATTGGCAACTACAGGCAATCTGACTAGCCAAATAAATAGAAAAGCGCAATTGGATTCGATTAGACAGCTATCATATAATTGTCAGTATTGTATGATAGTTAAGGCTGATAAATATCGCATAATAATATATTGAAAACCCGGTCTCTAAGAAGAATTCTTGAAATCGATCCGGGGTTTAAATTTGATATTATGATGTTTTACTTGCTGTGCGATTCTTACGGCACATAAGACCTTTTATTTGTAAATGAATAACAATTTCACCTTACCAAAAATAGAAACAAAGATGCAATCTGCAAACACGTTATTATTGTGTAATATTAGACCTTGTAAAATTAGATGGAGGTGAACTAGTCTATTAAGTGGTCATTATTCTATTTTTGGCTATTTTAGTAGACTAGTTTGCCTTATTAAGATGATCATAAATACTAACTACCATAGACATTGAGCGTCACGGCTGTGACCGACAAACTAGTTTTCCCTATTGTGACTAGTTTCAGTTTCATATAAGTAACGAAATTTCAGCCCCTTCATGTGTTGTAGGTATATTTTTAAATCAACCAATTGGACATATTGGGAAACGCCATTCAGCATCCAATAACGCTTTCAATCATAGGTTTCAGTTATTAAAATCGGTCAATTAATGAATTCAATTGTATCAAGGTGTATGCACACAATACTTAAACAATATTGATACAATGGAATTCATGAACAATTTGCCAAACGTTTTTGCCTTTTTACAAACGTGTTTATTTTGTAAACTGACGACGCCTTTTGTAGATGGATATCTACAAAAGGAGGATCTATCTCTTAGTAGGATTACTATCCTACGAATTATAGAATTAGCTTGAGAAATATAAACCAACTAAAAAGGGTCGTTATTTTTCTTATAGTTTGTATATGTATTTATTTACAAAAAAAAGTATGTTTATCAGTTGTCTAGTACCCCACGCAAAATAGGCGCTCAGACGTCGAGTTGCGGAAAACGGCCCGATCAAACTAACTACTAGCTTGAGTTATTTATTTATTGATACCTTTTTTTTAATTCTCAATGGGTTTGCACTAAACTACAATTCGCCTGATCGTATGCGATATTGTAGTCTACGATGGAACGTGCTCATCCACCAAAAACCGGTTCACTCCCGCCTTAACATCGGAAGATCTCGGGGAACAAGGAGTCCGGCAAAGAGATCCATAGTTTAGCCGTTTTATATATTGGTACATCATATAGGTATGTAGGTACATAACGCTCTTCATGAACCGAGCGTTTATGGCTGTCAAAAAGCATTCTTGCGTCCACAACCCATTTGCGGGTGTTGCATATTTTATATCAGTTGAAAGCTAAGTGAGCAAAGCACACGCAATACATAAATTATCTGCATAATTTGAAGTGATTTTCGTTTCAAATATTTTAATGCATATATTGCCGTGTTATTTTATGGAAGCAGGAAGCACATGAATTAGGTAGGCACTCTAGTTTCAAAATTAGTGGCGTCCTAGATTAGTTGACTAGATACTCGTATGTGCTAATGGTCTGGCATAATTCAAAAGATTGCACACTAGAGTATGAAGGAGGTGCTCGGTCCACCGCAGAATCCCCCGGGTAGGATTCGAGCTTATTTGGAATTAACCCCTACCCGAAATCACTAGCGTGATGACGTCACACGTAAATGCTATCTAAGTATGAGAACATATACGCCTTTGTGTGTCAACTTTAGTGTCAATTACAATAATACCAATAGGGATGTCGCAATCAATTTTAAAATATAGTAAGGGAAGTAACAACAACAACGGGTAAAACATAGTTAAGGAGGACATCGTATAATGGCAATGCACTTACTTTAATTTCTTAAACAGGTTAATATTCAGTAAATTATGGGGCATAACATAGGCAAAATATGTGACCACATACATTTTCCTAAGCCACTTAAATTATACGATTTTTACGGTATATAAAATATAACTATTGACTTGACAGTTCACACTTTGAATACAATGGACATCATAAATGAAAATTATGGTTGGGGCATAATATATTATAATAATAAATAATTTTAGAATGGACAATTTAGATTACAACACTTTCATCAAAACATGACGTACAAATCGGTATATTAGATATCCTTTCCCTTCTTTATTTTGAAGATAATGTATTATTCATAGGATAGGACATTATTCTGTTACTTTGTGGGATAAAATTTCCGACTTGTTGTAGTGTGATTGACAGGATCCAATGGGCCTTAGACAGGCATAAACGGCTATGAGGAAAACGGAACGCTTCCCAATAATACCTTCCAGATGACTTGCCTTTATGGAATTGGCTACAGTGGTCATTATCCAGTCGTATCTATATTTTTCAGTGCAACCCTTTTTTACAATTTAACCCAAAACACGCTGGGCCACAAATCACAGTCTAAGCTGAAGCTTGTACCAACTATGGCGACTAGACAACTGATAAACTTACTTAGATACTTTGTTTCTGTTTGTAAATAAGTACCTGTTCACGCAAACAAATGTTTGACTGTTCAGGGATCGAACCCACAACCCTTGGCTCAGAAGGCAGAAATCACTACCTAATGAGGCATCAGGCCAATTGTCAAGTCTTTCAAATGCTTACCTTTCATTGTTTCAGTGTTTGATGCGTCCGGTCAATATAACCCCAACATGCTGTTCGGGAATGAGTTCTGGTTGGGCTCACTGATGGAGTGCCGGGATCTGCAGCTCGGCCAGTACTACGACCAGATCCCGCCTTTCCCCACCGGTTTTCATGTTATAAAGATCAACCTTACCGTGGATGGGGATCACATACCACAGGTATTTCTCCCCAATATATACGTAAACAAAATAAGAAAACAGAATAAATTATAATCTTGAAAAAAACCATGGTTGTTGAAAATTAATTAGAAAAGGCTTTCTACTAATTTTTCTTTTATTTTTGATATAAGTACCTTTATAATTTATGTAATGTAACGAGACACTATAAACGTAATATACATATATTCAAATAAAATTTTCTAGAAAATCCGTCAGGGACTGCGATCAACATTTAAAATTTTAACATACATAAATAAGTGTAGCAATAAAAAAATATATAAATTCAATATTCACGATGCTGTAAAACACCAATCAGACAAAAAACCGCATCAAAATCAGGCTTGTAGTGTTGGAAATAAATAGCAACATTAATTTGTCTAAACAGCCTCTTAGCCCAAACGCATCTTTTCATTCCGTCACTGGTTAAATATTGTATAACAATAACTGTTACCTCGTGTGTCTTAATCCTTTTGTTTAAACTGTCACTAAAGCTGTATCACATCAATAAAGTACGTAGAACGAATAATTTAAGACTACTACGTTGTGCCAGAGTGCTACACGTCGGGCGCCAGATTAAGTTCCACTACAAAACCATGCTTGCGCTTAATTATTCTGCACCAGTTCTTCAAAAATAACATATTTTATATTAGTTGTGGCTTAAATTTCAGACCAAATGTCAAGGAATCTTTAATATAAAAGTTTGAATGATACGTAGGTCGTCGCGCAACTTGTCGATATGAACTTCGACTGAAAGTTTAATCTTTGTCGCTGTCCAAAACATACAGTTCGCCGAAGTTACTCATTGTGAAGCGATCGACGTTATTACGACATCCTAGTACACTTACTTTGACAGAGTACTCTTGTTCCGAATCTTTGAAACTCTCAAGTTTGGTAATGCGAGCGATTTGATTACATGTTTTGAAAACTAGGTATGCTTTTTATGACATCGTTTATTTATTTATTTGTAACTGCCTTTTGAACCAAGAGCCGTGTGTTCGATTCTCACCAAGGGCAAACGTTCATGTGATGATTATATGTGTTTATTATGTGTCTGGTTGTTAATTTTGCATTTTAAGAGGGGTAGCGAATCTTCGAATTGAGCTGCCCGTCCGGGGAAGGACCCCCACCCTATAGAATACCGCAGCCAAATGACCTCCGGGTCTTGTTTCTGCCGGTGAGTAGGGTTTCCGGAGCTCGCTCGTAACTGACCAGTCACTTGCCAGTTGTCACAGCGACTTGGGCTGCTCTTTCGCTTTCCATCAGGCGTAGGGAAGCCATTATGTCGAGCTACTATATAAAAAATTAAGTATTGGTGGCTCAAGCTACTTACCTATTTTGGGATTGGGTCAATGTACCGGTATGTGATATGGTTTGATATTTATAGAAATACAATATGTTAATTTTACACTTGAGCAAACGAAATGTGCGGAAATTATGGAAAAAATATCAAAACAAAATTACTTCAAAAAGTAAGAGTCATAACTCTGTCACAGTGTCAAATTCATCCATCCTACTAATATTATAAACGCGAAAGTTTGTTTGGATGGATAGATGGATGGATGTTTGTTCCACTTTCACGCAGAAACTACTGAACAGATTTTAATGAAACTTTACAGGAATATAGTTTGTACATCAGATTAACACATAGGCTATATTTTATACGAATATTTACGCGGGCAGAGCCGCGAGCAACAGCTAGTTTTAATAATATACACGAATACTAACTAAGTATTATAACTAATAAAATACTATTCAGCTGATATCTAGACTGTAAAATCATTGTTAAAAAAAATAAATTACTTAATTCAGAGCTGTGAAACAACATAAAAACAAAGCCAAGCAGTGGATACAATGTGGGAATAAATACTGGCCAGTACATATTTCGCGCGACGCGCAGCATAAGTAATTATAAAACTTTATTTCTAGTCTGTGGTTACAATGTAAGAGCAGGAAAATTTTATTCGATAGTCGATTGTTTGTTACATATTTTATTTGTTTTGAACTAAATTATTTGCAATGGTTTTGTAAATATCTGCATAATCTATTTAAAATTAGTTCGAAAAATTGCTTAACTTTGAATTTCCTACGAAATTTAACACACGTTATCAGCTAACCGTGAGTGCAATGGATTTAATAGTGGAAAGGAAGATTTACGGCGGCATCGACGGGATTACCATACAAGCTTCTAGGTGCGATAAAAGTTTGCTACTTTTATCACTTTCTGAGTGTGTGAGCAAGTTGTGGAGGTAACCACCGATAACCGTAAATTCCAGAAATGTTTAGAGATTTTGTTTGGCTTAATCGATATTATGTGTAAGTGCGCCATCGCATTTTACTGGAAGAAATGTATGTACTTAGAGCTAGGTTTCATAATATTTTTTTGTTAATGACTTCATTAATTCTTCACACTGGTTCGTAACTGGTTTTGTCATGGCATTTAAAATAGTGGTAAAAATAGCAGATACATTTTATGTTAGGAGTATATTTTCTATTTTAAAATGTTTAATATTTTCTTTTAAAGTTTTCATTCGTAGGAGATAATCCTTTCGATGTTAAATGTTCTCTACTTATTTTAAAGCAGCTTTTGTAGCGTTGTCACTCGTGTTCAAGATGTCTAAATTTTATTTTTATTTCTCGGACATAGAACTTTTTTTTGGACGAAAGGTATGTCGTTTTATATTATAGTACCTACCTCAGACCAACGTATGATGAAATGGTGACCCACTTGATGAAAAAGTTAGGCAGGCAAAGTATCTCAACTAATATAGGTACGTAGCTACTATTTCTAGTTACTTATGCCTTTACGACGCCGCATTGTCTAGGGGTGAGAGCCTTCCGCTCCCCCAACAGTCCGGTGATGATGACAAGGCCGGCCTGGCCATCATCGTAGTCATTTAGAAAAAAAAAAGCGCCACATTGAAGCGCCGCAAGGGAATAGTATGCACATTATAATGTTTAATGTTAGATTAATAATTATTGTCAAATCGCAATGTATAGACGGCTACACAAAACCCTGTCTGTGAAATTTCCCTAAATATTTTTTAATTATATGTTTAGTTACTGTGGCATAATTATTTAATTAAATGTTAAAGTAACTTGATGTGCGGCCGTGTGTACTTGTACCATACAGATATCATGCAGTTCAAGAACGCACCATGTGCCGTACTCTGACGTGTATGTCTTTCCCCAGGGCCGGTCGATCTTCGTAGGCGAGTGTCGCACCATGTGCCCTACTCTAACGTGTATGTCTTTCCCCAGGGCCGGTCAATCTTCGTAGGCGAGTGTCGCACCATGTGCCGTACTCTAACGTGTATGTCTTTCCCCAGGGCCGGTCAATCTTCGTAGGCGAGTGTCGCACCATGTGCCGTACTCTAACGTGTATGTCTTTCCCCAGGGCCGGTCAATCTTCGTAGGCGAGTGTCGCACCATGTGCCCTACTCTAACGTGTATGTCTTTCCCCAGGGCCGGTCAATCTTCGTAGGCGAGTGTCGCACCATGTGCCGTACTCTAACGTGTATGTCTTTCCCCAGGGCCGGTCAATCTTCGTAGGCGAGTGTCGCACCATGTGCCGTACTCTAACGTGTATGTCTTTCCCCAGGGCCGGTCAATCTTCGTAGGCGAGTGTCGCACCATGTGCCGTACTCTAACGTGTATGTCTTTCCCCAGGGCCGGTCAATCTTCGTAGGCGAGTGTCGCACCATGTGCCGTACTCTAACGTGTATGTCTTTCCCCAGGGCCGGTCAATCTTCGTAGGCGAGTGTCGCACCATGTGCCGTACTCTAACGTGTATGTCTTTCCCCAGGGCCGGTCAATCTTCGTAGGCGAGTGTCGCACCATGTGCCGTACTCTAACGTGTATGTCTTTCCCCAGGGCCGGTCAATCTTCGTAGGCGAGTGCCTGCCGTCGTCGTGCGGCGTGTCCGCCATAGAGTCGATCCTGAAGGCTGAGGAGTCGCTGGCCACGGCGCGCGCCGCCGCTTCCGGCCTCGCGGCCGACCTGCGCACGATCACCGTGCGGCCCGTGCCTGGCGCTTACGATCTTTATGCTGACCGCAAGTTCCAAATACTCGCGTATGTATTTCATATAATAGTCAAATAAGGGGGTCCGTCGTTCGATCCCCGCTGGCGAGGACCTGCGCCGCATCGTCTCTTAGCTAGATAGGGAAGGGTCCCTGCCCTGCAACTGGTTCTTGCTGGGAGGGCTCAGTAGCGCCCTAAGCCGAGGTCCGAGCCCCACTTAGGGGCACCCTTAGCTGTGTTGCTTAACTTACCTAGGGGTAAGAGTCTTCCGCTCCCCCAACAGTCCGGTGATGATGACAAGGCCGGCTTGGCTATCATCGTAGTCATTTAGAAAAAAAAAGGATGAGAGTCTTCCGCTCCCCTGCAGTCTGAAGACGATGACAAGACCGCCTTGGCCATCATCGTAGTTATTAAGGAAAAACAACGTATAGTTACAGTATAATAACAACATAAAATCAGAACAAAATAATGCAACGAACAAATATGCTCCGCCTTGGCATTTTGCTGCTACAACATTACATCCTACGGCCGTGGCTTCGCTGGTAATCTGGTAATTTAATTTATTAGTGACGTCACATGGTTCACACATATATAGATTGGTACACGCATAAATAGGCTCAATGAATGGAATAAGGTTTTAACTTTTCCTCATGCCAACGTGCAACGCCAGTACACGTACGACATACGAGTACCTACTTACAAGAAAGTCAAAATAAACGGTTATGATTCCAATACTGTAGGTATTATTATATTAGTAGGTATCTAGCAAGACACGCCAGTGAGGCCAAACCTGTTTCAGATGACCTATCAGCCTTTGAATCACTATGCAATGGGAAGATGCAGCATACGCTAATGCAACACTCCTATAATGCCTGATGTAAGTTACGTAAATCGATTGTGGTGTAAGAAACAACGACTTTGACCTAGACCATGCAAGCACTTGCCAAGTGACCATGCAAACTTGACTGTTAGTTTTGTTTTGCTTGCAAAACAAAACTAATTAATCTCGCACTGTCCATTGTATTTTCTTTATATTACAGTGATTATTATTCTCTAATTAAGACTTTGAAACTAAATGGTTACGTAAAGCCTTAATATCTACGAGGGAAGAAATATAGCGCAACTTTCATTTGCACTAAATGCGCGCCAGCTGCGAACGACGCGATGAATCATTCAACCGCACTTCACAGACAAAAATTGCCACATCTACTAACGAAAACGCCCTTACAGGGGATATATTTTTTATTAATTGTCGTTAAGTATTATTGCAAAGATTAACCAGAAACATAACTCCTTCCAAAGTCGTTCACCAAAATGTTAAATTCCAACAAAATTAATTACAAAATCATGTCAAGATCATGCCGTATAGTATAGGTACTTGAAAGTAATCGTGATGTCAATTGTTTATGAATGAGTTATTATTACGTATCATTGATCATGCAAATGTTTTAAATGTTTTTCTTAAAGTATTCAGTACAGATAGCAAGAGCATCTGATAGTCAACTCAAGGCAGCTGTAATGTAAATTTGACAACCTGCCCTATTAATGTAGGTAAATTTATCAATTAGTGCAGTTAAATGTTCGTTTCTTTAGGTTTCAAAACGTAGTAAACGCTAGATTCCCTGTTGGCCATTATGAGCATGCGGTCCTAGTAAAAAGGCAATGTTAAACACATGTTAGACTTAATATTCGGTAAGTACATTACGGGTAGTACGCAAACAGAATAAAGCTAACGGTATTTCAGTTCATCTAGTAATAGAAAAACAAGTGTTCTTTTACGTTTATAAGATTAAGGTATAATAATTCTATACACACAAGTACATAATTTCATTTATAGGGAGAAGATGTGCAATGTACAAGAAAATGTCTATTATATGAAATTTTAAGAGAACTGTATGCCGTAAAGAATATCTAAAAATTAAACCGACTTCAAAAAAACACAAACGACCAAAACTAAAAAGCGATAAATAACGTAAGTAATTCTTAATACATAATTATTTAAATATTACAATTATCACTTATTTTTGAAGTCGGTGCCAGCCTCTCGGTAGCTAACGTAGACTGTTGTAGGTATGACGCGCGCGGCCGGCAAATCCACACGACTATATACATTTATTTGTTTGACTGGCACCGACTTCAAAAATAAGTGATAATTGTAATATTTAAATAATTATGTATTAAGAATTACTTACGTTATTTATCGCTTTTTAGTTTTGGTCGTTTGTGTTTTTTTGAAGTCGGTTTAATTTTTTTTTAAAAAATAATTTTATTTCTCTATTTTTAGTTGCGTTAATGTGCTGTGACCTTGAATAAAGGCTAATTAATGTCCTTAAGAGTTTTACATAGGAATGAAAAATTTTGCTTTAAGTCAAGTGAAGATTTTGCGATCTAGAATCAAGCATATCACTTACCAAATCACCTGCCCTATTAGCCCTGCATAAGTACATACTACTACCTAGTTTAATATCGACCAATGTCAGTACTGTCCCCTAACTCCTAACCGTTAAGGAGTTCTGTGGCTTCATCATCAGCACCAGATGTTGACGCCCGGAAGCATATACCTGAGTAAAATATGATTACGTAACAAAAACACCATACGAGCATACAATTTTCGGTTGTTGTCCTCAATTTCTCCAGGATCCCATCATCAGGTCCTGACTTGGTGATAATGGGACCACCTCGGAAGTGTCCTCTATCGAACTGTCGAAAAATTTTTGAAATCCATCCATAATTGACGGAAATATCGGTGAACATACATAAAAAAAAAAAAAAATATTATACATACAGACGAATTGAGAACCTCCTCCTTTTTTCGAAGTCGGTTAAAAAGGGAAACATTTTATGCTTGTAAAACTGTAGGCTTATCTTTATTGTACGTCATAGTCGATGTTATTCTTTGAACAATGATATTTTATTAGAGTGCAGCATTCATCAGTATTTAAAGAATACTTATATATTTCTTTCTCCATTCGCTAATGACACTTGAATGAAGAATGGGTAAGCCGGCTTTGTACGCATGGGATACGGGCATTCACGTAACAACACTGATCCTCTTTTGTATTCAATGGTAATTGAATCTGCATGTCAAGTGAATGTATTTGAGTGATTTATGGAAAATGGAAATCGCGTATAAATGGACTACATTGTTCACAAAACAGTGGCTTCTTATTTTAAATTAAGCAAATGTGTGGCGGTTTAAATCGAGATAACCATGTTAAGTGTTGGTAATAAGAATTAATATGTTCCACACTATTCCCATTTGCATACTCCATTTGAGAGTTTCAAACATTTTGGTCTCTGTCGTGCCCGCATTACACTAACGTTACCTAAGTCCCAACACAAACAATTTCATTGCCAGTGTTACATTTTTCTCCTACGTATATTTTTCAGGAAGGAAATGTGATTTTAGTGAAGATTTATTAAGAAGCGCGAGCATTACAACATGTTCTGGCTTCACGTAAGACGCGGGCGGAGTTAAAATGAATGTATAAAGTTGCGGTTACTTTGCTTTAATGAATTTCAATTTTTTATCAATGTTATGCTAGATTTTGTTTAGGGTTGTTGTTCGACTAATATGACCAGCAAAATAGTAGGTATACAGAATGAAGATATTTTATTTTTCTCAGGAAAAAGTTTTCGTAACTATTGTTTCATTCCTTTATTTGATTTCTAAATCATCATCTATATTGGGCTATTTTAAAAGGGGTTTTAATATAGGATTTGCCAAGCTTTCATTGGCTGTAGGTATTAATATGCAGAGTTACAATTACTACCTATCAGTCAATAAGTACCTAGATACATTACTATAGTATACCTACGTTTAGCAATTTAATATTCTCACATAGTAAAGTTAAATTTATTATGTTCTTATGAAACTTTTACGTGATTGCTCAGATTTACATATTAAGAAAGTACTTTAACTTTTAAGGATATAAAGTCGTGGTTATAAAGTAAGGTTTCTAATGCAATATATTTGTAAGATGTTCTTAAGTATAGGCAAGGTTGCCATATATTTATGCACGACAGAAGTAAAGTTTATGTTTTCTTGCATCAACCGGTACTATTCGCACAAAATAGGTAGGCATACGTTACGCACCAAACATGAGGCAACTTAATAGGACGCATTGAAGAAGTTGGTGAGGGGAACATCGGTCCAGTGGCAATTTATCTGCTAAGCGCAGGTGTTAAAAGGCTTTGTCTGTATTTACCAGTATTTACATATTGATGACGAGAACTGTCTGGGAATAGGGCTATGTGTACCTAATTCGCTTACCATTCTCATCGAAGCTTCTCATTCTACAATATATAGTTCTGATTAGGAGTTCACTTAAATAGGTACTATTTGCTGAGGATACACCCAAGTTAAAGAAAATTCGAATTTGAAACTTCTTGAAGTAGAGTAAAAGTAGGTTTGTGTATGCAGTGCACTCAGAAAATGGTAGATACTAAAAACATAAATTATGAAATTCTAATAAAACTTGTTAGTCGTTAAAAGCGTTACTGTATGAAATATTTTATGAATAAATATTATATGCCTTCGTGTAACAACAGTTTTACGGTCAGTTAAGCTGCAAAAGTGTCGCATACTTATTTGCATATGTTTACATTGCAGTCGTTAAAGCTTTTAATTTACATGTTAATGGACTAAATAATATTATAATATTGCATATGCTGAGTACATTACTGTTCCTATCGATTATCACGGCTGAGGAAACTTTAGTGGAATAAATTTATTAGTACAGCAGCTTTTAAAATATTTTTTAGTCTTTTTTCAGTATTCTCTAAGTATAAAAAAATCGCGTGTAGGGTCGGTAAACCGCCTGTGATATCCCTGCTGCGATAACCGCTGAACTAAATTATAATTTTTGATTGTGTCTACTACAATTTTTTAGACGAAATTTTTTGGTCATGAAACCAACCGCTGGTTTTACCACGATTTGTGCCTTATCATGTTTATACTACAACTAGCTGTGCTCGCGACTTCGTCCGCGTGGAATACTTATTTTTCCCCGTTTTTTTTTTACATTTTCCATTATTTCTTCGCTCCTAATAGTCGTAGCGTGATGTTATATAGCCTAAAGCCTTCCTTGATAAATGGTCTATTCAACACAAAAAGAATTTTTCAATTCGGACCAGTAGTTCCTGAGATTAGCGCGTTCAAACAAACAAACAAACTCTTCAGCTTTATAATATTATATATTAATTATATATAATATATATATAGTTAAGATAATAAAGTATCTAAATTATAATGTCTTTTCATCACCAGGTCTGTGGTTGTGGTAGTGGTAGTCCTGATGATCGTGGCATCCTTCTACGAGGGTTACCTTGAGCGGAAATATCGGCTTTTGAATGGAGATGAAGATCTGGAGTTGGCGCATAGCGATACCGACCACAAAAATGTATGTTATTTTAATTAATACTTTAGTCTATTAAGTCAGTCAGTCGTAAATATTTAGAAGGTAAGGTATGATGAATTGCTGATGGTAATATATGTAAATAAATATTTACACGTGACACGCCAGATAATTCTTTTACTATGAGTGATTGGGGCGTCTCCCAGGACACCCAGCCTTAAGAAAATTTTAAAAAGTTAATATCCTAAGTTGACCCAACCGGGTATCAAAGCGGGATCGTTTGGATTGTAGCGCTTATGGCGAGAACGCTTAGCCATTGTGCCAACGAAGTCGTCTATACTTTTCGTTTTTAGTAGCAAACTCCAAGTTGCTATTCATAGCTGAAAGATCATTCAAGCTATCAGTCTGCTGCAAAATTGCAGTTCGCGTGCAGTTCATATTTGATTTTCGTTTTCGTAGAAAGAAACTATGCAAAGCGAACTGGAAATGGACTCTACAGTTTTAACATCCGAACTCACAGTACATTTATTGCTACTCCCGGTTGAGTTCGCTCCGAATGACTGTCGTTGGTTTGCAGGATCGATAAAGTCTTGCAATTTATACTTGCAAAACTGCAAATTCGCGTCCAAATGTTGTTCTCGGGTATATTTAAACATACAAGAACGTGGGTGTTAAATTAGCTGCTAGTATTGTTATGTAGCTAGAAAGTATAGTTGCAGTGTGGACGTTTCTAGCCTAAGCAAAAGCGATAAGCTGCCGAGAGACTGGTCTTAGGCATTTGGGTACTCCTAAAGGAGGATTACAGCGGCCGTAAGCCCCGCTGAAATGTTGTGCCGAGCTGTGATTAAATCCCGTTACGGACGCTCGCCTCTCGACAATATGTTAAGAGAGATTTAAAAGGCAGATTGTATGTACAGCATCGTACAATGAAACTTGAAAATTGTTTGTTTAAATTAGTATACAGATTCGGTTCAATAAAAACCAGTTTAAGGGGGAGAAATGTATCAGATTTTAAGTGTTGTAAAACTAGAGTTATATAGGCCGCTCCGTATAGACACGCCATATTTCTCTGTTCGGCCAAAATAGTTGACGAAGTATTAGAAATACTAATTGGTCACGACATTGAAAACTAGACGACCTTAACAATAGTTATCAACAACTAAATCTCAACTTATCCCTTAGTCGAAAGCTTACATTCGGACCTCTTGTCGCTGTTTAGGTTTTACCTAAAGCTGTATTTACCGAATACTTAACAATTAAAGTATCTAGAGCCCTTAGAAATATACTATTCCCTTCCCTTTCCATAGTTTTAAGATCACAAATAGAAATTTCTGATCCGTCGTAACAATATATGTCTTTATTACTCAACAGGATATCTTAAACTGTTAAAAACTAGATCTTTCTAAATACAATATTAGCGCATCAAATTGCTAATAGACTTAATTCTCACGCCACACTTCCCTCATTACACAACTACGTAGTACTACAAATTTTACGAAGACTCGCCAGTGCTAGGTCAATTGGACAATTCTATTGTTTAATAACTTAAAATAACGTGTGAATATTATTTGCAGCTTAATAACAATGTGCCACATGCCGATGGGAAGCCGAACGTCGTGGACAACAAAGACAAAGACCTTCGCCGGGAAACTTGTGGTAAGTCATATGAGGCGCGGTACACTCGCGCACACTACTTAGTTAATATTTGTCTACAACACACTATTATTCAATAACGAGACGCTCTTATATGGAAGGTATAAAGACTCAAATTAATATTACTTTCTTTAGTAATAACCATAAATCATGAAGAAACAATAGAGACTCACACAAAATGTTAAGTAACTGGCACCTTACCCCTTCTTTTTAATCATCTTCTACCCATAGGTTTTCTGGAAGACAGTGAAAGCGATAAGGCCGCCTATAAAACGAGGTACAGTTTTTTAAAGTAAACTGTTTGGTGTGCAATAAAGAATATCTATCTATTAGCTAGTAAAGAGGGTTGATCAATATCATAACGAAGCACTCCAGTTTGTAGGTAGGCTAAAAAAATTTTTAAGTTTTAAATTATGTTATTTCAACGGCTTTTACCCCGCAGCCTCGTTCAATAAACGTAAAATTCGAGTGCTGGGGGCAAACATCAAATTGAAATCTCAGGTCTGATCGTTTAAAAGCTTTATAGCGAGATAATAAAATATAAACCGAAGAATGCTAAAATACACAACTTTTTGATTTTCGATCTGATTGTCAGCTTAAGGAAATATTCAGATTCGAAATCAAAGAGGAAAGATAAACAAATCATAAAGAGTATGCGTTTAGAAAAAGGTAGACTAACGTGTATAAGTACCTACTGCCATATAACCGACAGTAATAAAATGATAGTGTTATAAAAGCACATGGATTGACACGCGCGTTCCTGCCTGTGCCGTAAAGGGGTGGGTAATAAAATCATGTTCAATACTAAATTCTATATTTATAGTGAACCTAACTCTAAAAAAATATTTAACGATGTGTTTTATCTATAACAGTACCTATACGTATTTCCTATTTAGAAAATATGACGGCGAGCACTTTCTTAGCAGGTAAACTCCGCAGGTACGTACACTATTTCACTTAGTTGGCAACTTCAGCCTCAGTCCCACGTGTATAGTAAGTATTAGCGAAATGGTTCAGTGAATAGTTTGTTCTCGGTCAACCCCGCAGCTTCTCGAAGTTTCCTTGCATGTTGAACTTCCCCGATGTTCATTTGCGGTTTTGTACTAGGTGCTTCATATAATAGTTTCCTCTGAGGTTATAACTTCAGTTTTCCTTTTATTGGCAATAAATAAGTTAATAACATCCTGACTATTATATAGGGCTTCTAACTCTGGACGATATTCTATGTTTAACTAATATAACTATTATTTTACTTAAAAAGTGTTAATGTTCCAACACCATAAATGTTGCTATACCCTTACAGGGTCTATGTTGTATTAGTTAGTAAGTATACCTTGTATGTACACTATCTATGAACATGGTGCAATAAATATATTCTATTCTATTCGATATCGAAATGAGTGCTAATAATTATGGATGAAAAGTGAGCTTCCTCTTCTAGAATCAATTGATTTATTTACAAAATGTCCTATCTACTGTTTTACAAATAAATACTTTTTATAAAGGTATCCGATCCAACCAATGTAGGAAACGATCCCTAATTGCTTGAGACATATTTATTTATACTAACCTATTGGCATAGGTTATAAGTAGACAATACAATTTTTATCAAGTTTCAATGTATCTATAATACCCATTAATCAATAGGTTCTCTCGACTCGATTTTAATTGCAATTATCAGGAATTCCTCAATCGAGATTAATTATGAATTAAATAATTAATTCATGAGATATCTTTGATCTTGGGAGAGCTTTGTCGTTGTGATATTTCGAATCGCGGGCGTACATCTGCTTTTAAGAAATAATTTAATATTGCTCTTTATTTGAACAATTATTTATTACTTATAGATTTCTTTATCTTATAAAAAGGCGATTATAAGTTTAATTATTCACGTGCCAATACGATTTCATAATAAATTCATAATTTAGGTACGTTTAATATTTGACATAACAAGTGTATATTAAAATACGTACAGTCTAGCAAACCTTTCGATTAAGTGCCCAATGCATTACATTACCCATTCTACATTATCCATCAAAATATTATGACGGAAGTGATTTAACTAATTACACGCATTTATTGGGTATTGTCCCCTAACAGGTGTGCTGGCCGAACTCCTGTTATCGTTCTCGATACTGTCGAACGGACGCGCAATCCTAAGTACACAAAGGCCCAGCGATGGAGCGCTCACGTGTCTGCACGGAATAAGGTACGCCCCTAATTGGGTTAAGGCAACTTTACTTGGAAAGCGCTAGATCTTACAAGTCAACGCTGTGTTTGTACTATATTGTTTTACTAGCGACGCCTGAGGATCGATTCGGTCGATTGAAGGCTGGATTACAGGTATTAATTTGTGGAGGGGCAGTAAAATAATGATAGGCCGAGAGAAATTTAAAGGTTATCAGGTCAACGGATTGCGGGGCATCCTACACTACTTTTACCTAAAAGCGGTGTCCACTCCAAGATAGATCGAGAAGAACGACTGGCAATGGCTAGACGTGGGATGCCCGGGATAGACAAATGCGGCGCGAATTAAAGTAGGCCTATGTTCATTGTTCAGCAATGGACGCACTAAGGCTCGGGGCTGTAGCTAGAATTTTAGATACCTAGAGCATTAATGGTACCGGTTAGGGCGAAACTAGCAAAGAATGCATTACTTTTTATTTTATTGTTGGGTGGTTTGGTTTAAATAGTTTAACTTGCTTTTTAGTATTTTTCATGCAATGTGATTTCAAGTTATGGTAATACCACACAATCTGGGGTGGGCCCCAGCTACAGTCGTTCCAAGGCATTAGGTACTAGTACTACTTATATGATAATGATTAGATTATCATTTAGGAATCAGTTCCATCACAATTTACAGTTTTCCGGAGAACATTTACCTACTATTTCTATCGTCATATATTAAATATACATGGGATTTCTCTCAGATTCTTATCCGTGCTGTGGGTGATCATGGTGCATACGTACCTGACGGTGTTCTACATCGGAGACAACAAGACCATGAGGGTGGTCACTGAGCGCAACTTCATGTACCAGTCCGTCGGAAACGCATCCTACTGTGTTGACACCTTCTTCTTCATTGGGTATGTCTACTATGTTAATTTGTTCAAATAAATTATATGCATGATGTACTCGTATAAAGTTTATGGTGAAAGGTCAAATATTGTATAAGTTAAAACAGTGAACATCAATCAAGGTGATGGCCTTCGAATAAATACCTTTGAAAGCGAATGTAATTCAAAAATATTAAAATAAGACGAATTCCTAATTGATTAATGATACTAATATTACAATAGATCTATTGCAGCAAGGTCACTAAATCACTATCTTTTTCAAATCAGCAAGAAATATATGTATGTAAATGACTGTCACTACACGCTATCACTATAAACACGTAAGAACTAAAAATTAAACAACCTTTGTTATGTGGGTCATAGCTTTTAACCATCTTTATTAGTCGTCATCCCCGTCTATAAACAAAGTTACACCTCAACTACTACTGAAATGCTAAATAATGTTACAATGTTTTAAGCTCTCAGCTCAGCCATAATTAAAATTTCCGCTGAAATTACTTCTTGGAAAATGTAAATTGTGAAATTTGCTAAAGTTAATCACTTTCAATGAAAAAGCGTATTTGCCTTTTATATCAAAAGCTGTAAAGCTTAATGTCTGTAATTGACACATATTTTAGGTTCTAGTATTCATTATTCAATAATAGGTTTTGGTATTAAGTACAAGTCACTTATCTATATTAAATCTTGTTGAAAGCACTTTAAGCGACGCCTTGAAGACAATGAATATTACATTAATAGACATTTGCTTCAGTAAATCATCCAAATGATAATTTTATTTAGATCAAAATTATTTTATTTGAAATATCTGCTAAACGAATATTTTAGTTATTGCTAAATGGGTAAACCTCTAAATAATTATTAACGATTATTAAAAACAATCATTAATTTTATTTCATTAGTTGATAAATAATTCCTGCAAAACATGTCATTAAATATATGTAATACGATCCTTCTACTCGTAGTTAGACATACATTCTACTTTTTCATTTTTATCACCAGATTGATCGAGGAAAATAAATGGACACTTTCCCTTAAAATATTACTTCCTAACACAAAATTATCGATGATAAGAGAAAGCTTTATCCATCTTGTAAAGTAGCCGATGAAAGTAAACAATAGCGAAGTAATTTTTTAATGGACGCTCAGCCATTAAATGAATAAACTCTCTAGACTAATTTACAAAATGTGTTTTGAGTATCTCGGGCGTCCAAATTCCGGCTTCATGACAGTTTTATGTTTTTTCCCACTGCGAACGCAGCCAGGGCACTGCTGGCTCGAGGCCCATAAAATTGCTCCCCTTCTAGATCAGTAGGTAATTGTGAAATTTACAATAAGCCGCCACGCAAGCGTCTTCACCCCACGCAGTGTGAAATACCTATTAAATAGATGCCTCTCTAAGAGTTCTCTCGGTTGATACGAGTAATAAAGAGAATAACATTTGAAATATATACGTAGGCTACAGTTCAATGTTTTATTGTATTGTTGAAACTGCTAAATAATTGACATTAATAAAAAAAAATACCTAAAAGAAAAACCTAAACTTAACTATTAAATAGAACGATTTGACAGATGATAAAAAATATAGACTACAATTCTGGCCATCTCAATAAGATTTAACTAATTTAACACATGTTTCAGCGGTCTGCTCGTGACAGTGCTATTCCTCAGAAGCGAGGACCGCAAGAACGAGCGAAGGATCAAGAAGGCCGAACAAGCCGACAAGCAGGAGCTTAACAAAAACCTGAACGGTTTCACCAACTCAGCCCTCTCCATATCAGTGATCAGCCAGCAATCCTTCAAGGAGGACCTCCTCGACATCAAACATAGCGTTTACACGAAGGGAGAGCTGCTGAGAATGGTGAAATCATTTTTCGTGTTGTTCTTGTACCGTGTGGTGAGGCTGACGCCGGCTTACGGCTTCGTGATCGGTATCACGGAAGTGTCCCTCAGGTACATTTACAACCAATCAGTATTCGACCCCGCCGTCCCCGACCACATCACCTGCGACCTCTTTTGGTGGCGCAACCTGCTCTACATCAACAACCTGTTCTCTCAGCGCGAGATGTGCATGGTGTGGTCCTGGTACATGGCGAACGACACGCAGTTCTATGTCGTTGGCATTATACTGTTATTAATCTCTGTGAAGTAAGTGAAATTCTTTTGCGAGCACGAAATTGCCTTGATTTTTTTCAATTACAATTCGTAATTACATAACCGCTTTGAAAAGTTGCTGTTCCAAGTTTCTAACGCTGCTTTTTCCTGAAAGCATGAGCTTGTAACATTAAATTGCTTTTTAATATAAAGTAATCTTGAAAGTAAAAAAAGATTTTCTTCTCAGACAACCTAAACTGGCGGGGATTTCTCTGGGCGTGGTGTTGTGTAGTTCATGGGCGACTACTATCTACATCTCGGTCTGGCATCAGTACAAAGCACGTATACAGGAGCCGTTCGAAATGTTTGACACGCTATACGATAAACCCTGGGCGAGAATCGGACCCTATTTAATTGGTAAGTAGATAATTTGCAAAGGCTTTACAGTAAGATATCGAAAGATAAAGATAATACTACTTACTGACTTGTCTGAATAAATCAACTGAAAAAAGGTATAGACGTACTCGTAAGCAGTTATTGGAAGGACATAGGTACTAAAAGGAGAAGCATAAAAATTTATGTAATTCAGGGCGAAACCATCTTAAATTCGACTGATAAAGATTTAAGTAGAACGCTGGCCGGCTGTGGGAGCTCTACGGAACCTTAAGTGCTCCCCGTTTTGTTACGATCTCCATCGATTTCGGGAGAAAAGCTGTAGTTTGGTTGTAAGTACATATCGGATATCCCTTTGGTAGGTCAGAGCCTGCTATAAAGGGGCCCCGCAAAAAGTGAATGGGTCCGCCAACAATTCGATAACTTGACGCGGCTCCCCATTCACTCGAGATATCTTTTTGAAGTTAGGACCTGTTTATCTGCGAAACGGAACGGGACTAAATGAATTCTGCGATATTTCATTGTTATCTGAACTGCTGTCGCTTTGAGAATATTTGCCTAAATAAACACTCGATTTAGATTTTCATAACGATGGAACTTTCTTATCAGTCCCTTCTGGAAGTCCAAATGCACCGAATATTTATAAATATACTTAGGTACTTATATGAACCAGATAATAACGGTTAAGTTTCAAAGAATTTGACAGAATATCTTATTTAGTAGTAAAGATGAAAAAACAACTGTTATTCATGTATAGGCTTGTTATTGCCATGTATTTTTTCTGTATTAAACTCGTCTTCGGTATTGATGTCGTATGCCCTACAGTAAATTGAAAATAATTACGACGTTACAGAAGCTAATAAAATTCAATAAGCGTAGTATAACACGTTACCCAAAGGGACTATCGCACTAACTTCCAATAAACTGGAAAGGCAACTGAAATAAATCGTTAACAAAGTTCTCCTCTACCTTTCAGTTAAACCGTAGCCTTAGTACTACATAGTTTAAAACTGTAGTTCAAAGAATATGTTACACTGTACAAAGTGTAAAGATATTAAAATTAAACCTTTTTGTAGAACATAATATTTTTTGTAGCGAGTATATTATGTAACTTTTATGACATAAAAAATAATTGTGGTCCAAAATTGTCCAATAACGTAAACCGTATTACGTGTGTGATTTTAATTACACAATCTGTTCGCAACAATAATCGGGCCACATTGACTGATCAATTTAATCACCATACACAATCAACTACCGTTAACACAATCAACATAAGCGTGATTGCATGTTCCCACGCTTGTTAACAAAACCAAATATTTGAAAACGATTACCATTATTTACCCAAATTATCCGATCTCATCAGGCGTAGATACAATTATTATTTTTTAGTCAAAGTTTTTTATAATGACGTAATTTGAGGTACAATATCGGTTTATTGTATTCAATTACATCGTTATCACTCATATAACAATAAAAGGTTATTTTCGTCAAATTGATCATTTTGAGAATATTTGCCTAAATAAACACTCGATTTAGATTTTCATAACGATTTACTTGTGTATTTACAGGTATGATGGTCGGCTGGTTCCTCCACAAGTCCAAATGCAAGGTCCGCATCCCGTACTGGCTGGTGACGCTGGGCTGGCTGGGCGCCCTGGCCATCATTGGCAGCCTGATCTTCGGCATGGTGGACGGCTACTTCGAAGTCTGGCCCACGGCCTTCTACGTCAGCGTCGGACATACCGGTAATTACAATACCTATTTACCTACTTTGCAAGAGAGATTATTAATAGCTGCACTAATATTAATACTTAAAACATATTTAGTGCGTGTGAGCGGGCTACCTTGACATGCTTTGTTTAGGTTTGAAGCCAGATAGGTTATTAAATTAAATACTTGCGCCACACCTCTCACAGATACTAATGAGTATTTTAAATGCACACGTACTCAAATATTTCAACATTTGAAGTCTAGAATGACTGAGTAGTTTTGTATCTTAGGTATGATCTTTTGTGAAAGCCTAAGCTATAGCAATGTATCAAGGATAGTGCAAGACTTATACAACGTTAATTCAGACAGCAAGCTATTCAAATTTGAACATACGAATAATCGGAGCGGTTCCAATTCAATACGCGTTCTGAATGTGTTTTCTAACATTCGTTTCAAAGAGAAGTCGTAATCTAATGAAGTTGTTAAGCTAGAAGTTGACACATTGTATTTGTTTTAATGTATGATGTGATATTCTTGATACTTTTCTGTGCCTAAATATCATAATCAAAAAACAAACGAATATATACCAAATCTCAGCTGTCATGTATTTCAGCACTTGGTTCTTTGAGTTTACTTTTACAATACTTAGCTATTTAGTATCTCTTCTCCGAAAATCTCTCCCGAACCGGGGTGTTATCGTTTAATTAACAATTACTAAAACTGAAGAAGAGAATTTCTTGAATCACGAATACGAGAGAACGATGTAACCTAATTAACTTTTCTCTATCTTTGAACAGTGATTGCACTCGCTTTCTTATTATCATTAGCAGTCAGCGCGTTGTTTCTCCACGTTCCTCTCGTGATTAATCTCCGCTCATTTAAAATTCAAACGAAGCCGACCTTAACCCTAATCTTCGCCGTGGTTCCTATCAAAGACCCGATCAAGTGACGTCGTTCTATTTGGGATGTCAATATGTTTAATTCCACTAGATGCTGATTGGGGTTGATTCAGCGACGTCTGCTCAATTTGGCTCTGCTGATTTCGAAACTTGAAAGCGCTCTACTAACAAATAAGATATATTTACTTTGGTTTAAATGTTTAAGATGATTTCCTCGGAATGTCTCGGAGTCAAATCTAATTTACGACTTGTCATTTATTATTAGCTGGATATTAGGGCTCATTCAACTACGTATACAGTTGCTATTTCAATTCCGAAACAACGGTGTGAATAATTAATTTAAAATGTAAATAATTGTCGCAAGAGAAACATTTATATTATTCGCTAAACTGTAAATCCAATTTGCATTAAATACCTGAAACCCCAGTCGACTAAAAAATAGGAAAGTTGAGTCAGTGAGCTTAAAATTCCGCAAACGTATCTCATTACTACGTGAGTAGTCTAATAGGAGAGTTTGCGGGATTGAACCCTCTAACATTCCTGAAAGAAAATTAAGTAGAATCCTTACAGCGGTCTCGCAGGCCGCTAACACGATAAGAATTTGAATAAGACTAAACAGACTCGCAACATGTAAAATCTTAAAGGGTTACTTTTATTTTTATTAACTGATTCCAATGTTTATAAAATAAATGTTTCTATATAGCAAAGACGTAAAGGTTAATTTAGATTGGAATCACACAGCAAAGTGGAACCTTCGCCTGAAGAAAAGTGAAAGAAAATTGCTCATCGTCACCAGTTCAATTATGTTTTTTTTTTCACTACCGTTTTCTTAGTAGGTACAATACCTGCCAACAATTTACAGGTTTGTTCATAACAAATCTAGTATTCTCATCATCTATCTTAGCATGTACATAAAATAGCTTCATTGTCCATAAACGTAACGAAGGATGATGTAGACGATATTAGCTTTTGCATTCGTGATTTTCTTATGAATTACTGGAAAGCTTTTTATGGTTCAACAATCTTTTGGCGACTATTCTTATAACCGGTTTAAATTTTTATGACGACATAAAATCTAGTTTTATAGCCGCTATTCGCTAACGTAGTCATATTTAAATTGTCTTTATCTTCTGTAATCCATTGTAGAAACGGTAATCACGAAAAAAATAAGCGTAGACTAGAAAATATTCTCTCCAAGACTTAAATATACATATTTGATTAAAATCTTATAATTTCAAATTGCCACAACACTAGAGTGGATAGTTAAAGAGCATAGACTTGAGCGAAGGCTGTTCATATTGGCATCTGTAGGTCTGATAGATAGAGCAACTTCGAGCAACTTCAAAGCTTTAAGAGGAAACGTATATCTTTTTTACTGTATTCCCTCTTAGTCTCTTCTTGATATGATAAGGTAACTGACAAGAAATTGGTTCAAAAGTTCACGTACCGGTTGCCACAGCGACTTGGGCTTGTCTTTCCCTTTCCATCAGATCACTCCAGAAAACATCCATTTAGCGAACTAAGGAACTTTTTAAGTTTTCAGCTTCTTCGTAGGGCTTTACCCGTCTAGCTGGCGATCACGGTGCACTTGGCGAAACATCCCTGCAGTGTCTTCGATCGCTTTTCAGCATCAGCCTGAGTATAACTAGAACTTGTTTCTTATAGTAGCTCGGCTGATGGAAAGCCAAAGAGAAGCCTACGTCACTGCGATAACGGGCAAGCAACCTGTCAGTTGCCACTGCCATGCCGGCATATAAGATGCTTAATCACGCCCCGCTTATAGGATCCCATGCTAGCAATGAGTTCCATATTTAAACGACATTGCAAACATAGGAATTGCCGAACTTTTTTAACAATAATTCTTCAGGGCCGTATGGCAACTGAGAAGTAATTGATTCGGTTACTTGTCCGCTGTCACAGCGATAACCTCGTTCGCTTTCCATCAGGCACTGAGAGGCCACTATACTGTGCTACTAAAAAAGTCCGTACGCGTAATCTTGAACGCTAATGCGATATTGTATTCTCACCATTTCAGCGTGGGGTGTAGCAGTGGCGTGGGTGGCGGTGGCGTGCTGTTGCGGCTACGGAGGGCTCATCAACTCGTTCCTCTCGTACCGGGGCCTGCTGCCGCTCAGCCGGCTCACCTACTGCGCGTACCTCGTGCACCCCACCATCATGGTCTACACCAGCTTCCTGCTGGATGGGCCTTTCCATCTACAGAATACAACAGTTGTGAGTATCCTCTTCAAATAGAATGCTATGTATTACAATTTTGACAAAATCGCTTTTTAAGGCGGATGAAATTTCTCTGCGCATCCTCACGGAACTTTGATGCACAAACTCAACCCTCATCTAGGATATTGTTAGTGTTACGGACTGGCCGCAAGGCGGCCAACCTCCTTATATTAATAGTTTTTTCTTTTACAATATTTCGTAGTCTTTTGTTTACTGAAAATTGTTTCTGTGTGCTTTGCTAGCGGTCGTGCGCGGTGTGCGTGCCATTTTATTTTCTGTAATTATTTTCTTTTATATTATATTTTATTAATTTCCTTTGAAAAAAAAAAAAAAAAAAAAAAAAAAGCACACAGAAAGAATTTTCATAGAACAGAAGAACAACGAAAATCGAAAATATAAAAAAGTATAAAGGCGAAGGAGGTCGGCCGCCATGCGGCCAGTCCGTAACAGTTAGCCTTGATGATCTTGGTGATTCACTCCCAAAAAGAGATCTGTAATAATTAGTGGATTCAGGACTGAGGGGTAAACTATGTCATTTTGGCGTCTATCACAATAGATCAAACTGGTCGAGTGATATCATAGCCTTCTTATCATAGCATTCTTCCACGTACTTAGAAAGGCTTGTTTGTAAAGCCAATTTGATTGGTCCTACCCACTGTTCTATCAGAGTGACTTCCATAATTGACAAACATTACGTCTGCACCATTCGTCTCGCTATTATCATCGGCTCGTTAACTGCGAAACCATTCACCTACCATAATAATTGGCTATGTAATCCACGTAATAAATAAACATCATTAGGGGTTACATTAGCACTATACCTACATCAAAGGTAATATGGGATGCAATGATCATTAATGAGTCTGTTGACTTTCATTCTACGTCCACTCATAAATATTGCTGATGATTAGGTACTTCATTTTTATTTTATTTATAAATCGGATAGGCATTGTTTTATACAAGTACCTACTTATTTTTCTACATAGCGATGTACACATTTACCATTTTAACCAGCAAACATATAATAGTTCCACTTTGGTTTTCTTTCCTGATGTTTATTCTAATATTTAAAATTAAGCCAGCAACTTAATAACTATTTCTAATTTGCCAGATACACATTACATGGCATAAATACACGAGTATCTGAAAACATCTGAATGTTTTAAGATAAATTCGTATAAAAGTGTTGCGAATTTATTCTAAGAGACTAACTATGACAAATACCTCTGAGGCATTTAACTTATCATTAAAAAATATTTCAAATATTGCACTGCTTGAGACAAGGAGAAATACAATATCTCACATGATACTATAGAACACATTCATATGAATCAGTCGAGTTTGGGCACAGTTTTACGAGGCATTATATCCGGGCTAAGAGATTAAGCTGCTTTTTGATGGCCGACGTCATAAACTCGCGTGGTATACCGCAGGCGACGCTTACTTATAAACAATTTCTGGCAGATTAGGGATTAAATCTATAGCTACCAAAAGGTCACGCCACCCATTTGTATTGGACGGTTCCGACGTCAACGGACCGCTAAGTGTTTACAATGTATCTGATGTCTAATGTTCTGGATACATATTAGCGGGTTCTCGAGTTGCGAACGAGGTTGTAAGCGTTTGACTCTGAGTAATTTCTGGTGTAGACTCCATTATAGTGACAATACTATTATACTTGACTTAATAATAATAAATGCGCACGACATACAACAACCAAACTAAGGTTTTCTAACAGACAAAGGCGTCTCCCAAGAACACCCCACTCGAGACTATTAACAAAAGTTTATTGCCTTAATTAATTACCCGACTGGGAATAAAATCCAGAACCTTCGGTTCGTTCGCGCTTTAGACTTAACGCTCTATAACTGTCGCTGACATTTTAGATCGTTATTCTCAATAAAAATGTTCACTTATCACGAACTCTACAAATAAAGTAAATACGAATGTGTTGGAAAATAAATGTGTGTCAAAAATAACTAAATATATGTAATCAAGCTTATGAAATAATTACCGATGTCTAGTAGCGAAGATTAATCTTTATTCTAAGGCTAATGCTCCGTGGCTCTTATCTCCCAACGGCAAGCGCGCGTCGATCGTCATTAATCAGACGTATCTGTTTAGTCTGTTCTCGTAGGTATAACAGCCTACATAACTAAGTTGCTACTAACCTGCACACTTATGAGCTCGCAACATTGGCTCTTCAGATATTTCAGACGCAAGAGATGTTTTATTGTATCGCGTCCGATTTATGATATAGATATATACTTACTTAGATATTGAGCTAGATAATTACAAGAACAGCTTATATGATGTGAGTTACAGGTTCCCTTCAATTCAACACTTACTAAACGTATTAGTTTACGGGAACTCAAAAAATTGTTTCAATTTATTTGCCATTCATTTTTCTGAACCAGTAACATACAATAATTTTAATTCCTTCCACGACCAGCGACCAAAACTAATTTTAACGAGTTATACTACTGCGCATAAACTGTTAATCTTTAATTTACATGTTTTGCTCGGGGCGTAATCTTCAACGTTGCGATTTGCTACCGCCACGTTGGAGTGAAAGATTTATGGATGCAATAAAGAGTTCAGTCCAAAAGGACCCTTCCAAGATCTATTGTCTGAGAGCTATAACTTACCCTGCTAGTATCAAGCTATTCATATTTATAATAAAATTTAACAACACAAATATAAATATTATAAAATTTTAGTCTTGTAATATAACATTGTGAGCACAATTTTCATATGAAAATTATATAATGAACCTATAGAAGAAGTATACGATTTTGAAAGTTAACGTATTTAAGTGCCTTATATACTTTTTTATTTGAAGGCAGGATACGCATTCATTTTACAAAAAGTATTACACAATAAAATCTTGGATAAGTTTTCAAACTACCTACTTATCCCTCTTTTACACAAGACAGCCAAAGGCGATGATGGTTCAAGTTTAAATTAAACCATTTTGGTCGAAAGTTATATGAAAACATGATGTTGTAGGGTCTTTGCAAAACTACGAAATCACAGCGAAGTTGAACTTCGTCTTCGGTCTAAATGCATTAATAGCAAAGTTTGAACAGTGCAGTCTCCCGCTACAAACAATTTGACACCGGTCGAATAAATTCTACATTGTGAATAAATCAGCCACATTGTTCATACTTATGCATACAAAACGAATTCCATTTTGAGATACAAATACGAAAAATAAAGTATTGTTTGATGTATCTCAAATACTCGTAGAGCTCTACAATCAGAAATTGCATTTGTTTTATGCTTTGCTTTCATAAACGAAGGTTTTAAACCTTTTTATCCAATGATTTTTTTTTCATTTGATTGCTGAATTTAATTTCGAGAAATATACAACCAAGCTAAACGTAAAATCATACTTTGAAAAAAAATCCCTGAATCAGCTTCTATTCTAGACCTAAAATCTCATATTCGGTTATTGCCATATTCCACAGCTTACAATAATCATATTTTTATGATTTTAACCAACCATATCCACAAAGTTAAGTTATTGAGTACCATCCTATTCGGCTATCATGGATGATTCAATTTTCTACCAGTCTTTTTCGTGTTCTTAGGTTTTAACGAAAAATATTCTGCGAAGTTTTAGATATTGTTTTGGAGTTTTAGAGTTAGAAGTAAATAATAATTAATACTACCTACTATTCAAACAATACTTTGGGAATATCTATTTATAATGTAGGTGTACATTTGTAAACATATCTATGTAGGTATAGTATACGACGTTATCGGCACTAATGGTACGAGAGCCATCAAAATACGGGTATATCTCAACATTGCCTGTTATACAACAAAAGTCGTTTGTGAATTGAGATTATGTAGATGCGGGGGCTATTCAGTTCGTCAATATCGCGGTTTACGTCCGGAGGCCCGAAATAACGCAGTTATTGTGCTCACCTATGCCCCGGTGCCCTGCCTCCCTCGCTCCGTATCTGCAAACCAATTTGAATGCCGCCTTGGCTCTCATAACAATATCTAATCTATACATGTTTTCTTTATGTTTTACCGATACTTCTGATTTCGGATACAGTAAAGTTTCATCACCTTTTTTTTATATACAACGTATTAATGAAAAAACGCAATACCTGAAATCACTTCCTTCAGAATCGAGAGTAGAATCGGTTCCGTTAATCAGAAATGAGGGTTACGCTTTAACAAGTTTTTTTTAATTACGCCGTGTTTGATCATTACTTAACTCTATTCTCAGTGTTCGTGCGTTTTTTGGTAACTTCAATTAAGGTGATATAAAACCTACTTTAATATGAAGGGCTCAGCACAAAATTAGATGGTGCATAATTACTATAGAATTTCTAAATTGCAATAAACACAAAAAGACAAAAAAAAGATAAAATCTGTCTAAGAAATTAATAGTACCTACCTAATTCTTTTATAATAACAACGGTGACAAGTTTTGCCCTTTTTCATTAACACGTAAGCTGTTAGTTTGAACGGGTCGTTTTCCGCAACTCAACGTTTGAACGCCTATTTTGCGTGAACACGTAAGCTGTTAAATTAAAGAGACTGATGTATCGGTGTCATACAAGTGGTGGGGAATGACTTTTTATTGCAACTACTGTATTTTTTATTAGAAATGTTTATAATACTTTAATATAATAAACAAACCATTGTTCACAGATCACAATATACGCCGGGTATGCAGTGCTAGCGTTTTTAGCGTCGTTTGCTATCTCTATCGCCTTCGAAGCGCCCGCCGTGAGGTTGATCAGGATCTTCAGCGGGGGGCACAAGCACAAGAGCCAGTGACGGACCCCATTGTGTTACAAAACAGTGTTCATAGCTCAAGATTATGTTAAGTAAGATTTACGACGAGACTCGAAGGGAGCGATCTTGATACAGAAAAAAATAAAATTTCAAATTCAGTTTCTAGAATAACTTAGCGCGACCTATCTCATGTCTGATAAGATAGCAAAAAATCGGCCCAAATCACTGTGGCAACGGACAAGCAATCTTAGATCCCTGTCAGTTGTCACCGTTAACGCTGGCCAATAGCGCTAGATACGTTCAACGGATCGCAAATATCTATTTGTATGATTAAAATGTGTATGTCACATGCTGAGCTTTTGAAATGTAAAAGATTACGTGCTACATTAAAACAAGACCAATCAAAGCATAAGATTAAGTTTTTTGCGGCAGTAAAAAGCATCCATTACGTGCGATCCCGCGTACTCCGTATAAAGGCGCTCTGAAACTGATAACATTTGCCTGGTGTAAATACATCAAATCCTGTTTTAAGTATTACGTTACGTATTTTTTAGTAGCTGAACGTTCTCCTCATTTAAAAACTCATCCATTACAGGCAAGTGTTCCCGTAAGAGATCGGCTTAATTTGAATCTTACGTCGAACGATTAAATTATAAGGTTGTGCCCGCCCTGAAGAGCACTGTAGGTAATTATTACACCAGTTACCTTTGGCTGCCTCATTGATATTAGTTAAGGTTGAATATTTAAGTGCTAAGCAACGTAAGAAAATCTCCATATCTATTGATATTATTGATTAACTGGGATAGTTTGTAGAATAATTCGACAAAAATGTAAATACCCCAAGCCGTTTCATTTCCTTCTCCTTATATTTAAAGACTAAACTTTTTCCTTTGGGCTGTAAATGAGTAAAACCATTGGTTCTCCAAACTCACACTTATTAAATCACTCCAATTGAAATATATAAATACAATATTGTATTTAATATAATTGTAATTAATATTTTTTTATCAAACTCTTAATATTTTCCTAATGTAAATGCTATAATGTCTTATTGCTAGGTATACATACAAATTATTTTCAACTACATATTATAAACTAATAACATATTAAAAATCACATACGCACATTATCCTTCAATGTACTGTATAAGATGTATCAGCTGACATTTATTATAAAACATTTTTAGTAGAGTTATTAGAGTATACTGTACACGTCATAATGGTGACAGTATTGCAAGAGCAACGGCTAAATAGTTAAATCAAGAATGGTATCTTTATAGTGGGTATAAACTTATGAGACCGTGGAAGTCTCAAACAAATTTTCAGTTTTCCATTTCCAGAAAGTCGCGGAGATATCTGTTGCGTTAGCATCATTTATCAATCCTTTGACTGGCGATCCCGGCCCACTGCCGGTTCAGCTATTCCACTTGCTGATATATCATATATTGATTGTAACGCAAAAATATGCACCGCAAAATTTATGTAGATATTATATTTAAGTTGTATATAAAACATTTTCAGCACACTGTATATAACATATACAGCACTCGAGAATGCTCAATTAGAACATCGAATTTAAAAATTTTGGTCGTCTTAAAACCAGAGATCAAAACATTTTCGAAAATTTAATAAACTACAAATTACTAAACTACTAAACAGTCAAAACTATTCATACTCGTAACTCCCATAGATTTTGTATGGAATTACAGTCATATGTATGACTTTTACACTTATAAATGCTGTTTTAAATTAAGATCTTTATCTTAACACTCATAATACAATTTTTTTTTCAGAACACGTCAATATGCTTGTTAACGTTTATTTTATGTGGTGCCAATTTTAAAATGAATTAGTTATTGTTTATGTTGTCAAGTCCCTCATAATTATCACATACTCTGATGATTATAAATGTAAAATCGCTTTTGCTTGTCCTACTTTTACCTACATCAAAAGGGATAAATGTTCCCAAAAGACGAATTATAAAGATACTATGTGTTTGTTCTATGCCCTTTTCTGACCGTATCCGAAAAGTTTTAAATGAAAATAATTATTCATTCAGGAACTTTAAACAGCTGCTAAAATGTGCCACATTTCACTTCCAATTTTGAGGTCACTAACAATCTATATAAATATCATAATTTCTAGGAACTTTGATAATTCCTTTCATCTTCTCTATCATCTATGTTATGGCTTGCACTTGGGTTTGAATCCCATCTAAAACGAACATTTAAGCCATTTGTGTTTGTTCTGTGTACCGCATGTCGATTTTATATAGGTACCTAACTAAATAATTTGTATATCTACGAGTATTATTATTGGGTAGCACAATGAGAAAACAACCTGTCTGATTATGAATAAAATAATGGTTTGACAGCCGTCTTTGAAAAGAACAAATATCTAACAGCAGAATCGTATTTGTTACGTTCCCGAAAGGGACACGCATTATGACTATTCTGATGAAGCCATTCATATCATCGAGTTGGAAATGCTGAACCTCGGCGCGGCACACTTTATAGCCGCATTGTACAAATCGATCGTCGTCGTTTACCCTTTTACCCTTACACTCAGGTACCTTCAGAATATCTTAGTAGACTATTGAAAAATGTAACACCTTACCGGAACATGGGTTTTGAAATTCAATTCAGCCCGTCTCCATGCCGCCCATCTATATCTATACCTACTTATAATAAATCTGTAGAGAGGTCAATTCTGTACATAAAATATTTTTTCAAAATAACTATCAGGGGGTGATAAGTGATCGATACTGATACCAAAAATGCAATCAGTAAAATTTTTGTCTGTCTGTCTGTCTGTATGTTCGTTATAGAAAAAAAAACTACTGAACAGATTTTGACGAAACTTGGTACAATTATTCTTCATACTCCTGGGCAGGTTATAGGATACTTTTCATCACGCTACAATCAATAGGAGCGGAGCAGTGACGGGAAGTGTTGGGAAAACGAGAGAAATTTAAACCTGTATGTTTGAACGCGCATTACGCGAAAACTACTGCATAGAATTGAATGCGGTTTTCACCAATGTATTGCTAGAGGTCTAACTTAAAACTTAGGCACAAGGTATAGATGGGTATTATATGGAAGTCCGTTATTTTTGAAACCCGATATCCACGCGAGCGACGCCGCTGGCACAGCTAGTTCTAAATATTTTTTCCAATGCTACAAAAACATAGCTATCTCCTTGTACCGGATACTACTGACTCGTGATTTAAGTGCTTAATGTTTACGTAAAACAAAGTTAAAGTATACTTTCAGTATACTACTCGTACTCTTACAGGGTTCTACATAGATACATGAAGTCCATTATGTTATTACATTTTATATCACGGTCGTATAATTAATAGGTTGTGTGATTTTAAAATATACATAAAATTAAGGATTATTCATAAGTATGTTTTATGTATTATGTTTCTGTGCCCTCTAAAATATTTTGATTACCAAATCTTCTTATCCGTACAATATCCACATTTTAGTAATATAAAATATTCAATTGTATTCATTTATTAGAAGTCACAGTCATTTTAAGATTCCTATCCCAGTGTCAATTCCAAATCGAAATATTGTGTAAATAGCTAAGATAGATTTTAAGATCAAAAAGTTACCATTGTAAATACATAATAAATAACATATTTAAGTACATGTGTAATATTATTTTTTTATTATTAAACCACATCAGATGAAGTGAATTTGCAGAATTTTTTTTGTCGTTTTAACTTTTAGGAGTAGGATTGATTTCCTACTGCGCTGACATATCTATGCTGGTTCGTCAGCGGCAATAAATCTTACAGTGCGATGCTTCATAAAACTAGTACAATATTGCTAAGCTCTACCAACGTCAGCGTAGGAGAAAATCAAGCCTAGAACGGACAATACTAAATCACATTTTAAATAAATATGAACGAGAGATGTAAGTACCTTTCATGTCAAATTATAGGCCCTTATTTACCCCACAAGCCCCGGCCCTAAATCAGCAATAGGGTGAGATTGGATACGTGAGCTTTTATGACGACGTGCTTAAAGCTCGAATCGTCAAATCGCCGAGGCAGCACCTTCATTATCCGGGCCCTTACAACCCCATAAGATAAAATACGAGTGCGTTGTTAACAAACACATCACGCCTGGAATGGTAACATTTGACAAAGTATTAATGGCTTCTCACTATTTACTAAGATTAAATAAGCAATACACGACACCAAGTCTCAAACGACATAAAGTTTTAGGTTGTGCAATGAGTGCCAATTATAATGATTAGAAACTATCAGAATCATCATCATCATCAACCTATTACAGTCCACTGCTGGACATAGGCCTCTCCAGTTGTTCGCCACTTAAGAGACACACTTCAGAGAAAACATCTGGAGGATATACCCATAATCGCCACGCTGGACAGGCAGGTTGGCGATCGCAGGGCGTAGCTTCTTGCTCCGGTGACGCTGCTGCCCGTCACCGGTCTTTAGTATTTAGCTACGCCTTCAATTGTGATGGTTATACCGCCACCAGTTTGTTGCCAGCGCCTCCTTTGTTATTCGGCAGGATGCACCACGGGCAGGTGAGGTTGGCTTGGAGCGAAAAGATGATAGGCCGCTCCCTTACATCATTACTATCAGAATATCCAGATCTTAGTCAATAATCAATCAATCAAGTCGTATATCAATTTTACTATTCGCTACTTAGAGGAGAGAGCTTCACTGAGAAAATTGCCCTTTAATAAAAACTCACAAGGACTTTTTCACCTATGATTACCCGTACTAGTTCTTGTCTATATTTAGAAACAAAATGGTAATTAGGTAAACTAAGTATGATAAAAATTATGAATAAAATTTAAGTGTCGGTCAATTATTCTAGCTCGCTTGAGGTAGTGAGTAAACTAATTAAAAAGGGCTGTGGTTCATCGAGAAAATATATTAGGTACTGTTTTCAGTATTTAGGAGCCAAATAGGTAAGTAAGTAAGGTACGCCTGATGGCTCATATTTATGCCAAGACGAGACGAGCCGTAAAATACTAATCTAAAAATAATCCCTGTTGCTTAAAATTTAACCCATATGTACGAGTATAGTATAATGTGGGTAAAATTTTCTTTTTAGGGTTTCAATCTCATTTTTAGGGTTCCTTAGCCCAACTACAAAAACCCTTATAGACTCATCATAGTCTGTCCGTCCGTATGTCATAGCTACTTTTTTCTGCAACTATAAGAGCTAAACTGTGGAAACTTGGTAAGTAGATATATTCCGTGAACAGCATTAAGATTTTTATACAAAAACTAGCTGTGCTCGCGACTTCGTCCGCGTGGAATAGTTATTTTTTCCCCGTTTTTTTTTTTACATTTTCTAATAGCTCCTAATAGTTGCAGCGTGATGTTATATAGCCTAAAGCCTTCCTCGATAAATGGTCTATTTAACACAAAAAGAATTTTTCAATTCGGACCAGTAGTTCCTGAGATTAGCGCGTTCAAACAAACAAACTCTTCAGCTTTATAATATTAGTTAAGATTAAGATAGAAAAAAAGAACAATACATTTTTGGGGTTCCCGATAGTTCGAACTGAAACTCAAAATGTTTTTTTTCATCAAACCCATACCTGTGGGCTATCTATGGATGGTCTTAAAAATGATATTGAGGTTTCTAATATATTTTTTTAACTGAATAGTTTGCGCGAGGGACGCTTTCAAAGAGTCAAGATTACACAAACCAAGATTCATGACGACCAACACGCCCATTTCCCTAGTAGAGCAAAGTCATGGTTAAGGAAAGTGCTACCATAAATTAACTGTTTGCTTCAGCCAGAAGGTACACGCCCATAAGTGTGTTTAGGCCATTTAAGCACGTGGCGGAAAACGGAACTATAGTTCATTCGCGTTAAGAAAATAGTGACTGACAGGTCACTGACAGGCCACTAGCCAATTAAAACGCTAGAAATTATAATTTCTAGCGTTTTAATTGGCTAGTGAAATTATAATTTCTAGCGTTTTAATTGGCTAGTGGCCTGTCAGTGACCTGTCAGTCACTATTTTCTTAACGCGAATGAACTATAGCGCCCTCTTATACAAAATGTCACTTTTGACATTGATTTCTGTCATTTTTTTTCGCCCTTACGTCAGTGTCCCCCGAAAGCCAAAACATCGTTGTCGGTCTGTACCTGTGCCTTAGTACTAAAGTAGTTAACAAAATCGTACTGCTACATATTTATTTTATCACTAGCTGTGCTCGCGACTTCGTCCGCATGGAATAGTTATTTTTTCCCCGTTTTTTTTTACATTTTCCATTATTTCTTCGCTCCTAATAGTTGCAGCGTGATGTTATATAGCCTAAAGCCTTCCTCGATAAATGGTCTATTCAACACAAAACGAATTTTTCAATTCGGACCAGTAGTTCCTGAGATTAGCGCGTTCAAACAAACAAACTCTTCAGCTTTATAATATTAAGTTAAGATACTCTGAAGTCTGAAGTTTCGTGTAATATAGACTCAGCACGGATGTGAATAGGTACAAATAAGAACAATTTTGTGTATGTATTATAAAAGGCAGTGTAAAAGCACTTGTGTCACGGAAACCGGAATCAATTAAGGGTACAAGTATATACCTACAACTACAAGTATATTCAACACAGCATTACTTCACAATAGACACGGACGGAACATACACGAATGTAGGTAATTCACAGTGATGATATCCCGGCTGACCATCGAATCGACGTTCCTTGGTTCAGAAGGCATAGGCTCTACCAAATGGGCCACCAACCATTTGTGCAATGTAAGTACAACATATTCCGATGGGTAACTATTTTTTGTTTTTACATGAACGAAAAATATTTGAGCAGAGCCCTACGTAAATCCCCAAATTTATATTTTTGTGCAATGTGTATATTTCGTATTAATTTGTTTTTTGCTTACCCATAAAATATATTTACTTATTGCCTCTTCTTATTATATAAGTGTTCTATATTAATATGAATATTTCTGGTTACATATTATTCAACTCATCTACCTAATGCGCATAAGTATTTTCAACACTCTGCTGGTTATTGTGCCTAATTTTAGCGTTAATGTGCGTACATCAGGCCTTATGGAGTCGTTTGACTTCCAGGAAACTAACCGTGATAAAATCATTTTCTCCACTTAAAAATATATATACCTAGCTAGCGAACCGCCCTCACTTCGCTTTGGGTATTTCAGATAAACATTTCATTGGATTACATTATTGGCTTTTTATAAGGATCCCTAATATTTTCTAGCAATAAATATAGCGTAGTTAATTAGTTACTCAAAGTAGTTTTTGCTAACTAGCACATGCCAAGTACACGATGTGGATTTATAATTCAGTTGCATATCATTTACATTTAGAGTGGATATTTATATGTAATCTGTATTTATACTATACTAGCTGCGCCCCGCGTTGTTACCCGCGGTTTCTCGTTACAATTTTTCGATTTTTTTTCTCGCCGTAAGAACGATCCTTGAACATTTTAAAAAAAGAATTGGCCAAATTGGTCCAGGCTTTGTTGAGTTATGCGCTTACCAACACATTTTGCGATTCATTTTATATTACAGATTCATTTTTATATATACGTTAGTTTGCTGCAAATAAAATATATAAATATTGAGAGAAGTTTTATAGAATAATGAAAAATTTGTCAACGACGAAAATAGGGGGTCGCTTGTTACAGGAGGCGGTCGTATTTATTTCTAAAGGATCTAAATATTGAGGACGCATTTGGGTCGTGGTCTTTACCTAATACCGTATCTCTGGTATAAATAAGATCTTTTTTCTTTGAAAATTTATTGACACCGCGAAATAAGCCGTACTTATAAGTACTTCCAGCCGCAAAACATTTTAAGTGTCTTCGTTAAAGACTCAGCAAATGGAATAATTCTCGGTGTTTCTCTGAAAAGTCCGAAAATTCGCTGGTCCCGGCCGTGGTCCCGGCTCTCCGATGGCGGTGTCATCAATCTTCCCGCTATACACGCTCCAAATTAGATTTTTAAATTGATAGGTTTACAATTCAGAGGACGCCGTCGGATCCATAATTTCGTTCCCGAATAAAATTAAACAGGGGTCGCATTGCGCGACAAAGGCAGAGCGATGTTTATCGAGTTGTGAAATCCTTTACTGCGATTAAAAATAAATTGTGATCCAATCCCAAACGAAATTTACGAAGCATGAAATTATTATCAAAAATCCAGAGTTGCTAACAAATACCGGACAACCATCATTCACTTGTAACTCTTTATTTATGTGTGTATCGCTATAGTTATTATCGCAGATATCACCAATATTACATAATTAACCGACATCAAGAAAATAAGGAGGTTCTCAATTCGACTGACTTTTTTTTATTGTATGTTTGTTACCACATATCTTTGAGAATTGTGGACCAATTTAAAAAACTCTTTTTTGTTCGAAAGGGTGTTCTTAGTTTCCGAGCTAGTGCCATTGTCACCATATTAAAGTCGGGTTTTTTGCTAAAAAATGCTGTATTATTAAATGTAAAAAGTTTGTACCTAATAACATGTACTATTTAATAAATTGTAAGCACGTAACTTACTAAAGTAAAATGAAGTCGGCTCGTTTAATAAATTTTATATGTACCTACTGCATGGTGGTACAAACGATTTCACTACTCTTTGTTGTAGCTTTTATCGTAATAGAACACAAAGTAAAGGCAAAAATTCAACTAGGAATTTCAGTATTACCGAGAAAACTGTTGGAAAGGCTGTTACTTTGTCGACAGCTAACTATTTTGGTACGCAGCGTTTCAAATTGGTTTTGCTCCATGTTGTGTATACCTGCAGATAGACTTGTGAGCATATTGCACGCAAGGAGAACTGAATAATCAAACCTGCCCCCCGATTTGGAATACTATAGAAGCAAAATTATTCGATCTATAGTTCATTCGCGTTAAGAAAATAGTGACTGACAGGTCACTGACAGGCCACTAGCCAATAAAACGCTAGAAATTATAATTTCTAGCGTTTTAATTAAAAATTAGCGAAATTATAATTTCTAGCGTTTTAATTGGCTAGTGGCCTGTCAGTGACCTGTCAGTCACTATTTTTAACGCGAATGAACTATAAGTATACTTTATTTTATTTTTTTTCAATCTAAGCAGTTTGACAGTGACTATATCAAACATAAATCAGAAATGAATATTTTTCCAAAGTGAACATTCGGGGGCTATGCAGCTTAAAATAGTCAACAATTACTAGGATACATTAATAAATTCTTTATTTACTTCAAAATAAAGACAAATGCGACATCGAGCCATAATTGAAAAATTATAATTCTTACTTTAAACTGCCTCTCACTCGGTTTCTTGGAAAATGCGAAAACAAATTTTGAGCACTCCATGGAAATACTGCGCGTCTACACAAATTGAATGAAAAACAAACTTCGAATAAAAGATTAATCAAATCGTTCTAATGGTAAGTGCTAAAACATGTCCGTGTAAATAATTCCCACAACATTTTTTACCACATCTTATCGACAAGAAAAACTAAAGCAAAGGAAATAGAATTGATTAAGTTCCACCGGTCTACACGCGCGGGTTGTTTGTTTATTTGCTAACTGAGGAACCTTGTAAATCAGAATAAAAATAGCTCATTTGTCTCGCATAAATAGGGAATGCAAGTAGCTAGGCCTACCTACTTGCACTTATAATTCACGAAAACTGTACCATACAGCCACTAGTATTACATTGGTAGCCCAGCTTTGAATAAGTTCTGATTTTCGATTTAAGGATTTGAATATTACCATGATATTTGAATAAATAAATATTAGACAACGTCGCCTACATTGAATAGTCCTAAATTACACTGATAACGGCAGATGAAAACGAGATAAGAATTCATTCAAAAAATAAATGTATAAATAGAAATGATATTTTAACCATTATCCCCTGTTAGGGGATTAGGTACGAAATAATTCACCAAAATGGGCTTTTATTTAAATAGAGCACCATCTATGTGACGGCCAAGATTGTGCTAATTGCTTCCGGCTTCCGCTACAAAAAACCACTCCACTTGTTAATTAAAGACATTTTTGCTCCCCTAATGGCGGCACAGCCGTTTCATTACAAGCGCCGCCATTGCACCTAACGGCAAACACCGAGTGGTGCCGTGTCACCCTATAAATTAGTTTTATAACCAACTCCAGATGGAGAGGAAAATTAATAAGCCATTTTATAAGCGGTCCCGAGCCTCTCATTTCAACTCGAGATAATATTACAAACAATAACAGTCTCGGTAATTCATTAGGCGCGTTGTCTCCGTGTCACGGCTTTGACGAGAAGACTTAAGCGCCTGTAACACTCGCAACGATGTAAAATATTTTAGCTGCACCTGTGCTGACTTTTATACCCAGTAGTTACGAGACATTATATTCTTGTCATAAATTATAATAACACTTCAGACATGTCTCCTAACACGTGTCAGAATACATGTAGAGTAAATAAAATAACTTGCAACTCTTTTTTGCATTAGTTATTGAATTTAATATTAAGCTAGCTTACCAAGATTCGTAGCCTAAATTAAAGATAGTCAAGACAAATAAATAAATTTGAACATCTCGCCTAAAGTTTATACAATAACGTTAAAGGTTTTCGGCATTGATTTATTGATAGCCTAACAATAAATAATCCAAGCTTTTAGTATTCATTTTATTGAGTTTCCATTAATCCACCATCAAAACTTGTTTCTGTTTTCATGGTAATAAATCAAATTTTGCTCTCGGGAATTGAGTTTTGCGCATATCGTGACGTATCTTTTTATAAAAAGTATAATATAAGGATATATTTGAATTTTCCTCAAGATAGAACACACAAAATATATTTTTCCCCGAGACAAGCGGCGTAAATTCTATTACAGGGGTACATTACTATTACTGATAGGATTTGAGAAACGAAATTGAAATAAAATTGATTTGTTTCTTCCAATTCTACCTAAAAATGTACCTTAAATAAAGTAAGTCGTTATGGTGACTTCATTTCTGGAATGTGAGAATATTTTGAATAGAATCACGTAGAAGATCGTTTTTACTTAAGAACGAACGCCTCGAATTTGCAAGCAGCGGATTCTTTTCAAATGTACCTAGTTCAGTACAATTTACTACTTAGAAAGGAAGGGTAATCGTATAGTGATATACCTATTTTCATTTCAATTTCTCTTTTTCAAATTACTCATTAGTTCCAAATTTTGGGCGGAAATAGAATATAATAATAATAATATATTTATTTAATCAGACAACATGATCCAGATATGTTAGTACAATTGTCTTAATAACTATGTTAGTACATTGATAATATTTACCTATCCTACTTAACATTAACTTAATTGGATTAGGTTGCTAATACAAAAACATTATATTAACAACCCAATCCAATGTCGCAGAAAGGGGGAATCAAGCCTTTCAGCAATCACCTTCATGATGCTGTTAGAGCTGCCACGTAATCTGCGTAACAATGACGACGCTTTCTTGCGCATGATGCCATATAGCTAACCTTTTTTTAACTGCGCGTTTCCCAAATTGAAATACTTATTTATCTTAATTCTAGTAACAATAGTTGCTCTTAAAACTATTTAATTTCCTCTACCTGCAGGTTATCTGAAAGACATCGCGACCGCCTAGATTATACTACGAGTATTATTATCTAAGTTTGTAATGTTTTTAAGTTGTGTAATAAAGAATATCTGTCCATCTATCTACCCGATATATCACAAGTATTAGTTATTACATTGAAGTTATTTGTCACCTGACTTCCGCTATCCGATATTTCGGAGGGACCCCTGCGACATAGTTACACTCCTTATAAAAAGGGCCTGGCCTAACAAAATCAAGACGCCCGGCCCTCGCGGATACAGCAGGCCCTGTAATGAGGTTATTAGGCCAAACGGTTGTATGTATTTGCTCCAATGGCCCACTGATTAAATTTGTACCAAATGTTTCGAACATTGCAGTGTATAGAGCGATAAGTATAAACGTAAATATAGTTCGCCACAAGTTGACACGGCAGTTTTGTAATAAGTAATAGAGCTATTTAATGACTATTTAACCATACCTACAACAGAATAAAATAAAATTGACTAAATACGATTTAATAAATGGGTGTAATCTTAATTTATGAATATCAAAGAAGCTACGGCATTTCGAAGTCATAATTACAAAAAAATAACAGACAACATCACATACATATGGTGGCGAGCCCTTCTAATCAGCAGTGCCGCAAAATAACTGGGTAATCAAACTGGGTTGTTTTTCTTCCTGTTTTCATACAGTGAATTTAAACGTAATTGTCTTCATTATCTAAACATTAAGGTCTGATTAAAAGTGTCATGGGCATATCTGTCCAAGTAACTGAAACACAAAGATGTGATCATGGATATATCTATACATATATAGGTTATCCAAACGACCTCTCAAGAAGACGGCAATAATCCTACCAAAAAAGTGAGGATGTTTTAAATGAGCCAGAAAAAATTTCGCGCATTTTTCTTTCAACGGAACGTTTGCCACATTTTCGCAAAAAAATGCAAACACATCAATTAAACTTGGCTTACGAAACAAGTGATTGATTGAAATTTCTATTTCAATTGCTATTGTCGATTTATTTAAGACAAAAACGAAATAAAGTTATTTGTTTACCAACCTTGAAAACAGATCTTCGTTTTTCTGCCTCAAACCACGTACAAATTCAACCTCTGACAGAAACTTTTCTGCACATCTTTCGGTAATTGTTCATTTTTCCTTTACAAAAACTGGCCTATATTACCCCCCAGTCCGTAAATTATCTCTACTCCTAAACACTTTGATCTTTTGTTGGGTAAAAGGATACCAACAAACATATATTCACTTTTATCATATTTGTAGAAAGCGAGTCGCTCAGTTATTTCAAAGAAACGATTTCATTTGGAAAATAATAACAACAATATAACATTTACTCACAGGTCGATTACAATCAAACCTTGGGATTTATTAAGTGAACAATACATAATATCTCCTACTATCAATATTTGGAAAATGGACGAGTAAAATATGTAGTAATGGAATTGACCTATTATTTATCGAAATAAAGTAAGCTATTTTTGTGAGCTTTAGTTTGGTAAATAAAAAAAAAACAAAACTAAAACAAAAGGTAAAGGCGATACTAGAAATAGCCAGTCTCGTTAATACGAGTCGAATCGTTCGGCAAGTATCTACTAAACCTTTGTGAATTTGACAGGAGTTTCACTTTACACTCATGACTGAGTTTAGGTATGTGAGATACCTAACATAACATCATCATCATCAGTCTATCGCAGTCTACTACTGGACATAGGCCTCTCCAGGTGTTCGCCACTCGGGGCAAACAACTGGAAGTTATACCCATAATCGCCACGCTGGGCAGGCAGGTTGGCGATCGCAGGTCGTAGCTTCTCGCTCCAGTGACGCTGCTGCCCGTCATCGGTGTGTGGTATTTAGCTATGCCTTCAATTGTGATGGTTATACAGCCAATAGTCAGTTACCTAACATAACATTATAACATTACTAAGTAGTACATTACATAGACAGACTTTAAAATTCAAAACAATAATAGGAAACAAATGTTTGTACAATAAATAATTCCAGAATTAAATCTTACCATAAAGGTTAATATGGGCTTAAAACAAATTATACATGAAGGTCAAAAGCAACTTTCAACAAGGGTATTGTACATACAACATAGCCTTATACAATTAATACTTACCAAGAGCATATATTCTAAAATAAATAAACGAAAGCAGAAACACGGTTGCTAATACAAATCTAAGTCGAAACAGTGTAAACGACCGAACAAGCCTGCAAACGCTTGAAATATTATGGGTCATTTTGGCACCACTTACGTTGCATTACGCTCGTTTACAACCGTAAAGCAATTGACATAAAGCCCATTTTACGTTGAGTACATGCAACAATAATCAACCCCATTGAATATTAAGTTGACCTGTTTTTGACTGGGTTAGGTTGAATTAACAGGAACGTTACGATGTTTTCATTTTCACAAAAATACTGAAGTGTGGTCAAAGTAAAGCGTTACCGGAGCCTTCTGTAGCGTTTAATCAAAATTTAATTATTCGAGCGAGTTATATTATAATAAATGTTTTAATAAAAGCACTTCATGGGGTTCCGCGTTAAGAATACTGTGCAACGAATACACATATTTTATTATTAAATACTAGGCGACCCGCCCTCGCTTCGCTTCGGGTATTTAAGATTATTACGACGTAAATATAACAGATAATCATTATTCTGTCGCGACACTTTTTGTAGATAATAATATTTTCTGCAAATTCGTAGTACATTACTCTGTTCTCTAATCAATAGTTTACAGCAGGCGCACGCGACGTAAGTAAGTTTGTAGGAACATATTTAAAAAAAAAATAGAATGTTACCTTTGTTCACCGTAGATAGTGTAGCTTTCTAACTATCTATCTATCTCTTTATAATATTAGTGTAGATGACACACGATGTTAGTTAGGTATGTGAACACTGTGTACAGTGAACTACCTATCCAAATGTTTAGCGCATAGACTGCAATAGCCGCAGTACTGCATGTCTATGTGAAATTAAACTAAAAAAAAACTTTTCTTTCTTACTAGGAGCATAATAACGCTAAGTTGAAATTCAGCAACAAAGTCCGGAAACTTTACAATTTCATTCAAATGCCAACAACTAGCTTTGAGTAAGTAAATACTGGCGACACTTAACCGGTTGAATCTCTCTAAATAAATATTCACGGATTCCGGCCAAGATACCGACCGAATTCAAACGCGAAACACAATAAAAGTTGTTGCGGAACAAAATAAAGCGAAACGATACGGAACGTAATGAGCTCTGAGTTTCGTTGGGAATTTGTTCGCTCGATGGGTTACCGTCGAGTCCGCAACTCGAGACGTAATAGTTTGCTCAAATCTGAACACTCCGCTTCCGGCAACAATTAATCGGTTATGACTATTGAGTGGCACTTGAATGTTTCCTCTCGTTAAGAATATTGTTGGCAACCAGTACCTAACTCAAAATTATTGCCCCTAAACTTGAAAATACAGATTTGCAAACATTTATGTGTTTAAAATTTACGACTTACAAGAACATGGCTGTAATTTTTGAATGACAGGCGGCAGCATCCCTAAGTGATTTTTCAATTATAATTTGCAATGCACGGACACAACTGAATTTGAAAACAATCGAGATACTCTCGACGAAATTGCCCATTTTCTACCCGACTCCCATTGTTACAAGAACTTTATGGATATCATCGCCATAGTCGTAGTATCGAAAAGGAATTCCGGTTCGTGCCAAAAAAGTATTAACTTGGATTTCCACCTAAAAACATCCCCTTAGTAAACCCGGAAGTCTTAGGAAACACGGCGAATCAAAATTCATGTTATGCCTACCGTTGCGTTTTGGTCCTACACCTGATGACTTTCAGATCGTTTTACTAGTCATTATATCTACATCTCCTAAAAAAATCTACGTAAATATAGTTTGATAGTCACCCAAACTTTGATTTGAAGCTTTGAACCTATACCTAAAGGTGAAATGTATGTACTTACTACCTACTTAAGGTATGCAATTTGTGAATTAAAATATTGATTATTGCCCAGTGCGTTATGTATATAGACCATCAGTCGTTAAAGTGGGCGAGGGTGCGAAAAAACCGGGCGATTGTCACCCGGTATTATTAGAACAATAAAATTTTGGTCGAGTCCGTTTTATTGTAGAAAAGAAATAACTCCGTGAGTTTGAGGGAGTTTTATTAACCGTTTAATCAAAGCGAGAAATCCGTCAGTTATTATGATTAAAGGACCAATAAAATGGCGTCAGCGTTTGTATTTTTTTAAACAAAAACATCGATACAATTCAGCAACTTCTATGTCGGAACACAAAGCCAGAGCAACAGGGATTTCGTTTTTCTTCCATTCCGATTTTTTTTATTTTTCATTTGTTAGTGACAAAGCCTTGTTTTCCATTTTACCTGATGGAAAACGACAATGAATGTTGAATAGAATGTTTTTTTTATATCTGTTCCGCATGGTTCCATTTTTGATTTAGCTATATAGGCTCCTATAAAGCTTTATTAACCACCGCATGGAATGTTTTATAAAGATTAAGTAAACTTACACGTATAAATCGTTATCTTCTAACCCAAGCTCGCCAATTCTCTCGCTAGCGCTGAAATTACTGAAGTGACGAGAATGAGCCTACATACTGAGTCGACAATGAGCTAGTACATTGGCGGGTAAGGAGCGGCATGTGGTGCGTACGTAGGAAGGAGGGTGCAGCCCGCTGAGCCGTTTATCTGATGTCCTTTACCCCCGCCCCGATCCTCATTCCTGAGTTAAAATTAGTTTCAACATTTCACATTAAGTCTGCTTCGTTAAGCTTCTTATACCTGAAGGGCCACTAAAGCGTCTATTACATTATCTATTATTCCGTTTGGAATATAATACCTTTAGCTTATATCTGATTAGTGTAACTGAATTATACCGCCTGCTTGTTAATCCAGGCAGATACCGTTATGTAGGTATAATTATAACAATTTGATAAGTTATTAAGGATGGTAAGGTTATAAATTTGTTGCTTATCTATCGCGAATGTACATAAGAAGTAATTTATATTGTCTGGAGGCGAGACTTTGAAGTATTAGGTAAAGAATATAACCGCTTTTGTCAAAGTTGCTGCAAAGACATGATTAGGTCCACCACAAATCGAATACTTACAATGTCTGAAAAATCGGGGAATAATAAATGGAGGGAGCGGCAGCCGAGATAACGGACCTCCCAGACTATTTGAGAAGCGGAAATGTAGACCAAACATAATGGCATTTTAATGATCTTCACAGCATTACAGTCTGATGGGATTGTGTTCGTTTTATCCGAATTAATTCTGTTTGATGTTGCAATATTAAAATTATTCATAAGCCCAGTGTCACGTTTTGATGATAGATCCTCCACTGTCTTAGCCATCTGTTAAACCCTATGGTACTTTAGTGTTATCTGTCAGATACCCATCAGCAAGTAGTACAAATGGTTCTAGATCTAAGACATTAGGTTTATATGTAGGTCTTTATAGGTTTTTTTTCCGGAGCACAATATTTTTGTAGTTTGAAATCGTAAACTATAATAAGTAATATGTATAGTTGTGTACTTAATATTGTCATAAACTGTTTTCCTTAAGTATGTTCAAAAACCATAAGTAAAATTGTGTATACTCAGTTAAATCTGTTCTACTTTTTTTTTTTTTATTTATTTATCAACATAAAAAAAGAAATATTACAATGGAAATAGTAAGTGTTACAGCATTTGATAAACCACTAAGGTTTGTGATATAATGCTGCCTTTTGCATCGAAACAAAAACAATAAACAAAAATTAATTAGCATTAGGCATTAACGTCAATAGACCAAGCTTATGCCTCACTTGTCCATCATTGCTGGAGAAAGTGAGCCGCAAGCCTGGCTTTAATGTTGGTTGGCGTAATACCATCGCGGAGTTGAAGCGGCAACTCGTTTATGAGTCGGGGAGCGAGATACGACGCAGCGCGCTCACCGTAGGTATTCTTCGCGCGGGTCGTAGCAAGCCGGCCCTCCGCAGCCGCCCGAGTGTATACAGGGTTGTTCTGTTTTTTATTTAACGCTGCTTCAAAGAAATACTTTTTTAGGAAAATATTTTTAAATTGTAATTGAATTGGTAAAATTTTACAGTGTTTAAAGAGACCAATATCGTCATTTAGGAATTGATTTTTAACATTAGTTGAAACTATATTTTTGATTATTCTAAGTTGAAGCATAAATATTTGTGAAAGATAGGATTTGAATGTGCGGCCATAGCTACTTAGACCATATTGAATATGAGATTCTGCCAATGCGTTGTACAGCATCAATTTAACTTTGAATGGTATTCGGTTTTTGAGGATTACAATATTAGCCAAGAATTGTCTCAGTTTATTACACACATGTTCGATGTGGTCACCCCAATTAAACTTATCGTCGATTATCAAACCAAGGTATCTTATAGTTTTGACCGTTTCTATCAGGGGGCAACCACAGTTACCACTATAATGTGTAGTGTGTAGGCAATTATGTTCGTGAGCAACTATAGGTCTCATGGGTAAATGCTTTAGGTAGGGAGATTTGATTACCATAAGTTTAGTTTTATCACAGTTAAGCACCAGGCCAGCATCATGACACCAGCGCAACATTGAGTTCAAATCGGACTGCATTAAATCACACGCTTTCTGTGGGTCCTTCTCCGCTATTAGAAGGCATGTGTCATCCGCAAATTGATAGCAGGTACTATGGTTCAGACATTTGCTCATATCATTTACATATGTCAGGAAATGCAGGGGCCCTAACACTGAGCCTTGAGCCGTGCCAACCGTTGAATCAACTGGTTCACTTAAGCATTCGTTAATTTTTACATAATTTTTACGATTGTGCAAGTAATTTTCACACCATTTAATTACTTACTTACTTATTCACAAAACACATAATTAACGCTAAACGATTGTAATTGTAATACAATACGAGTAGAATGTAACTCAAGACGAGTAAATAAGTTTAACGAGTTCGTCTAACTTTTTTCCGTTTTCTCACTTAGTATGAAGCGATTCTTCAATCATACTCGTACTATAGTACGAGTATTCTTTGCCGCTATCGAATGGAACGTTAGCACCGATTGACGCGAAATAGGCTTCCACAGTTGCCTTTCTACAGTCACGAGAGTATTGTGCGCTGTGAAGCTTTGCACGCGACGCGACGAATCGCTCACATAACCGGCATTTTTCACTCGAATCCTCTCGTGTACCTACAAATGCTTTTATTTTCCATGTTGATTCCATGATACATGAGTTATTTATGGTCTGCAATCCCTACTCATATGAGAGATAATCTGTATTAGTTATACATTTGTAATACTAATACAGATACAAAAGCTTTGGATCTGAATGAATACCTACTCAATTAATCCAAGTTATACTGGCATTATTAATTATTACCTTGGTTTTTCCTTCACTTATTATAGGTTACGCTTTCCTTTGGTTCTCTTTCTATAAAAATGATTACGAATTATGATGAGTTTTACTCATCAACAATCCAATCTTAGTACAAAAAAAATAGTTACTGAAGCCTTATGTCATAGAGCAACTGATCCATTGAACTGATCCAACCATCGCATCCAATGTCCATGTCTATGATAACAAACATTAAATTGTTTCAATATCAGCCAGTACTTTATGTGTAATTGTATCCTGGGAAAGGATTCCCAGTTTCTTAAATTCAGTAGCAAAGAACGTACCTACATTATTCGTATTTCCATCAGGAACCGTTTCTCAGTTCTTACCCACTTCAAGAAGCCGTCAAGCTAGTAGCAATCCGCGAGAACTACTAACTAAAGCAGCTCCTTTCCGACGTCATGAGGCGTCGACGGCTGGGAGACAACGAAAAACGTTAACGTCAGGTTGACTCAAAGAAAAACGAAACTGCAGAACGATTTTAGTAGCATCGCTTTTGAAATTCGAAATACAGACGGTTAACGTGACAGCGAGATAAAGTCAATTTAAATTAATTCCTGATATATAATAAATCAAACAATCAAAGCTGGATGAATTCGTTCGAAATTCGGATGAAAAAAGACTGTTACCTTTTTATGAAATTCTTCTACTCTTAGGATTTAGGAATATTGTGGTTTCTCGTCTATATAAATAATGGATGTTCTGTTCTATCCGAGCCCTGCGTACGTGTTTCATATGTGATTTTCCTTAACACCTGATGATTACGATATAAAAAGAATGTCGCGACTGTCACAATGTCCCCAGGGACTTAGAGATTCGCGGAACACGAAATAAAAGCATAAAAATCCTGCCTAAGTGACTGTCACTTACGTTCCCCGACACAAGACCCTTAACCTACATCATCTCGATGTCAAAACATGAAACATGTATTTGGAAATTATCCTTTGTCTGTTTACCGATCCATTAATATATTACGCGGTAGTGATCCTTGTTATAAGCCAGTCGGTTTGATCTTGTGACAGATGATTTGTTCTGATGTAAGGATCGTGTATACGGAAGTGTGCTATTGAGGGTTGAAATATACTATTTTGTATTCTGTTTAATGTTTCAGCTCAGGAGCTTTTGCTCAGTTTACCTCCAACTGAACTTATTCTCTTTGGTACGGCCTTGTATGAAGTTATAGTGTTATAGGTTGTTTTATGTTTTATGGCTTCTATAGCAACAATTGGCGGTGCAATGTGATTTAACGATAACTGACACACAATAACTCTATTAAATTGTTAATAAGTCACGATGTTACTGAATAATTTCTATTATTTCAGATCATCTAATACCAATAGCTTGAACTACTTAAGTTTTACGGTAAATAACTCATTATTACATCTCAATTTTTGTAGCAATCAAAGTACGAGTTTATTCATGTGGATTAGTTCCATGAGTTTCTTAATTATTCAACTACAGAAATAAAGTGCTACTATAGGTACAGTATTATTTTAAATATTACAACTAAGTTAACCAAAATTTAGAACAGCTTTAAATTTTAATCAAATACGTGCCTCAAAATCAGGCAAAGTTTAATAACGATGTAGTATGTTTCTGATGAATAATTTAAAAGCCAACAACAGCGAATAATGTACAGTTCTGTTGTATCTACATATTCTCATTTCCTGTTGTAAGTATTTGTTCTACTATTAGCGAACATTACTTGTGTTAAATTGTGACCTAATTTCTTAGCAACTGAAGATACAATAGTGCCATTATTAAGAAAGCGGGAAATAAATCAGCTAGACTTTGTGCATCTAAGTAAGCCATTGCAAGTTAAGAAATCTCAATTTCATATTAACCCAATTACATAGTTGAACGCAGTCAGACTGGAGAAATTTACGATTGAACTAGTCTAATTAGTTTTATTTAATAGGGATATTCATTTGGAATTTAGTCTTGCTAAATTCCGTATGAAAGGTACCTGTGTGTTTTAATAATATTTTGTAATAGTTTAGTTGCCACAAAATAATTCGTTAAACTGTTTTAGCATTATATAATTAGACAATATAGCATTAAAAAAGAATGTCGAGGCGAAGCCGGCATTAATGTGAGTCTGGGCCCGACATTCGCCAAACCATTAATTCTGTTAATTAGCTTAAATGTCGTCAAAGTAAATTTACCATTTTCCTTGCAAATACGTCAGTGTATCGTAATCGACGCCTCAAATAATAATTTAATTGCCGCAACGTATTAAATTAAAAGGTACCAATTATACTTTTATTCACTTTTGAAAATTACGGCATAATTGAACATTGAATTGGTTTAAAATGTCAACTGTCATTGTCAAATAATTAAATAATCTCAATTGTCAAATTACTCCTGTTTCATTATTATGGTCAGAAGTTCGTGCCTCTTAGTATCCATGATGTAGTGTTCTCAATGTGCAGTCTAAGGGATATTGTAGACGTACGTACAATCTCGGCAGAGCAATGATATGCATGTACCGACACCACCACTCTGTGCAAGCCTATATTAAATTGCTAGAAACTGGTTTACAATACCTAGACCTACCTAGATGGATCTAAAATCTTACCTACTTATCGGGAATTGTAAAACTTTAGACGACGAAAACAGAACCTTCGTTTTTAAAAGGTTTGTTTAAATTTACAAAGCCTTGATCACCGTCGAAAGGTTGCAAGCCTATCGGTCTTCTATCGGTTACATTTTGGGGAGTGTGCGACTGAACTACACAATTTGATTCCCCCAGCTACATTTTACCACCGGGCAAATGTCTGCATCTGAGACATTTAAAAAGAGCATCTAGGTCCCTACAGATCTGCTGACAGAATGATCGAAGATGAGTCTGTGAAATATCCGCGATAGATTTTTGCGCGTCGTGTGCGTTACTGCATATAATTGCATCACAGACTAAAAAGTACGTCAAGGAAAGTCTGTCGTCTGCGCTGCCCCGTAAAGTTATAACTTAAATTACATCTGTGTTTTAAGCAATAGGAATAAAATTATTTGAGAGTCATGAATTTCGTAGATAGCGGAACTTAAGAAATAGTTGGATCCATTAATTTCGTTGCAGACTTCTTCGCCAATTATGAGCGTCGCTCATTGAGCGGAGTCTGAGCGGGGCGGACGACGGCCGGTGACAGCGAATGAACGTAATTTGTTACTACTCGTAGAAATGAATAGTCCGCGAACTTTGCGAACAAACTTAAGCTAGTGTACTGGTGCTGAGATCGTGGACAGAAAAAGATAGTGGAAGTAGTGTCGGTGAAGGTAAACAACCATATAAAATATGTTATTTATTTGTGATTATTTTTGTAGTGTTGTTTTACTAGTTGACATTCACCATTTACTTACCAATCATTGTCAAAAGAAGAAGAAACCATTGTCAGTCTTCATTGCCAACAGGGGGAAATTCGGTCTCGCCTGAATTATTCTTTACCAGAATTAGACGAAATTTTAATATTTGTACGTTGTGCCAATTTTATTGGAAATAGCTAAAAGGGCAAATTAAACTCTTGTTATTATTGATTTTTTTCTCAAAGCGAAGTTATACATATAATAATTCTGTCCTCCCAGAATATCTCACTGAGCAATGAGGTCGCTGTTCGACTGCTTAATTGAAAATCGAATGCTAAAGATATCACAACCTCAGAAAATGATTTAGGTATAATATACCTAAATTAAAACCTCAGGTGTGCAGGGTATGCTTCGAACTCGTAGGTAGGTACTCTAATTTTAAAATAGAGTCGACGTGGCTTCTGAATACACTCGTTGTTACAGAAACGTATAATTTTAAGTAAAAATGCATAAACAATAAATAAATAACCCAAGACATGCCACGCTAGACCACAGAGCGCCGCCAAATTAAGTCGAAGCTTGTATGGATACTAGACGACTGATAAACTTACTTCGATAGTTTATTTTATAAGTAAATAGCTGTGCTCGCGACTTCGTCCGCGTGGAATAGTTATTTTTTCCCCGTTTTTTTTTACATTTTCCATTATTTCTTCGCTCCTAATAGTTGCAGCATGTTTTATAGCCTAAAGCCTTCCTCGATAAATGGTCTATTCAACACAAAAAGAATTTTTCAATTCGGACCAGTAGTTCCTGAGATTAGCGCGTTCAAAAAAACAAACTCTTCAGCTTTATAATATTAGTTAAGATACTTTTAGAAACCAGAAGTGAGGTTAGTTTTAAATGGTTAACGATAAATTACTAGGCAAGAATTCAACAACAAAATAAAGATCATCCGTCCAGGACAACCACAAACCACCCAGGAATCACAACTACGACTATTCCTGGTCTTCAATCCGATATTCCCATCGTTTCAAGGCTCGAGCCAAGTTATCCTTCCACCCGCCAAACTCTCTTCAAACCCAAATCGTTCCATAGACTGGACAGCAAGTCTGTCAACAGATACAAAAACCATAAAGCCAAGGAATCGGTAACACGGCCGTTCCTGACAGCTGCACGTCCTCGTCAGCATAGTTTTCTTCAACTTGGACTTCAACCACGATGATGACGCTTTCGTCTTCGGCAAACAGCTCTTCATTGACTCAGCTTTCTGCAGCCAAGTCCTCAATCGATCTAGAACAGCCTACACAGAACAGCCCACACTTTGTCATTTATCATCATCAAAAAGCAAAATTAGAATGTCACACATCACATTATCATTTTAATTCTTACATAGCCAAAATGTCGAGGCTAGAACAAAACCACACAAGTCATAGTGTCACGGTCATACATTATTAGAAAAGCCATAACGTCAGGGTCATAACATAATACACAAGTCGCATTGCCGGTCCACCAAGTACAAGAACACATAATACACAATCCACATTGTCAGTGCTACATGAACACACAATACATAGCCAAATGATGGGGCCAAATTTATGTTTACACTTTTGCAATCATGGACTGACATAGATTAAGCTTTTTGTTACTTACCAATGGATCTGTATAAATGAATTCATCGTTATTATTATAAAAACACATAGTACATAGGCCAAATTGTGGGGCCATATATAAGTTTAGATTTTTGCAATTATGGACAAACATAGATTAAGCTAAATTTTGTTACTCACCAATGGATCTGTATAAATGAATTCATCGTTATTATGATAAGAACACATAGTACATAAGCCAAATTGTGGGGATCATATCAATGTTTACATTTTTGCAATTACTTATGTACTAACATAGATCAAGTCAAACTTTCGTTACTAACCACTGGGTTGGTATTAGCTGAATAAATGAATTCATTATTATCATTATAAGAACACAGAACACATAGTAGGTACATAGTAGCCAAATTGTCGAGACTACAAGAACACAATACATGAGCCAAATTGTCGAGGCTACAAGAATACGTAATACATGAGCCAAATTGTCGAGGCATAAAGAACACAATACATGAGCCAAATTGTCGAGGCATAAAGAATACGTAATACATGAGCCAAATTGTCGAGGCATAAAGAACACGCAATACTTGAGCCAAATTGTCGAGGCATCAAGAACATGTAATACATGAGCCAAATTGTCGAGGCCCCAAGAACACGTAATACATGGGCCAAATTGTCGAGGCACCAAGAACACATAATACATGAGCCAAATTGTCGAGGCCCAAGAACACGTATTACATGGGCCAAATTGTCGAGGCACCAAGAACACATAATACATGAGCCAAATTGTCGAGGCCCAAAAAAACACGCAATACATGAGGCAAAATTAAATATGTCAACGATGTTGAGGGTGCGAGCACGGCGCGCACTCGGCCCAGGCGCAGCCACGCATATGGCGCGCAGCCGACGACACGGCGCGCTATGAGCGCAGCCGGCGACACGTGGCGGCCGTCTCGGGCGCAGCCACGCGTATGGTGCGCCCTGAGAGCAGCCGTCGACACGGCGCGGCCGTCTCAGGCGCAACCACGCGTATGGCGCGCCCTGAGAGCAGCCGTAGACACGGCGCGGCCGTCTCAGGCGCAACCACGAGTATGGCGCGCCCTGAGAGCAGCCGTCGACACGGCGCGGCCGTCTCAGGCGCAACCACGAGTATGGCGCGCCCTGAGAGCAGCCGTAGACACGGCGCGGCCGTCTCAGGCGCAACCACGCGTAAGGCGCGCCCTGAGAGCAGCCGTCGACACGGCGCGGCCGTCTCAGGCGCAACCACGCGTAAGGCGCGCCCTGAGAGCAGCCGTCGACACGGCGCGGCCGTCTCAGGCGCAACCACGCGTAAGGCGCGCCCTGAGAGCAGCCGTCGACACGGCGCGGCCGTCTCAGGCGCAACCACGCGTATGGCGCGCCCTGAGCGAAGCCGCGTGCACGGCGCGCCTTCGGCGAAGCCGCGAGCACAGCGCGCCCTCGGCGCGGCTGCGAGCACTGCGCGCCCTCGTCGCAGTGGACAGCGCGTCCACGGCGCGGCTGCGAGCACTGCGCGCCCTCGGCGCGGCCGCGAGCACTGCGCAGACGCCTCCCAGACGCAGCCACGCACACGGCACAGCAACGCACACAGCACAGCCATGAGCACGGCACGCCCTCGGCTCTGCCGCAGCCCTGGATACGGCGCGACCGCCTCTCGGGCGAGCCATGCATATGGCGCGGCGACTCTAAGCAGCCGCACGTGCAACGCTTGCCTGTCGACACAGCCACGAATATGATTAGCAAAGTACATTAAAATCCGACTCGGCCTTACCTGACCATGATCTCAATACACACTTACAAATAATCACAATAATAAGCACAACAAAAGATCATTTCCAGATCATATCAGCACACTCTCCACATCGTACGTACATCGTACACACGTATTGGGTGGAAATGTGGTGATTTGTATCACAATCAGACAATTACAATTTCAAACTAGGTAGGTAGGTACCCATAAAATCACTTTTACGTCGATATTCGAGCAGAGTTATCACGATCTCTAAACACATATCTAGAATCGACTAAAAGCAAACACAATAACTGGAGAACTTATGAATGGTATGGCAAAAGCGGTAGAACGGGGCGTATTCAATCCAATCCCACTTCTGATTTTAGAAACCAGAAGTGAGGTTAGTTTTAAATGGTTAACGATAAATTACTAGGCAAGAATTCAACAACAAAATAAAGATCATCCGTCCAGGACAACCACAAACCACCCAGGAATCACAACTACGACTATTCCTGGTCTTCAATCCGATATTCCCATCGTTTCAAGGCTCGAGCCAAGTTATCCTTCCACCCGCCAAACTCTCTTCAAACCCAAATCGTTCCATAGACTGGACAGCAAGTCTGTCGACAGATACAAAAACCATAAAGCCAAGGAATCGGTAACAATACATATTGTACGTACATAGTAAACACCCAGACCAATACAAACAGATATGTTTGTACTGTGCGGGATTCGAACCCACGACCCTTGGTTCAGAAGGTAGAGGCCATCGGGTCAGTCAACATACTTATATAAAAAACTAGCTGTGCTCGCGACTTCGTCCGCGTGGAATAGTTATTTTTTCCCCGTTTTTTTTTACATTTCCTATTATTTCTTCGCTCCTTATAGTTGCAGCGTGATGTTATATAGCCTAAAGCCTTCCTCGATAAATGGTCTATTCAACACAAAAAGAATTTTTAAATTCGGACCAGTAGTTCCTGAGATTAGCGCGTTCAAACAAACAAACTCTTCAGCTTTATAATATTAAGTAGTTAAGATTAATGCCTCCATGCTGAATTCTCAAAGATAAATGGAAAGGATCCTGGAAGAAACTTCAATAGACCATCAGTAAACGTAAATAATTGTAAAAGAGTAAATTTGGCTCGCATAAGGGAACAAAACAGGAATCGCAGATTAACATAATTTTATTTGTAAAACAATTGGTAGGCATGGAATATTAAATGGCAGTCGAGTTCTTCAAAGACGCAATTTGCTTTACATTACGTAAAATCCAGAAATAATAAACTTGTCGTATGGGGTAGTTACATTGTGAGAAAATACATGAGTACCTAACAAAAAATAAAGTGATACGGGAGCAAAAAGAGTTTCTGGTCAGTAAAATTGTGATTTTCGGTATGATAGAGTACCTACCTGGCAAGTATACAAGTAAGATATATGTAATTATTATTGAATAAAAGTATAATTAGTAGCAAAATAAAAGCATCTGACTAAACAAAAATTTTACTAAGATTTTTTAAATTAATTCACATTACTTACGAGTGACGTCATATTCGTTTAGACAAATGATTGGTCATTGAGATTGTCTTTGAGAAAAGTCAAAGTGCTTTCGTAGTTAGTACGCTACCTGTATTTCAACGTACTGTAGGTATAACAATGTTACACCTCTGTTACAGAACTAGTCCTTAATCTGAGAGGAAAAATCCTCTCTGAACTTTCTTTAGAAAACGCCACGCACAGCTCTTAATGAAACCCCTCCGGAAATATCAAGCAGCACCCAAAATTTTATATGTATGGGAACCCTTCGAACCTTCGCCCTAAAAGACGTGCTTGAGATGTGCAAATAAACTTAGTATGTATATGATCCCTTTAACGGGTCTTTTTTCCAACCATTTTTCCCCATTATTGGTGAATACACCATAGAGAATTTGACAAAGATCTTTTTACTCTAAATGAAAACTTTAGTTTGTTCCAAAGTGCCTGCACTGTGTAAATTATAATAAGTAAGTATTTAATTGTTTTTGTTGTTGCTGTACTTTGCTCTCTGCTGCCAGACATACGTCGTGTAAATTATTAAAAATAATGAATTGCTAACGAAGTGATTTTTTCGCCTACTACGTTTCTATTATTTCGAGACGCATATCAATAGATATAGATTGAAATTCAAATAATCAACTAGCCTATTATTCACTGTCGCTTTTCTAATATGCCTGTTACCTGATAACTTAGAAAAGTAAGAGTACTTATTTGAATGAATGACAATTTCACGAGTAATAATGAAAAGGCAAGCTTTAATCTTGAAATATATTTCCTTTGAGATGTGATGTACAAATTTGTCGACGAAAAGTTATAACTGAACAACACGAATGCTAAACAAACGAAAAAGTAGTAAGTATGCCTACTCAGAGGGCGTATTGTCGAAACTTTATAACGAATGGAATCGGAAATACGGTGTTTTTATATCATGTGTGGAAGCGGCGGTCTGATCAATAACATTGGTATGTAAATAAATATATGTTGCATCAAACTATTTACTAAATAAGTATTTAGCTATACCTACAAAGTAGGTACACATAAATTTATTAACTCAAAAATAAAGGAAATTCATTCGTCAATTTCCCCACATATTTTATTTTATCTCTGAGACCAATACTTTCAGACATGGGTACTTGCTTAAAAGTGAAACAATGTACCTACTTCAGATTTTAAAAGCACTTTTAATCTAAGGATCTTAAAACTAATATTTACCTACCATTTAACGATTAAGAAAGGCAGGGCATAGTGAATCTTGCGCTCGAATTGGGCCGCCCGGCGGGCGCGCCGAGGGATACCGCGTCCAAATGACCTCCAGGTCGTGTTTCTGCCGGTGAGTAGGGTTTCCGGAGCTCGTGGGTTAGGGTTGGGCCGGCATGGCGGTGGCAACTGACAGGTACCTGACCAGATGCTTGCCCGTTGTCAGAGCGACTTGGGCTTCCCTTTTGCTTTCCATGAGGCATAGGGAAGCCATTATGTTGAGCTACTATAGAAAAATAAGGTACTTGATACAAATAAGGCCTATGCTCAAATAAGGCCTATACTTCGAAAAAGTCGTTTAAAATTATATTTACGTCAAAAATAGTTCACACACACATATACGACAGCATTACGACTCGGCCAACAGTGGGCAAGACCCCCGGTCGCGCTCACAACGACAGCAGTGGCCAGTTGTTTGTCAACGATGGGTGTTTTCATTGCGCGTTATTAATTTGTCGTCATCTGTATCGAATTTTAATAAATTATTCTACGAAGTTTTGTTTCAATTAATGTTTGCGGATCAAAATATAACTCATCAAAAAGGTAACTATTATTTTAAATTGTAATTTTTTGAATATGCGAATTATTTACTGCTTAAAATATTTATGAAGTATGATGTACTAAATAAAGCCTACATTTTTAATAGGCCTTATTTCAGACCTTAGGCCTTAATGGGAAACCTGCTGAAATTGGACTTTATTATTTTTATTTACAGATTGATCATCTCAGTATGTCTCCTCCAAGACTCCTCTAAGTACTAGTACTTATTATCAGTAAGACTGGTTAATGTTCCTAAGGAAAATATTATATTTAAGGCCTTATTTAGTTACCTTGCTTTATTAAGGGCTATCAAAATATTTTTTACTTTTAATATTTTATAATATTTTTTGGAAGACATGTTCATTTGCTAATTTTTGTTTGCATGGATAAGTTTTTTTTTATATTATTCTTCATTTCTTGCTGATATATGACTTCAAGTCCGACTAGCAATTGAAGCAAAATATTTAGTAAAATAACTTATAAAGTTCTATAAAGATCTCATGGAAACGCTTGATAAAAGGCTAAGAAAAACATATTTTATGTAATTAATACTCTAATAACAATATTCTAAATTCCAGTATATATTTAAGTATATAGGCTTTATTACGTCACTATGTTTTTAAAAGGCCTAAGGCTAAGGTTCCAGAATTACCTCTTTTTAAGTGATTATTGATAAAAAATGATAATATGTTTTCTTAAATAATTAAAATTTATAAACCAATTAATGATGCCTTGCTTTTATTTTTCACCTTATTCAAATAATTAATCATGAAAACAGTGGTTAAAATTAGGTAGGCCTTATTTGTATCACTTACCTTATAAAGAAAGATTCCATAAAATGTACAATTAAGTTTAATTTACTGCACGCGCCGTTGCTATCAAGGGAGGCGCGTAAAAGATTAAGATATCGTGTTTGTAGGTTAATTTCCCCGGCAACACGGAGGCTACGGTGCCCCTGACTATTTATCACAATCAAGGGGACTCGCCGAAGCGAGGCGACGTGGCTGCGTGGACAAACATACCCGCATAAGCCCTCGCCAAATTCAATTACAGAGATTTTTCAATGAATTTCCACCAAATGCCTACTTATTTTATTCTGCTACGGAAGTCTATGTTTTTATTTATTTATTTATACGACATGATTATGTTCATAGCTAATACCTATATAAAGGTTGCAATATTAGTTTCATGACTAATTGACAGTGACTTAATATATCGCTATATTTAATACATTTTATCTAATCATTTACGAAAAATGAAAATTTTCCATCAGAAAAATCTCCAAATTGAAATGAATAAAATTTTTCGTCTTTATTTTCTTTTCACATAAATATTTAATTTAAGTTGTACGCAATGGAGGCAAAGCAAACATTCGCAATTATAATATTTACCTATTTACAAATTTCAATTCCGTACTAAACATTCGAGATATCTCAAAAAGGTCTCTAAATATTCTCGCTCTCCTGCCAGAAATCGGAATCATATCGTGAGATTTCCAATAAAATTGTGTCGTCGATATTTACGCCGATCACACGCTAGCCCGCGTTTCTCATCAAATCCCCGAATTTCCTGGCTGGCGTATCGTTTGAAAATTAATTTTACGCCTATTTCATTGCTTACACAGTATCGTCAAGTAATTGAAAATATGTCAAAACTTTGTTATAATTACTAACTTTATCCACATAGAAGTCCTTAAAATTACTGAAATTTTCTTGATTGCCAGAGCCGTCGAGAACTTTACAGATTAACAATAATACCTATCTATATTTTATATTTTAACTGTAAAGGATTACTGTTCACAAACAAGGTTTTGTAGGTACTTATGCACCTACCTACATACACGAATATCTAACCTAATAATAAACTCTGTTCGAAGCAATGATGTATCGCGCGTTGTGTTACGTTTAGAACCTACTCCGTTTAGAATCTTTGCACGACGCAGAAGTGCAATAGAAGTATTTCAACTCACACACGCGCGCGCACGCCTGAGCTCACGTACTCACACATACATATATACACACACACACAAAAATCTTTCTTTTGGATTAGATTATAATTTAGTGTTTCTCTTCTTTCTCTGTCACCATCTGAATGTTATTATGTATAATATCTTTATCATGTCCACATCGAGTGAGGAGAGTGCTGGTGCTCTGTAACACAGGCTTATAGCTTAGCTCAGACACCAGTCTCTCACAATCCATGTAATTTATGTCTGATCAAACTTTATGTACCTAACCTAACTAATTGATTGTGAAAGAAAATAAAGAATTTTTATTATTATTATTATTATTATTATTTAAATTTAGAAAAAAAACCCTACTACATGTTACCTAGAGCAATGAAACTGTCCCAATCGTTTTGGCGCATTGCCAATCGAACATTAGGCGAACACACAACATATATCAAATAAATAAACATCCAAAAGTTCGGCCTTTGCAATCATTTCTCGTTTCGTTTGAAAGTTTCCTCTTAACTAACGATATTGGAAAATGAAAACTTCCGTCTATTTGGACCATTTTTGCGAATATGGAAAGTGGTTCCAAATTGTGTCGTCGATAGAGAAATTTCATATTAAATAAAAATTAACTATTGGCGTATATAGGTACGTCTCATCACTTGTTACCTCTCAATAGTATTTATATTCGTTCGCTTATAATTTCGTTTGATATTATACTCGTATTTCCTAGTTATCTACCTCAAATACCTGATTTAAAAATTTATTGATATTTTTTTTATAATCATAATTATACATCCAGTTAATGTAACTACACTATTTTTATATATTTTTAAAACATCAGCTATTGAAATAAGCGTTTGTATGTAATAAGCCAAGGAAAACAAGACAGCCTAGATATTACTCGTCTAGCAACGAGCGAAGATTGAGAACGGAATACAAGCACAATGAATACCGGGTCAGCATTTCAGGAATCCTCTCCGTGAGTGATGTGAACACAAATAGAGCATCTCGCTGCATTTTCTCCAGTTCCCGCCCGTTAATGTATTTTGCTTTCGGGATCCATCTGGCTCCGTATTTCCAGAATTACTGCAACTAAACATCTGAAGTCTAGAGAGAATTTCAGAGAAATACGAAAAACTAACATACAAGGTGGTTTAACAGTTTGATTAGGTACGGAAAAGCAAAGATAAAGGTTAGGTTTACAGATCTTTATTCTCACGAAGTCTTAAATAATGTAATTACATGAGATCACCGCTGATGATAAGTAGAATTAGTTACAATATTTCACCGTCGAAATCGCACATGCAGAAACAAAAACAATCACAAAAATACAAAACTTATTAACGCACCAACGTTTTAGTATAATTTATTGTTACTACCAAAAATACTGTCCTTCTTTTATAACCTAATTAACTGATTCATCTCCTACGCTTAAATAAAAATAATAATAAGTACCTAAGTAGACTCGAACAAATAATTCTGTAGATACCTAAGTGAAATTATTTTATCGAGACAAAACACTAAACACCTATAAAAATTGTATATGGTCATAATTTAATATAAATAAACTACGAGTACAAAGGCAGTGAGACGTATTAATAACTTTTAAGAATAAAATAGAACCTATGAATACATGTTACAAATTAAGAATGTAAGATAATCTCGTCTTATAAAGATCAAATCCCAAAGGTGGCACCTGTGCACAAACATTTGTTGATTAAGTATTTATTACCTCAATTGTTTTGTAAATGACGTGAACCGTCCCTTGATGCGTATTTGGAATTTCCATTTTCTTATTCATTTCCAAATTATGGCTGGTGGTTTTATGGTCTGTGAAATATAACGATACGAGTACATAAAAACGCGCCCTTTGTTTGAAGCCTTTGTGAAGATAATATAATTTATTCATTGCCAATATACACTATCCATTTTATTGTTTCTATACCATATATATAAAAAAATTAAAGGATCATATTGAAAGTATGGATTAAAAAAATGCACACTGATAAAACTTTTATGCAAATATATATCTGCATAAAATGCCATGCAATTAAAAGTATGTTCTTCTATAAGCAAATTCACATTTTCGTTAATTAAGTCGCTTCCTAATGAGATAAGCAGTGCTAATTGCCAGTAGGTATAATTAGCGGCACTGGCGTTGAAAGTACGTGGCACATCTGGGGTAAGCGAATCTCTCGAATGCCGTCTGTAAAATAGTGAAGTAGTTGTAACTTTGACATAAATAGTGTCTGTCCATTTCTATAATTGGTATTGAGGCGAACAAGCGGCCTTCCTAAAGTTAAATAGCAACCGCCATCCATGGACATTAGCAATGCCAGGGGCACAGCCATGCCGCTGCCTACCGTGCTGAAAGATTTTACTTTGAAGTAAGTTGAAAGAAATATGTACGTACCTATGTATGTTTTTTTAAATCATAATCATCGACATCAGCCTCTCGCAGTCCACTGCTGGGCATAGGCCTCTCCCATTGTTTGCCACTTTGCTCAATCCTAGGCTGCTTGCATCCAGCACGTGCCAGCCCTCTTGCGAAAATCGTCGCACCACCTGGTCTGAGCTAGCTGTTAGCCAGGACGCGAGTTTTTTTTATAAATGTTATGCAACAATGAAAGATTTTTTTTCTAAAACAAACCTCGCCGTCTTAATAAGGATTTACCCGACATAGATATAGCGGGAGCCACGTCGCAATTGTGCCGCGCGCGTAATGACACGATGTCTGTGGGTTCGATACTTTTGCCGTGCCGCTGAGCCACCAAATAACGAGCTTTATCGAGAGCTTTCAGGCTCGCTTGCACGTAAACACTCACTCTATAAACTGTATGGTTCCGTACACTTTCCACACAAACAATTATTTATCTCAACAGCAACAGAGTTCGCAGTATTTTATACTGATATTGAGAACACTCTGCTGACCGAACTACAAAAGCCGCCTTTCTCTAAGGAGATTAATCAAGTACTCAAGAAGCATCTTGTAAACGAGCACGTTTACCTACCAGAGTTAGTGCCCCTGTGCACGCATGCAAACAGCGTTGCGGCCTCTCTTCCTTCACTCTTGTAGTCCTTGGGATGAGCTACTGGCTATCACTTAGAATACATCACATTATTATACGTATAATTCTTTAAAATCTAACTGAGTTTTATTTGAGCTCCAACTTGTCAAAACAAAGATATCGAAGAAGAGTCTACGGATGCTTTCCCGTGAATGTGATTATTTCACCAAGTTCGTTGCTTCGGGCTGCTGAGTGATCTGCCCTTCCTTGTCCATACATCGCTACGCCCATGTGTTCAAGGATCAAACAATCGGCATCAGTTTATTTAGAAGACCAAGTTGTGGCTAAAGTAGATAGCTAAAGTATTTGTAGAAACATTACCAACGAGGGCGTACCACAAACATTTACACACAATAAGACATAAAACAAATGTAAATATTCATCACGCGAATACTTGTCCCGAGTAGGATTATCGGGGCTTCCCACCCTCTCGGAGGTTCTCAAGCCCCGTTAGCTTATTTGACAGTTATCCAGCCGCCTAAGCCAGAGGTAGTGGATTCGAATCTCACCCTGGATAAACATTTTACATTTGTGTTTGTTCTGAGCGTAGGTGCTAGCATGCTTACCTATTGTATTGATTCTGATTTCCATAAATAAAAGCTTAGGCTACAAAACAAAGTCGCTTAACTTAATTTTCGGTATGTTTAAATCTTTAAAATTACGCAATGGATTTTGATGCGGTTTTGTTAATAGATGTTTCAAGAAGAAAGTTTATACATATTATTTAGTAGTAGAAAACACTGATAATTTAAGAATTTCCTAATGAGATGGTGTGAGCTACCCGAAGCGAAATGAGGGCGGGTCTCTAGTTTATTTGTAGGTAATGCTGGAACCCTGTACATTTTTATTATTCAATATTATCTGATTTTATTTATACCTAATTAAAATGATTCTATTTTCTACTACTATTCAAGCAAGAAGATAATATTTTATTAATAATTTTAAGCACACCCTTCCACAATTGTATAAACTTTCTGACAACATCTCTGCTGCCGCGTAAAGTTCAAGATTCATATGTAAGTTCGAAAGTCGGGCCTTACCGCGTGTCTGCAAATACTAACTGGAGATCAAACCCTTCGTAATCAAAGTAAAGTTTCCGTCTGTAAGCCACAGAGAGGATGAAATAGTATAGCTACAACAAGATAAGTAGGTACCTAATTCGAAATTGGGAAGGGTACGTACTTACGTAGTAAGTAGGTGTGTTCTTTTACTTTTAATTAGATTATTCATAAGATATAGAGACCTTTGTTTCATATGATTTGGAATAAACTATGTGTAAAATAAATAAATAACAATTCCTTTTTTTAATTATCTTCTGCCCGAAGGTTGCTGGGAAGATATCGCTTAAGGTAGGAACACGAGGCGGTCGCATCGTGTACTATATCTTTGAGCCTAGTTTTAAGTCAACTTATTGGTGTGCAATAAAGAATGTCTATCTAATCTCTTCATATGCTTCCGATATTTAGTACAAACCCAGCACATATATTCCTATGGAGAAAAATATCATGTGAAAATCTGTACAATTAAATTAATTGTATTGGTCTATTAAACGTAGGAGGTCCAACAGCAACCGCTTCAATGTAATATACAGACCTATTCCGGGACGTAGTAATAGCGGACACGGAACAAATCGAAATCTCAAGACGATACCGTTAAGACCCAGAAAAAACCGTTGAAACATTTTTTCGGTATCCAGATTTATCGAGTAGATGGAATTGCCCCTTACCATTCGACCTCGTTCACGATTTTTCCTATTGTTCCGATCTCTACCGCGAATATCCGACAGTTGGGTTGCTTGATATATATTTAACTGGAGATAGATGTTACTTGTAACTTTCCCCGCCTAGCCCCGGGCAGAACGTTCCATTTCAACTGACGCTACTGGACTTCAAAGTTCGTAACTTTACGAAACTTTATACAAATCATGTTTTAATTAAATCAAATAGTCAGTTCGGGACTGATTTTAGGGTTCGACTGATAAATACATTTAAAATAGTTGAGCAATAACTTAAGTTATAAAACAGTAACGCATTAGTTTTCACTTTTCCCGTTGGTGTAATATTTCAATCCAACGCTCTGAATAGAATATGCAATATATCTCATTAATATATTATTGTTCCCTATTTTAAAATCAGGGAATCATATGTATACGAGTATAGGATGGAATAGTTGTGTGTACAATCTATACAACACACTACTTAACTGTAGGTAACCATACTGTAAGCGTCTTGTTGCATATCGATCTAAGAATATACTTACTACGGTCATAAACTTTTTTTAATATTTTTATTTTTAACTATCTGAAAATAACTTTGAATACGTACCTACTGAACCTCTCCAAAAAGTACCTTATCTCGAACAGCTAAGCTCATGCTGGAGGCCTTAACATTTGATTCGACATCATAATGGACTATAAACTTCTGAACACGGAAAATTGAAAAAGTTCCACTACGAAATGTTTATCGAAAATTTTAAGGAAAGCTGTTGGTACTAGAACGTGTATTTATAATCTCTCTTACACGTTATGAATAAGGAATAACTATTTTCAATTTACATATCCAGAATTCCGCGTAAGGAAAAATACTTTTATGTAAAATACTTTGCTCGTTGGTAAATGTTAAAAGAAAATTGTGAAGTAAGTATATTATGTTATTAGCTTCATTAGGTGTTGGGACTTGGGACATTGCCATAACGAAAATATGCAATGGGGCCTAAATTAAATGTCTCCTATCCTTTATTATTAATTAAGTCATTACGGTTTACAATAAGAAAAGAAACATCCTAAGCAACGCAATCATTCACATAGAGGCTAATTTATGTTCAAAACAAGACTTAAATTACAGTTCACAAAAAGCTAACAAACAAATAAATGGATTTTTCTCCACGGAGCATTAAACAAAACAAACATAAATTGTGTGCCTAGGATTCAACACCTACCTACAATTTTAACACACTTCACTTGGTGGCTGAAAACAAAAATACAAAAAAGCATTTTAAACCGAAGCACTGGGGGAAGTTTCGTAAAAATGACGAGCTAAAAATAGACAAAGGAAAACAAAGTGAAAAAGTGTGTACGCCAATAAACACGTAGCGGCGTTCCTCGGCCCCCTGTCGTAAGCACCATGTCCAAAAATTTCAACGGGAGCAAATATATTGTACCTATTTGTAATGTAACTTGTAATGTAAATGTAACTTAAACCATTGATTGATTTTAAAAGACTCTCATCATACCTTTCAACCCTATAAGCGGAATAACATACTCGTACTAATTACAAGGGTGGACTTTAAGATGTTGATAATATTTATACTCATCACGACCTCTACATCAAATTTTAAAGACCTTGGACATCTTAGGCTTTTAATTATTCAGTTTAAAATGCTCATCAGACGGAAAACATTTGCTAAATCCTATACGTCTTATAGTCTAGCTGATAGAATTCAACATAATAATCATAAATCATAATCAGAAAACTTCTCAGTCTAAACAAATTAAAGGACATTTTACATAATATATTATTATCTCTTTTTGTTTGTAGCTATTGTGTTTCTGCATCATATTGTGTTCTAGTTTCCTATATCAGTTATAGCGTATATCTGGTCCGACTCATTCGATAAGTGTGTACAATACAAACAGATAAAAGTCTTTATCCTTCTAAATTTTTGTAAAAATAATCAATGTACAGACACATTTATTTTTTTCTATATATTGATTGTAATATGTATTGATTTCCGATTATCATTAAAACTTGTTCCACGTAAAGAATGATCCGAGCGAATTTCGCTGAGTCGGCAACACTGCACTTCGTGCCTCGGCTTGCCTCTCGAACCGTAAAATGAGGTTGCCTGCTGCCGCCAAAACAGCGTCGATATTTCATTGTCTAGTAGCTGAGTTGAATCCTCAACTAAAGAGGATTATCTTCTTCCCTTTTAATTCCTCGCCCGTTGTTACGAAATACTTTATACTTCTCGGGCACGTTTCGGAACGCTTTGTCACTGGGGTGGATGACTTTCAAATCGATACCCTGCGAGTTCCAATTCAATGTTATCCAACCATTCGAATTCGGTAAAAAGGAAGCCAAAAGTTGCGAACTTTAGCGTTCCTTTTAGAGTAACAATCAGTCAATTGTACCAGTGCTATCCAGGAATCGCTTTGTGAAGTACCTTTTAACCCTACAAGCGGAATAACATATAATTTTATCAACATTTGTCGCTACATTCATTTCACGTCTACCTATTTTATTATTGTTGTGTATATCATTTATCCTATTATTGGGAAAGTTTCTCTTCCATACTAAATTTGCGTGATATAAAAAGCTTGTTCCAAAAATATTATACCTAACTAATAGATAGCTTTCGCAATTTTGATTTTAACACTATACTCGTACATAGATAGTCCTTATCACTGACAGTTTTTGTATACGAGAAAACAATCATTAAATGTAACAGATTAAACAGTAACAGTAGTTACCGTACTGTGATTCCGTATCACACACGAGTGTAGGTTAGAATATCCATGTGATGCATATCGTGTACGCGTGTATGTACATATTGAGTACTCTGTATCTATCCGGGCACTGTTGATTTTACCCTAAATAAACTACTAGGCTAAATTCCCGGATCAGCCACACGAGTCCGATGCAAGTGTAACCGACAGAAATCGGTGATAGAATTTGCAAATAGAATTTAATCAAACCTCGTGTCCAAATCCGTAATTAGGGGGAATTACCAGAATATTATATGCACGTGGATATGTAACACCTAATATAAATAGATTTGAATGACGTACATGTAAGTAGGATATGGGCATAATCCCATTGTTTATATCTGATGCGAATCTATACGTACAACTTGCATTTAGACATAGTTATAGATGTCCATTAGAATGATTAACAATTTTATTGATAAAGATACGATATGTACCTACTTATAAAATGAAAGCATCTAAAAACCGAAAGGCTGAAAATATGTCACAAACTCATCGGTGGAATGAAAATAAAATGATTTACCGTTCATAGTAAATATTTGAGTAATAATTTAGTAGATTAATAAAGTAGATAATAATTAGGGTTAAACCGAGATAGTTTTGTTGATTTATTTATTTATTTATTAGAAATCAACAGCGTATACACTTGATTACATTAATAAGTATAGGTAATTATTAAGGCCAATTACAGATTTCCTTAAAAAATTTAATTTTCATCAATACCTATAACAATTTCGTTGTGTATTGTTTGCGCGCGTGTGTGTGTGTGTGTATGTGTATGTGTGTGTGTGTGTGTGTGTGTGTGTTTGTGTGTGTGTGTGTGTGTGTGTGTGTTCCAGTGTGTGTGTGTTTAAGTCAGCGTTTTTAGTGCTTAAAGCATATTAAGCTTAAGCAGCCGAGATAGTTTTGTTGATACTTATGTTACATTTGATTATTCGTCTACATCTACCATTAAGTCCTTCACTAGCCAGTCAAATAGCTGGATACATGTAAGATATCCATAAACTATAAAATCATCACTGGGTCTGGGTGTTTTCTATGTATAATATGTATTTATTTACAAAAAAATGTATCTAAGTATGTTTATCAGTGGTCTAGTACCGATAGTACAAGCTTCGGCTTAGTTTTGGGCTCTGTGTGGCCCAGCGTGACATGTCTTGGGTTATTTATTTTATAACCAACCCACCACTCGCCAGAACCCATCAGTTTAAGCCGCGCATCAATCAATGTTAGATTTCAAAAAGCCTATTTTTATTTAGGTAAGCCCCAATCCCGTCGCTATGCAAATTGGGTTTGGCAACATAAGTGACAAGCTCAATATGACAGAATGTGTTATCTGTGATCCGGCGGCGCGGGCGGCGTTGTTGTGGCCGCTACGCCGATTTAATTTCCGCCGCGTCAATTCAATTCAGCCCAGTGGCATCCGATACATGTAATCACTAGACTACATTATGCAAAGGACGGCGTTTAGAATTCATTGGTTCTGTTTCTCTTTTAATTATTATATTTGGTCGTACCAAGCATATAAATTCAGAGCTACTTCGTTATTATAATGATTAGCTTGGTTCAGTGGAAGTGTACGCTGCGTCTGGCACGTTGGTCGCGTGTTCAATCCCCGCATAGAATACAGTTGTATGAATATGTCTGGGTGTTTGCTATACTCGTATATACCTAATATATGTTTATTTTCTGAAAAAAGTAGGTATGTATCTAAGTAAGTTTATTAGTTGTCTAGTAGATACCCATAGTACAATCTTCGGCTTAGTTTGGCCTAGAATGACGCTCTGTGACCCAGCGTGGCATGTCTTGGGTTATTGAATGATCGAATTACCCGTATTCATACCGGTAATTAACGAATTCATACGGATAACAGGTCTCTTATTATTAATAATAATATGTTGTTAAAAGACATTATCATCATTATTTCACACGCTTTTTAAGTAAGAGGAGGGGGTAGGGAGGGACAAAAGCGGGCATTAATTGCTTCGTCTTAATTGCTATTACAAACCAAATTACAATCATCGCAACATTAATTCAGAAATTACAAGTGGCTTGATTCGTATCGCGGCATCTTGACTTCTCGAGTTTATTTAATTTCTATTTGTAAGTATTTCTTCAGTACGCATTGTGCACAAAGTTTTAATTGGGTTTTCGTTTTGACCTTCTATTTGTTGTGCGATACGCTTGGATGGAATATAAAGGAATAAAAAGCACTTTTTATACAACAAAACGATGAATATATCACACCGGACAACATCACATACATCGATATTCAAAGTAAGTTGTTTCAGCACTACGCAGGCTGATGTTGTCAGAATAAACACAATTAATGTTCATCACATAACTGTTTGTTTATGTAATCCCAAAACCTATCAGGAGACAGGCCCACAATAGAATGTAGGTATAATAGCCCTTTCTAGGGATGAAATAGTTTTGCTGTCAACTCTAGAAGAAGATACCGATTCCTATTAATTTTCATAATAAGATTTCGACACTAAAATTGAAGCCACGTTGCTATGACTTAGCGGAAAACGACATAGGTAAGTTGCAATGTCGTAACTCGTCCAGTCATACGTAACCCAATCCTTGTGCCAGGGTTTTATAGCCCATTAGGTAAGTAGGTGTTGGATAGCCAATACCGACGCAGCAACTCCAAAGCAAATAATAAAAAAGAAAATAGAACAAATCGAAGAGCCGTGTCGTAAACCAAAGACATGTGTACTTGAGCTTTTAGAGTAGGAATGTACTTCATAAGTTTTTATTTGATATACGAGTAATAAACTCTAGGTATACCTACCTTTTTTTGGTTTAGACAATATATGCAATTATAGAGATAGTTATATCAATGATATCTTACCACTTGAAACCCGAAAGGGCAAGGGCATAAACGGGTAAGATGAAATTGATTAGAGAAGCCTTCTAAGTTTCTGTTATTGATATTTCAAAAACTATTTATCTGTAAAACCATTCTAGGTTTCAAGTACCTAGAGATTAAGTAAATGTTATTATGTTAAAGATTGTTCCTATTTATCTCATTTCGCTAGTTGTGCCAACAACATGACAAGCAAAACAACAACAAACATGTTGTGACCCACAGAAATAATTAAACTTTCAACATCCCTACCTACATCAAGTAGTCGTTTAAAAACCTCGAGTCAGACCACGCGGTGCGAAAGTATGAATCTTGGATGTTTTGTTATTTAGAAATGGTTTCCGCAGGACTTGAACAGCGAATAAAATATAAGTACGCATAGCGACCTGTACATAACATAAAATACATGCAACGTGTATAAAATCCTTTTATTCATAGGTATCATAATCATCACCAGTCTGCAGACAAACACTGCTGGTTATAGGCCTCCCCCATGATCTCCACATGGACCGGTAAGAAGGATCCCCTCTATATATGAATGACAATGCAATGAATGTGATATTGTCTGATATGTATATAAACATACAGTTGACTTGAATATATACTTACTCCTATATTCCGTTTTTGTGTCAAAATGTATGCAATACTTAACAAAACATACTAATCTTGTCCATATGTACGACGTTATAAAGTTTATCCCAAGCGCTGTGCTCCAAAAATTCCGCCTGTTATTTTGTTAGTGTAAAACGTTGTAAGCCCTACGATTTAATTAGGCATGCTATTAAAAATAATGCCTTTTACCCACACTACACATGTGCTCGACTACGAGGTCGGGCACCACTCGTTTGGCGTTTGACGTCACACTTGCAAATTACGCAATAACACATGAGCGAAAATATGGTAATATTATTATATCGTAGCCGCCATTCGTAGCGCTCCGTCTGCGTTTTTACCTAAATTGAGGACATACTATATTCTAAGATTCCGTGCAAATTAAAGACTTTCTATCGGTCGGCTAGGTGGTTTGCCACCTTAGTGATATAAAAGAAAACTTCCCAGCCACAACGGCAATAACAATTTTTGTTTCGACTTGGAACCCAAGATCTCTATGTACTCGTACAACTGTCAACTACTGAGCCAACAATAAGTATATCCCCACTGATATTATAAATGAGAAAATGAGTTTGTACATATTTTATACAGTGAAGCAACTATATATATTTAGGCTTGCTTTGATTAAATATCAAAATGTAAGTTTTTAGTTAATAATTCATCTATGCACACCTTACCCCTTCTTTTGATTATCCTCAAAAACCTCGCAAAGGTTGCCTGGAAGAGATCGAGATTTATTTTTGTCCACAGTTTTAAGTCAATTGTGCAATAAATAATAGCTCTATACGAGTATACTCTCCCATGGAACATATACGTACATGAATACGCGGACAAAAGGTAGTCTTACATAAGAATGGACCGCCAAAAGGCATAAGATCAAAGCAAGTGAGGGTAACATGTCAATACAAGATAAAACTGTCCGTGATTTTGTTAATACACATAAAGAGTATAGATAGCAAAATATGAGCAAAGGAACGTTCATTTGTAAAGATAAAAGCTGTATACTTAGTCATTCCAATACAGTACTGTATAGTTGGTGCCACATCAATCTGCATTGCTGGTGCTACAAAAGTCGTTTCGTAGAACGACAGAAGAGCGTCACTAGTCCGAAGTGTCTAACTTAATGGGACCTAAGTGTACTACATCTGTAAAGTTAGTGTAGGTATACAATATACCGACCGTCTTACATATTAGGTTTTGTCTAGTAATTTAATGAATCTAAACTTGGTTGAAATGTTTCGCAAAATGTTTTATTTCGTTCGCATTTTGATAAAGGTACATTCTCACATCACATTATGTTACAAATTCTGGAAGCTAACCATGTAACCTAACCAATTATTTCGTCGTAGCTATTTATGTAAAATGACCATTTTCAAGAATCTAGCCTGTTTGTTTTTCATCATTATAAATAATTATTAAATAAAATTTTAAAATTAATCGTGTACGGAATAGCTTAACAAATAATGAATAAAATTCATACAATGATTGATTTTGTACATAACGTTTAGTCAATTTAATTTATTTACTGGCAAACTAATTTATTCGTAAACAAGTTCAATTTTATGAAATTTTTCTACTCACTGTATCCTATAAAGGGTAACAATACCTAAACGTACCTAAATGGGTATATCAGAGACTTCAGTAATTACCTCACATTTGTTTAACCCTTTATCAGCCGTGTACAATGTTTTCCATACAAACTTTCACCCGCCATTAAACTAATGGACTCAAGGGACGAATTCCCAAAAATCCTTAGTAAAACTTGTGTTTTATGTAATGTAAATTAAACCAAAGCTTTACATTAAACCTCTATTATATATGTTTAAAATACGCAGTTTTGTTGCTTAATAATTAAATAGATATCATAAAGCGATAGCCATATATATTTAAAATTATAAAGATTAAGGATTTTACCAATTGATTTACGCTTGCCAACTCAAAATATTTTCTTTAGCCCGTAAACAAGCCTCAAGAGAATTCTTGGCCGCCATATGTCCAACTCATCAATTCCTTATCAAGAAAGATGTCTCTTTTATGAGGTTAGCTTGTTTTTTATAAGTCGACGGCTCACCCGCCATAACTAGGTTATTTTGTAACTATTCGAGAACACATGTGTTGGATAAGGGTAGATAAGTGGGTGTTACCTATTTATTATTAAACCCTTAATGGATATAAGCAAGTTTCCATCTTTATTGTAAACCAAATTCTCATTAATTTTAGTGGCTTAACAGTTACAGTCAAAGCTAAATTGTTAATTGCATTCATGTGTTGCAAGATCGTAGGATTATGAGAACCAAAACATGTAGTAGACGATTTTACCATAAAATCATAAAAAAGAGACTAGTCGGTCGTATTATTGTTCAGAAAGTTATTCGATAGGCACTAAACATAGTGGATATAAATACCTTCTCATATGTAGGAAACACGAACTACAAAGCAAAGGTGAACAAACAGAATTGCCGTTCAAAAATAAAATTGCTCGCTTCAGATTCGCAGCTAAAACGGTTTTTGGTGGCACAAAACTACCCAACTGCAATAACAAACCGCGCGAGACTACAGCTTTTATGTTTTATCAATACATTCATCACTACCGGTTCTATAAGAAAGAAGAAATTAGACCAATTTTCAATCAGTTAAGTCTGAAAGCAACTTATACTTACTACTGCTTTGCTAATTGCTATACTATCTTACTTTAAGATTTAGTTCATTGTGTTAGTTGAGCATTTATTGCGGCCTTTGACCCCAAGTCAAATGATACTAAGTAATATCCCACATTTAACATATTTGGGATGACGTCGATAATAATGCCCCTGGCTGTACTTTTACCGCCGTGATCCATAGAGCGAAGTAAGCATAGTAATATTTATTTCATAATAGTACGTCGAACATCTTCTTTTCATACAATTACAGCGGGTCATTTGTATTCTATCTTGACAACTTTTAATGTACTTACTTATAAATGTATTATATTTATGTATGTGTACGTATTTTTAATGTTTAATGTTATTAACCTTGCAGCACACTACCTACATTTTTATTTCTGCTTAGCCCAATGGTTGACTGGTAGAGAATGCCTATGCGGCATTAAGTCCGCCTTTTGTACACTGTTATAATTGTGCAATAAAGATTAAATAAATAAATAAAACAACTTCAATTAGATTGCTCGTTGAAACTAATGTTAGAAAATACATCCACGAACGCATATTGGATGTTATGTACACGCTGACTTAGCTGGTGTTTTGCAAATATTGCAATGTTTATAGCGCTCCAAGGCTGTGCTGTGACGGTAACTATGAATATAACTATTCGAAATTAATTTATTTCACACTTCATATCTAGAATGAAAGTAAAGACATCGTAATAAGTCTAAACCTATTCTATCCTAACTTGAATTCCGTGCGACCTCTCTTAGATATAAGAACACGTACTGCTACACAACCATTCGTTACTGCCCGGCCGGCTCTTAACAAAGGAGCGAATGTACTACACTCCACCGCAACATTTCCGGTCACAAATATCAGCTGGCCGGCCCGGGATCACAAGGCTCTCCCAAATTGTGTCACAGCGACGCCTTAATTTTGCCATATAGTGAAATGACATCCTTTTCATTCATCCGATCGCAGAAAATATTTGCTCACAATTTTCATTCCGCTCTGCTTGCGTGATTCGTCGATATGAAGGAAATCGCAATATATCCGATGAAAGAACATCTTCTGTACCTACTTCAGATAAAATGTGTACAATTCTCATCTGAGTGTTTATTATTACTTACGAGTAGTAACGATTCGTTATCACTATTCAAGTCATTCATAACATATTAAAGGATTTTCAATTTTCGGACAAAGTTTAACAGACTGAAAAAGTTAATATGCCTGATTACAAAAATCATGATTTATTTAGTAAAAAATATTAAACGTCGTCTTGTCATATGGTATCTACCTTTTATCAGAATGAATTTCAGAAAATCAGACCTAAATCGGGTGAATTTCAACAAACTTTATCTCCATCCAAAATTATAAGCTTAAAACGTAATAATACCTTTAGTCTGATTGTGCTAAATTTTCATGGATGAATGGGCATCAAAAGATGAACGTGTTTAAAGAAATATAACTATTATACGGATCTCTACGAACCAACATATCAGGTAAACGACATTCAGACTTATCGATCGCTGCGACCTCACTTCATGACCTGCCTGACAATGCCTATTTCGAAAGGCTCTTCAATTCAATTGGACGATTGCAGAATCGCTGCACGCGATCTTTGTTGACGTTCAAACGTTAACATTTCGAAAGCTACGCATGAGCCTTTATTATATCTACCAATACAGTCAAAAATAATTATTATAGCCGCTTTGAAAAGGGTATAATTTGATTTGATCTTAATCTACTTTTCAGCTACTTTGCCCTGAATAAATAAAACAATATCATTGTTTATTTAAGCGTTTAGCTGAAAATAATCCCTAGAATAAACAAGCTCATTTTTTTTACAATTAAAAAGCTTAACGCGCCGAGTTTAAATACTTAATTGGCCCGTAAATTGCCTTATGAAATAAGCACACTTTTCTCTTTTAAAAATAAAGAAACAGCGGAATAGAACTATAAAAAAAATAAACATTTTGTTTGAGAATTATACTAAGCTTTTTGTTAAACGGTTGGCTCTAAAGGCTATGACGATTTATTTAACTCATAGCGACGATGCGGTAAGTAAACACATTTCTTTTTCCAGTAGAAGTAATGCTTGGTAACGGGGTTGGCGATGCGATAAAACGGAATCTGAAAAGGACCTTTGGAAGAAGTTGATTTATGCTGGTCAAGAGCGAGTCATTGAGGGCGGACAAATGATTTATGTAATTGCAAGCAATCTTGTGATATACTCGTAGTACCTACTTAGTGTTATTTACGTACGGCGCTGGATAATACGAATTGCTGACCAATTTCTTCCTGTGCGTGTCGTAGAGACAACTAGAGAGACTACTTTAAGAGAGGTAGGGCAAAGCGAATCTTCGCTCGTATTGAGCTGCCCGTCCGGGGAAGGACCTCCACCCTATAGAATACCGCAGCCAAATGACCTCCGGGTCGTGTATCTGCTGGTAAGTAGGGTCTCCGGAGCTCGTGGGGGGTTAGGGTTGGGCCAGCATGGCAGTGGCAACTGACAGGTAACTAACCAGTTATTTGCCAGTTGTCACAGCGACTTGGGCTTCTCTTTGGCTTTCCATCAGGCGTAGGGAAGCCATTATGTCGAGCTACTATAAAAAAAAACTAATGGCCTTATTGTGATTTCAGCTCTTCAGCTAGTGATAAGGTGGAGGAGGGCAAACCCTGGCAACCATCGCAAACCTCTGGCAACTTATCTATCGCTTTCCATTTAAACATACTAGGCCTCAATAAAAAGATTGCTTCGCCCTAAAATTAAGTTAAAACACGTATCATACCACAACATGGTCCCTATTGTTTGAGGCCAAGACCCATTTTGGGTCGCTGTGCTATCTTAGTTAGTTATAGCTATATTTTCTATGATTAAAGTGCTTTTTAAGTTCTTTAACTTTATTTATTTACACTAAAGTACTATACTAGCAACAATAAATGGTCTGGCATTTTTCAATTTTAGGTACGTATGAAAGACATGTAGAAACACAAAGAACATTCGCACAATGATTCAGGCAGACCAATGTAATAGATCACGATTCCGTGAATAGTCGAATCTAAGCAAGATGAAACACTCCTTGTAGATCCATTTAACATGGGGCAATGAAAGGGCAATATTCCTCGTTTCCATGGCAGCTGGTATTCAATTCAGTTGAGTGCATTGGATAACGTTACAAGTTACGAGTGTATACCGGCAGAAAGTTTGATGTAACACGTGGTAAAGCCAGACTGATTAGTCTGTACCTACCTACTAATATTACAATTATTTTAAATTTGTGCATCTAACTATATATGTACCAAAATGCTTTAACTAAAGTTAAGTATTTATTGTTCTACCATTAGAAAGCTAAATTATTCAGAAGTAGGCCTATGATGTAAATTTAAAGTTGACACAAATGTAGCGCTAATTTGATTTTTGATTATAAACTAACGGATATTATTACAAATTGATTAGTACCTATCTGGAAATATAACCTACTTATATACGAGAAACATCATCCAAAGTTAGGTAGAACAACTGTTTCTTGAAAAAAAAAAAGAAAGGTTTTAAGACTTATGATTAATTTTTCCTTAATAAGGATTATTACTTATGTACGATACTATTTTATGATGTGAGGAAACTGACCAGCATTACGTCTTTTAGACAACGATTTACCAACAAAAGTTTAAACATACCGATTCTTTGGGTTCTTGTATTAATTAGCTTCTGCGCCACAGACAAAGGCGTCTACTTAAAATAAATGGCTCTGTAACAGAACAGACACTCCCTTCCCATGTAAAGAAGCCGGGCACCCTTCTACAGTAAAGCACTTTGTTATATTACTTGAATTCGATTCTTTAGGTGGTCAGACCAAACGGAAATAGAACTCCGATATTTTTATGACTGGCGAGAGGAAGAATTTATTAGGCTTTATTGGATTAAGATTCAACGAAACAAAAATTACGAGAATAGTAGGTATTTATGGAAAAATATTTCTTTATTACGTGCCATAAATTCCATTATAAAAAGTTTGCATTAATTTTCTTTGTCAGTGCTGTCCATACAATCTGTTCATACATTAGGTACCTACTCCCGCTTCTAGATTTCGTAAGTGTTTTTTTACCATGGAAGTAATAAGTAGGTACTACGTACAACTAGTACTTATTACTTCCATGGTTTTCACACATTAGTTATATTAAATTTAGGCAAGATTTACAACCGAACTGACATGAAATGTTCATGCCACCTACATGCTTCCGTTCAGTAGCAATGTCGTGACTGCCACGCTCCATAAAACTATATAGGCCACTATTACTTTACGTCTTTTATGCTTCTATAAACATTACGGTTACCTACCTACCTAAGTAATACATTCTAAACCTCAATCAATTTATATTTTATTTAGCGACTTCTAATTTAAGAAGTAAAAAATATTCCAATACGGATGATGACAAGGTATGAAAATGAAGAAAATAATTAGTCCGTCTCTTAGATAATAAAAAAATATAAGACCCGTATTTTTTGTTTTGTCGAAATAACAAGAAAATACTTAGATATAGCGCATTAAAGTTACGGAGTGGGGGCTAACTACGTCCCGTTAGAGTATATTTTGTACTCTAACGTGACGTCATGTGACATTTAAAATCAATGTATCTTCGTAAGTTTTTGAACAAGAGGCAAAATAAAAAATACGTATCCAATATTTTTCATTAATCTATCTGATGGACATTAAATTATTTTTTAGTCATCATCCCAATTGTCGACTGTACTGCGTACCTACATATATATTTTTTATAGTAGCTCGAAATAATGGCTTGTTCTAACAAAGGCTTGACAACTAGGTAAGCATAATGGAAACGATGCAATGTCTTGTCTCGTTTGAAGTGTTCGTCAAATAAGGCGCCAATTAATTGGGTGAGTGAGTATATCACACTGTTCCATCTAAACAATTTTCGGAGGAAATTGACTGGTTGTTTGATAATAGCATGTTACCTGCTGTCTTGTTATAATTGCGTTTGAGAAAAGTAGGTACCTCTATGAAACGAAATGTTATAACAATTTACTAAGTCCCTTTTACATAATATCTGGTTATTCGATATATACCTATATAGCTAAGCTAAACGCCTCTATAACTACGCCAAATAATGTAGTTCGGGGTATAACAGCGATAACGATACTTACCGAACCGGATACTTTACCGGCCCGGTTTAGCCTATTAGTACATCTACCAACTTAAGCAAGAATACAAGGCAATACACAATGACCACCTGGTATTAAAGTAAGGTTTTCCCTTGTACTACTCTTAGTACTATATGATGTCTGATAACGTCTACAAGAACACACAGACCAACAAAATTTAGAAAAGTCTGTTTCCTAAATTGACCCGACCGAGTATCAATCCTGAATCCTGCGGTTTACCGCTTTAAGAGAAAAGAACGCTTAGCCATTGCGCCACTGAAAGCGTCGAACCGAAACTAAGCATGTGTTCCAGAAGCGAGGCTGCGTGAAGCCACGCGAAGCTAACAAGAATTCACTAATAATATTGTTTCACTGAAGTAGAGCGGAGATGACATATAGATAACTAATTATATATCTAAATATTGTGTAACTATAGCAATATCATAGGTAAATTTTAGTAGCCTTAGCTTAAATCCGCGCAGCGAGGCTTCTGTGGAATCGACCTTAACTCGTGTTTTCAAAAGAAACCTTTCACTACAGGAACGAATGTCAAACAGAACTCATTTAGAAATACTTGGAAAACAAGAAGCATTTTTTCCCATTTAAACGAGGCAAAAGCATTATTGCAAACTTTTATGAACCAATTTAATAAAGTCCAAGCATTGTAGCTATGTCCCTATGCACGGAATCTCATGTTAATAAACCTTATTGTAATAGTGTATTCTTTTACTATAAAAGGGTACACTTATCTGAATGTAAATGGTAGTTTCAGAAAACAATATGACTATTTCACTCTAAAGTGTTCCATTTCATGCGTAATCTGATTTTATTGGTTAACCCAAATGCGTTGTTCAATCCGGTTGAAAATCTATTATTATTACAGAGCGATATTTCGGAATTATTTATGAAGCGGTACGATTGCATACTGAAAATGAGATGACGTTAATTTGCCGAATCAAATACAATGAACGCGTAATAGGTATGTTGGAAAATGTGCTGAAACAAAAACAGGTCTGTTCGACATTAACACACGTACATATTCACAAACGTTACTATGCGTCGCCAGACGCACAGTACTCAAAATCCTATTCAGAGACAACACATGAGTGCCGGTCGCCAATTTACATGTCTCACTTCGCATAGTGTTGTTAGTTTTCATAGATGAGTAAGTAATGTTTGTGAATGATTTTGCATATGTTAGGAATACTTATAACCCGTGAACAGCTGCACCGATTTTCATGGCTTTTGATTCATGCGTTCTGAAATATAGGTATATCAAGATCCTTAAATATAGAACAAATAACTTGACCACAGCCGAAACCAGGAACTTCTTCCTGTGATCTCGTTTCCTCGATGAGGATGAGGACTCTGGACGAGATCGAGAACTGGACTTGGGATATGGACTGGGAATGAGGGGATAGACCGAGAACCGGATTGAGAACGGAACAGGGACACAACAGGCAACGGGTCTGTAGTAAGAGTAGAGAACAGAACCGTGAATGGAATAGGGATGGGAAAGAAGATGGGACTTAGGATTAATACTCTGACAGTGGGAAGTCCGCTAGGTCAGCTAACTTAATATATTTTTTATAAGTTTGGCAGGCATCACAATTGTCTGCCACGTGCATAAAAAAAAAATATTTATTTAACCTTTCGGCTCCAAAGTCCTAAAAAAGATTGTTACCAGACTGACTAGTAAAAGCTTTCGTTTAATTAGATAGATAGATACACATAATTGAACTATTAAATTCTACATAATCTTCTATAGTATCTATTTTAATAATTATTTATGCTATGACTATACCATAATATTAAAAGTAATTCGAGCTGTGACAAACAAGTCATTAGAGATTACTTGGAGATTATTAATTACTTAAAATTAGAGAGCACAACGGGTCGGCACAATATCGAGTTTCCGTATAGATCTAAACCTTAAATTAGGGTTAATGAGAGTTGTTTGGAATCTGGTCACAACTCGGTACGCTCTCAAAATTATTGACTTAAATGACATGGTCGCCTCCTATTAAATTAGATGCTACTTAACTCAGAGTTTGCTTTCAATAAACTCTTGACTGCCGATTTGTTTCGCTCACCACTATTATATAATTTTCCTATGTAGGTTTTATCGACTTATTAAAGCCTTAAATTTATTCCATAGTGAAATGAAATTAGGTCAAAATAATCATATTTAGAAGTTGGTATAAAACAGTAGGTATATCGCTTACATGGTATTTGTAATGATCAAAGTCAAAGTCAAAGTCAAAATACCTTTATTCACATAGACTTAAAATAAGCACTTATGAATCGTCAAGTAAAAAATAATGTAAAAATATAAAAAGTAAAGTAAGAATGTGAATAAAAGCAATTTAAAAGAAGCTACCGCCGTGTTCGGAAAGTAGATTTCTACCGAGAAGAAACGGCAAGAAACTCGGTAGTTACTCTTTTTAAATCGCCAATTGTTACATGTTTTGGTATTACAACATTTTTTAATATTTTAAAGTTATACAATGCAAAATAAAAGTTGAGTTTATACAATGCAAAGTTTACTACGAAGCAGCAGTCCAAAAGATGTCGTCGTTGAGGAAATCTTCTACTCTATAATAGCCCCCTTTTATAAGTAAGGACTTCATGTATGATTTGAATTTGTGAATGGGCAGTTCAACAATATGTTCCGGTAACCTGTTGAACATTTTGATACCCAATCCTACAAACGACCCACTCACCTTACTCAGCCTCAGACGTGGAACGGCAAGCTTGTGCTTATTTCTAGTGTTTAAATTATGATTATCTGAATTTTTATTGAATTGACTTAAATGTTTACGTACATAAACAACACAGTCAAAGATATACTGTGATGCTACCGTCATTATGTTAATTTCTTTAAAAAGTTCTCTAAGTGATTCGCGTGTCTTTAAACCATATATAGCGCGGATGGCCCGCTTCTGCAGTACAAAGATTGTTTGTATGTCAGCACCTGACCCCCATAATAGAATACCGTATGACATAATGCTATGGAAATAACTGAAATAAACAACCCTTGCCGTTTCAACGTCAGTCAAAAGCCGGATTTTCCTTACCGCATATGCAGCTGAACTAAGCCTTCCAGCCAGGACAGCAATATGAGGACCCCATTGCAACTTCGAGTCTACATTGATGCCAAGGAATACTGTAGAGTTAATTAATTCAATAACTTCATTGTTCATGATAATATTAGTGTTAACCTGTTTGACATTTGGCATTGTAAATTTAACACACTTGGTTTTCCTGGCATTAAGCAGCAGGTTATTGTTTGTAAACCAGTGTACTATTTTAGCGAGAGCACAATTTACATCATCAAAGTTGGTTTTCTTTCTATTTACCTTAAAAATGAGGGAAGTATCGTCTGCAAACAATACTGTCTCACATATATTATTTGTGAAGTGCGGAAGATCGTTTATATAAATGATAAAAAGCAACGGTCCCAATATTGAGCCCTGGGGCACACCCATCAACAAAGGGGCACCAGAAGAATCTGTGCCATTGACATTAACCTTTTGAATTCTGTCACTTAAGTATGACTGTAGTAGACAAAGCGATTCATCTGCAACACCATAGTGCCGTAACTTCATCAGCAGTGTTTGGTTATCAACACAATCAAACGCCTTCGACAAGTCGCAAAAAACTCCTATGGCATCTTGCTTATTTTCCCAAGCATCAAAAACGTGTTTGATGAGTTCTACTCCTGCGTCAGTAGTGGATTTGCCTTTGGTAAATCCACATTGGTTTTTATGTAATAATTCGTTGTCATTAAAATGCGATAATAATTGAGTAAAGATAATTTTTTCAAAAATTTTACTTAGTGCAGGTAGTATTGATATGGGTCTATAGTTGGAGGGGTCGCTTTTATCACCTGATTTATATAAAGGAATGACCTTACTCAGTTTCATCAGGTTAGGAAACTGACCTCCATCAATGCATCTATTGAAAATTATCGCTAAATGAGGTGCAACAAAATGAATTATATTTTTTAAAACCTCTGTAGAGATTCCCCACAGATCTTCTGTCCTTTTCATATTTAAGCTTTTGAAGTTTTTTAAAATATCCTCTATACTAACATAAGAAAAATAAAAAGGAACTTTACACTCATCTACATGCGTTTTTATAAGGGTTTCAGCAAGATGGGGACTGGAGTTTAAGCTACTCGTCGCAGATACTGGAATTTTTGAGAAGAAAGATTGGAACGCATTAGCCAGGTCTGCATTGGAATCAAAAATTTTGTCATTTACTTTAAGAGATAACTTGTGTTCTTTAATTTTATTTTTACAAGTCTCTTTATTTATAATTTTCCAGGTAGCTTTGCTTTTGTTAGGAGCAGACATAATTTTTCCTTTCAAATACCTAGATTTAGCGTACGCACATACTTTCTTAAATATCCTAGAGTAATTTCGGACATATTCTACTATTGAAGGATCGTTGGAATGGGCTTTAGTATCGTACAGTTCGAACAATTTCCTTCTACTTTTATAAATACCCAAAGTTGCCCAGTCACTGAATTTTAATTTAGTACTATCGATTTTAAAAGATTTTTTTGTGAAAATCCCATTATATTCTTTCTCAATTATATTAAACAGCTTCTCATATTGCTGATCACTTCCTATGTCACAATTGTTTAACAAACTTAGTCTACTGCAAACTGAATCCTTAAACTTCTCTATACGAGCAGCAGTGATAGGCCTGCAAGTAATGCTTAATGAAAGGGGCACATGTTGGTGTTCGAAAACCGCCCTCTGTCCACTATGGTCCGAGTTTATAAAATGTATTAAGTTTTTATCCATAACTACACAATTACAAAAGATATTATCCAAACATGTAGCTGTAGTGGGGGTGACTCGAGTAGGTTCATTAAATAATGGAACTAAATTAAATGACTGAAATAAATTCAAGAACCTAGTAGAATTTTGATTTTCTTCTAAAATATTAATGTTGAAATCCCCACATACTATTACCTTTTTCCTACATGAACAAATTTTCCTTAATACTTCCTCCATGACAGATTCAAATAAAATATAACTACCTGAAGGAGGTCTATAAATACATACAATTATATGGTGATCTAGTTCAGCACAAGCTATTTCAATTGTTCTTTCTACAGACAGAGACACAATATCCTTACGATTTTTACATTTAAGATAGTTTTGTAATAAAATGAGTGAACCTCCCCTGATGGCGGACAATCTTGTAAATGAACTGCCGACTACATAGTTATTAATACTAATAATTAATTCATGTTGTCTTAGCCAATGTTCAGTGACACACAACACTTGAACATTCATTTCTTGTAAAAATAGTTCTATTTCCAAGTCTTTTCCGGAAAAGCCCTGAACATTCTGATGAATGACGTTCAGACAGTTACGCTTTTCCTTATTTACAAGGTCGCTAGAGTGTTCCTCTATTGTCTCTAAATCTAATTTTTTGGAATCGAATTATTTGGAACTGCTTCCAAAGTCTGATTAAAAATAAAATTAATATTATAAGCTAACAAAGTAGCCAGTTGTAATTTAATCCTACTAGGCAAATAAAAAGTTTTGCCAGTCCATACCAATTTAAAATTAATAAATTTATTTGTGTCAAAAAACACAAAATTATCATTATGACGACATGTCAAGTTGTATAATAAAGTATTCAGTAAGTGAATACTGTTATTTTGTCCTGTTGTGTATTGGTTAGAAAAAGGAAAGGCACATAGAATTACCTTTCTAACCAAAAGTTTTGAAAGAATGGAGAAACTCCTCATAATTTCTTTTTTTGTGGTATCAAGACCATTTCCCATCATTAATACTATGATGGAATTTTCAGTGTGCTTACCATCATTTATTCTCTTACATATTTCAGTAAGAGAGGCGTCAGGCATACTAAAGTTAATGACATTGGAGTTCAAATTCTTTTTTATAAGAGGTCCATAGCCAACTCCCATTTTATCAGAATAAACAAACACATTATCTGCAGAGGTACATACAGATTTCTTATTTAAACTTACTGAAATTAACTGATCACTAACTACCTGATTTTGTTCAGAAATACTAATATCCTGATGACAGCTACAGTGGGCCACAAGTTTGTTGGTAGCCAAGATATGTTCATGATTTTGAGCTTGCACAGACTTATACTTGTCTGTCATGCGGTCTAGGCATTCATGTAGCCTCTTGATATCTGTCTGTAGCTCCTGAACATCATTGTCGTACCTTAACCTACAAGTATCTAATTTTTGACTATACAATTCTACAGTATCCAGTAAATCCAAGCGCTGTTTTACTAATACTACATTTTTACGATAACATTTTTTCTGTTTAATTAACCTTTCAGTTTTCTTAATGATTTTATTAATTTTGATATATTTCTTGAGTTTACACTTACTACTAAATCTAAATTTATCATCTACACTGTGAATATTTTTTCCTAAAACAGCATGCCCAGCTGGTGACTCGATCAACTCCTCGTACAGGCTGTGTGTGTGCAAAGACTCTTGGCATCGCAGGTCTTCTTCATACTGATGTATGGTCTTGTTGGCATCATGTAGGTCTACCTCAAGCTCATGGATTCGCACCAGGGTCCGCTCATAGGTTTCACTACATTCATCAAACTTGTTCACTGTACTGAGTAGTTGGTCCCGTTGACCAATGACATCCAGAAGTTGAGCATGCATGTCGGCTAAATCATTTTTGAGCTGGGTGTTATGGCCTATGATTTTTATTACTTCCTCTTCATGTTCTTCGCGTTCATGGATGAGCTGCCTATTTTTTAGGGGTCCGATAAATGTGCTCCTTTTATGTCAGTCTTTGCAATATTTTGCACATATAATCCATGTGTTTAGGAATTAATCACGTTCGTAGATTCCTTGAAGGCTACTCTTACAGTAGACGATTCTCAAGTCGTCATCAAGTAATAAGCAAGTTATCCACGCTACAAGTCGCCTGGGATCCGATTAAAGAAGTTGTATTTTTTTATTTATTTTATAACTTTTTAACTTCATTGAACATTAGAGCACAAAATTACACTTACGCTAATAAAACCATTAGGTATATAATAAAAAGAAAGCAATAAAATAGATTGACCTTACGTCCCGTTCGAGTATCCTCCCTATAGTCAACACTATAATTAGGTAAAAGTATAATATATTAAATTACATGTAATTTAATGATCAAATTCGACGTGGTTTTTTAGATGTATCTCGCACACAAACGCTATGTACCTGTTTGTAAAATATTACGCCACAATTTATTATTATTTAGGTCAAGACTAAAACCTAACTTTGTATATTATGACCTATTGCATTAAATTTGTGACTAATATAATAATAATATACAGTTCATAAAACAAACTAAATGAACTTGAAGTAAATTAGTAATTAAACGAATTAATGTTTCATAAAAATACTTAATTAGCCTGTTTGGGTAATATTTTAGAGAAGAAATATCGTTAAGCCCTACTAATCCTAGTGCTTCCATTCCAAAACTAATCTAGTAGACAAATTTATGTAATTAATTTTAGTGGATACCACTAGAGAGCTCAGAGAAAATAAATTATTAGGTTAATGTCAACCTACAAGTAGCTTAATAAAGAATGAAAGCTGTTTGCTATATGTAAATTTACTGGCATGAAATAATCAGGTACCATTTGAATTATTATCCTCTCAAAGGTTTTCTAAATGTAATGATACGAAATCGAACGCACTGCAAGGTTAGGTACTTAGCAAGAACAATCACGCGAAATGTAGAGATCATAAATTGAGTTACATTTAAAAAAGGCTCTAAAACAACAAACAAGAAAAGTTTTTTTTATAACACGATTCAACCAAATGAAAATAGAAATAAGAAAACATAAACAAGGCATCATCGGCTGGCTTAATTTTAAAAATATTATTTCGCGCAGGAAAAAGAAATATTTTATGGCAAACAACGTTGACTAATTGGCGTGGAATCCATTATACCCGTTACGCTATTATAGCACCCGACTAAACCGGTGAACAAGAAAAAGAAGCTTAATAGCCTATGAAAATGACTTTTAACGGATTTATTAAGAGTAATTATTTTGCTCGTGCTCAGAAAATGATTAATTCCAGTAGTTAGGTTTTGATAAGCACTTCACCGCGGCATTAGTCGCGACCTAGCGAGCTTAGAAGTGGCAGGAGAAAGGGTTGTAAGTTCCATTTGTTCGAGATTTTCGTAAATGAGACAGTAGGAGTGGGTCGCGGCCGGAATGCAGCGCGGCTACGAAACGGTTCAGTTTCGCTGCTCCCTAGTTGCCGTAGATATACCCGTAGATGTGCTTAGTCCACAATCGGGAGAGGCGTAGGACGGACGCGTGTGCCCGCCGCTCTCCCGGCGTTCGCCCGCGTGCTTCGTCCGACCATTACCCCACCTTTGACTTATAAACAGTTTCCGAAGTGGTAATTAAATCCCAGATGCGGCGCGTATTGTAGTGTGACGTGTACATTAAAGCGTTGCAACGGTGAGTCGAAATGCATGGAAGGCTTACTTCACTGATCCGGGATGCATTTGAAACGCTAATTGTACTCACTCTGTTTCAAGTGGAAATGTGTGAAGGATGAGTTCACGTGCGATATTTGAGCACCTAAAATCAGCTGTAAAACGAATGTATTGCGACGGAATTAAATCGATGAAAATAATTCTTCTTAAAGATTTATACGACACTCAAAATCGCTATGGGGTGTAATACTAATTAAAAATTTACTAGAAAAGCTGAAAATACCATATTTTTTTTCTTCAAATATGCATCCATTTTGCATTTTTATAAGTCGCAGTATCTGTGGTCGCAGTTAATTCGTCGTCATAAAAGTAGCATAATTTCATTACGTTAATACGCCATAACTAATATACATATTTAAGAAAAATACCTAATTAATTAGCTTTAAACTATTTCGTACCATTGTGTACGATTTTAACAAACACATACACAATTTATTCTCAATGTAGGTATATAACTTCTCAAAGCGTCGCGAATTTACTTATGTGACTAGTTTCCGACAATCCGTACTTAAGATCTTATACGAGTAGGCTGGTACAAAAAGCAAAAAATCTATTCACAATTTGTCGATGGCCATACGATGAATTGGTTGGAAGTTATCCCGCGCTGTTATCAGCTATGAGGTTCACAAACACAGAATGTAACGATTAGATATTGATAGACTAGTCTAGAAGATGATGATAATTCTACAAGATTCTAGAATCAGCAGCCTTGATCAGTCATAGGACATAGGACATAGACCTCTGCCTCTCTAAAGTAGTAAAACTAATCGTTTGCTATTTTCTACAGCTTAAGCAAAAGCCGTTTTAGTAGATAATAATTTAACTAAGTAATATCCTATTATTCTTACGAGTAATCCACATATCCACGGAAACTATAAACCTTATCCCCATAAATTCATATCATACTTCAAGTTACAAAAGTGTTGCTAAAAAGATAGTAAAGCTATATTTGGCTCAAAGAAATACAAGTAGGTAAACATACCTACACGTAATAGTAGATACAACAAAGTTTCATATCGTGAGATTAAAAGCGAGCGCGTTACATACTTAGATGAGAAGGGAAACAAGAATGGAAAGAAGCATATTTTGCTCTATATCTCTCCACAAGCGTCCACCCACAGCTATGTCCGTATTCTGTTTCTCGCATTTTAACCCCTGACACAAAGAGATCGGTGTAATAAAGAAACCTCTAACACCTTTTTTTCACACAAAAGGTAACTAATACCCATTTCTGAGAAAATTCTCAGTTATCCGGTCGTAGGACAATTATTCACCTTATCCCGTGACCGGAAAAAAGGTTATTTCGTGTAGGTATGCTTCAAGTGGGCATGGACACAGTCTTGTACCTACTAAAAAGTTTGGCAACTTTTATCTCTACCGGTACATATGTTTTCAACTCAAGTGCGTGCGTCATACATGAGTACCTATTTGTTTGGAGAACAGCAATATCTCCTGTTCATTAAGTTTATAGGTACCCTAAAGTACTAATACTTAGAGTCAACTTTTCTCTTATCAGATGGACAAACGAAGTTTATTTATTTAATCACGCCATTATTACAAAATGTCTTGATTGATTCTTAAAGTGACTACATTGTTGTCGTCAGACTTTTAGTACATATCCCTATTCAAACTTTTACTTGCAACTCTGCACTCTGGGCTTTTTTTTCGGCGACTTTGTCATCGTCACCGGAAAAATGGGAGAACGAAAAGTTTTCACCCCTACGGAACCCTCTAGCTAACAGCATTTATTATGCAGAACTATAGTTAAACCATTTAAATGATAGATCACCTGCAGTCGGTTTTAATTATCTATCCGTTTAACCTTTTTTTCTAATTATAAATTGCAATTGCGTTGAATTGGTCGATTGCATTATACTCGCATAACATCTCAAACATTAATCCAATCCCAAACTAGGGTCCCAGAATCAAAGTTAAAAGTTACCTTTTCACGAATACCCAGAGATCCCAAATGTCGTAAGATTTCCGTTACGTCACGATGCAGTCAAATATGGAATGGAATCACAGGTCTATAAATCTTCGCTTTAACCAAACTCCTAGCTTCGGCCAACCCGAACCCGAATCGCTTAAATCCGTAAAGGGGTTACATATATCGTCTTGGGTCTAATACAGAATTCCGTGTAACTTACCTGGTGAATAAGTAAGCACATGATATGCACACGATCCAAGATACAGTTTAAGATACCAAGCAGAAGACTAAGTACACTTACATTTGTTTGCATATCTTCATCCTCCATTAGATGTGAATTATGCTAACTGACTCGTGATAAGAAACATTAGGATATTTAGGTACGTATTACGAGCCATATTTCGGGATGTAAGGGACCTATCACCTTTTCGCTCCAAGCCACCCTCACCTGCCCGTAGTGCATCCTGCCGAGGTTCTGGCAAACCGACTGGTGGCGGGTGGCGGTAAAACCATCACGATAGAAGGCGTAGCTAAATACCACAGGTCGATGACTGGCAGCAGCGTCACCGGAGCAAGAAGCTACGCCCTGCGATCGCCAACCCTCCTGCCCAGCGTGGCGATTATGAGCGAACAACTGAAAAGGCCTATGTCCAGCAGTGGAGTGCAATAGGCTGATGATGATGATCCTATTTCACCTAATTAATGGAAAGCTCTCACCTGTTTTTTTTTATAAAAAGAGCATTCAGGATGACCTTACTCCACCTGTATTCAGTTTCGTCGAAACTATTTCAGTTAAAATGACAACCACCGGTTTCGGAATGTAGCTTCTATCGAGAAGAACTGGCAAAAAACTTGATTACTCTTTTCAATGCTGAGTAGTATTAAAAAAATATTACACTTTTATGCTATATCTTAGTACTTGCCCATTTCGTTAAACTTCCGTAACGCTTGCCAATAAAAAATACGACAAATTGTAAAGTATCTCAGCGTGTTATTACCAAAGTCGTTAAAAATAACCTTCACAAAGTTCACGGCTAACTCTTCTACATTATTTGGGATTTGTTTATCTTTCATGTCATATTTATACCCCGCTGCAAATCGTCGCGCCTGGACGGAGAGCTTTTAATACGTCGCCGGGCCAAGTCGCGTTAGATCAATGTTTTGAACGGCCTCAATTGTTTACTAGCTACGTATTTGGTAGGTCCGCATGAAGTTTTGAGGCAAAACTCCAATGAACATCAATATAATCCTTTATTTTTAAATCGAGTGCTTTAAAGAACTATAATAAATAACACAAGACTATGCGTTTTTGATTAAACTTTTTATTTTGCGTAGGAAAAGAACCTAAGTAACATACGCTTAATTCTTTAAAATTATTATTTATATCGATTAGAATACCAACTAAGGAAATTCCTATTAACTATTGATAGGCATCTTTATGCTCCGGATACCGTCCTAAGCTTGTGCATGGACTCTCGAAATCGGCTTTTCTGTTATAATACATTGGACGGTATTCCGCTTCGTTGATAGCAAGATCATTGGCACGAATCACCCTTTTAACGAGTCCCGCCTAAGTGGAGACACTTGGCTACACTAGCATGTACCTACACTTACGCCTACTATATAATTTATATGTTTTTGGGGTCACTTTAAGGGTCTTATCGAGAGGCAGCTAACGATTCTTATTTATTTTGCCAATGCAAGCGCGTCTCACTTTAGATGTTTGTTATTTAACCAAACACTTGCCCATATTACGCTGTGGGGATATATGTATGTATAATGATATACAATATGTAATGTACGAAGCGATATTACAACTTCATAAACGGCCCGTGAAATGTACGTATGCTATAAATTAAATATTCGCATTAAATTATTCGACCACGTCATATTCTAGAAATCTAGCTCTTGTTAAGGCATCATACGCTGTATTACAGGATAAAGCACTAAAGTTTTACTAAAATTCATTTCCGTTACTTAATTGTTGTCTGTAAATATCAGTTACTAGCATACGATATGACCGCCTAAATTGTACTACAATTTTGATCTGCCCCCTCCTTGGTTTATTACACGGTTTATTATACTCGTATCACCTAAAATCTCAACAACTGAGTACTTTTTAGAACCATAGATGTACGTAACTATATCTTTCGCAATGAATAAATGTAGGTATTTTGTAAGTAGGTACTTCACGCTATTTGGAAACAATATCTTTAAAAGATTCATCTAAAGGTGTAGGTAATGTATAAGTACATTAGAATAAGTCTGTATAAATATCTGTTCAATATAAGTCCATGAATAATGCTAACCTAAATTCACCAACAAATTAAGAATGACGTATTTCAAATTTTGACGTAAATAAAGGATGAAACCTTCATGAAGGAATTTCGTATACAATAACGGGTTTAGGTAAGCTCCTTCCGTAGCGATTCTGCTCTGCCTCCATGCTGATCATTGGTTCTAATTATATCCAGGTACTAATATCCGTCGTTCCCTGTGAAATCGTCATTGATGGAGAAGTCTTTTTCTTTCGAAATTAGTATTAGACAGATAAGTTTTTAATTCAGAAAGTTTCAGAACCATTTTGCCTACATAACACTAGAAAACTAGAGAAACGAATGGTCGTTGGCAAGAGAACTCGCAGCCGACCTCCAGTTAGATAGACTGACCAAAGTTACTTAAAAATCTGGCTTTAGTCGTTTTATCTAAAGCTGAGGGCAAAAAAAGAGTCGAAGAGAGATTTGTTAAAATGTGGTAAATGATAAATATACTTAATATCTAATATATTATTTTTGTATACTATGTGCCTATTCTATACCTCTGTAATCTACGTTACTTGTGGGTCCGTATGATAACTAAGATACCTTTACTTCGAAATATAGCCGTTCCAGATTCATTGCGCAGTCAAGCCAATTTATCAAACATTTCTAAATTGGTTCTCTCTATTCTAGACGTGTTCTAGGAGACGATGCAGCCATTATCTCCGCCGTATTGGACTCATGGTAGGAAATAGCACTAGATTGAAATGTCCGTGTGGATTAAGGAACTGCAACATTTTAAAAATAACTTTATAACCACCCTTAATTAGTAGGTAGTCTTCGATTCTACAGTAGGTAATAGACTACAAAATCAAAGATTAAGATACGATGGTACCAACATATTAAGTTTCTTCTAAATTTTTTATTTAATTTAATATATTAATAAAATTAATTAAAAATATTATATACTAAAAGTGGCTCCTCAGTCTTGTCGGACATAGCTTAAGTTCAGATGATTGATGTGTATTATTTATTTAACGATTTATATTATCGAAGATGAGCTATGCTTGTAAATGTTGACATCTCTCTTGATTCATAGTTGAAATACGAGGTCACAAACATTCAATCATTCAAAGTCGAGAATTAATGAACAGCTCTTTGGAGAATTACGGGTTTATGTGGAAGCCATTAATAGTCGCTAACTTACGTACCTACCTTTATGTAAGTGTACATCTAAACAGTAACTTCTAAACTATTGTTGGAAGGAGCTGACCCAACATTGTATGGGCTAACAATAGCTGGGTATATGCAAAGCTAAAACGTTACATAATAAAATTTTTAAAGGAATTTAGGCCACAGAGACCTATTGAAGGCTTCTAGACGAGTATAGACAGGCGCAAGTCTATGAGAGCTAGGATCAGGCGTAGGCGCAAGCGCAAGAGATATTAAAATGCACAGCTGTGTGCATAAACACAAATGCACTGTCTGTTCCCTCACTTTCGTGATCCACCACAAGAGAGGGGATAAGGCACAGGATTAACTACTTCATGTTCTTTCCGATGCACGAGGGTCTAACTACCTTAACTCCGCGATTGCTACCTATTTCATATTCGAACCAGGTCATAAATCGGCACATGTGTTAACAGCAACAGATGTACAGCGAGGGCGATACATACATATCTATTCCAGTTTTGTCACATAACCTAAATACAAACACATCAAAATACTTATTACAAAGTTGCTAAATAGTTGGCACATTTATCTAAGCCGCTAACTACCAAGCAACCAGTCATAATAGAATAACTATTGTTTGACGGTCATCGGTGACCTGCTTAACCTGTTAGTAACACTTACGAAATAAGTAATTAGCCTCTGCTCCGACGCTACAATTGATTGAGTCACCAGCGAGATGTTTTATTAATCTAAGGAGCTTACATACATTGATATTTTTTAGCTTGGCCTTTTCCTCATAGAGCATTGGTTACAGAGGTTACAGTGTCTTGCGGTCTATTGCGCTCGTGGCTTCAAGGCAGCGTTCGCTCACATGGTCCCGGACGCCACCCGCAGAGTTTGACGGAGGTCTCAGATTTTGAGTAGGTATTCCCTGCCTCTCTTCCATCCTGAGGCAAGGTGCCGCCCTTCCGTTTTTACCATTCCCCCGAACGATATCTCTTGAGTTTTTCTAAAACCATGTTTACCTACTTAAATAGAAACTTACAACCCGCATTGATGACCAGGTGATACCATGATTCCACCAACCTGTTTTCACTTTCAATTACACTATTATAATAATAAGCAAGACTTGGGTCATATTCATTTAGTCGCAGTGACTTCGTGCTCAGAACCAAGAGCTAAACTATTATTACTTGTTTATGAATTTTTGATCCTCGAAATACATGATTTCGGCATTTATGTGGGGCTCACGGGCTTACACCAAGTGAGCCTCACTAAGTTGTAGTTGGATTGTCATCCTGTAAAAATTTTCGAACAATACGGCAGGTGTTAAGAATTGCAGCTTTCTGCATGGTCATATAGGTACTTTCTGGTAAGTCTATATTTTTTAGGGAGGCGAGCAAATGCCGCGGCATTACTCCGGTGCTGGAGAGCACCAGAGGTATGATGTATACTTTTTTCATTTTCCAGATTTTTAGTAATTCTTCTTTCAGTTCTGTGTAACTATTTATGTATCTTTTCTGTTATTGTTTTATGCAAGTTATGTGTGTTTGGGATTGAGACGTCTATAATATATACTATACTGTTGCTTTTGTCTATTAATGTAATATCCGGTCTATTGTTATGTATTGAACTTATTATTTACCTTTACCTTTCAAACTCGTTGTAAAAAATAACCTGTATATTGCAGAACAGTAAGTGTTTTCTAATTTTCTTTGAATAGTCCGCATGAGCATCACTACGTCTAAATGCCGGTACTATAATATAATAATAATATAGAAGCGCCTACCTGCGATCTTTCAGAGTGGGGGTGATAGACGGCCTTTCAGCGCAAGATATATATCGTGAACCTTTTCCCGTGACAATTTTTTTGTAATGCCTATATTTCATCTGTTATGACTCCTGACAAACTGACCTAGCGAATAACATCAACAAAATTCTGATTATTTTACGTAGTTACTGCTAAAGTAATTTTTTAAACTTTTGTGTATGAAGCTAGGAGTCTATCTAACTGAGTAATAAAGTTTTTGCTACTCATTTTATACCCACTATAAATGCTCTTTTAAACAAATTATGGAATATCATATTGAGCTGAGCTAGGTACTTCCATTTAAAACGTATTTTTAATTTTTTACTAAAACGACCTGTTCGAATAAGATGTTTAACCGTTTTGTGGTAAGACGGCTATTTTTAAAAATAGAACGATGTGCACTCGGCGTTCCTTTTTTACGGAAACAACCTTATCTATTTTTGAAAATAGAACGATGTGTACTCGGCATGGCTAGCTGTGTGTTAAGAAATTGAGATTATAGAAAAAGACAATTTTAATTAAATCAACGTACCTACGTATTACACAATATTATTAAAAAAAATTAAAGATACAATTTTTAAAAATGTCGTCAGTCACATCATCATCACTCATAGAAATTCAGTGAAAAGTAATCTCACATCTCTCAAACAAATTGCGGGAACGAAAATGAAACCGGCGGAAAAATGAATGGTGCACCATTCGCGGGGAAAACGCGATAACCATCTCTTGAAATAATTGAAATAGGTATGTAGTGTGTGTGTCCCTTTAATTAAAATTTGCGTGTTATATTCGCAATCAATGTTAGTAAGTATTGAAGTGAAAATGAAATGACTAGGTACCTATGTAATCACTTAAATAATTTTATGTGTCCACAATGTAAATAGGTATCTAGTAACAGTGAATAATTTTGTGTAATAACTTATGGTTTATATCCGAAATTAAATTAGTAGGTACAATTTTGTGATTCCACCGTATAAAGCTTTAATAGTCGAAAACGTGTCGATTATATTAAGCAGTGATTACCCAGCGTTACATCTACCATTCAGGTGGGCACGACCTAAATCTATTCACCCGAGAATAAAAGATTTCGCTGAACATTTTGCAAGTCGCGGCTAGCAAAATAGAATAATGTTATACAGTACACAGGCGTAACTTTTCCGTCATTTTTTTACTTGTTCAAAAGTTTTGTGAAAGCGCCACAAATTTACACTTAGAAAAAAAAGGTAAAGGTAAAATTCAGGCCCAATAACAAACAACGCACTAAAATATTTTTGTGCGTTGTGTTGTTGTACTAATTCTTTCACAGTTTAATTATTTATTTAGTACCTACAACCTAGTTAAACACCCACTCATATCTACAAAATAATCAGTTTAGTAAATAAAGTGGGATGAAAGGAAGCGACCCATCATCTTTTCGCGTCAAGCTAACCCATCCTGCCGATGGTAAACGACAAACGAGGCGCTGGCAACCGACGGGTGGCGGTATAACCATCACAATTGAAGGCGCAAAATAGGTAGCTAAATACCATAGGCCGATGACGGGCAGCAGCGTCACCGCGGGGCGAAAAGCTACGCCCTGCGATCGCCAACCCGCCTGCTCAGCCAGGCGATTAGGTAAGTTGCCAACAACTGGAGAGTCCTATGTCCAGCAGAGGACTGCAATAGGCTGATGATGATGATGATGAAAAAAAGTCACTATGTACCTAGGTAGTAAGTAGCTTTAGGCATTCCGACCTCGGCCGTAGAGTCGTTATTTTAAGTCTATACAAATATTTTTATCTCTACATATATCATATTTCTTATATGCGTAATGCGTAGTACACTTAAACCGCGACCGTCATCATCCTAAACAAATATTGTAAGCAATTATATAACTTTCTACCCGTTTGCTATTCTATTTTCCATCGTAATATTTTTACTATCAACCAAATAAGGTACTGCGTAGATGATGAAACGTAAACTTCCGAAAAATAACTTAAGAATTTTCTTTCTACACAACCTGAACCCTAAAAAAAACAATTTAACGCAAACTCGTTTCCCGGCATTCCGTTAAAAACTCACGAAGTTAGCCCTGTTCTCATATTCTGGAAGCCATTTCGTGACCCCTCGCTGTTAAGCCAATTGGCACAAACATGATACGTCGTCCGACGAACCCATGCAAAACTTTTTTAATAAACGTCGTCGGTAATGCAATCGACACGTTTGGCTCGACCCGTATTCAGATAAGGCTTTATTCGAAAGCCTAAGCCTTGTCCGTACAGCCGTGAGTGAACCTTCTGACATAGGCCTAAAACCTATTTTTGGAACTGACGTGATGTCTTCGGTACAGTAGCTGATACAATATAATTACCAAGCTACCATACCATAAGCTTTTTTTAGAAAATGTGGGATGATCGGCCCCAATATTTTTTGACCCAAAATTGACGCTGATTGCCCAAGACCGTGATGATTGACTTTAATCAGCCTATTTGCTGTCAACAGAGAACTTTCTCTGGAGGCAGTTGACAGCAATAGGCTAAATGATTGACAATCATCATTTGTACTGCATCACTGAAATTATTATTAAAATAACAGCCTAAAACATTAAGTTTTTTGACTGCGAGTGTACACTGGGGGCAATCTGCCCGCGCGATAACACTAGCCTCCAATACCCCTTCAATAGTAAAGCTCTTGGGGTTATACCCACATTTTATCAATGGCTCATAATATTTACTCTTTTCTAGTCTGTTACTGAGATTCCTTTATATAAAATCCAAATCTGTAAAAAATGTAGGTAGGACTTGACATAAAGATAAGTTGCATTAGTAGATACTTATGTACTATGTTTATAAGGAATTATTTAAATATTAAGGTCTTAACGCCCTATTTTAGGCTAGTACAAATAAGATGTTTTTGATGTTACCTACATGCGCGCACCTACGTTTTAGAATTATTTTTCATATCAGATCCTTGTCTGTAGAGTTTGACCTTCATAAAGATAGGTAGGGACATGAAATATTAATAAAGGACGTGACATGTAAAGCAAACATTTAAACATACATAATTATAATAAGCTACAGATTCAAACCTGATTTTAATGACAATTTTTACACCACAATTTAAAAATCCATCCTAACACGTGCGGGATAGTTAATTAGTATTTGATTTATGCTTTTAGGGGGAAAATTTAAAAACAATTTATAAAACCTTTATCCACGTTACCCGCTTCAAGTCACGCATCCAACCTACGTCTGCTGCATATAAAACAGATATTGTAATTTTGTGCGAAAAGCACATACATGTATATGACATACATGAGTTACATGACATAGTTATTAAATTTACAATAATAATACCTATACTTGAACGGTTACTTTTTTTTTATAAAAGGATCCTCAGGATGTCTTCGCTCCACCTGATGGTAAGCAGTCGTGAGGTCCAAATGTTATTTCGACAGGTACACTAGGCTATAATGTAAACGAATGGTTAACAGCTATAGTCATTGATCCTGTATTCAATAAGTACTTTAATATATTGACTTCAGAATTTAATGCAGTTACCGCTACATCAAGCTATACAAGTATCGTTGGTTTGAGACATGTAGGTACAAAATCTATGCAACTAGCGTCCGTCAGGAACTTCATTCGCGTCAGTTGTCATGCTGGCGTATGCTGAGCACAGGATAAAGCAGGGTAGAGCAATTTTGTAAAACACGAAACATCCGAGACCTGAGTATACGATATTAATAAATTTCAATGTTACGGCACAGATAACTAAACTTTTTGGCGCGCTGGAATATGTTCCAAATTCAACCTTGAAAAACAGTAACATCTCAAGCCAATACGTGCTTTTGAACAGTAGGACTGGGAACCTAACCTACCAAAACGGAATAAACATCGTTTTCGTTGAAATTGGAAACACTATTAATATCCGGTTGATGTTCAAAAGATACATTCGCATTATTAACTTTATTTAAAACGTTAGTTAAAGTCAATAGCAGTGTACCGGCATTGTGTGTTCCGCAGTCGGATCTGTTTCACAAACGCCAAGTGAGCAGATCCCGGCCTGTTTTCCGGCGCGGGTTAAACAAACTGGGCTGTTCCTGCATCCGTTGCCTGTATCCAACTTTTAGCATTCAACGCGCAGTATAAATTGATATTTTAACCTATTTTTCAATTAATGAACTCCGTATGCATCATATCTCCGTATGGATGTTATAAGCGCGCAGTCGTCGTTTAGGCGCAGAATGTCCAATTCGCAAAATGTCCAACGTTCGCAAAATGTCCAGTTCGCAGAATGTCCAATTCGCAGAATGTCCAGTTCGCAGAACTAACTAACAGATTAAAATGTTATAGTCTAAACCCATACATAAACTTACAAGTACATAATGCAAATCACTCTGACTTACATTTGGTTGAAATTTTCTAGGTATATTGAGGCAGGGCAAAACGAAACGCAACAATATCGCGTCATGGAGCGGCATTGTGATTGGTCGATTAACGCGCAACAACGAAGCAAATTTTACCGTCAAAAATGTTTACTGTAACGCTTTCTGAATTACAAATCTGATACCTTGTTAGAGCGAACGTTGTTAACTAAGGTCCCGACAACACCTAGGTATAAAATATTTTAGCTAGAAAAGCGTACCTACTTTATTTTATTTGTTTATTGCCATATCAAATTAAAGGTTAAAATTCTAAACGTAAAGGTAAACCACCAGAAACCGATATTGAATAAGGGGAAATCGAAGTAATTGTAATCTTAAATGTACCTAATCATAAGCATGGAATGACGTATTGTCGTCACACACTTCAAAGTCCATTTCTAATTAATCTGACAAATAACAAACTAGGATGAATTTATCCGGATTCCATTAAAATAGCAGCCATAGTGGAATGATATAATCGGTGACTAATGGGACAAACAAAACACATTAACATGGTTTGTTTGTTTCATTACCAGCGCCGACGTAATAGGTGTTTTGTTTATTCTAGCAGAGATGCATTAAGGTATACCTACAAAGTTCGATCAATTAACGGGAATGCTATACAGTTTAACATGGCATCTACGTTGGGAGATATAATATATTAAAACTTAAGCTGAACATAGGGGATTTTGACTGCGGTCAAAAAAGTGTCCGGGTTTTTAGGCTTATTATATTTCGTAAAGGAACAAATTTTATTTAAGTACATATATTTCATTGAAGATTATCCAACAAAGTTGATTTTACGTTTTTTTTGCCCTACCTATGCTAATACTGAGATGCAGAATCCAAAACAATGTAGGGTATCCGGCCTGTTCACTCAACTCAAAGGTCCGGCTGGACTGGCTGGGCTCTCCATCCGGCTAATAGGTTTGGCGACGTGGCAACTCTAGGTGCGTGCCACGGCGACTCGCGACTTCTTTCCATCACTCGCCGGCCAAATAATTTTTCCTAGTAGACCCGGTGAGCGATGGAAATAAAGTTCTCTATTCGCACCACCGATCGCGTGTACTTCTGGCCTGGCCTTAAGACGAAATCGACAAACGAGTGACTGCGGGCGGGTGTTACGCTACGAGGTTCTGCCACTTCAGCTGATTCCTGTTCTTGTCCTACCTCGCGCCCACAGTACCTATCCACAGATGACATGTAGCGATTGTTGGCTTAAATCTTTTTGTTTGTTCCAGCAATGACACGGCCTACCACGGCGGATCCGCTCCGGCTGGTGGAGCGACTGCCCGGCTCCACCACAGCGTCGCCCGTCCCCAACGGCGTAGCTAAGCCCAGCGCCAATGGCAGCAAGCGACCTACTCCCATCATCATATATCCAACAGGTAACTGAACGAATCTATAACTGCACGTTGGACTAAGAAGATGGTCTCACCAACACCAACAGATCAAAAATCGAGCGAGTATTTTGCCTTTGGAGACTACAGTTTCTACACCTATACTATTTTAAAAAAAGAAAACTTTGTAGTCCCAGTTAAGTAGATTTTCGATTTGATACCTATTATTTACGAAGGAGGAGCTACGCCCTGCGATCTCCAACTCGTCTTCCCAGTTCTAGATGTTAGCTCTATGTGGCGAACCAATGTCCAGCAGTGGCTACGTTAGGCTGATGATGGTGATGACCTATTGATATAGTAATTCGGTAGTCTGACGCAATGAGACAGGGTATCAGATCTTATACGATCAAAGTAGGTACCTAACATTTTTTCTCGTTCATTTTCTGTTACGGACTGGCCGCATGGCGGCCAACCACCTTCGAGGTTATACTTTTTTATATTTTCGTTTTTCTTCTGTTCTTTGAAAATTCTTCTTCTGTGTGCTTTCCTATCTCTTGTGCGTTATTGGTGATAAAATCAGGAAAAATATAAAAGGGTGAAAACATAAACGCCAATTTCGGATGACAACTAATTTATTCTTATAAACAAAACATCAAAAAATATCAAAAACCAATGAGTCGGCAACATGGCGCCCCCCGTGCACAGCACTAATTAGGAAGCCGACTATAAACAGACGTCGAGTTGGCCACCACTGCCAGCCGCTTCACAGGTCGCCGATGACGATGTCAAGTCAACCACCCGGGTAATGTCATCCTTGCCCGGGTGAGCGCGTACCACCCGCCCTCTGGGCCAGGTGCCGCGTGGGAGGTTGCCGTCTGCCACAAAAACCAAAATCTCCCACTTTGACGGGAGCTGGAGCTGGCGACGCAATCTGTGGACGTGGGGTTAGCTGTGGCAAATATTCCTTAACCCATCTGTGCCAAAAATGATCAGCTAAGCGAAGACCCCTACGCCAGCATACTCGACGAATAAGGTCTGCGTCGTCAACCCGCGCCAGGTGGTGGTACGGCGATGAAGTGCCTAAGAGGAAGTGACTGGGAGTGATGGCTTCCTCGCCGTCCGGCTCGTTGGAAACGTGCGTCAGGGGACGCGTGTTGACCAGCGCCTCGGCCTCTAACATATTGTGGTAAGCCACGACGCGCGATGAATCTTCGTAGCGCCATCATAGCGGAGTCCGTGGATAGGCTCGCAACAGTTTCCAGGTGCGCGGCACGTACTGTCGGGCACGTAAGAAGGGCGACCCAACGTTTCTCCACTCGTCGGCCGACGGAGACAGATACAGGACCGAAGCAATCTAGCCCAGTGAAGTTGAAGGGGAGATACAGGACCGAAGCAATCTAGCCCAGTGAAGTTGAAGGGGCGCTGGAACGCAGCCATCAGCTCGATCGACAGGTCCCCCATGGGTGGCGAAGCTGGTGTGGATCTTGAGACCACCAGACATCTCTGGCAGGATCTCGCGGCTCTCTTCACTGCTGGGCGAAAATGTAATAGCGCTGGCGAAACTCATTTACCACAGTTTCCAAATTCGCGTGTGCGCATTTCTCGTGGTAGTGCGCTATAAGAAGCTGCACGATCTTATGCTTAGCGTCTAGGACGATAGGGGTATGCGTAAAGCTTTCTGCCGTCATGGCATTAGTGAAAGCACCGGTTCTGCCTCTCAAGCGTATCAAACCGTTGACCCGGCACAAGGATAGCTTACTTATACGGCTTTTCTTATTAACAGGGAGGCCCGCTAACAAGGCCCCATATTCTTCCTTGAAAGCGTCCACCTGAACCTTTATGAACAAGCTCTCCTCGGCCACTTCCAAATCCCTAGCGCTAATGAATTTTGAATTTGTATGCGGGAAATTATTTAACAAAGACCGAAATAATTTACAAGCCAGATGTGTGCGAGCGGTAGCACGTGGTAACCGAAGCCACTTACTAAAATGAGTGGCGTCTGCTACTACCGGTGAAGGTAGTAAATGTGCAGAGTCTACAATCACACCTACCTGTTCCGGTTGACATTTCAAGTCTTCCAATACAGGGAGGTTTGAAACAAGACTTAACGGGCCAGTCACTAGACTGAATGTAACTAGAGTACGCATCGGCATATAAAATATAAATAAATATAAATAAATATGATCTATCTTTACGAAATTTAATAACTCTAACTACACGGAATTTTGACGGCTGATAGATATCGCCAAAGGAGTCCGGTTTCAAAATGACCCGACGACAGCCGACGTGTAGTCTTGTTTAAAATGTCAATGGCTCGCTGATCGTCAATGGAATTATAGACTTTCTTTATAATACCAATAGAGTCTAATTTAAAATGTTCTTTCAAATAAAATTCCAAAGACGAATCAGTAGCGTTACAAAAATCGATTCTTTCACCAAGCGGCGTACATTTGCTGGTGAAACAACCATAAAGCACCCAAAATAAAGCTGTACAAACCGCTACCGGTTGAGAAGGGGTGCCTCGCACCGTAGACTGCGAAACGGTTAGCGGCCAATTGTCAGCACCGATGATTAGCATCGGCTTAGCATCCTCATAGCAGAGGAGGTTGGAAAGAAAAGACAAGAGAACCTCTTTGTGCCTAGGAACGCAGGGGACGAACACTTTATTAGGCGGAGCCGGCGTCGACACCGCAGTAGGCGCGAGGGAAAGCGCGCGGTCGCCCACCGCGGCGTACAAGCCGTCGGTGCCGTGTGCGACCACGCGTCCACACCTAGATGCCGGCGCAGAGGGCTTCGTCGCGTCCAAAGGCGCCGCGACGTGATAGGCAGGTCTTGGAGCATATTGCAGCTCATGTCGGAGGGGCAAAGCAGGCGGAGCCGGCGTCGACACCGCAGTAGGCGCGAGGGGAAGCGCGCGGCCGCCCACCGCGGCGTACAAGCCGTCGGTGCCGTGTGCGACCACGCGTCCGCACCTAGATGCCGGCGCAGAGGGTTTCGTCGGGTTCAAAGCCGCCGCAACGTGACAATATTGCAGCTCATGTCGGAGTCGAAAAGCAGGCGCGACCGGCGTCGACACCGCAGTAGGCGCGAGGGAAAGCACGCGGTCGCCCACCGCGGCGTGCAAGCCGTCGGTGCCGTGTGCGACCACGCGTCCGCACCTAGATGCCGGCGCAGAGGGTTTCGTCGGGTTCAAAGCCGCCGCAACGTGACAATATTGCAGCTCATGTCGGAGTCGAAAAGCAGGCGCGACCGGCGTCGACACCGCAGTAGGCGCGAGGGAAAGCGCGCGGTCGCCCACCGCGGCGTGCAAGCCGTCGGTGCCGTGTGCGACCACGCGTCCGCACCTAGATGCCGGCGCAGAGGGCTTCGTCGGGTTCAAAGGCGCCTGCGTCGACACCGCAGTAGGCGCGAGGGAAAGCGCGCGGTCGCCCACCGCGGCGTGCAAGCCGTCGGTGCCGTGTGCGACCACGCGTCCGCACCTAGATGCCGGCGCAGAGGGCTTCGTCGGGTTCAAAACCGCCGCAACGTGATAGGCAGGTCTCGGAGGATACTGCAGCTCATGTCGGAAGGGGAGAGCAAGCGGGGCCGGCGTCGACACCGCAGTAGGCGCGAGGGGAAGCGCGCAGTCGCCCACCGCGGCGTGCAAGCCGTCGGTGCCGTGTGCGACCACGCGTCCGCACCTAGGTGCCGGCGCAGAGGGCCTCGTCTCGCTCAAAGATGCCGCGACATGAGCGACAGGACTCGGGGGCGCGTGCAGCGCGTGTCCGCCCGCCGCGGCGGATACACCGGCGGCGCTGGGTGCAGCCACGCAATCGCCCTCGATGGGCCCCGTCACGGTGCAATCATGGACCTGCGGGCAAACCGACAGATTTGAATGTGCACTACTTATCACGGACTCTACCCACCTCTGCGTTCGTGACTTGGTCTTGGAGCTGGAGCTCTCTAAGGCTGCTATCTGTGCCTGCAGCTCTAGCTCGGCGACTGCGCGCTCGCGCTCGGCGGCACGCTCGGCGATTGCGCGCTCGCGCTCGGCGGCACGCTCGGCGACCGTGCGCTCGCGCTCGGCGGCTGCGCGCTCGCGCTCGGCGGCTGCGCGCTCGCGCTCGGCGACTGCGCGGTCGCGCTCGGCGGCACGCTCCGCCGCTAAGCGGTCACGCTCCGCTTCCGAATCCAATAAACGGCGGGCATGAGCGGCTTCTAATGCGAGCTGACGAGCCCTGAGGGAGCGCGAGGAATGGCCGGAGCTGTGTGCAGAGGCGGCAGCCTCCGACTCCGGCCTCGCGGGGTCATTATATTGGCTCCTTGTTTTCACCATTATAAAATCACGCAAAATCACACAAAATCGGTAATAAATTCGAATAATTCACTTCTGACACCACAATGTTGCGGATAAAATCAGAGAAAAATATAAAAGGTGAAAACATAAACGCCAATTTCGGATGACAACTAATTTATTCTTATAAACAAAACATCAAAAAATATCAAAAACCAATGAGTCGGCAACATGCGTGGTGTTGTGTTATTTTTATTTTCTGTTATTTTTTACTTTTATATTATATTTAATTTTCTTTGAGCCCAGTTTTCTTCCCTTTCCCTTTTTCCTTTTAATTCTTAACATTTTCCTTACCAAAACGGATTTGGAAAAACTCAGAGGTCCCAATGCGAAGGACCAAGAACATCAACTAACTTGAAAGTCTTTTTCTAGCATCAAGCAAGTGTTCATTAAATTTAGTTTCAGACACACTATGGCGCTCAATTATTCTACTCGTAGTGCAGGCTTTTGAAGTCAGGCTTACTAGAGATACAAAGGCGCGTGACTAAAATTTTACGAAGTTGTATTTACTGATGACTAGAATTTTCCCGCGGCTTCGCTCGCGTGAATATACTACGGGAGCAGTAACTTTTCTGGAATGAAAGGTCGAATGTCCGACTCTACCTATCTACTCGGCAACCCATATGTGTCATACAAATTTAATTACGTATAAAATAAGTTTCATCGAATAAACATCGCGGTGAAGGTTGTTGTATAGCGGGATCTTATACTAATTATGTGCGGGATTGCCGCTGCTACGTTATCACGAATAAAGATATATACTTATTTTAATTAATTTCGGATTTCGCCTCTACAGATCTTTGGTGGAAAAGCTATATTTATTCATTTCTTCGCAAAAGTCGAGCACAGATACAGACAGATGTTCAATTAAGCGTACTTTTTCCAGAATTTTTTTTACAAAAAGGTTCCTGACCGATGTGACGCGCGTTTTAATGACTCTATAGCAAACCTAGATATTCACGCTGTGGATCGGTTTTGTTTTTATGTGACACATAATCCAGAACGTTCCACGTCGATTCGGTGAGTCGCAATAGGCATTCTACTAGGTAGATGCAAGAGTTTTCTCAAACCGAGCCTAGATAAAAATAAACTCTTCCAGCCAGCAGCTCACCTTCATTAAATATTACTATAGATCTTCTAGGTCAAGCGAGAGAATTTCCAATAGGATATTTGGCAAAAGGCTATCTTATGAATTACTAATATTTGTGAAGACACAGTAGTGTTCCATATTCATCGATCCTTGTTTTTGCCCCTAGCTACACAAAAAGGTAAGGATTGCAGTGCGAAAAATATAGTTTCATAATCACAACACGTACAACTATAGAACCGAATAGCCGTTTTCTGTAAATATCTGTGCTTTCGTGGGGGATTTCTTTAAAAATGGTGTTGTTGGAAGTTTATAGAGGTTGTGTCCAACAATATATCTCACCTCGTATACGATTTAGTAATACCTAATAGCAATAAATAGGAGATATAAATACGAGTATTATCTACAATACTATTAAACTTCTACACGTATTAGTTAAATAATATTTATATTTACCTACTTTACATAGTATCATACATATTTTACATTAACTATCCCTAGACATCTCCTCGTCGTTCCGATTCCATAACAATAAGCCTTTAAATTACTTTAGGATCAGACGGTGTTTGTCTGATAGACAGTCTAAGTGTATGTAAAGTATTTCTCATCTCCTATGATATAGATAGAGATCCTTTTAAAACTTTGTGTTTCGCAGTGGCTAATAATATAAAAACATGCTAGCCAAATTGAAAATGTCATCTGTTGTTCCTTTTTCTGTAAGCACGGTCCGTTTTATTGCTATTCCGTCATAATTTGTTTTCTTTTTGTTGTAACTCCTTCATTCCAGATAGAACATAAAACGCGAATGTTTTGCCCACGGGGCCTATTATTTCAATGGTTTGATAAAAGAGCTATCCTTTGTAGCCTTTGTTTTGTGTTTTTGAATTTGGAAACAGTAGGTAATACAATAGAATCTTTGTTGGTATGGATTTGAATTTAAAGTTAGGTACACCTTGGCTTCTTGTACCTACTACCTCTATTAACACTAAAAAACAGTATTTTGAGAATGTTGAAAAGTAGAGGTATACCTGCTCTACTATTGAATTAATATGAAATTAGGTGCGTTATTAATAAACAAATTGAATATGTCATTAATATTCAATTTGTTTATTAATGTAAGGGAGCGGCCTATCATCTTTTCGCTCCAAGCCAACCTCACCTGCCCGTGGTGCATCCTGCCGAATAACAAACGAGGCGCTGGCAACCGACTGGTGGCGGTATAACCATCACAATTGAAGGCGTAGCTAAATACTAAAGACCGGTGACGGGCAGCAGCGTCACCGGAGCAAGAAGCTACGCCCTGCGATCGCCAACCCGCCTGCCCAGCGTGGCGATTATGGGTATATCCTCCAGATGTTTGCTCTAAGTGGCGAACAACTGGAGAGGCCTATGTCCAGCAGTGGACTGTAATAGGCTGATGATGATGATGATGATATGTCGTTCATTAACATAACTCTTATAGAGGTGACTAATAAATAAAAGTACCTACTTTTGTTATTATATTATACTATTACCTAATACTCGTATACATACGGCTGAAAGTTAAATACTCATTAGTCAGTTCAAGAAATTATTATTTTAAAATATTGAAATGAAATTTCCAAAAGAAAACAGATTTTACTTTATCCTGCCAGTCTGTTGTGTACATTTTTTTATTCACTTAGGTAGCTGTGCTAGGTAGGTATGTAAAAACCACGGAAAAGCTTTTGAAAGCAAAATGGAACACGCTCAATAAAATAAAAGTACACACCATAATGTTTTCAAAGGTAGAATACTGTTTTTATTACGTACCTAGAGCGAATCAAAAATCAAATTCATGTTTTTATATACGATGAAGAAAAATTCAGTATGATTTTCTGTGCAAGTAGTCATTCGAACTCTGAATGCCTTTGGTTTATTACTGAATATGGCAAATTTTGAATGATTACCAGAATAATATACCTAACATGTTTGTTGCAGTGACACCGGAATCAATAGTAGTGCCAATAGTCTCGTGTATCTTCGGCTTTCCCCTGCTGGCCCTGACTGTCATCTGCTGTCTAAGGAGGAGAGCTAAATTAGCCAGGTAAGATCATTTATTGATGAATTCTATCTATCTTAACCTTTAAAGTCACAATAGAAACAATCGATAAAATAAAGGAGTTTAGATTATATGATGACATTGGGTGGGCCTTAGGAGGCTTAACGTTCGCAGATAGGTTATCTCTTCATTACGCCACCTGCATCGACTGTTCACCGATTTTGTCACAGATAAATTACTTAATGGTGATGGAATGCCTCCTACAACAATACAGCATAAACACCAAAAATAACCTAGCGAGAGAAAACTTTAACAATTTAATATAAATAAGAGAAACGGGGAGTTATAGAGCTTTAGCAGTCTGTCGCTAATAACAATGCTTGAAGTGAATTTCATGTTTCCTACACATCGCCCATTAGGCCACACGCGCAACTTGTCCAGTCAATTAATCATCGGACACAATGGGCTAATTACAACGATAAATCTAAACTCCTATACCGAACCATTACGATTCAGACGCATATTTATGACACGTTTGTAAGCAGATTTACCTAATGAACAATTGTGGCTACTATAAGCACAGTAGGTATAGCATAACCTCAATGTGCGGACTCAGATATTTTGTACTTTAGATAGATACACTGGTACATATTCTTTTTTTTTCGAACCAAGCCACCACTTTATGTATCATTTACGTAGAAAATAGGACGAACAATAAAAACTTACTGTACGGCTTGTAATATCAAGTAATTGCGTTCTTTCGTAACCCTTTATGAATTCTTTGCCGAATAAGGCCGATACAGTAACAGATTTGAAAAATAATTAAAATTCCGACAACAATAATTCCTTTCCCTTTATAATTTATTACCATATTTCGTATATTATTTGTACCTAATGTATAGTGTACAAGGTCTAACATATGTTTACGAGGCTTAGGCGTTTCGACACAACCGGCTATGTAATATTTTATTTATAAGTAAATTTACCTAGGTATTACATATCTCTTACATGACTTTTGCACTACTAAATCTAAGTAATTCTGACATCCATAACAAAAGTGGTTTGGAGTTATTGATGAAATGCAAGTTTTAAATAGTCACATTTTAAGGCTTAACTACTTACCTCGTACTTAAATGATTAATGATTAGAAATTCTATTTTATAACGAATTCTAGTACGACTAGTCTGCTAGCACTGATTAATTGTTAGACATTATTGAACCAATTCTGTTAAATTACGTCATTCCCCGCCAACTAAGCGCCCTTGCAAATTGAAAAGATAGGATGAGTGATCACTCACAAATAAATTTTCATATTATTAGAGGGCTTTCTCCGCGGAAATCCATTCAATTACAGATAAATGTATATCACGTTTTAAAGCAAATTAGAGTTTGCAAACTCGAGATCAGTATCTATAAATTTTAAGTTTAATTTACATAATCGGCTACTGTATCTCAGATAACATTAAGGCAATGTTTTAAATAAAATCATTGCTGTGTTTTTAAGAATAGGAGTTAAGTTTAGGATTACAATATCTAATGCTATTGAGTGTGGTTACCAACTTTTAATAGCATTTAGTTTACATTTCCAAACAGATTACTTATTCATGATGGTTGCATTAATTAAAGTAGCTGCTGAAACAACAGAGGTTTCACTGCAAAACGTGTATTTTAAATCGATTACACATTAATCGTTCAATTTCCGATAGTTTAGTTGGTGCATGAATTATTACCTCAACACTACTTAGCAATACAGCTAAAGGGTTTAATTTCATTAAATTACTTCCATCCATCCATCCATCGCAGCATTTATGTTGTCCTTTTCAGAATGTATGCCTCCTCCAAATCATTCCACGTTTGTCTGTCCCTTGCCACCTTCATTCAGTCGCCATTAAATTACTTACATTTTTATATACTGCGCTTTGCAAAAACCAAAAGCATAACCTATGATTTCTCAAGTTCAAATTACTCGTATCTGTTGGCTCACCTTTAATATGAATAACAACATAATCTGTGCTGTTTTAGGGAACGAGCCAGACGTCGGAACTGTGAGCTTGACCGCGGCGAGCTCTCGGTAGTGCGACTCTCCCCGGTGAAGAGCAAACCGCGCCCTGTGAGCCTGATACGTTCGCCGCGCCCTCCGCCGACCCTCGAGCTGGATACCGTGCTCGAGGAGCGCTCCGACCCCGAGCAGACTACGCTATCACAGGTACTGGATACTAACGTCCATGTCTCTGGTGAAGGGCCCTGTATGTCTGTTATGCTCGCCGCGTCCCCCACCGACCCTCGAGCTGGATACTGTGCTCGAGGAGCGCTTCGACCCCGAGCAGACTACGCTATCACAGGTACTGGATACTAACGTCCATGTCTCTGGTGAAGGGCCCTGTATGTCTGTTATGCTCGCCGCGTCCCCCACCGACCCTCGAGCTGGATATCGTGCTCGAAGAGCGTTTCTATCCCGAACAGTCTACGCTCTTGCAGGCACTAGTTACCGTTCGCTACCGTCGCCGTCCCCGATGAAGAGCAAACTGCGGCCTGTTATGCTCGCCGTGTCCTTCGCTGACCTTCAAATTGGACACCGTGCTCAAAGAAAAAATATCTTAACAGACATATAGGTACCTACTCTATGCACAGAACATAGAAAATTGTTTAGGGAAATTTGACAAATGTGTGGTGAAAAAAACAAGTGGTTGGTTTGAATCAACGAATGCAGTCAAATCGACAAAGTTAAAGATCGAACTTAGCGCAGGAGAACTTTGTATATTATGAAAGCAGGGAATACTAAAACAACTTTGTAGTGTATTGCAAGCACTAATCCATCAAAATACTAACTCACATTAGTGTTTGTAACATAGTTCGGAGTGAAAATCATTTTGCACCATATCAAAATGTAGGGTAAGTGCGAATATATTGTGATATTTAGGTAGTATCTAATCTAAACTCCATCAATTTCTAGGTAATGGTTCTTGTCCTGAGAGTTTTATAAACTTTTACGCTTTTTGTGAAACTCATCTAGCCAAAAATATCAGGAAGTAGAACTTTAAACTGCAGATAAAACTTTCGTAATCATTGTCTTGTTAAATATTAACATTGAATATGGAACACCTACAAACTTTCTGGCTGAAAATATGATTATCCAAATTGGAACAAGAGCCGTCTATCTGGGCAATTCAAAGAATAAACTCCGTCCGCGCACGAGTATCAAGAGAAGTTTTTATGTTGTTATAAAGTTACAACCTCACCAGCCACGAAGTGTTGCCTTCTGGCTATTAGCAACCTCGCACATTAAACCGCTAATTAACTCATCAAATACACACAACCTTCGCGTTAAAACAAATTACACATAATCCCAGCCATATCGACGTCAATCATATTACCTACTTTTGAGGAATTTAATTAAATTTGTAAACTGGAACATTATGCGGTTCAAAATAGCTGTGTAGTAAGGTCCCGCGCTTCAAGAGAGAAATAATTCAACAGGAAAAAAAAGTCCTTTTCCCAATTAAAATATCTGAGATCTTTGCACTGTTATCGCCAGACTCTTAAGTACGAAATCGATATTTTCTTGCACGACTGCGACATTTTTAGATATGTCTCTATTATCCATGATTAGGTACAATATGAGAGACCTATATATCGCTTATGATAATTTACCGTTCGTACCTAATATACCATCACAAAGGTTCTATTAGTTTTGTCGGGTGTCGGGCAGCGCAGCCCAACTGAATTTTGCGCGAATTTTATGGATGGTTAGTATTCGGTGGAGTCACATGTTGCACGCGTCAATAAGCAGAGGGCATTGGTATATTGATAACACCATTATTGTGATAATTGTTGTTTTTAGTAATTTTTTTAGCAATTAGTCGTAGCAAAACATACATTTTATGATCATTGGAAAAATGGTTAGGTTACTAGCTAGAGAATTTTTGTCCGTTCTTTTTGAAATCAACAGGCTTTGCCTTCGACAAGATTGGCCACCGCGCTTTATAAAGTACCTATAGAGTTACTCGTACATTTACCGAAATAGATTCTAGGTCGTTACTATTTATGATGATTCGTACTGGTGTTTTATTAATTTACCTACCTCGTCTTAATATCAGATACCTACTTAAAGCTTAAAAATTTAAGCTTAAAAATGACACTAAGACACTAGTCATGGTCATTTCAATAGTATTCTTCTTTCAGAATTTTTTTATTGCTATTGGTAGACGAACAAGCGGCCTGTCTGATAATAATGTTCGTAGTAATGTCCAAGCAAGTACCCTTCAGATAATAATAATAAATAATAAATAAACGTTTATTTTTCTCATCACAAACATATGATAGGTACAAAAACGTATGGCTTAATAGTAAGTAACACAGTTGTTTGTGTGAGACTGATGCCTATTATAGGTAGGATACCTGTGTTACAGGTCATCAGGCTCCCACTGCCTCGGTATCGGCTGCCAGTATTCAATAGGATGTCGTGCGTGATGTATTACAACAATTAAAGTAAAGTAACATTTTTTTTTTTTTTTTGTAATTATAGCTCACAAGTTAACTAACCATGCATTATATGAAGATACAAAACTTAAGAACTACGTGAAAAGAAAGCCACATGGTGTGCCTATGTGTGTATGTATGTGTGTGTGTGTGTGTGTGTGTGTGTGTGTATGTGTGTGTGTATGTATGTATGTATGTATGTTTGTGTGTATGTATGTGTATGTTATCCAATCACTTTAGAACTGAGATTAGGTTTTCAGTGTCCTCATAATTGAGGTTGATGAGCCATTCTGCAACTTTCTTCTTACAATGAATTCTCGGGAGGTGATATATCGAGAGAGTTGTATTGATTTCATTGTAAAGATAGTCTCCGAGGAAGCAGTAGAACCTTTGAGCGAAGCGAGTGTTGAAGGCATTGGTAGTGCAAGTAATGCCTTTCCTACGTTTGCCGTGATTGAGATGAGGATCGTAAGGGAGCACAGAGTGTTTCCGTAGAGTGACGGCAAGAATAAACAACTGGCGAACAGTAAGGACTTTCCAGTGTTTGTATAAATCTGTGGTAGGATGCAAAATGGGGAGGAAAGCGCTAACCTTAAGAACAGCCCTCTGTGCTCGTTCTAATTTCAAAAGGTGTGTCTTAGCTGCACCGCCCCAAGAAGAAACGCAGTAACCCAACAAAGACTGGCACAGTGCCTTATATACGGTTATAATAAGATAACGGTCAGCAATCCGTCTTAAAATTTTGAATATGTAAATTAGTTTTCTAATTCTGCCTGCCAGGAGTATAATGTAGGGTAGAAAACTAAGGTTGCGGTCAACCATAATTCCCAAATATCTCACAACAGTAGCAATTGCAAGTGCTGGGCAATTGCACGACGGAGATTTGGAACAAGTACCCGAGTGGTATTTTAGAATATATGGTGTGGGAGTGCCACGATTTGTAATTGAAAAAGTTATGTATTTGGTTTTATGGGTGTTGAGGGCTAAGGAATTACAATTTAGCCAATCGGACACCATATCCAAACCCTCCTGGGCACATTGGAATGCCTCCACCCAGTCTCTAGCATGGAACAATAAAGCAGTGTCGTCAGCAAAAGCCACAATCTTCCCACGTCTCAGCTTTAGAAGGCATAGTGCGTTAATGTAGACGAGGAAGAGTGTAGGGCCAAGGACACTACCCTGTGGCACCCCAAACGTTACTGGTAGTTCTTCACTAATCCAGCTATCTACTTTAACAGTCTGAGTTCGTCCAGTCAAATAGCTGGCAAAAAGTTGACGAGTTATGCCTCTTACACCCATTTTCTCTAGCCTGTCCACAAGCGTTGCGACAGAAACCGTATCAAATGCTTTGGCTAAATCAATGAATATTCCAATGACCTTTTCCCCTCCATCCAGACTCTCAGCTATGAAATTAGTTAGTTCATGGACAGCATCATCGGTTGATCTCCCTGCGCGAAAGCCAAATTGTGAAGGTGATAATAAATTGTTGGATTCCAGGAAGTCCACCAATCTTCGATTCATTAACCGCTCTAAGATCTTGGATAGAATAGGTAGTAAGGAAATAGGCCTATAATTGTCAACACAATCCCTGTCGCCGCCCTTGTGAACAGGCGTGATTACCGACTTTTTATAGATGTCAGGAAAAACACCAGTTTCCATAGAGAGGTTGCAAACATAAGTAATGGGTGCAAGGAGCAGGCTGCGGTGCTGTTTAAGTAGTCTACTAGAGATCCGATCGATTCCAGCAGCACAAGTATCTCTCAGATTCATCACTAGATTATCAACCTCAGACTCATCGGCAGGCAGGAGGACCAGGGAAGTACTTATGTGTGATGGGTCAGTAATGTTAGACTTAGGGTGGTTATTGTTGCTATTTATACTAGTAGCTATATTTTTACCAATATTAGCGAAGAATGTATTAACACGGTTTACGTTATGTAGGGGGTCACCATTCTGAATGAGTTCAATGGAAGTGGGGTTATTAGGTTTGTAGTGTGTAATGTTTTTAATTGCTTCCCAAAGCTTTTTACTATTATTGTTGGATTTTAATATCATCTCCTTTTCATAATTACGCCTAACCTTTTTGAGTAATGAGTTACAAAAACTCCTATACCTTTTGTATGTCGTAGCTATTACTACATTTCCTGGATACTTTTTAGTTTTTTTATGTAAGTTGTCCCTGTTCCGCATGCATCTTAGTAGTCCCGGTGTAATCCAGGGTTTATCTATTCTTTTACGCCTAGATACTGACTTCTCTCTAGTATTATCTGCTATCGCCTTTGTTAGTTGGTCTGTTAAGAACTTAGCAGCTAAATTGGCATCCGTGATTCCAAATATAGGGGAAAAATCAATGTTGCTGATAGTCGAGTTCAATCCATCCTGATCAGTGTGGTAAGTGGTTTTGGGAGGGGTCAATGGGACCTTCGTTAGCTTTATGTGTACTGCAAGGCTATTATGATCAGTGATTGAGGACTGGATAATAAGGCAACATGCCTCACTATGGGATTTAATCATTACATGATCTAAACAGGTGCGGTTGTGAGTAGGGATGTTATGCCCTGGATGGATGTTGTGCGATGCAAGCAAGTTTAGATAGTCCCATGATCGTTGATCATTGGAGTCACGTGCTATGTCGATATTTATGTCGCCGATGAGAATAATATTCCTAAAGGCTTTTAATTTTGTAAGGAGTATATTCAATGAGTTAAGAAAAGTTGCGGGCTCTTTGTAACCTGGTGGACGGTATATGGAAATGACAACAGTGAGGTGGTCCATTATGATCAACAAGCAGTTGCCGTGGGTAAATTGGGGTTCTTCTATTTTTGGGCAAATACTTGTTTTAAAATAGACCACCACGCCTTCATTTTGAGTAAGGTTATTATTAGTAGAAGCATAGTTATAGCCTTGGATCTCTGGAATGGAACCCGTTGACAGGAGCCAGCATTCAGTCAATATAATAAGGTCCCATTCTATATTTGTTCTCATAAGAAGTGTTCTAAAATTGTCCGAGTTACAGGTTATGCTTCGTATGTTTTGTGTCAATATTGATAAGGAGCGGGACGAATGTGTGATCATGCTCTTACAGTCTTCTGGATCACAGATGGTTGCGTGAGTGGATTTGTAAGAATCCAGGTCGGAGTGGAATGAACTAGAATTTTTATGGGTTTTCTCTTCCATAATTTGATTGGGTCCGAAGGAGCAGCGTAGTGGGGAAGAATTTACGTAGAAGGAGGTGTAGAGAAATGGTTATTATGATGTAAGCATTAATAACTATAGGAGTGTAGAACGGGAGACTATTCCTAGTGGAATAAGTTTGCGTCTGGGTGGTTTGAGACCGTGAGAGTTTTATAGTAAGATAGCGAGTTACAAATATTAGTAGTAATTGGAAGTGATAGATGTCTGTTTGTGGGAAATGAAGTGTGTCAGTGTGTGATGAGTGATTAATTGGTGAGTAGTGGTGTGTGATTAGAGTGTGGGTGTTTATGTTTGTAATATCTGCGTGTATGGCTTGTGGTTTCATTATAAGGTGATTATCAATCAGTAACATTATTAAAAAATGAGTGAGGTAACTAATTAAAATAAAATTAAGGTAAATATTTAGGTTATGATTACTTGTTAAGTTACGATCCATATTTGTGAAGCTCCTCCGCAGCATCGATGCGCAGAGACGGCTGGCCCTCAGTTTCTCGTATGTAGACTTTGCTGTAGGAAGTCCAACACGCTGCGATTTTGTTTCTTTTAACCAGTCCCCTGGCCAGAAAAAAGATGTGCTTGGACTTCACGGACAAGTGTTCTGATATGTAGATAGGGAGCAACGGTCCAGGTAAGTTTACGTGTGAGGAATTCAACTGTGGTCTCTTAGAGCTTTTCATTTCTTTATTGAAAGTCTTTGTTTTGACAATCAGAGTGTCCTTCCTTGAAGTAGTAGTGAGGTCAACAATTATTGACGAAGTCTTCGTGCGATAGATGTCCCTCACCTCACTTGGTGCGATGGTAGGCTGTATACCAACGGCTGATCCGATGTTACTGACGATATTGATGAGGGACTCCTTGTTCTCCTGTTCAACCTTCGGTACATTGCGGATCTCGAGACTAGTCACCCGCGAGCTTTTTTCAAGCATATCTAGTTTAGTTTCTAAACAAGTCATTTGATGTTTATAATGAGTGTTTTCTTCCTCTAGTTTTTGAACTTTCAGAACCATCTCATCGTATTTGCTGGAAATAAACTCAACGGATTTTTTTATTTCTGCATTTTGTTCCACAATAATTTTTATGTCCGCATTCAATTTTGCCATTTTTAGGTCTTGTTTTGCTGTAAAATCGTCGAACTTTCCAAGTAGTTGGGACACACTGAGATCGGATTCTCCCTCAAATTTCCTCTTAATACGTCTTGAAATGTATGAAGGCTGCTCCATATGTTCAGTATTTTGGTTGGTTATGTGTATTTGTGGGTCAGACGCATAATGATTAAGTGGTGTATTAATCGAAACATTCATATCCGACAAGGGCGGCGTACGAATAGTAGACATCTTCGTAGGTACAAGGATAGCGCAGAAAATATAGCTTGTCAAAGTCAATTTCGTCCGCAACGAACCTGGTATCGGTGGCCCAACGTCCCGACGCACCGCTCACACGCAAGCGATGCGGGTTCAAATCCGGCTCCCCTCCGACAATAAAAATTTCTTCAAGCTGCTCCGACTCGCAGGCACAAACACGTAGCGGGGCGAAGCGCCGAGACACCCCACGAGTAATAAATAAGTTTAAAATAATTTTCAAGGCGGCGGCAAACACGTCCGACCAACACAAGAACCGAACAGGAAGGATAGATGCTAAATTCTTATAGCTTAGAAACTATTGGTGAATGTGGTCAACTTTTTACTATAGGGTGATAGATATTTGGAAATACGGGATGTAAGGAAGCGACCTATAATCTTTTTGCTCCAAGCCAACCTCACATGCCCGTGGTGCATCCTGCCGAATAACAAACGAGGCGCTGGCAACCGACTGGTGGCGGTATAACCATCACAATTGATGGCGTAGCTAAATACTACAGACCGATGACGGGCAGCAGCGTCACCGGAGCGAGAAGCGAACCTACCTGCCCAGCGTGGCGATTATGGGTATATCCTCAAGATGTTTGCCCTAAGTGGTGAAGAACTGGAGAGGCTTTGTCCAGCAGTGGACTGCAATAGGCTGATGATGATGATGATAGATAGATATTGGAATGTTTTTGTCTTTTGACAAAGTTTTGTTCACAGGTGGAAATAACACCGGACCGCGAAGTGGGCGCCATACTCCTGGGCGCGGTGGGCGCCGCGGGCACCGCAGCGGCGGCGGCGATGTGCGCGCGCGACAGCTAGCGGCGGGGCTCGGCGCAGCTCGGCGCGCGCTCGCCGCTCTGGGCCGCGCTCACCAGCCAGCCGCTGGACGAGGACGACGCCGACGACGACCCGCTCGCCGACAGCTAGCAAGAGCTCGACGAGCACTCCGTCGCCGATATAGGCGAACGGATGAAGCTCTTCCTCGATATACCGCTTAGATTCTAGTGCGTGGACAGTTCGTAATCCATAGGCAACAATCATAAAGTGTCAAACTAGGTACGCCCAACCGGTCACTTTTTAATTTCCAATACTATATATAGCCAGCAAGAGCTCGACGAGCGATCAGTCGTCCATAGGTGAGCGGATGGAAGCTTTTCTCGGTACACCGCTCAGATTCTAGTGGGCTCAGCGCAGCTCGGCGCGCGTTCGCCGCTCTGGGCCGCGCTCACCAGCCAGCCGCTGGACGAGGACGACGCCGACGACGACCTGCTCGCCGACAGCTAGCAAGAGGTCGACGAGCGCTCCGTCGCCGATATAAGCGAGCGGATGAAGCTCTTTCTCGTTAGACTGCTTAGATTCTAATGCGTGGACAGTTCGTAATCCATAGGCAACAATCATAAAGTGTCAAACTAGGTACGCCCAACCGGTCACTTTTTAATTTCCAATACTATATATAGCCAGCAAGAGCTCGACGAGCGATCAGTCGTCCATAGGTGAGCGGATGGAAGCTTTTCTCGGTACACCGCTCAGATTCTAGTGGGCTCAGCGCAGATCGGCGCGCGTTCGCCGCTCTGTGCCGCGCTCACCAGCCAGCCGCTGGTCGAGAACGACGCCGACGACGACCTGCTCGCCGACAGCTAGCAAGAGGTCGACGAGCGCTCCGTCGCCGATATAGGCGAGCGGATGAAGCTCTTTCTCGATATACTGCTTAGATTCTAATGCGTGGACAGTTCGTAATCCAAAGGCAGTTCGTAATCCATAGGCAATAATCACAAAGTGTCAAACTGGGTACGACCAATTGAGCATCATTTTAATTTCCAATATAGGAGCTCGACAAGCGGTCAGTCGTCTATAGGACGAGCGGATGGAAGCTTTTCTCGGTATTCCGCTTATATTCTAGTGCGTGGACAGTTTGTAATTCATAGGCAACAATAGTAAAGTGCCGAACTAGGTACGAACTACATACTACACTGGCCGCTTTTTAAGTTCCAATGTATATGGATACCGTTACAATAATTTTGAAAACTACATTTCCTAAATAATTCCGACCGGAAATCGAACCCTGAACGTTCGGATCACGATTTAGGCAGACAAGAACTCTAACCATTACTCCATAGAATATCCAAAGTAGACTAAAAAGGTTGCGCAGGAAAATTGGTAATTAAAAAGTTTTTTTATTTAACATTCGACAGTATCTACTTATCAAAATTTAGCTTTGTTAGATTCTATAATTATAATATGAGACCATGAGGACAAGGGTAGCCTCCTAGAGTTTTTTGTAGGTTTTATATAAAACATGAAGACTAATATCTGTTTCATATTTAAAGGCTATAGGCGAACATTTCCATTGAATAGGCCTAAAATAATTATATATTTTTACCTAATAGTCCCTTCGTCCTCATGGCTTTATTATAGTCTAGAAGTGTATGTACGCATATAGTATAAATAGTTGTAAAACAAATGTATGTAATATAAAGTCAACATTAAATAAAAGATGTTCACTAAAATTAGAAACAACATTGGTATCTGTCGCGTAGTTATAAGATGTATGTATGTACCTATAGCTAAGAAAACTCTAGGTATAGTTAACGTTGTCAATCACATTGTTTTGTAAAGATCAAAAACCTCAATTCATGTCACTACTCCTAGATAGTCATTATATAATGTACAATTAAAGAGTTTATCTAAAAGGACATTGTTAAAAATGTTGTAATACATCATACAGGTATGTGTTACATATCTAATTACTCGTTAATGAAGCTTTAACTTATCATTTCCTAATGTGGACCGGTTCCTAAGAACTGAACAGTGGAACCCTGGTAGGCCCTGATAGAATAGGTACGGTAGGATTATAACTAAGAGCCTTAAAGAGAGAAATTCTGCAATGTATTGCTATTTATTTTGGAGACTTAACTTCTGACTTATTTATAACCCCTGTCGATCCAAATAATGCGGATGATGACAAGGTATGAAAATGAAGAAAATAATTAGTCCGTCTCTTAGATAATAAAAAAATATAAGACCCGTATTTTTTGTTTTGTCGAAATAACAAGAAAATACTTAGATATAGCGCATTAAAGTTACGGAGTGGGGGCTAACTACGTCACGTTAGAGTATATTTTGTACTCTAACGTGACGTCATGTGACATTTAAAATCAATGTATCTTCGTAAGTTTTTGAACAAGAGGCAAAATAAAAAATACGTATCCAATATTTTTCACTAATCTATCTGATGGACATTAAATTATTTTTTAGTCATCATCCCAATTCTATGCAACAAATTACACTATATCTGCTATTACCTATTTACGCTTGTTTTGATTGTAATTATCAGATTTATAACGACTAACAACAGTAGTTCGTATGACAAGCAAGGTAAGTACCAGACGTTTATCAAGTTATACAGTTTGATACTTCCATCTGTGTCGTTACTGTCGTGAGCTTAGATACAGCCCGGCCACACTGGTATTTTTTCACGTTTAAACGTTTGTTCAGCGTTCGATCGATGCCCGAAAATACGCCAGGGTAGCGACTGAAAAGCGCCAGTGAAGTTGGGATTATATAGAACTTTCTCTCTTTAGGGTTGCAGCTGCTCCCATCATAGCATTTTACAAAAGTGTTGAGCACGAAGATTTATTGTGCACAATAGAGACAAGCGTTTAGGAACAGGAATATAAATATATGAATTTATAAATGTTAAAACATCGTAGAAAAGTATAGGATACATTATAGATTTGTAAAATAACGAATGACCAACAGAACAGCTCCGTCGGAGTCATATTTACTGTTAGACAAACTATATATGTTACCGGAAATGTGTGAAATGTCGGAATTGTACACAATTCCTAGGAATTCTATAAAATATTCTTTTAAAAATAATTTATTTATTTATTTATTTATTTAATACACACATATCCTAGGAAATGTATAAATTTCCTAGGAATTGTATATAATTCCAATATCGTATTAGGAAATCTATGAAAAAATACTTTATGTTATGAAAAGACATTGTTAAAATAAGAACAATAACTTTTATTAAGACATTTTGTTAAGAAAATCAGGTAACAATGACCAGGGTAGCACCAACCTGTTTGCCCAAAGCGGCAAACAACTGGAGTAGCCTATGTCTAGCAGTGGACTGCGATAGGCTGATGATGAAGAAAGGAGTCAGTATGACTATTTATTTTTCTAGGGTAAGCTAGGTAGTTCGAAGTACAAAATGGTTTATTTTATGTAGCACGGACATCTTGTTGTAATGCTATTTATTCTTGCAAAGGCGCTTTTTAACTGACGTAGTGCAATCTTCGTACTGGGATACGTATTCCTCTACATTAAGAAGACTCTTGGACACACAATACTTTGAGATCGTGAACACAATTGTTTTAAGATTTCGTTCTTGGAACCAATTTGATGGGATTCAGTAAAAACTTCGGTTTTAGTCAAAACTACATATGTAATATTTCGGGAATCACCACGTGCGTTTTGCATTTCCGGCTGCTATTTAGGAAATGTATAGATTTGTGTCTAATATAATTAATTTCACACATTTCCTTGCAATTTTAGGAATGACAATACATTTCCTAGGAATTGTCTACAATGACGGTTTTAACACATTTCCGGTAACATATACATAAATTATTATAGTTGAAACACTAGGTAGATGCCTAAATCGAGCATATAAAACGAAATTTTTAGAACATGTTTCAAATCTAAGCCCGAATTTGTATATATCAGTATCATTGTTTACCAATAGTCCAATAAGGTCATACAGTACTCTGCATTGGCCTTCTAAGCTTTTTTAAAATATAATATGTGGGCAGATGGGCCATTGCGATATTCAAAATGCATAATGAATATTATAATTATCAGTGCCGACCAAACTACGAGTATTGTGCCATCTCTTATTATGTTTACTGTTACCAACTTTAGTTAAGTTAGTATTAGATGTAGATTTTCATAATTCAACCGATGACCAGTAAAGGAACCAATCAAGTATTTTGTGGAAATAGTTCCCGCTCTCGGTTTTATAATAAACTAGCTTTCCGCCCGCGACTTCGTCCGCGTAAAGTTTTTTTTTCCAAAATAAAATTGTGCCTATGTTACTCGTGGATAATGTAGCTTTCGAATGGTGAAAGAATTTTTAAAAACGGTCCAGTAGTTTTTGAGCCTATTCATTACAACCAAACAAACAAAGTTTTCCTCTTTATAATATTAGTGTAGATATAAATGGGCGGTTTGCCACAGGAGGTTAACGATAATTTTCACGGATAAATTGCGCACCGTATTTAATTTTTCAACACATAAACATTTAAACAACAGATTCCACAGCCCTTTTCTATGTCTACATACATAAGCTAAAGAAATATGTAAAACATCTGCTTTAGTATTCCAAAGTTTCAACGTGACCACTTTTATTTCATAAGTAAACATTCAATATTAAACGTTGTTCTAACGTCCATTTACCATGCTTATTTCGGAAAGTGTTAATAAACGAATGACATTGCTATTGGGTTGTTTTGTTTCCGAACGCCTGCGCCTTCTAAATAGCTTTCACCTTGACCTCGCAACTAGTTTACGGCTCTAGTAAAATGGTTTACATCACCAATATCCTACTATTCCTACTAATATTATAAATTCAAAAGTTTGTTTGGATGGATAGATGGATGGATGGATGTTTGTTACTCTTTAACGGAAAACGTACAGAACGGATTTTAATAAAACTTTACAGTAATATAGCTTATACGTTGGATTAACATAGACTATATAAGAATATCACGCCAAACAAAAAACATCTTCTTTTCTAAAGGAATCACGTTTTGTATGGGGAAAAGGCAAGTAAAAACATAGACATAATTTTATTAGTAGACCGACTTTTTGCTTTTACTATGTAGGACTGTAAACCCCCGAGGTAGAGTTTGCACAAGCAAAGAAATATAGCTACTCTTTACAATCCTGAATACTTTTGAGAGAAGCAGGATAATAAATACTTTTTGTTAAGCAAATTGGGCGAGTAAAGCCGTGCACAAAAACCATGTTCATTTCGGCTATTCACAGAATGTTTCGCAAGAGTCAGATGCCAATAAATTCAATCCGCGGACGCCTCCTTCGTCCATAAATATACCCAAATAAGGATAACTTTGGGCTCCTTACTATAATTAGTGACTAGTATAATAGGGTCGTTTTAATAAAAAACGTTAACATGACATACAATAAAATTCCTTACCATACAAGCTCATAACTTTAAAAATCATTGAATTCCTGTACGCTGTCGCACGTAATAGGTACTCGTATAAACATGGAACTAGAATGATTTCATCTGCTTAATAAGTGATAATAAATAAAAATAAAGTGTGTTCAAGAAGTCACACAAATAAATAAATCTAGTGTTAATTCCTACACTGTAATTAGGAGCTACTTGGTCAGGGAATGCGGTTCTATTCAAATTTATCAATACAAACTGTTTTCTAAACTTCTAAATTATAAACAAGACATCTATTTTACTTTTTAACATAGGTACCTATAGAAATCACATAAATAAACCTCATTTAGACAGATTAGTATGAATAGGGATAGGCTGAATAATTTTATTTCTAATACAGTTGCGAGTGTTCAATATTGCGCCATCGTTGAATATTTCGACGTACTTATAATAGGTACCTTTAAGTTTGATAAAGGTCAAGACGAAACTTTTCTAAGCATGTTTGAGCCATAGAGAATAGAATACGTAGTACCGCACATAATTTGACCTTCAGACGAAATAGATTTCACGTAGAAATGGCTTTGAAGAAATTTTTACTGTATCGATTTAAATATCAATGTGTCACCAGACTTGGTCTTGGGCTATAAAAATAAATAAACCGTAAATGTAACGATAACCATCGTCCTGTACATTAGTATGAATACACAAATCCTTTGTCAGGTTAGAAAATTCAGAACAAACTTGTGCAGCTGGATTTGTTCACATCGATGTTGATTTTAAAGCTATTTCCCCCTAGGACACATTCATTTTGCGAATGAAAGGTACTTTTTGGTCCGGTTTCAACTCTTCCAAACGGTGAAAATTTTAATGATGTTCAGTAGAGTTGTCAAGGCGTGAAATTAGGAAAAACTCGCTTTGTTATTGTTATTAAATAATTTAAAAATGAGGTAGGAACGTATTTGCTTTGCACCCACTATTTATATTGTTGTTTTTGTAAGTACACTTTGTGTATAGAAAGGTGACGTTAAAATGTGAAAATATTAGTATACCTATATCTATAAACGGTCACGTATTCTACGGCAGGTAAGCGTAAAGTATTTGAGTCTTTAAATTAGATTTGACCATGTAGTAAATCACGCAGAGCCTGACCGCTAAAATAAGATTACACAATGTTAATCTTGACTATATTTTGCCACGTCATGGCGACGAATGCTTTTGCCAAATGAATAATTCTTTTAGTTAAGGTCAGAATACACCGCCGGCGTAATGGGACAGCGATGGCGGAGGCGTCTAAAAAGTCCTCACTCCGTCATAATCACAGGACTAATTTATACGAACCACCATTGTCGCTGTCTAGCTAAGCCCGTGTTAAATTATTTTAATCAATTTAATATCGGTATGTTTTAAAGGGATGATGGAATGAAACGACATTTGGGAATTTTCATAATTATCATGTAGATATAATGTTGACTTTGGTAATTTATACAGACCTACTCTACAATGCAGATTAAATAAATAAATACTACTTAAAACAATTAACAATTTAGAATGTGCGTGGAGCATCTTTGGGATGGATCAGCTTGATACGTCAGGCTGATTTTATGATGCAAGGAAGAGAGACAGTACATTCGGGCTCTACATTTATAGTGCGATTGGCCAATTTAAGAAACTCTATGCTCGGCTCCTAGTTTCAGTCAGTAAACCTCCTGTTTCTTAATTGAAAGAGCGTTCCATCCCTGCCTTCAATATCGCGGATTGAAGTCAAACGCTTACCCATTAGGACTTTAAAAAAAAAGAGACAACTATTTAGTTTTGGAACTTTTCGAAATAGGTAGTTTACAACTATAGTAATTTTAGTATTAAGCAACTTGCCAGCGGGCCTACCCGCATTCAATTCGGACTGAACTTTTTTGCGCGCTCGGGAACTTTACTTGCCTGGAACAAAAAGCCTTCGTTAGGTGCTCGCACCATAAACTATTTCTATGTAAAACATCACGAGAGGGTCCGAGAATTAATTACTACAAACATAAGTAGGAAGCAACACAGGTACTCTCTTTTTACTACGTGGTTAAGTTAAGTTTAGTGTTTTAGAAACACAAGAAACCATTTACTTTTAACTTATGTTCGACAACTCATCATAGAACCACCATAGATCTAAAACATCATCATATCCTGAGTCTGGAAGCCCGACAAAAGCGGCTCTAATACCTACACGTCAGGCAGATCTTATTCGCTCTTAATTTTAGAAATTGCAAATCCGCATAGAAAAATTACTTTTGACTCTTAGATAGGTCTTTTTTATAAGTAGAGACTTCTAACGCTAATTATAAAATGCCCTTCTTTCTTTTGTAGTAAGTGTCATTATTACGTCAAAGTCAAGCTCCACCCACATTCTTTAGTCAAAGTTGCTAAAAGATCGTTTTCCACCATGCCAAACGCCAGTGTATAAAGATAGGCTATCTTTATACACTGGCGTTTGGTTCACTGGGAGCATTCTCATGCGTTACAGATTACTTAGAGCATTACATCAGTGAGGAAGAACTCTGGTCATCACAGCGCGCTCCTTGTGAAAGAGGGAGGAGAATAAGTACCTATATCTTGAATAACTTGTTACATTAAAAGCAAAGTCAAGTCTGTAGGTAATGTTTCATTTGTGTGTCTCAGTTATTACAAGCAGTTATGTAGAAAAAAAAAATACTGCATTCTTTTTCGGATCGGTTGGAGAGGTCAAATTCGGTATATTACCTACGCACAAGGCAATCAGCGCCTAACAGAAATTAAATGATGATACTCAACAAATCAAGTCCTCGACCTACATTTCGAGCTCATTTTCTATACTACTGCGGTCGCCGTGTAAAACATTTTGATAACTTTGATCTACGTGTTACTATAATAAAAACAGCCTTAAGAATGACTGAACAAAATTCCCACATTGTTAAAATGGATATTCACTGACCTTTCGATATTATTTGCAAGGTCGGTTTAGATGTCTTCCTCCGGTCTGCCGGCAAAATCATTGTACCGTAGCTGTATCCCATGCTGCTCACCTTGCACAAAGTTTATATGGTTTTAAAATGGAGTACCTGCCTACCACAGAAATGTATCAAAGTTAGAACGGCTGTCACGGCTTATTTTCATAAAACTTCAAAAAGTTATGAACACTGGATAAGAAAAAGAAACCAGCAAAGTCAATCGTCGCAATCACGAAGGGATTTTTAATCGTATCATTATTTGTGATAATGTTGTGATAAAAAAATGCCAAACCAAAGAACTCTATATCCAATGTGTAACAAGAAAAGTGTAGCAAAAGAACATAAGTAGTTTGATTGATTAAAAAACAACTTTTTGCGTATAAGTTTAGTTTATGATTTAACTACAGCAAACGTCACACCGAGGGTATTTTTTTTATAGTAGCACGACATGATGGCTTCCCTACGCCTGATGAAAAGCGAAAGAGCTGTGACAACGAGCAAGTAACTGTTCAGTTACCTGTCAGTTGCCACCGCCATGTCGCCCCAACCCTAACCCTGGCTGCCGATGCAGCACCCACCCCGTTAGCTCCGGAGATCCTACTCACCTACAGAAACACGACCCGAAGGTCATTTGGCTCCGGTATTATATTCTCTTCCGAGGACGGGTGGCTCAATTCAAGCGAAGATTCGCTATGCCCTACCTCTCTTAAAAAGTATAGATATCGTCATCTTCATGATCAGCCTATTGCAGTCCACTGCTGAACGTAGGCCTCTCCAGTCCTAGCTCCAGTTTGGGAAAACATCTAGAGGATATACCCATGATCGCCACGCTGGGCAGTCGGGTTGGCGATCGTAGGGCCTAGTTTCTCGCTCCGGTGACGCTGCTGCCCGTCACCGGTCGGTTGTAAAGTCGTCGATTAAAAAGTAATAGATGTATTACTGGTATAAATAAATAAAGAGACCCTAAGTCCGTGCTACCCACATAGACTAGTTCAAAGTTCAAGTGGCAAACTTGACATGGCATTTACCTACTGCACCTATTGCAGAAAAGGTTAATGCATCCTATTCTAAAGTCAATACAAATATAATTAAGGTCTATATTTGAATACTATTTATTGTCAACTTTTGGTTTTGACTACACCAATTACATGTACTTATTTACATATCTACTTACTGTCCCAATGTTTATTACGTTAACAGTTGACCCTTTTTGAAACAAACCGTTATTTTAAACATGTATTTATATCCTGTAAATACCAAATATTAATTTTTGAACTTCTCATTTAACTTTTTCAACTTGTTACAACTTCCCTTCCAAGGTGTGTGAACTTAAAATATTTAATTAATGAACGGCGTTTACAACTTCAAAATTTATCGAAACTATTCAGTACAGCTCAGTGGAACAATAAAAAAGAACTCATTCCATTATTGCTGTAATATGTACCTAGTTACTTTTAATTATTTTTGTTAAGTCGTATCTACTATAGGTATGCCAAGGGTGGCATAGTAGAAGGGGGTATAGTACTTAGATACAACAAATAGGTATGGTTTACTGACCTATGTTATGGTTAAAAATTGTCAGTAAACCATAACTATATCGTAAAAATCATAAAAAACCTTTCTCACAAATAAGGGAGAACATTCTAAAAACTGTCCAATGTAATGGTAGCATAATTTCATTAGGTATTTATCTACATAATTAAGGTGGACACTACTTAAATACAGAGCAAGTATCGTAATAATCATAGCTGCATTCCTTAATAATTACTCAAATTTAGAGTAACCATGACATGAATTTGCCCTTGAGATCGATAGTACACCATTATAGCTAAAACTAAGTGCGAGTCGTTGGTGAACCATGACTACTTGACTTGCCCAACTCGCCTGAAGCAAAACTCTTCGATACGCGTTTGGTAACTGGTTTGAGCAAGTAACCTAACTACTTAGTCGCAATTTTATCACTCTCGCCTATATCCGTTATTTATCCATAAACTAGTCACATCCTCATGGTTGAGAAAGAATGTATCGGGTTAATAAGTTGTTTATCGATTTTTATCAATTTTAACTTCTATGTCTGCCGGAAAAATTGCAATTAAAGTGGTGCTTGAGCATTCGTAATTATAACACAGCATACAAATTTACTTCCTGAACGACTCGATGTCTTAATCGACTTCTTTTATGAATTATCATACTTCTATTAAGGAGTAGAATCCTTCTTTAATGATAATAGGTGAGACTCACCTAAGCTGACTAATGAATTAAGCTTGCAATCCGAAACAACACCTTCCTTCCATATTAAGCTCATACAATCCTCATGCTACGTAGTTCCATTGGCCGGTAAGCTCGAGACCACGAGGTTTGATGCAATTCAATCGTAACGTCGATCAGTATTAACAAGTCGTGGAATGTTAAATTATAAAGTCACGGTAGGTATATTTCAGTCCGCCGCAGACGCTCAAACCGCCAACCATATCCAATACCGATTTGGTAGACAAGAAATTTCAATTATTTAAAGTACCTAGTGTGTTCATCAATACATCAATGTCACAAGGTGTCACGTACTAAATAGACCAATTTGCCCCAAAAGACAGTTATCTAATTCTCGATAATGATCATTCTCGAGGCAAGGCCGATTGATGCGGCTAACCTTATATTGCGTAGACCGGGCTACGCACACGATCAATTTGGCGCGGACACCGCAGCGTGCATCGTGTTTCCATTCAGTGCACCCATTCATACAACAAATTAACATCAAGTGTCATCCTTAGCGTGATAATGTGTATAGGTTACGGTGCAACCTGTGCTTAACTAATAGTGTTAATATGTGAAGTGCAAGTGTACAAGGAAAGTGAATTATAAAGGACTCTGGACATGTAAAGAGGATATTTTTTTTGAAAAGGAGATTAAGGTACAGACATCATTTTAGTGTAAAATACTTACAAATAAATAAATTAAAACTACATAAAGCATACGAAATACAGTTACAGGTTAGACCTATTATGCTTACCTGTTTACCTGGGATGAGAAGAAAAGACACATCTTGGCACCTATATTAGGTACTTTTGCTAATTGTCTATAATTGAAATATGATTGTATGGGTTTTACGTTTTAGAAATAACTATGTGGATTAATTACTCTTTTACTGGTTTAAATAATGACTGGTAAGTACGATTGTAATAAACAATACATAAATGTGAAAAGAAACATCTGCACAAAAATCCAGGACTTCTCCAACAAAATAGTGAATACCTTTTTAAATTTGATTGTGCATTTTCAATTACCTACTGTATCTATTTTACAAAAGATTTTACATTATTTTATACAAAAAAAGACTCAAATGCAAATCCGACTAAGAAGTAGACTAAATGACCGACGAGATAAACTTGCACTGAGATCGCATACCTTTATGTGACCAGTGATAACAATTTACTGGTTTCCCTTTTACTCGTGCTTTGGGACATTGCTTCACGTCAAATTTCATGGTTCTAAGATTTGATTTCCTCGCGTGTCAAAATCTTTTGATTGCGTTGAATTTTATAAATTTCATTTTCTAACAGTAACCTATAATTGTAGGTAGACATCGAGTAGTTGAACTCTCTCCACGGATTCAGTGAAAATGGTTATTATTAACTTACCAAATTCTACAATCCATCGAAATCAATTTTTAATACAAGTACAAGAAACATTAACACGGAATAATTATTATAATTTGGGACCATGCATAAACCAAAAGAGTAGGTACCTAGCTAACTCCCTACTCAAGTTTGTATCTACATAGAGTTGTAAAGTAGTAAGTACATTCCATATCCCATTTTGTGCCGCAATTTATAATGCATATCGATCAGTTTAAAAAAACCCAATCATTTTTAAACTCTATAAAGAATGGGCTGCCCGTATTATTTCTTTTTTTTTATAAATCTGATATGTGGCTACACCAATTATTAATTGTCCTGACACGAGGTCGGGACGCTAAGAAGAATAAACCATTATTAACAAACGTCTCCAAGTCAAAACACCATGACTAACATTAGAATATCTAAGTTTAACGTTTGCAAAAGTTTACTTGTCGAAAAACTTGCTTAAGAACATCAGTCTACAGCTATTATCCTCCGGTTTAATAACATCATGCAAAGCAAACATTTACTTAATTACTTTAAGCCGATTAGGCTAAGCAACCTTACCTAAAATATACATACCTGTACAAAGAATATGTTAAAGTTATAACGTGATAAAGAAAGTCAGCAACATTTAGGATGGAGTTTCGATAATTATTTGTTGAGGCCAACTCTACAATACAAAGTACATTCTACCTAATAATATAGTATTTGAGAAGTTTTCTTAAGAAATAGGTTATATTAATCATAAGTTAATGACTATAAAGTTTTCTTTTCTCATGTTTTCACGAATGACTTGCCAAAAAAACAACCTTCAAATTATGCATGCAAAATGCCTATAACATTTACGAGTTATGGTCAATATAATTTTGTAACAAACTGTATCAAGCACAAACATATGTGTGTCACAATCATAACGATTTAATGAAAGAAAACCAACTTTTGCGAGTCCGAAGACCGGTAAAGCGACCGGGAAAGTGTTACATAACATCAACATGCCAGCCCGTCAGTACATAGGTATACACCGTACCTACCGGCACCCAGATCCTAGGAATGTCTTTCTATAAAAGCTGAATTATTAAACTTGTCTAACTAATCCTACATTGTAACACTGTTACAGGAGATATCAACTTTAATATAACTACTAAGTTACTTACGTACCAACTTTTCAAAGATCAAATAAATGTACGACCCTGGCTAAAACATAATATAAGACGTCTTAAGAAATACTTCAAAGAATTTTGTAATTTATCTGATTGAACAAGTTTCAGTATAAGCCGAGAGGAGGTTATCTACGTCTTTGTAACCAGTTTTGTTAATTACGACAGACTATTGTTAGGTCACTCTCAGAAAAAGAAAACATTTTAACAAAATGTTCATTGCACCGAATAAAAATCATAAAAAGTCCACTTACAAGTTGACTTTTTATGATTTTTCTTACGGATATCATGACAACAGCTGTCCCTGCAAAGCAAAGATTAGATTACAAGAATTGATTATCTCGTCTCTATAATAATAGTAACCATCGTAATTATGAAACCTGCTAAGAAAACAGATTTAACAATATCCATTTTAACAACTTTAACTAAGCATATTTATGAATTAAAAGATAGGTACACTAACAGAGATAAGAGCTGCAATTGAATGGTCAATGACCCACATATCTTCTTGAATGCAAGGTAGGTAGTAAACGATGGATGCATCCGACGTTCGTCGGTAGTAACTACCACATTTGCTTGCAAATTCTCCAGTTGGACAGTTAAACCATTAACCTTTTTGTATTAACATACTAAAGTGCATAAATATGTTGACTTCTACTGTCATGGTGCAACTCATACTAGTCTTCCTTAGCTAGGCTTGGGAGCGGTCGGGTTATGTATCCTAGTGCCTAGAGCCTCTTATTATTTATCTCTCTTGTTCTATGTAGGTATGTGCCGACCGAGTTATAAGTACTTAGTACTCGGAAAAGTCATTGTATCCAAGACAATATTATTATTGGAAGTTTGGAACCACTGCGACCATTATGATATAAGGTGACGTTAACCACATAATAAATGGATGCAACTGTGACTTCAAAGATAATGATGCCACTATTCTGTACCATCTGAACGACATTCATCCTCCATATGGGAATAAGTTAATCGCTTTGAAGTGCATTATATTCGGTTCTAGAATAAATAAATCTCTTCTGTTTGGGGACACGAGTGCCGCTGCTGCACTGCCGCGAGAGTAATAAATCCTCTCCGAACTACGACCTCGCTTGTTTTCATCAAACTGATCTCTCGCGATTCTTAAGCATAAACAATATATAAACGCCATTAGGAGAATCAAGGCAAACAGGTTTCGAATATTTTGAGTAGTAATTTTGATTGCGAAAATGATTTGTGCATTTTCGAATCTGATAATGAGTGATGTTAATAGCCAATTCATTTATATTCTACGGAAGGTACATACTTTAATCTGACAAAATTGTAGATAAGTTGGTAAGTATAATATTATCGGAAATCTTTCTTACAGGCTAGTAACGATCTAATCCTCCGGGTACTGTAAAGTTGAGATTTTGCATTTCTATTTAATTAAATAGTATACTAAAAGCTACCTACATATTATATAACCATCCTTATTTTTTCAAAGTGTGTAGTATGAACATAAGGGTATGAACTCCCCTTTCGTTCACACGAAAGACAGGTACTGTGGACAGGTATTACGGTAACAATAATTGTGATAGTACTCTCTCTAGATACTCTCAAGCATTTCATTGTTCGCAAATGCCTAACCCATAAACATCTTTTATTGATGAAACAAGGCTTTAATAACTAAGTCACTTCTGCAAGTAAACAATAACAACACATTAAAATAAAAAAACTTTAGTGTCTTACATTCTTTCCATCTAATTAAATTAATAAACCTCATACGCGTAGGTATTGCGTAACAAATGGATAGATATACTGAATTTTATTCTATCTTAACTTCACAAACAATAAACCTATAGATTTAATGTGTTAATTAGAAAATGTATATCTTTGTAACATACCTACTACACATATTTGTGGCAGAACATTCTAGTAGGTAACTACGGTAGGATTTAGTAACAACCATAATTACCTAATATTCTATTTTATACACATGTATGGCAACTTTCGTAATATTATATATTTTACGCAATAAGAATGTTAATACAAATCTATAAACAACCTTTTACCAAGGGCAAACAAATTCGCTGATCAGTAGGCTTGTTTACGAAGGAGCCTATGTCGCTTACACAATATTATGTTGAATTCCAACATTTCCAACTCAATTGAGTACAAAAATTAACACATTGAACTAATCTCAAAGAAAGCACTTGTGTTAGTGAAACAGAAAATATATATTTTACTTCAATATACAATATTATTAACAAAGAGATAAATAGAAGAAGAAGATACCTCGGTAGGGTCGCTACCAAATAAGGGACTATAACCAGTCTAATTATAAAGGAAATATACATGTCGCAGTCATCTGGTTGAATCTGCTATTCAATTGAATGACTAGCGCGTTCATTGAATGACGACATTTAATTGAATACCTAAAGGACAACTCGTCAAGTTATTGAATGAAACGTTCAACGTCTTGACTGAACGTCATTTTAGCATAGTCGTTGAATGGGTAAAAGCCGACTGTGTAATGCTTAGTTTATAATTTTTCTTTACAAGTATCCGGAGGCGGCGTATTAATAGGTTAATCCATGCTGTCACACTATTTTATTACGTATAAGTCAGTTTAAAGTAAATCTGATCAAAAAAATATCAACACTCAGGTGATCATGTTCGACGCCATATTTGTTTTAGTGACTACTAACGCCGCGCGGAAAAAAAATGAACTAAATTACAATCACTTGACTGCTTTTACGTCCGCTCTTTTCAAAGGGCTATGTTTCAATCCGCTACCTAGTTGGACGTTAAGTGACGCGTGTTTAGTCAACGTTCGGTCTAGTCATTCAATTGAATGTCGTCATTCAATGAACGCGCTAGCGATTCAATTGAATAGGAGATTTAACCAGATGACTGCGACATACATAAAGAACTGATAACGATATGTGCATCGATTTTTATATTCATACACGGTAGGTACACGTTGATCTAGTAGAGCAAGTGCCGCCTAAAGACCAAGAGGTCCCTGGTTCGAAGCTCGGCGTAAAAAGTTTTCTGTAAAGAAATTTCTCAGTAGACCCGGAGTCAGAAAGTTGTGGTGATACACTCTAGTGCATCGGAAAGCACGTTACATAAGCCGTTGGTTCTGCGCCTGATTTCTCTCAGGTCGTGTCGAACTATCTTCCTCTTGGATTATGAGAATAAAAAAACGCAGGGGCGTAGATATCGCCGTATCTGCCGTATCAATGGGCTATTTGACTCATTTTTCTTTTCTTGCTATCGAAAGAATAATGAAATATTGGTGAAAAAATTTAAGTTAATGTTCGTTAGGTACTTATGTTTTATGTATACTTTCTGGTACCTACGAAGTAACATGCAAAATTAGACATAGTCAAACCCTATTGCATAGGTCCCCAGAGTGCATTAAGCGAAAACTAATAAAAGTTTCCCAAATTTTGTGACAAGTCTTTTCCCTTCCTAAGGGCCCCCAAACAATTTTATATGGGCCCCGCCAAGGCACGCTATGCTTCTGGAACGATGTTTTCCAAGATACAAACTAAAATTATTTCCTTTTATCATGAATAATCTCTAGTCTAACCAGATACGACTAGATAATACTGAGAACGTCGCCCAGAACATCGACAAATTATTAGTTTATTTATTTCCTAAATTAATCTGGCTAGGAATTTTGATTCCTAGACCGTACTCTATGCTAGCGCTTTTGTCAAATCAACTGCCTAACTATTGTTATGAGCGGTTATATAATCTTTTTACGCACCTATACACTTTTTTGTTTTACCTATTTACACGATTTTGTCAACATACGTGTTTCAAATTAGGTTTGCGGTTAAAAGCGCTAAATAATGGCCATTGCCATCTTAATTTATGTCTGAAGGTTAGTACATAGATTTATAAGTGCTAACCTAGGCACTAACATACAAAATACTTAGATATAATATTGATGTTACCTAAACCTTAATTAACATCTTAGAGGCATAAGACATGCACACATATATCTACCTACACCCGCCTTAAGCATGCTGAAAACTGTTTTAATTTGTATTTTTAGTTAGCCTATATTGTCCCAATTCAGAGCAAATGCCTAAGTTTCTCCACAGCTCCCGCTTATTCAAATTTAATATAAGTGCCTATAATCTTTTATGTCTGTTATTATAGTTATCTACTTATACAAAACTAGATTATATAAATACACCATATCTTGGTCTTAAATCAATTTGTTTAAATAAATAATTTAGACTCGCGCTATTAATACTTACATGCGGGTATATAAATTTCTAAACAGAATGGCGTGTATAAATAAAGTAAGACGTATTTACTTTTATCGTCTTTTGTTATGCAAGTTTATCTGACCCTTAAAATTCACATAGCATTGGCCTATTCGTGTGATTGACTTATTATGCGACCGAGGACCTATAGAGCCATTTGTATTCATTCTTGATTTGCTACTTGAGCGTAGACAATCTCGGTGATCATTGTGACAAAGAATGACCTTAAAATTCCTTAAAGCACATTAGCACGTGCGAAGCACAGGAACATGTATTTAATGTAAATTGATAAAATTGGAGCTAGTCTTAAAGTTGCTTTAACTACGTAAGTCCGAGATATAGAGAAGTTGGCTGATTACAAACCAGCTCTTACTACATACGTTTATCTAACATATGTACGTGTTCTAAAATATATTGAACATTATTCTTTTGTAGGTTACAATAAGTTTTTCGAGGCCTTACAGGCTACAGAGTGTTAAACAGGATTAATGAAACTTGTGAAATTTTGTTTCAGGAATGTCGAATAAATCATGCAATGGATATTCCTTTCAACATTAATCACCCTGGCACACGCCTTGGATGCCTCTAACTTCTTTGACTTTTGGACAGATTTATTTCGCCCTTTACCCCGCAATCCCAAAGAAGGTTTCTTACCAAATTATACTCCGTATGATCAAGAAGAGTTCGATTTTATTATCATAGGAGCTGGATCAGCTGGGTGCGTTTTAGCAAATAGACTTACAGAAGTACGAGAATGGAAAGTTCTCCTAATAGAAGCCGGAGGAAACGAAAACTTCTTTTCAGATGTTCCAATATTTGCATCCTTTTTGTCGGCTACACCAATGAACTGGGGCTACACTTCGGTACCTGAAGCAAGAGCATGTAAAGACCTAAGAGGCAAAGTCTGCTTCTTACCTAGAGGTAAAGTGTTAGGTGGAAGCAGTGTATTAAATTTCTTAATATATCAAAGAGGACATCCTGATGATTACGATGACTGGGCGAAAATGGGTAATCATGGATGGAGTTATTCGGAAATATTGCCATATTTTAAAAAGTCTGAAAATATTAGAATAGGCAGCTTAAGAAACTCGACATATCATGGAAAAGGTGGATACCTAGATATAGAATACGCACCTTTTAGATCACCCCTAGAAGGTCTATTCAAAAAGGCCGGGGAAGAATTGGGTTATCAGTGGAGGGATCCCAATGGGGAACAAGTTATCGGATTCTCAAAGCCGCAAGCTACAATGAGAAATGGCAGAAGATGCAGTACTTCCAAGGCATTCTTGGAACCTATACGTTTTAGGAAAAATTTGAAAGTCACAAAATTTTCAACTGTTGAGAAAATTTTAATCGATCCCCAAACAAAGACCGCCTACGGCGTAATATTTAGAAAAGGAAAAATAAGGTATGTGATACAAAAAACCACAGCTTTGTTTTTATTTTCCTAAACTTTTGGAAGCAGCTTACCCAAATTCCTTATAATAATTCCTACAGTCTTTACAGGCTTATGAAAATTGGCAGGTTAATCGACCTAACTGGAAACAAATGAGGCCCAAACCCTCATTACTTGAAAAAGATAGGGTTTTTGACAAAATCGATTAATTTACCTAAGTAGTACCTAGGTACTACTTAGGTCAATTAATCGATTACGACTAGCCGTGGCCGCAATTTAACAGAAAAGTATTTGATTTTTTGTACTTATTATTATAATTTTATAGGCGGAAAGTGTTAGCTCGTCGTGAAGTGGTCCTAGCAGCAGGCTCTATTGGCTCTGCGCAGTTGCTGATGGTGTCCGGTGTAGGCCCCGAAGACCACCTGCGTGAAGTTGGAGTTCACCCTATAATGAACCTTCCAGTCGGGCACAATCTTCAGGATCACGTTACCTTCTCTGGAAACGCATTTTTAGTCAACGAATCTAGTCTTTGTGTTAACGATGTAAGGAAACAAACATTACTATTTTTTATTTCTCTATTTGAGGTTTAAATTGTGCTTTTTTTATTTGTTTAGGCCCAGGCATTTGTAAATCATCGGTTATGAACTTTTTCAATCATACTTGCTTATGTAGGTATTACCTAGTGTCTATTGCTTAAATACCTACCTACCTACCTCACTTAATGTAAAAATCAATTGTTCGGTGTGCAATGAAGAATTGGTAGATAGAATATCAATCGACAACCTACCTACTATACCTAAACTTGTACGTAATCTCAATCCATTATAATTAACTAAGGTCTCGTTTAAGGAGACGCGACGTCCATCGGGAGTATTGCCAGAGCTTTATACATAGGTATAGTAAAACGACCGATTCGTCGCATGTCATTCGAGGCCTCTAAGTAGGTGATTAATTAAGGTCTGATTGTCAAGCATTTTGATGTAGTTTATATGCAACAAACTTGGTCAAATGAGAGTGTTTACAGAATACGGCAGCATCGCCAATAGCGGCCGCCCAATATTTATCAGGCAAAGGGCCATTGACCTTGCCAGGAGGAGCAGCGGGACTGGCGTTCATACGGAGCCGGTACGCTGCTGAGGACCACTCTCCCACCCGGCCAGACATAGAACTGGTTATGGGAGCCGGTTCACTGGCCGGAGATCTATTGGGCATCTTGCGAACATTACTCGGTAAGTTGTTATTGGTTGTCTACCTGCATTTAGTATCGAGTTTTACATACTATGGTGTAAAAGGACAGCATGACGACTGAGGTCCATAGTCCGGTGAGGGATACCACTCACCTCAATTGGTTTGTTAAGGTTCAAACGAACCTTTGCGTTCAAGAGGGCAATGATGTGGGATGAGATAAAAGAATGAGATAAGGGATAATAGCTATTAAGTGAGAATTCCAAAAATAATGTAGGCTTGGGCCCACCGAACTAAATTGAATATTCTCTTCAGATTTCATAACTTGATGTAAAACCTAGTGGTTTAAGCAGTAAAAGGCGGTAAAAACACTTTTTCATCGTCGCTATTTAAACAAATTGAAATGTCGTTCCAGGTGTAACTGATAAATGGTTCTGGCAAGTCTACGGGGCTCTACCACCTTTCTTGCGAAAGTCATCATTCGCTATGAACCCTGTGCTGATCCGACCAAGAAGCGTAGGCAGGCTAAAGTTGCGTACTGCTAACTTCAGTGACCATCCTTCCATTCACATGAACTACTTTGACCACCCCAGCGATATGCATGCTCTGGTGGAAGGAGTTCGATTCGTAAGTATGGTTGAAGCCAAGTAGGTACCTTGAAAGATGTAAAACTAGTTAGTTACCTACTTACCTACCAATAAAGCTCCTATAAGCAGTGCCGTAACTAGCCTTTTATGCGCCCGGTGCGAGCTTTCAAAACTGCGCCCCTGAAAAATGTGGTCTGGTCATTTGTGCCTGGAGGGGCCCAGGGTCTGCTCCCTGTGCCTGGGCATCGCTGGCTAGTTACGGCACCCTTTACCCTAGTTACGGAACTGACCACAAGCTCATAATTCATGATTTAGTATGGTGACGTGAACGAAGTCCGGATCTTTGGGTGAATTCAGGACTTTGCTTCTAGTGGGCACTTCTTGTAAATAACTGAAATATTTTAAAAAAATAATAGGAAGTACAATGTAGGCCTTATCGACCCAATTTTGGGTAGGATCAAACCATCGGTGGGGACATTAATTATGAGCCGTTGATAAATAAAACTACTCTACCTTTCCATTTATGATAGAACGGTGTTTACTAACAGGTGCAGAAAGTAATAGCAACCAGACCGTTCCAGCGGTACGACACTCGTCTACACACGGTCCCGTTTCCAGGGTGCGAGCAACTGGTCTTCGACTCGGAGGAGTACTGGCAATGTGCAATCATGCAAACGTCTATTACGTTAGATCATCAGGTAACTAAAAACTAAATTAGGCTCATAAAAAAATGTAGCTTTTACATTTATTTATTTATATTAAATAAACAAATAACCCAAGACATGCCACGCTGGGCCACACGTCGCTATCTAGCCCCAAACTAAGCCTAAGCTTGTACTATGGGTACTATAAAACTGATAAACTTACTTACATACTTTTTCTTTTTAAATAAAATACATATTATACATAGAAAATACCCAGATCAATACAAACAGACATGTTTATGAACACAAATGTTTGCACTGTGCGGGAATCGAAACCACGACCCTTGGTTTAGAAAGCAGAGGTCACTAGCCACTCGAATGTCGGTGCGAATTTTTTACAATAATACTTACATGTCAGCCCGATCGGCGGGTAAGCGCGCGTTATGGTACCTTGCGCTAAGAACAATAATTGCAGCCGAATTACACCACGTATCCAGAAACTAAAATATGTGTTGGATAGCTAAAACTATACAGAACAATACTGCTCATAAACATTTACAGTTAGTTTTAGTTGCAAATAAGAAAAAGAATGTTAAAGTCATGATATTAACTTTTTTCACTATTCAAAAATAAAATTAGAATTTGAAAGACGAAACTTTAAGAATATTCCATTTAAGATATATATAAATAATCTAGATTATATGCCCTTTCGATTGATATGCAACACTTAATATTCTATTGACTCTAAATTGTAAAATAATGATGATGATGACAAACACAACGCACAAACACTTGTCACAGACTGTTTTTCACTTTTTTTTTTCTGGCTCTCGGTCAATTGAATTTGGCCGTATTATGGTTTGACAGATGCTTAGTGACGTAACGAAGCGCTTGACGTCTCGCATTTGCGACTTTAAACCGTAATCTTCAAGCGAGAAGGTATAATTTCGAAGTGGCGAATATCCTACCCGCTGTCAGATATAATGCCACTAAAATGCGGAGATTGCGCTCACCCCAGTCACTCGAGTGGCTAGATACCAAATGAGCCATCAAGCCAGTCAAATTAAATTAAAGATTTTCTTTGACGTAGGTAATGTTTGTGCCATAAGTACCAATATTAAGATATACCTAAGCTTCTATAGTATAGGCTACTTTTTATACACAAATCTGATGGGAAAAATCTCTCTTGGAAACGTCGTCATATTCAAATTTGTTGTAGCCGTAGGTAATGTCAAATTTGAATGAAGTAGTAGTACTTAATAGTACCTAGTGTAGGTACCTAATGTACGAGTATACTTACGTATGTCCTTTTAATATTCAGGTGGGTACCTGTAAAATGGCCCCAGAAGGTGATCCAACAGGCGTAGTTACCCCCCGATTACTGGTGCAGGGTATGCGCAGGTTGCGAGTGGCGGACGCGTCGGTCATGCCGCGCATACCCGCTGCGCACACGCACGCGCCCGTCGTCATGATCGCCGAGAAAGCCGCCGACATCATAAAACAAGACTGGGGAGTACCTGTTTGAATTACCTACAGTCTTAAGTTGAAATCTATAAAGCTTATACGTACTTTGTCATAGCTCAGGTACATAGAACTTTTTTAGGACTTGCAAGTAGGTAGGTACATACGTAGTACCTACCTACCTACTTACCCAACAACCACAATTTGGGATCATCATCAGCCCATTTTGTAGTCCACTGCTGGACATAGTTCTCTCCAGTTGTTCGCCACTTAGGCCAAACATCAGAATCTGGAGGATATACCCATAATCGCTACGCTGGACAGACGGGTTGGCGATCTCAGGGCATAGCTTCTCGCTCCGATGACGTTCTGCCCTTTATCGGTCTGTCGCCTTCAATTGTGATGGTTATACTTCCACCAGTTGGTTGCCAGCGCTTCGTTTGTTATTCGGCAGATGAACCACAGGCATTTGAGGTTGGCTAGAAGCAAAGATGATAGGCCGCTCCCTTGCATCCGTTTGGGACTACAATTTGGGAATAATTTCCTTATAGTTATGAATCCCATGGCCAAATTTTGCTCACAAATTCATGTAGACGAGGCAAGCCAATTTTTATCTCTTAGCAAAGTGATTTCAACTCACTAAACATGTGCATTGTACAAAAGAATATTTGTATCACTTTATACCAAATAACTATGTAAAAACAATAATTACCTAAGATTTATTTAATAAAGTACCTAAAGAAATACTTATTTTATTGTATTATTTTATTCATGTTTTATTTAAGTTTGTTCTCTTCCTATGGGCCTAATGAAAATCTAATCTTCAAAATCTTGTGTTTGGAGGATGGAGGTGTAGGGAGATATGAGAAGATCCATGGATGAAGATAAGGTCGCTGGCATTGTTTAAGCATGTGACCAGTATTATTTATATTAACCTATGCACTTGTGTACTATTCTTATTAGGTATATCATCAAAATTCTCACATTACATTTATAATGTTTAACTATAGCAGGATTTTAAACAAAGGAGTAAATAAAAGATACATAATTTATTTAACAATTTATATTTAACTACCATAATAAATAATCTAAATTATTTGTACAACACTAGTCTTTAGACATTCCATTTTTAGTTTTCCTGTTCAATGTTCTGTAAAGGTATCCCAGTCTTTTCTCCATCTCCTTCCATTTAGTTGGTCTTACTTGAGGTGAGCCGGTCTTGGCCCACATCTTCTTCTTTCGTAGTAATATCTACAAACAAATAATTTGATGATTGGTGAAAATTGCAAAGACATTCACATAATATTAAGAAAATAAAAATTATGAAAATGATATACATGATATTCTTTCCCGCTGACTCCTCTGATCCAAGAAGGTACTGAGTACAGAGTCTTGACTGGATGCAAATCACCAGACCCTAGAATGTCTATATAATCATTCTGCCCAAATAGTGCCCGTTTTGCGGTCCATGCATTCATAGGCCTGTAAATAAATTATAAAATAAAAAATATAGTTAGAAGTTTGATATTCCAAAAAGATCCACTAATGTTTACCACATTATTATCATGCATATAATTTAAACAAAATACCTGTACTCGGGCATTGGCAAGGCCCTGCCCTCACTTCTTGGCAATAATCCACCACACCATAATTTTTCTTCATAACCATATCTTTTTATCAATCGAGTTTTGTCAGCATGATAACGAGTCCTACAATAATAATAAGAAGCTATCAATGTCTGTGTTAAAAAAATACATTTCAATTGCAGTTTGTATGAGCTAATTATTGCAGTATACTAGTATGGTTTGTTGATTTTCATTTGACATGTGGATTCTTCCTTGGATTTAGGAAAGGCTTCACCATCCTACGTAAAACATTCTACATACATTAAAATATTACATATAAAAAATAAAAAACACTTTTACGGTATTGGAAAATGATACAAAGTAAGCTGTAAATCTAACCTAACTGAATTTACAGTAGGCCGCCAAATTGCCTTTAGAAGCGTGGAACCCAACCATTCCATTACTGATTTCGTTAAGTAATTTGATTTGAACAAATACTTTCAATATATATTGCTTTTTACTACAAACACTGGAGTTCCAAAAAAAACTAATTATTTGACAGCCCATCCACTATCCACTGCTTTTTTTTATGAGAGAGTGGTGTAGGAAGCGAAGCAGGCCTTGGAATACCGGTAAAAATATGGATGGTTACTTCTGCCTGGCCGAGGTATCGCTACTCCACAGATTACAAAAAGTATCGATACCTACTACTACTACTAAATTTAAGAGCTTTGCTCTTGTCGATACCTAAAGTAGCGGTAATTCAATACCAATCAGTTAAAGTTATAAATTACCGCTACCTTCATGATGGTATCGGTAAAAGTATCGGTAAATGTTACTTACTTAATTTTGGATTAAATTCATTCTCTCTCTCTATCGCTCCCTCCCAACATGGTCTCATGCGTCTCGTGTCGCGAATTTGCCTCTCTGCTATATTATGTAACCGTGCGGAGCGGCCACGCAGCAAAGTAGCGTAATAAGTAACGTTACTTGTACCGGTAATTAAAGCCGGTATCGTTACTTTTAACGTTATATTACAGTATCGATACCTGAAACTTAACGTTATGCCGCGTTTACACGCTCGCGTTCAATACGACATTCAACGGGCACAAACATAAGCACAAGCATGTGAACGGGCTGTTCGTCTGTTTGAATGTGCACGTGCGTGCGCAGTGTGTAGGGCAGGGCTGCTCGCCGAGCTGCTTGCCGGGTTGCGTGGCACGCGTGTAAACCTAGCATAAAGTTTGAGTTCCGCTAAAAATTACCGTTAAAATTTAGTATCGCTACCGACTTACCGGTAAAAAAAGTAACATTATGAATTAACGTTCCTTACTGCTACTTATAATGTTAAATTGGTAACGTTACCAAGCCCAGGTAGGAAGGAATAAGAACGCTTTTTTTTAGTCTATTGGATGCGCCATAAAACCCTTTACAGCCAAGAATGAATAGGTCAGTCAGGGTCCAGATATTTTGACAATAATCCATGGAAGTAATACGTACCTTACTTATTACTTCCATGCAATAATCACAATACATTCCAAAAATCCTGTAAGTGAAAAAGGGACTCTGATACTCTATTAAACATCGGACCACCTTGATTTTTTTTTGTTGCACCGGGAGAAAATGCGGTTTACGATACCTGCTACTCAGGGAAGCAGCAGGTTATGTGGGACTCACTCCGCCTCTAGATGGAAGCGAGACGGAGAATAACCACTAAAAAAACCCGGTAGGTATACACCGACAATGCGCCTTGGGTGATAGTGACGCGGGATCTGGATAACCATCACGCCACGCCCCACCACCAACGCAGCCCCGGCCGGCCCCCCCACTTGGGGCAGCTTAGGGATCAGGCTTAAATCAGGCTCCTCCAAGGACGGGGTCCGTGCTAGGCCAGCCCTCGCTGGACCCCGTCGGGTGTGCAGTCGCTGCCGCACAATGGATTTTTAGTGTGGTTTTCTCCACTTGGTGACACATTACAATACTTTGTCATACAATTAGGTATTTGGGTATTACATAAACAATGCTATGAGTACACATGTGTTGTCTATGATTATGATTCTTTTTTGTGAGCTTAAAATGTGAAAGTCAATGCAATGACAGTAATATACATTAAAAAAACGAACAGATCAACAGAACCAAACAAAATGGCCGAACTTCTATAAAAATAATTTTGTAGAATTTTTTTATGGAAAACTCGTAAATAGTATGTATTAATTCAAAACAATGACTCTAATAATTGCTTTAATATATGTGGCATGTTTAATGTAGTAGCCAAATCATGAAATACTAAAATTGTCGTGAAAACATACACAAAATAATTTGTTTGTTTATGCTTTTAAGATACCTAAAGTTTTTGAAATAATGACGAAATTTGTTGTTTGCATGCACCTTTTTCGTAGATAAAGTATTTTACAAGTTTCAATGATGTTTACAATGGAAAGTTTAAAGAATATTGAGAACGTTAAATACAGTTTCATTCATTTCTGAATGGTGGGCGCGCAATTGCGTTGTTTGTTTACTTTTGTGGTTCTGTCTTTAATGTTAAAGAGGAGGAAGTGATTACATTTTCTATTTAACTGAGTTGTTAGTATATCAATTAATGTAATATAATCTTATTTTTCAGGGTGTATTTTAAACGATGTCCAAAAGAGATCAAAGTGATCGAAATGAAAGAAAGTTGGAGTCGAGCGATTACGAAAATTTGCTCACACAGCACAGTATATTTGAATCAGCCAGATCCAAACATCAAGAACTACCCAGTTTTCCTGGATTTTCTAACGCTGAAACTCAAACTAAACCTAGTGATATAAAAGGTCAATCAGTGCAACCTGGTCTAGGAACTTGGCATTACAATCCTTGGTGGATGCTTGCAAGTACGTCGCGCAACCTCCCTTCACAAGACGATTACTCGGAACATGGTGACCAAGCAAAGGTGAAACAAGAACCGTCAGGTGCTGGTACTCCTGACCGTGACCCATTACAAACCGATAACATGGAGTCATATAGAACAGGTACAACACCTCCCCCTGTGGGCATGGACTCGTTTTGTGATGATTGCTCAGATCCATTTTGTGACTCCAGTGCTGCCGTTTGTCGTAAACTTTTCCACTGCCCCCATTGTAGAAAAAGCTATCCCACAATTCTTGAGTTCAACACACATTTAACAGGAGTGCATCCTGCCCAGAAGCCTTTCAGATGCCAAATCTGCTTGGATCCGTTCCATAAGAAGTCACATCTACGTAGACACCTAGATGCCAGCCACTCAAGGAAAGATGTCAATAAGTGCTCAGTTTGTTCTAAATACATAAAAGACAAAAGTAACTTACGTAAGCATATGCAAGTCCACACGGGTAGAGTACCACAGAAGCAGTTCAAATGTGACTTATGCAACAACAAACGGTACATGTCCTTGGACCGTCTCAATAATCATAAGGTGGTGTGTACTGGAGAAAAGGTTTTAAAATATTGTGACATGTGCACAAAGGTATTTGACAACTCAAGATCATTGAACAGCCACAAAAAAGTACATGCACGTGAGTTGAAGTGTGAAATTTGTGGTGAACAATTACGTTCATTGGAACAGTTTACTAACCACAAGATGTTATGTCAAGGAGGATCGTCTGAAGCTAGTGGCAGCCAAAGTGGTTCTGCTGGCGCTGGAGGCTCTAGTATGAACAGATGCTGCACACAACCCGGCCTGTGTGAGCATGACAAGCCTGCATACTTGAACATACCAGGCTATGCTGCAGGTCGAGTACTTGATGCTACTTTATCATCATTAAAATCTGAATTGAATTGATGACATATGCTGCAAATATTTCACAGAGTTAATAAAAAAATTTGAACCGATTTCATTTTACAAGATTACCAAATAGTTAAATCAATGACAGTAATAATTTTCACAATTGAGAATTTCACAAGACTGATGCAAATATCCCGCCTCACGACTTGCTTTATTATTACCATTTAAAATTAGACTTTAGTTAGTAGTAAAACAAAGTAACTTAAGCAGTGTAATTGTTTGAGCATATTCAAAAATTAACTAAAGAGCTTATCAAATAATAATAATTTGAAATTAGTTATTCCAATTTCCCACCGAAGTTATTGCTGAAAATAATGTTGCCTAGTACTGCACTTAACAAGTTTTTGTTGTATACTTGAGTATGTTCAAATGATCAGCTATTTTTAATTTTGTAATATATTAAATTTAATTACAAGGCATATTTGTTCAGCAAAGAACAGCTTTACTAATAATACTAATAGAAATTAAACCACATGTTCACATTGCCACTTTGGCATACAGATTTCTTTTTTACTTTGTCAATATACATTATGTATAAAAATGTCTTGACTGATTTAGAGTAATATTTATGTGCAGTATTACAACATTTCTTTTTTATTTTTCTATTTTGGAATGTTATAAGATATTTTTATAATTTTTAATAAATAATATAATAGATTACTTAAGTTTATGTCTACATAATTATATTATAAGTCTTAGTCAGAGGGGACTGTTGAGAGCACATTGTAACCTTCAATGCTCTGAAGTACTCCAAAGACAATTTATAAATGATAGCTTGTACTAATGTGTGAATTTAACATACTTTTTAAATTTCAAGTTTAAATGGTACTTTGTTTGATGATGGCATAGACCTATAAGGAGTAAGGGAATTTGAAAGTGCAATGAATCATTGGCGAAGCCTTGAACATGTTGTGGTTATTATGAGAAATATTTGTTGTGTTCTCTTTACCCATTATATTTATTCATCAAGTGTTATACACTGAAAATTTTTGCTGCAATTTATAGAAATATTTCTAAGTATAGTGTTCTATTATTATTATTATTCATTGTGTAACATGTATGCATCCTAAATATAAGGATTGAGGCTATTTTCTATGTTATCAAGCCTTTACTGATATATAATAGCAGTTACGTAAACTCTGAAATTTTATCTTGAGTATAGCTATAATCTTTATTTCTAATTTTATTTATTTAATCAATGTTATTTGAGAAAATTACTTTTATTCTGAGGCTTTATTCATTACTATTAGTTGTTGCTATTTACAATTGTTTTCACACTTATAGCCAGGTTTATTTTTATAATGTTTAGATTTAATTATTTAGAGTAGTTTTTAAATTTTAAAGAGACAATGCTTTGCAACCAAAAAAATTTATCAAGTGATTCCAATACTTATGTAACTAATTATCAATGACTGCGCTGCCTTTTACAAGGCTTGCTTTTTGAGAACAGATAAAAAAGTAATAAGAATGCTTTATTTACATCAGATACACTTCCTTGTCTGCTTACTTTGAACTGAATGATGTTTATCATGTTAAGAGAAACGCTAAGAAGCGAAAATTATTGGTGGACTTAGCAAAATGTATATTTAGATACTCTAACTTTGACATAAATATATGTTAAAGAGCAGCGCAGCCCAAATAATAATTTTATCTTATTGTGAATGTAGTCATGGCTACTAACTTTAAGACAAGTGCAAAACAAGAATATATATTTTTATGATGTTAATAAGCGAACCATTTTATATACCGTATTGATTATGGTGCCTGAGTGGTGATTATGACAATAATCTCCCAATTCTGTTGGTAAAAGATTGCCCGAAAAACTTGCTTTATTTTTGTCAAATAACAGTACCTACTGCAAACTTGATAAATTATGTTGTTTTTGACAATATTTTAGACACGATTTTAGATACTATCTGATACAAATTTAAACACAATTAAAAATATTTTAATATATTTAATGTATTAGGTACTACATACATGCATAAAATTATATTAATGTATGATACCTACCTAAACTTATGTTGGCATGTTACCATAAATGTAAGAAAGTCTTACACATTCTCATTATACTATTTCTGACATTTGTAGTAACATTCATTATGAGTATCAAAAACATCTCTTGCCTAAGAAATAAGAAAATAACATTAATTCAATAGACCTACTTTTATAATAGTAGTATATACTTTTTATGCCTAGTGGTACCTATCCAATATTTTTAGAATTTTGAATTATTTAAAATAATGTTTATGTGTACCTAACTGTAATATATCTGAAGAGCCTAATATAAGCATGCAAGGAAATTAATGTGAATGTATGTTGTTAATGCTGTCAGCTATGCACCCCTATTCTAATACGCGTTATGGTTTGACTATCGAATTCAGGGTTCCGGGGATCGCAATTGTAGCATACCTTCCCAAATTATATTACTCATTTGTTAATTTGTATGCAAGTTTAGGACCGAAAGCTACCAAAGTCTCAGAACTCTTCCAGTATATTCACACCTTATATCGGGTAAACTTGACCCGATATAAGGTGCGGCTTAGAGCAGTGCCTGCCCCCTGTACTCTTCGTCCGTGTGTTCTGAAACCAGCTACTAATTTAATTTTGATAATCATAATGGCCTGAGTGTCCACGCAAAGCGTTTATACCTAAATAATGCTTTAAGATATAATGAATAGAGGCGGGCAGACATAGAAAATCCTAGGGCGTTTGCCCTTCTTGCCCGTACCTCACTACGCTCATATTTGACTTCAATCTGATAATATCCTTAGAGACAAATTATGCTAGCGCCGAGTCGAAGCTTGTCGAAGCATCTATCCAAAATTGAACATAACGAATTTAACCTTAACTTCAAAGCGTAACGCACACCAATTTCCAAAAGCCCCATTCCGCATCGCATTGGTCGCGGCGAATTCGGAAGAATGCGCGCGTCTTTTTAAAATCTCAAGAAGTAATGTGTGCGTTACGCTGTGGAGTTAAGGTTGAATTTGTTATGTTCAGTTTCCGTTAGACGCTTCAATGTGCTTCGACCCTGCACTAGTAGGTACAACCTTGACCCTTACAAATATCTTTCGGACTTTCTTCAAGCATCATGCCTATCTTCAGATGTGTGATAGGATTGATTAGAGTAATTTTATAGGGCTTTATTCTACTTTCGTGGTACAATGGTACCACTCTGGTTATTTACTAATCGAAAGGTTTCTTGCGAATCCGAACTGGTTAGATAAGTAGATCCATGCCATTATACGAGTATGTGAGGCACAATACACAATATCATTGAATTTGGCTATTCCAATTTCAAAAGGTGAGGACTTGGAGGGTTTACTAATGTATTTCAGCATGCTTTCTTATGCCTCGCTTAAGTTCGCGTTTTGCGGTAGGAAAAATAGTACCTACTTTTGTAGGCTTTAACACATAGAGCGCCACGCGGGTCACCATGTGGGCCACACTACAAAGTTCGTTGGAGCCACCAGGATTTCGTAATTTTCCTGAGTTTTGCAATTTTGTATTTTCATGAAACTGCACTGGAAATATGGTATTTACCACTGTAAACTAAAAAACTTTAGTGTTTTTATTACAAAATCCAAAGAAATTGTATGTATGTATGTATGTCAATAAATTACTACTAAGTATTTTGTGAAAAATAAGAACCATGCTGACTGAATGTTCTATAGGGCCACGCGGCCCACCTTTCTAACTACATATTTGGAATGACAACGATACCCCGTGGCTTGTAAATTGCGTTTAAACAGAAACATTGTATTGGCCCACCGATGACCCCTGTGGCCTGAATGGACTCAATGGGTTTGGCCCGCCCATGTCCCCCATGGCCTGAATAAAAACCACCTGATTTTCAGTGGCGTTCAACGTGGTAAACACACGACAGACCTCTTATTGGCATATTAAAAGATAAAATACTGAAGTACTTTAGTGCAACGTAGTTAACAATTTGAAGTGAATGGTTGGTGGTTGGATTGCAAGGAGCCGACTTTGAATATCAATCTAGAGTTATGAAACTAATTTATTTCGGTCTGACTCATTAATCATACTGTAAATCTAACTGCTCGTATGCAATTAGTACAAACTTAGAGGCAGTAGGGTATTGCAAAGAAACAATTTAACAAACCTTTACCGACACGTTTGTAATTTAATCCGAAGTTAACAAAACTTAAGCCAATAGCTACAATTGTCTCTGTAGTAATATAGCATGGTGTGTAATTTTTAATGCACCTAGAATTAAGGAAAAATGTGTTCATATGAATTTAGTTACATAGAATATAGTTTATCTATTAGTGCTGTAGACTGTGAAACAGTGTAACTTTCATTATTTTTTAAACTATTTTTTACCTTAAGATAACCTTCCAAATATGTACATTTAATTTTATCCAAAAAATTTCACTGTAGGTAATCCTATTAGTATTCACAATTGTTCTGTTTGTCAAGTAATTTGAACTGGAAATGTTAACTATTTATGTACTGTGTATGCAGTTTGTCAAATAGACTAACAGCCAGACTGCGGCAGCCCAAATTTCTATGAGAGTTTGTAGCTTAGTTCACGGGCTCCCATAAAACGTCGTAAATATTCCTACTGGGTGCCAAGTGCACGAGTAGAGAAACTATCGTGCGTGTGGGAACGTGCACATTGATGGTGCTGCCAACTGGTGTCATAAATTTGAATGTTTTACCCTTGTTTACACTACGTAGTGCTGCCACCTATAGTTTGTGCACGGTCCCTATATTATTATCCTTGCGTGCAAAGTCTTTTCGCCTTTATGGCAAGTAAGCGAGTTTACGATTTTGTAAGTCTTTCATTCAATTAATCAACCGCGTAGACAAACTGCATATTTATTTGCTTTGTTTTCTTTGGAAGGAAAGGATAAACCTCATTACCTACCTATATCTGCACCTTACCGCATAGGTAATTTATAACACCTATTTGGGATCTTTTGACGTGCTCTAAATCCACAAAAAATATGTATGAAAGATAATGGTTCTGAATAATTTAATAGTTAGATCGCAATGGACCATCATAGCCGTAAGATGTACCTATGTGTCTATCTCATTAGTTCTGTCTTCACAGGCACAACCATTACGTATTCTGAAATCCTACTATAACAGACGAAAATTCTCGTTCGATTGACGATAATCGTGTTTTACACCGTTATATCCCACCCATGTTCGTGTATATACCTACAAACTAAATTCATGAAGATCGACATTGACCGATCCGCATTTGAAATCGGCAATAGATTTAATGGCACAAACCACGCTAGTCGTTCATCGAACAATCGTCTTTTTTGTTCGTTCGATTGTTATAGTACCTGAAACGATCGACTTTGAACAACCCAACTGGGTTGTTGCTCAAAGTCGATCGCCTGTAGCCTGTTTAGAAATGTTATTTCACAAAATAAGTTTTTTATCGATGTCTAAAGTGGGATTTAAAGTGTATCAATTGATCTTCATCAGTACCTACCTACATGAATTGTTCTAGACGATAGCTACCGCATTAAAGTATTACATTATCTACAAAAGTAGCATACCATAACATTATCGGGAATAAATAAAAAGTTTCTTTTCTGTTATTGTGAATATTATTTTAATTTAAATCCCTGATATTCATCCTATCCTTATGTTATGAGACCTACCTACTGTAGACTTCGCCTATAATGGGCCTGTTTCCGTAGAAAATGTAATTAGTCCGTCTTTTAGATTGTTCAAAAATAAAAGACACGTATTTTTTTATTTGTAAATTAGACCAAAAATGACAAAGATATAGTTCGTTAAAATTACGCGTGACGTCACAGAGTGGGAGTTTTTTCGCCACTGAGTAACGTCAAAGACCCCCACTCCTAAATTTTGATGCCTTGTGTCTTTGTTATTTTTTGTTTAAATTAAAAAAGGAAAAATACGTGTCTAATATATTTTTATAATCTAAAATGCGGACTAAATATAATGTAATTATTTTTACCCTGGAAACATCCCCATTGTCCCGCTCGTTGATGTAGGTATGTCTATTTTGTTAAATAGAATAAGTACCTTAGGATATTCTCTTATAATATTAGCATCAGATGATAAATTCAGGTTTCCCCCAGAGCTTGCTCACCCGATTCTATTGATACATTTATGTAGTGGGTTTTAGAATACCTAAACAATCTACTATTATATCCAAAAATAAATAGGTCAAATATTTAGTTGACAGTCAAAAATTTTATTTAAATTATACACATTACAAAACAACTCTCCCTCTTTTAACAGCTGCCTTGACAACTTTTGTTTTCTTCTCCTTTTTCTTTTTATTGATATTCTCTTTACGTTTCTTTTGTCTTTCTTCTTTCTTTTGTTCCACACTTTGTATCCTATTCTCCCAATTTTTCTTACTTTGTTTCTTCTTTTGTTCCTGTAACAAAGATTAATTATGTTAATTAATTATAATATTTAACAAAGGACAAGATAACCAGAACATCTGTTTAAAAGAATGCAAGTGACAGAAAGGTCTGGTTTAAAAGGGACATTCCATGATCTTAGAGCTATTCCTGCCCCATGCAATATTGTTATCACACTCTTACCATTTTCTTGATTGACTTTTTCAACAAATTTGGATCATCTTTAACTTTTTGACCTTCAGCTTTTTGCAAGACATTTTTCCAAGCAATTTTTTCTTTGAGCTCTTGTGCTTTGGAATTGCCTGTTTCTTCTAAATGTTTAATTTTTTCTTCTTGCTCTTTTAAATTGACTAAAAGCTTTTTTGGGTCCTTTTCCATTTTCTGTGTTTTCTCTGTAAACAAGCAAAAAAATTGTGCATAATTATTATCCTATTTTATGTCCTGTGATACATTATAATATTGATAAACAAATGCAATACAAGTGCTCACCTTTATGGCCCACATTTGCAAAATCAAATTTGGAAAATACTAGTTTTCCGTCAGTATTGAAGACTGGTTTGGCTATGTTAGCACTTTTCTTTTCGGTTTCTTCTTTTTTCAGTTTGCCATTAGTAAGTTCAGCTTTAACTGCAGCCTTTACTTTGTTCTTATTAAGCCTTTCTTTCTTTTTAATTTTTTTGTTCAATTTACTGCTCAAACTTTTCTTTTCTAACTTATTTTTGAAACTGTAGTTATTCTGTGCTTTCAGTTTTTGTAACTTATCTTCCAGCTCAGCTATGTTTCGTGCACGTTTAGGAATTTCTTTACTTTCATGTTCGCCATTGTTGACGATCTCATAATCGGGATCATCTTTTTCAACTGCAATACAAAAGAAGTGAATAATTAATTATCAGAAATTAGAAACCTTCATTAGATTTATGATAAACTTGTTATCAAAACCTTTGGAAATCGTATTGAAATTTAAAAGCTAAAAATAATAATAATAACTAACGGGAGCTGCAATAATAGACAGAAAGTTTAATAAGTCGATGGTTCATACTAAATTGAATCAAGAAATGTCGAAGTGCCAGAATCCTTTTACGGCGACTTTTCAACCATACACTCCTAAAGAGTCATTTGATCTTTTATTACTGATTGCAAGCATTTTTAGACAGATTGTTAGAAAATATCAAAGAACGAACTTCTTGACGGTATGTTCAACACCGAAAGTACTTTTCGTAAGAAACTTAATTCTTTCGCCAGGTCTGCTTTTATGTGTTTAAATTTCGAAGATTTCTTCATTACAGACATTATACGAATAACAATAATGCTCCTTTATATAAACACTTAAACAAACACCACGCACGCTCGAACTTGAGACCAAATTTATAACCCCAAAATAATTGTAAGTAAACATTGTCACTGTGACATTTTCTTTTTTTGTCTGGTCATTATGGTACTGGACCGGATTGGATGTAAAGCCGTGCTTTATTTAGGCCATGCGTACATTTATTATAAACTTCACCCGTGCAAATAATAACTGACATTAAGCAAGCAAGCGTTAAAATAAAATCACCGAAGTTGCTGTCTGTGCGTGTGGTTTTTGGTGGACGGTTTTATAAAATTAAATAATATTATTTTATTCCAATCAAAATGTCTCAATTAGAAATATCATGCGGCTTAGAATATGTAACTACCCCAGACTTACAAGGTTGCTTAACAGAAGCTTTGCATTCTAATTACTCTTTCATCGTATCGCCGATAGTCCATCCACGTTTTCGGAGACAGTATATTTCCAGTGCCGGTAAGACTGGTGGTTTCACTCGCTCAGATATGATTTTGTCGCCTTGTAGGAACCTCATTACTAGCAAACCATTTTAGAAACATAATATTATTGTTGACGTTTTGGACTTGTGACAGTGGCGTGAAAAATAAGAGTGAAAAAAAAAAAAAAAAAAAAAAAAAAAAAAAAAAAAAAAAAAAAAAAAAAAAAAAAAAAAAAAAAAAAAAAAAAAAAAAAAAAAAAAAAAAAAAAAAAAAAAAAAATAAGAGTGAAAATATCGAATGTGCAAATCTGTAAATTATTTAATACATTGATTTAAGAGTGTGGAATCTTTTATTAACGAACATCCAACCACCTCATTGGTGACCCCGAGTTTGAAACGCAATTCCTTCAAAATTTTCTTTGAAACTTCGATCGCGGCGAGTATCTATTCATTGCCCCGTGTACCTACACTACAGCGACGTGCACTACAAACGCCATGGACCCACTCGCAAATTTAGTGGCAGCGCTCAAGCGGCAGGTCGAAGTTTTGACAGAGCAGATAGAGGGTAGACTCAATTTCCTACCTGAGTTATGAGGCCCTTGCAGGCGATCAGGATTCAGATCCCGAACTGCAAGACCTTTTAAAAGCAAATACTTCTCTTAAGCTCGAGAAAGTATCTATTCCAGGAGTTTCCAGTTCAATTTATTGCGACACCTCACAACCAAATGCAAGACCTTTTCTACCAGTTCCATATCGGCGCCTGGCATTTCAATCTCTGCACAATTTGAGCCATCCAGGAGCCAGAGCAACTGTGAAGCTGGTATCACAGAGATTCGTTTGGCCTGGCATAAGACAAGATTGTCGCAACTGGACTAAGCAATGCACTGATTGTCAGAGAAACAAAGTTCATCGTCATACTTCTTCTCCAACAGCATTGTTCGCCACTCCATCTCAACGTTTTTCACACATCCACATGGATATCATAGGACCATTACCTATTTCATCTGGTTACAGATACTGTCTCACCGTCATCGATCGTTTCACACGTTGGCCTGAGGCATACCCATTACCAGACATCACTGCAGACACATGTGCACGCGCCTTCATCTCTGGCTGGATAGCTCGATTTGGCTGTCCTCACACGATCACGACTGACAGAGGTCGTCAGTTTGAATGCGAGTTGTTTAGAAGCATCGCTAACTTCCTAGGCGCTGAGCATCGTCCTACTACAGCTTATCATCCCGCCTGCAATGGGATGGTCGAACGTCTGCACAGACAACTGAAAGCAGCCATAATGTGCCACAACAACATCCGCTGGTCAGAAGTTCTCCCTCTCGTGCTACTGGGGATACGCAGTGCCTGGAAGGAGGACATCAAAGCGTCAGCCGCCGAACTCGTCTACGGTGAGCCGCTACGTCTCCCTGGCGAATTCTTCACTCCGACGAAGGAAATTCCTATCGGCAGCAACGACTTCGCAACCAGTCTTAGAAAGCACATGGCCACACTGCAACCTGAATCACCAAAATGGCATTCGCAGAAGACTTTCTTCGTGCCAAAAGACTTGCAGCACGCAGAATATGTATTTCTTCGCCAAGGGCATATGAAGAAATCCCTTCAATCACCCTACGCTGGCCCATATACAGTCTTACAACGAAAGGACAAGACTTTCAAAATCGATGTTCAAGGCACTCCAACAACCGTTACAATAGACCGATTAAAACCTGCATACGTCAGCAGCAGTAACCAAAGTTCCACGTTACCTAATACGACTACACATCTGTTGTATCCCACAAAAACTACCCCGACTCCTCAAGACAACGAGCAGAGACCGGAAATACGCACCAGGAGTGGTCGCCGAGTACGATTTACTACTCACTATCGCCCTTAGCTGGCTAAGGTCTCGCCGGGGGAGTGATGTAGGAACCTCATTACTAGCAAACCATTTTAGAAACATAATATTATTGTTGACGTTTTGGACTTGTGACAGTGGCGTGAAAAATAAGAGTGAAAAAAAAAAAAAAAAAAAAAAAAAAAAAAAAAAAAAAAAAAAAAAAAAAAAAAAAAAAAAAAAAAAAAAAAAAAAAAAAAAAAAAAAAAAAAAAAAAAAAATAAGAGTGAAAATATCGAATGTGCAAATCTGTAAATTATTTAATACATTGATTTAAGAGTGTGGAATCTTTTATTAACGAACATCCAACCACCTCAGCCTCAAGATTGGACCAGTCGGATGGTTGGTAAGCTTTCGCCATACCTTGAGGTAGATTCTCCCTTACCTCTAGTGAGACAGCGACACGAAGATTGTTTAAGCGAAGAATTGGCATACTGTCGGGGTCTCGGTTTGCCAGCAATCATGTTATCTCTGTCAGGAGGAGTGAACAACAACTTAGCCAGAATAATTCAATCTTATTATGAGAACAGGTATGTTGCGATCTTTATCTTCCCTGCTTTTATTAAACCGTATAAAGATTTTTCCAAGCGATGTCATAAACATTTTGATATGACACGAATGATAATAACAAAATTCTTTACATTCATTACAAGCTTCAGATTACTGCCTCTTTATGTCTAGGTGTTCCAGGAAGAGTATTACAGTATGTGTGTTTCATGTAACTGTTTTTCATTTCAGCCACCATCCTTCTTTAATCTGGACTCAGGTACCGTTATTATGCACAAGAACCCATAGGGAGTTGCCCGAATGTGATGAAGATGAAGAGGAATCATCATGGAATGAGCCTTGGTACTGGTGGTCTAAGTTCCATGAACGCCTTGAATATGATAAGAGAGTTGGTGTGGTTTTGGAGCTTTCTGCTGATTTGCCATCACAAGAGATACTGAAGAGATGGCTCGGGGAGCCGGTGAAAGCTATTGTGATTCCTACTTCAATTTTCCACAACAATAAAAAAGGGTATTTAAAATATTCATTATATTTGTAAAATTAGCCTTATATTTCTGATAAAAAAATTAAATTTTGACATTTTCAAGTAAAGTTTGAATCTATAGAAGTACATATAATAATTAATTAAACAGCACTACACTTATGGCATAAAATAACTCTTATTTTGGTATGCCTTATGTCAAAGGCGTCCTCCAACTCTTTTCATTACTTCCATTCAGCTGTTACTCTTGTCCATAGAAGCCGTAAGATATAAGAAGCCATCCTCTGTAATGCCAAAAAGACTTATTCATCATCAACAGCCTATTGCAGTCCACTGCTAGACATAGGCCTCTCCAATTGTTTGCCATGCTGGATTACTTTATTGGCTATTTATCAAAAGACAGCCATAATCAGTAATGTATTTGTTTCAGATACCCAGTTTTATCAAGAGCACATCAGCAACTGGTAGTTAGTATGGTGGAACATGAAGCCCAAGTGATTGTAAGCGGAGCGAGGAGATCCAATGCGGAGTTCTATTTGCAGTACTTATTCAGACTGTGGAAGAGGCGACCAAACCCTAACAATGATCCAATGCTTAGTTATGCTAGAGGGTAACATATTTTTCTTTGATCATGATCGGCCCGACATGCCATCTAACATTCAAAACAAGAACTTGTGTAAAGACTGTGATTACCCACCCAAGAGTACCTACTGTGTGTATAACCAATTAACCACTATGGCTATTAGGCAGAACAATTTATTTGTCTTTAATTCAAGCATTACTACTACATCTACATAAAACAGAATTCAGACAACACATAATGACTATACCAGTGGCTTTTATATATATTGTGTCTGGGTTTTATCATAATGATACTCATAGTATAAGGAAGAACATTATTAATATTGAAGACTAGTGTGAATTTTCTAGCGCATTTATTAATTTAGGATTTTTTCCCTAGATGGGAAGACTATTTGCAAATCCCTTTGCAACCACTTGCTGATAACTTGGACACTCACACATACAATGTGTTTGAGAAAGATCCTGTGAAGTATGATCAATATCAGAAAGCCATTGCAAAAGCTTTAATACATCTTCAAAAGAAGAATGTTGGCAACTTAGAAATTGTAAGTAACATTTGACAAGAATTGTATACTGTAAGTGTCCGATTGAAATGCATGATTAAAAGATAATCTAGGAAAGTCAAGGTCTAGTCTTAACTTGCCATAATCTTATCTCCAATAGATGCTCCTTGTATATCATTCCCCAGTAGTACACAAGATATTAATTTAAATTGTTCTGGTTAGAACAAACAAAATTTACTTATGATTAACCTCCTACAGTCCTCATTGATTGGTAGCCTTCTATAAAATTTGTATTATAATGTTAAAATTTACTTACCATAGATTCTGTTAAAGGAGGTATTCTAATTGGGAAGCAGATTTGATTTCTTATACATTATTTATTATAATAATAAATGATATTTTGGCATTTGCTTGCCATAAATAACACTTATTACATCTTACTTGTTGTTGACAGACAAAGTATGTACAAGAAATATGAACGATCCATGTGTGTTGTGTATCATTAATATTTCTTGGACTTTTTCTGCATAGCACTTTGTTGATAATTCACACTGCATCATTCATTCATTATTTTTGCAGGCCAAAGATGCAGTTTCATGTGTTGTGTGATATATATGTTTATTATTATTATTTTGCAGACAGAAGCAGAAATAGGCCAAGGTGATAAACCCGATTGTACAAAGAAAACTATAACTGTGATGGTGCTAGGTGCTGGACGTGGTCCATTAGTAAGGGCAGCATTAAATGCGGCCGATATTACGAACAGTAAAATCAAGGTAGGTTATGATGACTCTTTTTTATTTCTTAATCCCCAGGATATATAACCGTTACCGGAGCGAGAAACTACGCCCTGCGATCGCAAAACGCGATTATGGGTATATCCTCCAGATGTTTGCCCTAAGTGGCGAACAACTGGAGAGGCCTATGTCCAGCAGTGGATTGCAATAGGCTGATGATGAAAATATATAATAGTCTGATGTGCAAGATGAGGGTGAACCAGTTTTTGCCGGGCTAGAGCGCTCTATCGTAGTCTACGATATTTCTTACTATCAGGCGAATTACAGACAAATGCAAATCCATTTATCATTAAAAAAAATGAACTGATTTATGCTGTAGGTCCACTTTGCTAAACATTGATCAAATGCAAAATAGACCTTTTGCGAAATGGACGTTTTGAGAAGTGGACCAAATACGAAATGGACGCTCCGAAAAGTAGACGTTTTGAAAAGTGGACCAAATGCGAAAATGACCCAGTAGACCAAATGCGTCGAAACGGGATTGCGATAGAGAGATCGAGATAGCTATTGGGACAGGTATAGAAATTTCAATAATGATAGGAATGACAACAGGGATTAGGATTGGGATAGGTGTTGAGATATTGGTAGGATAGAGGGTGTATTCGAGAAATGTATTAGGTTTATATAATTAAGTTAAATAATTCCTATTTATTTTATCTAGGTTGTAGCGGTGGAAAAGAATCCATGTGCTGTAGTAGTATTAGCAGCACAAGTGCGTGAAGTATGGCGCGACCGTGACGTGGTGGTCATTCCAGGGGATATGAGACACATTAATTTGTCTCCTAAAGCAGACATTATCATCTCTGAATTATTAGGTATAATCAGATAAATTATTTTTGATGTGAATTCTTGTTCTTTGAGAGACATAATCTTTAGGTTTTCAAGACGAGTGAGAGTCAGTTATTGTATGGGTATTGTCGGCTGAGTGCTCTATAGCAGGTGAAGCCTTAACGTCACTTCAATTTAATGCTTACATATAAGGCGAGTTTTGGTCAAGCACTAACCCTTTTTAGGGTTCCGTAGCCAAAATGGCAAAAACGGGACCCTTATAGATTCGTCATGTCTGTCTGTCTGTCCGTCCGTATGTCACAGCCAGTTTATTCCGAAACTATAGGAGCTACATTATTAAAATTTGGTACGTAGATGTATTCTGTTAACCGCATTAAGATTTTAAAGTAAAATCAGAAAAAAATCCAAAATTTTTGGGGTTCCCCATACATGGAACTGAAACTCAAAAATTTTTTTTCATCAAACCCATACGTGTGGGATATCTATGAATAGGTATTTGAAAATGATGTTGAGGTTTCTAACATCATTGCGCGAGAGACTCTTCCAAAGTGGTAAAATGTGTGTCGTCGTCGTCGTCGTCCCCCCCCCCCCCCCGTAACTTCTAAAATATGGGCACTATAAAACTGAAAAAAATATATGATGTGTATTACTATAATTATATGTAAACTACTAACCAAATTAGTTTCAATGAAATCTAGACAGTAGTTTTTTTTTAAACATCATAAATCAAATAACCTAATTTTTTTCATTCAATCAGTGGTACGGAACCCTACGTGCGCGAGTCCGACTCGCACTTGGCCGGTTTTCATAAATATTATAATTCTAAATAGAACAGCAAAGAATACAAATCACCTTCTCAGCTGGGGGTAGCGTTTACCTGGCTGGCTGGCGATCAGAGCGTACACTCGGCTTAACACCCGTGAATTGACTTCGGTCGCGTTTCGTGATTAGTCAGTTTATAGCCAGAGCTATCTTACAGGCCGGCATGGCGATCGCAACCGACTACTCTGACAAGTGATTGATTTGCCTACTACGAATAGTCCGTTGCCCCAACGACGTGAGCTACGCTGTCGCTTCCCATCAAAATTATATATTCCATCCTAAGATAAGATAAAATAACTATAAAATAATGTGTTGAATTCAGGTTCATGGGGTGACAATGAATTATCGCCAGAGTGTTTGGATGGAGCCGCGGGATTATTGAAGCCTGGCGGCATATCAATACCATGTGCTTACACATCTTATATCGCTCCTATCTCTTCGCCAAGATTGTGGGCTGCTGCAAAGGGAGCGTCTTCTGGCACATTAGTCAATAAAGACAAGAATTTGGAGACATTATGGGTTGTGTACATGCAAAATAAACATGATATTGCAGATACAAAGGTATTTTTTTTAAAATCTTTAGTACATATGAAATATTATTTGAATTAGACATCCATATCAATAAGTGTAGTGTGCATGTGTCCATTATCTTTATAAAACTAGGATGTTAGAAATATTTCTGATATTAGCTATTATACAAATCTCATTTAATTTTATAGGTTGTGTTTACATTTGAACATCCTGCTAATGGTGCAAGAGATCATGATGGTCAAGAAATGTCAGATTATAGAGGATTGCCATTGACCGATAATCGAAGATCTAGTACTGTATCATGGAAAGTGGAACAAGACAATGTGATGCATGGATTTGGAGGGTACTTCGACTGCACATTGTTTGAAGAGGAAATGATCAGTATTGTTCCCTCCACACACAGTCCAGGGATGATATCGTGGTTCCCAGTTTTTATTCCAATAAAGGTATGATAAAACATTTTTAATTAACATTAACTTCTTTCACCTACAATTTTAAAACTGCTTGATTTTTATTGTGATGTTTGTCTTCATTACAGACACCATTACGAGTGCAAAAAGGTGAAGTTATAACAGCAACGTTTTGGAGATGTGTGGATTCTCGTAGAGTGTGGTATGAGTGGATTGTTGAAGTCGGCCATCGCACTACGCCACTACACAATTCTAATGGCCGCAGCTCGGAAATGTTGTTATGATTTAAGATGTTCTTATTATTGTTAAGTGTTAAAATTATTAAGAAATAAATGTTTTGAATATATTTTTAATTTTTAATGAAAAACATTATAATTTAAGTTAATCTATTACAACATTGTAACAATATATTCACAATACTACATTAGCAAAATTGCTATATAAATCTAATATTTACAAATATTATCAAATTAACATTCACTTTTTCAGAAGTCTGGTTACATTCATTTCTTTGTGGAATTCATCTATATCTTGTTCCCATCTTTTCTCATAGTAAATACCTGTAGATAAATTGAAGTTGTATGAATACTATCAACATATTATGTTAAAAAGTATATTATTACCCAGTTTACACTGATTAGTGGTATCATCAGTAGTTTAACCTTGTAATACCAAGATTTCCAGACACAACAATTTTAACACTTCATTAGTCGCGCGTTCTACAATAGTAGAACGCTTGTGCATTTCGTTGAATATTATCGGTTACTCAAGGTCAGTCACGCACACAGTCCTATTATTCTACTATTACTTGACAATGAACAGATTCAGTGTACTTGCGGCAACCGATGCGTCGGCACGCTGGAGAAATTTAGCGCCAAAAGTGAATTTCTACAACTGTAGAACGCGCGACTACTCGCGTGACAGTTTTTTCGTGAGCTGCGGTCGATGTTTATTTGTTGTAAGTATATTTATTACCTTTTATTTATGTTTTTATGATACATATAATTTATAAGAAGGTTAATACTAACTAGAGTAATGATTTTTTCAAGAATAATGGCTTCACGGAGTGAAAAAGAGAGAATTTCAAGATGGCTCAAAGAAGAAGACACTGACGATCGACATATTGTAGAGAGTGACTCTGAAGATGTGTTCTTAGTCTTCAAAGACTGCTGAGAAGACTCCCCACATAACACGGACATAGATAAGGAAGAAAGTAGCAACAAGTTTGACTTTGAAAATATCAAACAAGACATTCAACCATCCGATATAGAATCTGAAGATGATGTACCCCTAAGTTTACTCAGAAACCTATATTTCAGACGTTGGCCGCTCACTGTATTCTTTGATATGATGAATATAAGTGCAATAAACGGATATGTTGTGCATACAATAAACAAAGGTTGCATTAAAAGGTCACAAAAAATTATTTGTATGAAGTTGGTTTTGAACTTGTGGCTCCATGCATAAAGCGCAGAATATCCATGGAAAACATTCCAAAATTATTAAAACTAATAGGAAAAGTTATTTTGGGTCTGAACAATCCATCTGAGTTGAACCCGGGTCCTGCACTACCCCCCAACACCGGTCGCGTTGGAAAATGTTCCTTCTGTGGCAAAGCGCGCAACAAGTCAACCAGGAAGCATTGTTACACATGTAACAAATGGATTTTTACCCTGATCATCAGGTTCTCCTATGTCCAGACTACGTTAAAAATGAAGAATTGGAGATGGAAGACATGAGCTAATAAAAAAAATGAGTCTTTCAATATCATAAGTTAAAATTTTGTGTTTTTTTTTATTTACGTACAAGAAGTCTGATTTTTGGTTCTTAACATGTTAAAATTAGTCATGTTTTGATTGTTTTAGTTTTATAATAAAGTTTTTCATATTAGTACCAGAAAACATTTTATAATTTCTTATAATTTCCTTTGAAAACCTTGTATTAAAAATGTTCTACATATGTAGAGCGCGCGACTATTAACGTCTCAAATAGGGGCGCGACTAATGAAGTGTTAACAATAGAAAGTTGCATTTATAGGGACATTCAGTCTTTCTTTGGAATTTGTAAATTACTTTGACAGTAAGTGTATGAAGCTATAGCTTCATACACTTTATTTACCTTGCATAAACTTGGCATGGTGACCTGTCCTGATTGCCCAGGGTAGATAATACTTGAGATATAATTGCCGGTGCTTAGGTTTCAAGCGGCCAGCTCCCCAAATACCGCCATTGATGCACATTGGCAGTTTTGTTTGAATTCCTTCAACCCATTTAACTGTGACCTAAAGAAAATTGTTTTAAAATGAATTCAACTCATATGAGTATACTTATAATAGGTAATGAATACTTTACAAGGAAATCGGTACCCATAGTACAAGTGGAAACCTTAAGATTGGGACCAGTTTGTTGGTGGATTTATTTATTTATTCTGTAAGTAGGAATAGTTGCATATTATTTTATTGTGGCCATAAATCATATTTACCTCTCCCAACATGGTAGTCTTCATGAATAGAGTTGCATGAACTAGATCATGAACTTCTCTATACCTCTGCATGACATATGCTAGCTCAGGATCAGATATAAACTGTACAGGTAGCCGGGAGTCTGCAGTGATGTTATTCTCCTTCATGAAATCTGCGTACACTCGTCCCACAGTATTTTCAGGCATTGCTGATAATGCTTCAAATGATACAGTTTTGGAATTTATTCTAGGCATTTCCTTAAGTATTTGGGCACCTTCAGAGGTAGCGAGCATCTTCTGACGCATGTGTTTCATAGCACTGTCGCCAGTAACTTCTCCTAAACAAGCAATCATATCTCCCCTATAAGGATTAAGAAGGGACACTGCTGCCGATCCCAATGATAAAAGTGTTCTTTGAAATGTATTGGTAGGAATAAAATTCTTTTGCACTTCATCAATAAATGTTTCTTTCAAAGAAGTTGATACCGTAAAGTTTCGCATTATATTTAGCGGTCGCATATTCGTAAGGTAAGATTTAAACGCGAACACGAAAAGAAAAACTGGAAAATTAACCAAATCCAGTGGATAGTTGGACACATACAAATAAAGATCAGCTGTATTTGACACTTTTATTTTTTATAAATAATAAATCGTAGTTCTGGAATCTGCATACACGGCCTATTAAATTTCTGTCATTTTGATCACATCCATCGATTATTTATTCCATCAAACGATATCATTGATCAACGATTGATTTCCATAACCATTTAAGCGCCAACGCGCCAAGTTCTACTAGATAAATTGAGTATCATTTTTGGGTTATTCGGGTCTGTCAAGTGATAAAAGGTTTTAGAATCATCGGCGGATCACGCTCGAACGAAACAATATACGATATGATTTTGTAACATTACAGTTTATCAAACAAGTACATTATTCACTTGATTACACTAATGGCAGACATCTAAAGAGTATCGCTTTTGGAGAACACTCGTGCCGCCAAATTGTTATAGAAATTATAGCAAGTTCGCAGAGGCATGTGACATAACACTTATTTGGTACTGCCTAGAACACAGCCTTGATTCAAAACCTTAAACATTAAAAATAGTTAGGTACTTTAAAAAAAAGATTGTCAACAAATGTCAATGTCAAATTTTCTTATAGTTTGTTGATCGCTCCAAAATAAAAACACAGAACAATAAATTACAAAGACATTGTAATTGTTCCATCTCAATAACAAGTTTTAAGTACTTCGATAACTTGCGTAAGGCAATTTAAATGAAAATGGAGGAGAAAAATCCATTGTATTTCATTCCAAATGAAAGTGGTACTAAATTTAATAAAAGTGGTAGACCCAGAAATGAAAATTTAATTAAATTCAGCCCTCAACCTCACTCACTTATATCGCAAATGTTAAAAAAGGTAAAGGAAGAAGCCAATAAGACAAAATGTAAAGCTCTTGAAATACAAACTGACAATGAATACGAAGCTCCTGAAGATGACTCGGACACAGAAAGTACATTGTAGGTATAATTATACTTGTATATGTTACCGGCAATCTGTATAATCCGACATTCTATACAATACCTAGGCAATGTATAGAATGCCTAAAACATGCAGGCAATATTTATTTCATACTTTGCCTAGGTATTCTATACAATACTGCTAAAGAAACCAGAATTGTGAGAGGAAAGAAACACATAAACTGGAAGGGCATTCAAAGATCTAATGGTATGAGGCAGTAACGAGGAACCGATTAAGATTGCTACAAACATATTGATGCCAAGGTTGAATTGATAAGGAGGTTCTGTGAAGAGTGGGATAGACTCTCTGACCGGAAAGGTGATTGAATATCAATCCCATCCAGACTGGGAATATTTTTTTTTTTTAATTGTTTCTGCAACCTGGCGATCTGTGCAAGCACAATGAGCCATTCTGATATTTGAGATTTTTAAATTGATTATAGACTGGGAATATAAATAATTAATAATGGTCTATTAGGATCGTCTCACAAAGTTTGTCATATTATGAGCCCTGAAGAAAACCATGTGGAGGAAGTAGCATACAGTTTATGGGATATTTTTACACTGATTTCACATCAGCAATCCTACTTTTTTACACATTGCCGGTGCAACACCAGGTATTTTATACAATCCCTAGGAATTGTATATGTTATGGACTAAGTGATAAATGTAGCATTATATATAATGCCCGGGCATTCTGATAAATGGCCAATATGAGAGGGCAATTTGATAATCATTATTAAAATAATCAAATTGATCGGGCATTATAAATATTGTTTATCACCCTTTGGGCAGAATAATAAAAACATATTTTATAACTATTTCGCAGTCTCCTGGTCCTCTGTACGGCTTGCGTGGGGGCACAAGCTCATCCACTCCTGAGATAATATAATATGTGTATGTGATACAAAGGCCAGACATTACTACTTCTGACTGCTCCAAGATGACGCACTCGGTAGTAGGTAATACCTACTCGGCAAATGCAGCACTATTGCATAATAATGGGAACTAAAGTCCTTAAGAGTTTTACTTAGGAAAGAAAAAAATTGCTTTAAGTCAAGTGAAAACTTTGCGATGTAGAATCAAGCAAACTACTTATCAAATCAGCTGCCCTATTAGCCCTGCATAAGTACATACTACTACCTAGTTCCAATCGACCAATGGCAGTACTGTCCCCTATATCCTAACCGTTAAGGAGTTCTATGGCTTCATCATCAGCACCAGATCTTGACGCCCGGAAGAATATGCCTGAGTAGGATATGATTACGTAACAAAATCACCATATGAGCATACAACTTTGGTTGTTGCCCTAAATTTCTTCCGGATACCATCATCAGATCCTGACTTGGTGATAATGAGACCACCTCGGAAGTGTCTTCTGTCAAACAAAAAAAAATTTGACATCCGTCTACATATAATTGACGGAAATATCGGTGAACATACATAAAAAATTATACATACAGACGAATTAAGAACTTCCTCCTTTTTCGCAGTCGGTTAAAAAAAATCATTACCGGATACATCGATCTACGAATAAGTAAGTGATTAGTTACGCGTGCGTCCCTCCCCTTTGCTTTATTATCAAATTGCCTAATGGCCAAGTAGCAATACAATAATGACCGGCAATGTGATAAATAAATGAAGTTTAGATAGTAATTATCACTTTGCCCAATAGAACTTGACATTATTCATATTGCCCTAGCATTATAAATAATGCCCGCATTAATCACTTGGTCCATAACATATACATTACCTAGGTAAAGTGTGTAATAGATAATTATATTCATAATATTTCATACATTGCCTGAATGCCCCAGGTACCTATTCTATTCATTGCCTAGGTATTGGTTTATAAAACCTGAATAATACACATTGCTGGTAGTAACATAAAAATGACAAATAAAAAATGTGCCTTATAATTCTAGAACTAATCTCTACCTAAGACTTTCCCTTGTACTGCAAGTTATTACAGAATTTAATACCTTTGATCTTTGTCTTGTATTTATTTATAACTATTATTTGTTGCAGAGAGTCTAAAGATGTCAATACCAAAACCAAGCCCATCAGAAAACTACTGTACCCTTGTGACTATCCAAATTGCAGATATGTTAGCAAATTGTCCTCAAATCTTATAAAACATAGAAGAACACATACAATGGAGAAACCATATCTATGTGACCAGTGTTCTTTTCGGTCTAATTTTGTAAACTCATTAAAGGCTCATAAAAGAACTCATACTAATGAAAGGCCTTATAGCTGCAAGCACTGCTCTTACCGGTGCAATAGCAGTTCTAACTTAAAGAAACACTGTAAACATAGGCATTGGAATGAGATGTGAATAGACGAAAGTTGATCAAGTCTGTATTGTGGTCCTACATAGACCAATTTCGAGTGGCAAAAGTGTCCAATTTTTTTATTTTATTCAAAAATTCATGATTGTGTATATTGTAGGCCAATCAAGAAACAAACAGGTGTAATTATGATTATTAAAACTTTCTCAATTTAAGACATTATTATACTGCAATTGTGAAACTGTGTGCAGGATCTCAAGTGATCTGGTGTGTTTAGCTAATATTACTAAGCCAATGTGATCCTTAAATCCTCAACCATATCCTTTGGTTGATTGAGTTTGAATTGAGTAAATGTCACCGGTAAATAACAAAACTCGTAAATTGATCAATTTTCTAGGAAGTTGATTAACTTCTGGAAAATGATAAACGGCAGTTGAAATCTGAATCTTATTTAACGTATGTATTTTAGTAAATTTGTCAATTTACGGGGTCTTGCCGTTAAATAATCCAACAAAGGCGAGGTAAACGTTGATTGGTTCAATGACTCACATGATGTTATACCGTCAACCAATCAGGGAACAGTGTATTAAGTTACGGGTAATAGTGCACCGTTAAATTGTACATTGAGCCATGATTGGCCCTTTTGAGGATTATTTTATTTGTGTCAAAATCGTAAATTATTAAATTACTGTCAGATGGTACCGTAAGTTGATAAATTTACTGAAATCCATTGCATAAAATAATACATTTCAACTACCGTTTATTATATTCTGTAAGTTAATCAACTACTTAGGAAATTGATCAACTTATGATTCTTGCTATTTTCCGGTGACATAAACACAATATATTCTAGTCTTAAAAAGTAATAGAGGCTATTGGAGGTTCATGTTAGGTAAATTGTGTAAAAATGGACCTAAAAATCTTATCTTATAACAAGACTACCTCTAACTTTACAAAATGTATTTTATAATTTAAAGATGTCACAGGCGGGTCCTAGATACCTATTGAAAATTGTTTATAATGTGATAAATGCAAGAGGGACTCTTGAACTCAAGGAACCTCACACCAAAAATATATTTTTAGGTCAAAACCTAGTCAATATAGTTTATGTACATATGAATAAGACTTCTATTATATTATAACTACATAATTATATAAATTAGGTTTATGTGTGTATCACATCACATTCCACTAAATATATAATCCGCCCCTTAATTAATAGCCTACCCTGTTATTAAGCAGTACCATCACTTTAAGTGAATTAGCAGGGTAGAATTCGATAAAGAATGGCAAAATGATGTGAATGAGGTATTTGTACAATCTTAAACTTTTAGCTTAACTTTATAGATGTGTACAATTTATCAACCAATACTGGTTGTGTAGTATTGTTATTGGAAAATAAAACAAATATTTTGAAAGCATATTAATTATTTTATTTATCTACCCTAAATATAATTATGTATAATATCCTAAAAAGTATATAACTGGTATAAACATTGATGCCCAAAAAGTACCTACTTAAACAAAGTCTGTCCTCTTATAACATGATAATAATACACCATGAAGTTGTAGATGCATTTGAGCTTCAAACAGAGCGAGGTTGTTTATATAACGTAATAATAATACTAGTCTGGTTCACGAACACGATGTTTGTAAATGTATCAGTGACAATGTTCAGTAAAATCGACTACAACCGATTCGCGCCACCCGAACAGGAAGTATCCTGTCGCGGAGCCGAGTACTACCGCCGCGCACAGCCACACGTTGTAAGTCATGAAGACCAGCATCAGCATATAGCTCACTAACACTTGTACTCCGTGAAGCACTGTTTGCCACGCGTGTGCAGTACTTAGCATTGTAGGTCTGAAAAGGGAAATAAAATATTAATTATACTGATATTTCACCTTCACTTCAACAACAACCTATCACAGTCCACTGCTGGACATAGGTCTCTCCAGTTGCTGGCCACTTTGGGCAAACACCTGGAGGCTTTACCCATAATCGCCACGCTGGGCTATCGGATTGACCATCGTAGGGCGCAGCTTCACGATCCGGTGACGGCGCTGTCCGTCATCGGCCTCCGCCACCAGTGGGTTGCCAGAGCCTCGTCTATTATGCAGCATGCACTACACTCAGACTAGAGAGGCTTGGAGTGAAGAAAGTGTGTCGCTCCCTTACACCATGTCTTAACTTCAGTGAATAAAATATGTAACTACCTATAATTTAGTAATGTTATAAATGTTGATAAAACTTACACATTTCTTTCTAACACATGGGGAACTGGCCTAAAACAAATAAAATACAATTAATACATAATTTTATTTGACTATGACGATGGCAAAGCCTTATTTTATTGATGGAGAATTTACGAAGTAAAACCCCATTCAAAAATATAGGTCCAGGTTCTCACAAATTCACGATACCCCAAAGCCGACAGTCAATGATGAAAGTAGCTATACTTAATAGATATTAGTTTGTCTAACACAAAGATATCTAATCTTAACGGAACCAAAGTCTTCAAACTAACTTATCTTAATTAGTAACTCGGTCTATTAGCATAAATACAGTGAAAAATAAAATCAAAGGTAGGTCACAACGCTACCACGCTAATGAGGATAAGGGTGCTTCTCTACAAAAGCAAGTTTCGCGAAGATAGCAATAATTTACCAATGATATTGTTCTACTGAAGTGGAGCTGAGTCTGAGTTGTGCGATTTGAGAAATATCATTGGTCAATTTTTGTTAGCTCCTCGCAGCTCGATTGTGTGGACACGCGCCCTAACTAACATATGTACCATATTAGGTAGGCTTTACGGGGGTATTTTAGTAACAAAGCGATTTCACGAAGTTACTGTCACTAAAAATTAATGGAACCCTAAGGCCCTGTCCGCACTGCGATTTTTCACCGCGCGATTTTTTTTCCGCAATTCTGTAACTCGTGCAATACTATAGAAGTAGCCGCACTGGCGATTAAAAATTCGCGCGGAAAAAAAATCTGTGAATTGATGCAAAATGACCGCGATTTCTTTCCGCGCGAATGTTTTGTGCAATATAAAGTGGGACGGGCCTGTCCGCACTGCAGAAAAAAATCGCGCGATCCGCTCAGTCGTAAACTAACAGCGTAAGGAAGACGAGATTATGGAAGGAAATATTATTATAGATATATTTTACTTGGGAACAATATAGTGTTGTTGAAAAAAAACAAAAAGGTGAATAAAGCTAATAGTTTATTAATTTGCCTAATAAGTACTTTTCAATTATTACTATAAAAAAATACTGTGTCAATACTCATTAGATGTTCACATCGCCGTCGTTTTAACATCTTATTTGAGCTATTGATGGAGTATCAAGTAATTAAAAATTTTCTTCTGTCCATTGTACACGTCCGTTTCAGCCGGGAACTCCATCGAAATGACAAAATACGCGCGGAATTTTATTCGCAGTGCGTATATAATGTGATTCCGGTCGCGGAAAAAGAATCGCGAGAATTAAAATCGCGCGGTGAAAAATCGCAGTGCGGACAGGGCCTAAGTAATGGGATGATGACTAAAAAATAATTTAATGTCCATCAGATAGATTAATGAAAAATATTGGATACGTATTTTTTATTTTGCCTCTTGTTCAAAAACTTACGAAGATACATTGATTTTAAATGTCACATGACGTCACGTTAGAGTACAAAATATACTCTAACGTGACGTAGTTAGCCCCCACTCCGTAACTTTAATGCGCTATATCTAAGTATTTTCTTGTTATTTCGACAAAACAAAAAATACGGGTCTTATATTTTTTTATTATCTAAGAGACGGACTAATTATTATTTTCTTCATTTTCATACCTTGTCATCATCCGTATTATGGTATCTCTAATTTTCAATTCTGCATACTTTTCCATTATTAAAGTTTTTTTTTATCTCAAACAAATCATTTAAAAGTACATACATCGATGCTTAATGAGACTTTATTTATAAAACACTAACATTGTTATTTATTTTGAATAATGATAAGATAAATGAATTAGCGTTCGCACAGTGAATAAAGTGTTTATCATCACTATTAATGTATTGGTCGCAAAAGATTTGCAGAATGAACTACTATATACGAAACCGATAATTGCTTATTACCTCTATACCAAGGAGATATATTGTGCTAAATAGTTAAACATCGTATTAGGTACATTCGCGCCACATATCAGTACTATCAGTACTAATACTCATAGAAACTAACTATTAGTTTTGTTCCGCAGTGATGATAAATATTGTCATTATCAGACATACACTAGAACTAATTCTAAGTATCGTCGTAAGTGCACACGTACTCATACAAATAAGAGTGAACTCGTATAACGTGACAATCCCGATCCAAGATAAATAAATTTCTGCCAACAATTTACTAAGCTATGGGGATCAAATCCAGTTGCAACGTGAAATTGTCACCATAATATCTTTTTCCGCTTCGTTAATTGGGCCACTTTTGGACAAGACTTTTGTAACAAATGGAAGAATGTGATGGTCGTCGATTGTTAGTTTCTTCCATACTGATCACTAGCGAGCGATCTACGTCGACTTGAAAGATTATTCCGTCGATTAATGCTATACGTCTCTGGAGCTGGACCCATACTTATTTAAACATTAATATTGCAAATTGCAACACTTATTAGAGATGAAAAATATTTTCAAACGGTATCATAACATTTTTATCAATATGTACATTAAACCCAAATGCGTACTACGTAAAACGTTTTGGGTTTTCGTGTTGCTCTTGCGTCTATAGCCAGAAATTCGGGCTTCGGACTTTAGAAGTTAATTTCAAAAATTCACTCAACTGTATTACTTGAGGCTCATCTGGTGCACAAATATTTGAAACTCCTTTATCCGGCGGTGAAACAGCACAATACTGTAGTCCTGTATATGTTTTCCATAGTAAATGTTTCCTGTAATATTTGAGCCTGAAAATTGAGAAGAGAGCACGCATTGATTAAACGCATAGAAATACAATATGATAATTAGAATAGTACACTTAACATAAAACAGATAAATACCACTGCAATACCTAATTATCGAATGTTTCAAACATATTTTATGTTGGTGCCCGCTCAAACATTTTAGTTTTACAGGAGAGTAGCTAAATTGTAGATAAAATGGCGAGCAGGGCCTTTAATTTAACATTAATAAGTTACTTCAAAGTACTTATGTAATAGAATTCGATTAGTAAGCCGGGTCAAGCCAGATTAATTACTCAGGTTTTCTCCCTAAGTCGATGCACTTATGTACTTACGGAAAGATATTATATTCGAAGATTGGCCTAATTTAGGTTCTAATTGGTCAGGATTTGATACTACTCCACTCCTCTAAGTGATTTGTTAACGAATGTAGGTACAAGAGTCGTGATGGACAATGATGAACAAGACCGAGTGAGTGTACCGATTAAGAAATAAAGAGTTACTTCGTGCACTATGAATAACATTGAAATAGGTACTCACCCTTCATATAACAGAGCCATAAAAAATATCGCGAAAAATGACCCAACAAACTCTCCAACTTCTGTCACATTCCACCAAGAGAAGAGAATTTTTTCTACGTAACCTCCATGAAACTATAACAAATAATAAAATGTTAAGGCGACAATCCTTCACGTCGGGTATGTTTAAATCCAGACAGAATAGATTTTTCCTTGCTGAGGGGGCTATTTAGGGTCTTAGTTACTAGAAGAAATAAGCCATTTTGAACGAGTTTGTGGGTATTCTATTATTCAGTTGTAGTTCGGAGTTACGATGTTGGTGTTACACTCTTGTGCTACAAAAAAATTCTACTTACTCACTATGCAGGATCATGAGACAGACACGATGTAGGGTTTAGTAATAGGGTTCTCATTTTTTTATATAAAAAGAGCGTTCAGTATGTCCTCACTCCACCAGATAGTAAGCGGTCGTGAGGTGTTATGTCGACAGGCACACTAGGGCAAACCCACTGTGTTTGTTGTCGCCCTGAAGGCCCACTGAGATGCCGTTTTACGGCCCGCCTAAAGAAAGCAGGATTTTAAGAGGAAGAAAACACATTGTAAGAGGAAGGGCAATCCATGAATGGCACGGGGCAGGAAGAAGGAACAAAATCTATTAAAGCGCGTCACTATTGTCTGAATGGTATGCGGATGACAACGCTGTCCAGCATGTGTAGTTCGGGAGAGATTTTTTGGAATAACTCTTCGGAGCATTCACCATTGTAGAGACGTTGTTTCTGTTCCGGTGAAACCCTAAAATAGTCTCTAGTATTCACCATTACATTGTATGTACGCCTGTACGAGTACATACTATTACAATAAAAAATGTTTCTCACTGTCATTGCCATATCCATACTATGGCCGCTGCCTGCATGGTCCCCATGTCCACCGTGGCTGCCGTGGTTGGCGTGGCTGGCGTGGCTGTCGTGGCCAACGTGGTTATTTACATCAGCTCTGTAATCCATGCTGCCAATATCTTCAGTCACATTAAATAAATCCTGAAACAAAAATGTTCATAGCATTTAGAACGATTTGGCTAGCATTGACCTAAAGCTTTACCTAAGACCTGTACTTGAGATTCAGTTCGATCCCCAGTTTGGTCATTAAGAAAAAATCTCGTCTAATTGCTTTTGTAAAAAATCTGTGTTTTGTAAATGCACCAGATTATTCCACCAACCAGCTGGTTGCAAACTAAGGTTATCCCTTATACTTTAAGCACCAGATGCTAACTGTGGGCGTCTTCCAGAACATCCAGTTCCAAAACAATTTAGAAAAGATCATTTTCTAACATGATCCAACCTGGAATCGATCCCGTAACATAACGCTAATGTTAATCCGCGCTTTAAGTTTAACGCTCTATTAAAAACCATTGAGACCGTCGTGTGAATTGTTAGTCCCCATCCCTTAGCCTTAGGTATAACATACGCACACACAGTACATACCTACTGTAATATGTCGTTAGGTAAAACAAAAGTAGCTTTTTGAAAACGGGTGTAGTTGAAAATTTCAATATCTACAAAAGGATGTTAAAAAACCAGTAAGTAGCAATCAAACAAAGCACAAACTCTTACGTGTTATTCAAAATTTAATCTATTCTAATTATTAGAACATGCAAAACCAGTACCAATCAGTTCTCGATTTTATAAACATACCTAGTTCTAGGATGCAGTTAAAATGGAAGGAACCTATTGTGAAAGACCGTTGGTTTTGTTTGGATATTTACGTGATTATTATAGAGTTTGGAGCGAAGGTGCTGCTCTAATTAGTAATTAAATTAAAAATACCATGTCATTTTAAATTCGAAATTAGCTCATAAGCTGAAGGAAAATATCGTAAGGTATCATAAACCTGCACACTTTACATGCTTGTATTTTAATATTATTATAATTTAGTGTTTAGATTTAAGTGTAATTTTGTTACCAAATAAACAAATTTTCTTTCTTTCTTTCACATCTGTATAGGAATTCTCATGTAAGTATCGCCCTGGTGGATTGTTCCCGAATAATTGTGTTACCTTCTCGACGGATTATGTACGTATTATAAATTTCTCATTGTAAGTGACTGTATAGTTTTTTAATGAGGAAATAAATAGGAAGAAACCAGCGTGGTAGACTACCCTCATCGTATTAGGTAAGACTCGAGACTTCTGTGGGGAGGTTTCACGATTCATTCACAAACTATGAGAGTAAATGTCATACCTACACTTACTTGTCTCGTCATGAAATTTTTACTTAATTGAAAGTGGTAATGGCATATTACAAAACTCTTCATTTGTTACATAAAGAATCAGAGTAACCAGGTCAAATACTACTGGTTGTACCCATACCGCGAAAGCAAAAGGCGGTTAGGTATACTTACGCGGTTATTCATTCAAAATATTATAAATTTTTCGTGACCTTTCTACAGTATCTACTAGATTGTCCCATAATAAACCAAAGTTTAACATTCAATTTTCATTGCAATGTACAATTGGATTGGATGGAGTTATTCAGATTCGAGTAACTTGATGTGTGGTAGTGTGTACATACATGTATTTCATTACAATCTCTACTATACTCTACTCTATACTCTACTCTCTCTACTCTATACTCTACTATATAAATAGGTACTAAATACATCTACCTGTTTGTTACCACTTTACGTTAAACTTCGAATGCGGATTAGGTGAAATTTGGTATTGAGGTACATAGTTAGAGTCTTGAGATCATAGTACAATAGCTCTTTTACGGAAATCATACCTTAAAGCGGTGAAGAGATGGTTGGAATTTACTATTGAAATGAGATAAACTAATAACAAAAGCTACCCGAAGAACAATCTATGCAGACAAAAGTGGCAGACAGAATCTACATAGAGTGATGGACAAACTTACATTTATAGTATCTCCCATAAGATGTGTCATATTCCGATGGTGTTCCTCGTGCATAGCATGTTCAATGTCATGGTCCATGTGATCTGAATGCCCCATATCGTGATTTGAATGATCCATATGCAAATGTTCCATTTCTGCCATTGGTTTCTAAAAATAATAACTTTTTTTTTGGAAATCCAATGTTGACAATAGCTTTTAATGGGGTGCAACTGAATAAGATGATAGGATGAAATAACCTTTGTTAAATTTACAGGAGGTACATGAATCAAAACGTCGTCAAATCTGCTTAGGTACTGCTACAAATACACACCATTCGAATCCAACACCGTTTCAATGAATGGCCCCAACTGCATAATCTCAGTTCGATTGTTTTAAAAACCTAAACTGTTAAAGCGATTGGACGTTTACTAAACAATAATGTTCAAACCAAAAACATATTGGCCAATTAGCAATAAGAATAATTTTGTTCCCAGTGTTTTTAATTAATCATAATAAACGAATTTGTCTGTCTTATTCGCAATACCTTTGTTGGTATGTCTTTACGTAACTGCTTTCGTTGGATCGTAGGTAATAAAAGTACCGCGTTGGTCTCTAACTCTATAATAATGCAATATTGCCATTGTAAGCAAATTGAGAAATTTTGCGTACTGATGATGATTTAGAACTAAACTTACCGAATTGAAACACTTTATTACAAACCAGTAGTATGTTCTTAAGTATGCACTATTATTTTTAGAATTAACAGGTATTTTATTACAAAAGTATTAAATTTAATCTGGACGGCATGTCCGTTGCCTGTCCCAGTCGTAACTGTTGAAAAAAACCTTACCAAACGTGAACCGTGGTCAATGAACCTCTTCGGCACAAAAAGTTCGCAAAGCACTGGTAGCTTAACTAGTTATTGCAGCTAACATAATAAAACTGTTTCAATGAGTAAGTGTAGCAAAAGCCTCGGAGCATTAGATAATTAATAGCTAATTGTTACGATTTACTTGATATTCGGAAAAGTCACTACATATGGATTTAAGATAAGGTTTTACTTTTCAACAATAAAAGAAAAGATCCAGAAAGAAGACTTACATTATACAATTTATTAATGTTTTGTGTAGGTAAATTAAATTGGTTGAGCTATAGAGGTAATGTTAATGTCCTAAAAATTAACGCGACTGATGGAAATCTTAATCGAACACGTTTCTTAATACTTTTGGGATACGATGTTTGATAGAATTTTTCTCTTCTCTTTTGCAAGCCCACTCTTATGAGGGGTCAAATCTTATACAGGTATAAAAATGAATTCCTGTTCGTTAGTCTCACTAAAACTCGTGAACGATTTGACTAATTTTGGTCTTGAATTATTTGTTGAAGTCTAGGGAATGTTTAAAAGGAGAATAACGGGTACGAGGTCTGCTGGGTCATTATCATCATCATTCATTATCAGCCTATTGCAGTCCACTGCTGGACATAGGCCTCTCCAGTTGTTCGCCATTTACGGCAAATATCTGGAGGATATACCCATAATCGCCACGTTGCTTGGGCAGGCGGGTTGGCGATCGCAGGTCGTAGCTTCTCGCTCTGGTGACGCTGCTGCCCGTCATCAGTCTGTGGTATTTAGCTAGGCCTTCAATTGTAATGGTTATACCGCCACCAGTCGGTTGCCAGCGCCTCGTTTGTTATTCGGCAGGATGCACAACAGGCAGGTGAGGTTGGCTTAAAGCGAAAAGATGATGGGCCGCTCCCTGCCATCCCTGCTGGGTCAGCTAGTATTTAATAGAATATCATCTCATCAAAAATATCTACCGTAAACTATCGATCGTGCGTGCGACCTGCGGTAATGCGTAAATCATGCCTGCATCATCAGCATAATATGGCCGTCCGCTGCCGGACATAGGCCTCTCCAATAGTGTGCCACTTTACACGTTCCTAGGTTTCTCGCATCCAGTTCCTGCCAGTAATTTTGCGCAAATCATCACTCCAGCTGGTCTCCAGGGTCTCATCCTACGCCACATTTGCCGAGACGCTGTATCAAGAACTTGTTTACTCTAACAGTTGTCGGTTCGGTGGCTGATGTGGCCAGCCTGCATGCATGCAAGCATACCTTACCTACCTACATAATTAAAATATGTACAGTACATCTGTTCGCAAAATACTAACTAATAATATAAAAATGTAACGTAAACGTAACCTATTTGTGATTGACCGCGCGCGTCACGTAAGTAATGTTACTTTCACTTGCAGCTTTATTTTAAAAGTGTAACACTTTCACAAATGATTGTGAAAGAACCTGTTGATTATATGCTGAACATTCATCAATAAGACCTTAATAAGTCTACAGCTAGAAAAATAGTGGCGATTGGTAAGCCTCCATGTACACACAGCCACACATTAAGCTACTCAAATCCGTCAGAATAAATAGATGAATAATGGACTCTATGTCTAGGATATTGAAATAAAAATTTATTGAGGAAGTTTGATAGAAAGAGTAGCTTGCAGTAAGGCGGTCTGTACCAGTTTGTTAGTGTAACAATTACAAAAAATATGCAAATTCAACATGCATTATAAGTATTGAATTAATGTTATTTAAGACTTTTAAAACTAGTTTAAAGACATTTGGCATGATTAGTGATATATGTAATACAATACAACAATAAGACAGGTACAGTAACATATATATAGTCACAAAAATATAGGATGACTGACACATAACTAGTAATTGTGATACCTAATTAAATTGTTCACAAGATGGATGATTTTATGCATGGTGTGGGACATACATTAAGTTGAGAGTCAAGTCTGTAGTTAGATGGAAACATGAACACAGGAGAAGAGAACTAATGACAACTATTTAGGGTTTGCTAACAAAGTCTTGTTGACTAGTAGAGAATGCCTACGCGGCATTAAGTCCGTCTTTTGTACATTTTTTTTATGTCCAATAAAGATTAAATAAATAAAATAAATAAAAAGTAGGTAATGGGCTGTGATATAGAAAGAAGTTTTGGGATGCAGATGATGCCGAATTATGCTAATAAGACTATACTAACATAAAATAATGGTTTACATATTTGCACAAATAGCTAGAAAGCTAATTGAAATGAAATGATGCTTTATTTTACTGAAAACAGAGTAAAGAGTAGGACTTATTGTAGATGTTGAGGACAGAACGACCATTTTTATATACTTTTATCTTTTTGATAGTTTTGTACATAGTTTTATATTTAGAAGTGTTTTAAGTAGGTATATTTAGTTGCTATGGTTTTTGTTTTGTTTGTTTGTGATATAAGTTATACAGTCAATCATGGCTGGACCAGTAAAGTGTTTTGTGGTTTCCTGTTCGTTTTGATTTCACACCCAGAGGCCAGCTCCAGCCCCAACAGTAGGTATAGAGAACCTCTATTTTACCATTAGGCATGTGAAATTATTTTATAATAATAAATAATAATGATGAATATAATATGTTACTATGTCAATTAATAAAAGGATTAAAATAAAAAGAAACTTGATAAACACCTATTCTTTAACTTTCACTGATTTGCATTAAAAAAGAATCATGAAAATTCTGCATTATTAGACCTGAATTGACTACTATAGGGGCTGCGCAGACGACAGACTTTTTGTGCGATAGAGTCTGCATCTGAGACATTTAAAAAGAGCGTCTAGGACCCTACAGCTCTGCCGACAGAATGATCGAAGTTAAATATATGTGACAGATTTTTGTGTGTCATGTGTGTTACTGCATAATATTGCATAGGTTAGACTAAAAAGTGTGTCACGGATAGTCTGTCTTCTGCGCTGCGCCTTATGGAAAACTGACTGATATCTATAGAAAGTAAGACGGGTTGTAGTACATGTTATCCATACAAACTATTATACATATTAAAGTATTGACATAGTTTATGTAAAGTGTAGTGCTTGTAATAATTTTAAGTAGTGAGGGACTTATAAATTATAATATTATTAGCAATAAATATTAAGATTAACAGAGCAATGTGATTATCAATCGATGAACAACTTTACTCTGCCCACTGCTGAATGCAGGCATCCTTCATTTCGAGCCAAATTAATCTATCCCTGGCTTCCCCCATGTAGCCAATGCCAGCAGTTCTTCTAAGGTCATCAGCCCAACAATTGCGGCGCATCCTATACCATGTCTACCTAAAAGCGGTGTCCACTCCAGACTCAGTAATAAGTATCTATAGGCTATAATAATTAAAAATCTAAAGTTTCATTACATTAACGTTTGTCGTAAGTGAGATTCAGGAAGCCAGGACGAAAGCGCACGGAAGCCAGGATCTACTAATAATATTACTAAATTGAGCCAACGGGCTAAAGGATAAACTGTGTATGTACATGTACAAGATGATAATAATAGTAAATATTGCTCCATGTAACCAGTTTATATAATGATACACTTACCTTCAGCAGTTTGTGCGAATTTGAGAACTAAGATTTTAGACTTAATGCTTGTCAATCTTGTGTACGGAATTTATAAAACTAATAATTTGTTAACATTCAAGCCATCATAAATAAACAAGTCTCACAATCGGAACTTTGTCCACTTCACAATTTATGTAGTTTTTTGAGATAATAAAAGTAATGAACCACAGATTTATAAAATGTTCATGAATGAAATGACTTTGACTGATGTGGTCGTAACAAGTATGCATGAAACGTCAAGTATGTCACTGAAATTGTCAATGTCAGTTTTTTAAAACGTCATTTTATGCATTTTTTTTGATAATTTGTTACCCTGCTGAGCCTTCTTTGGCATTAACTTTTTAGCAGGGCTTGGAATACCGGTAAAAATATGGTAACGTTACTTTTGCCTCGCCGAGGTATCGATACTTTTTTAAGTAGCGATACCTAAAGTAGCGGTAATTTTTAACGTTAAAAATTACCGCTACCTTCATGATGGTATCGGTAAAAAGTATCGGTAAACGTTCAAACGTTACTTACTTAATTTTGGATTAAATTCATTCTCTGTCTCTATCGCTCCCACCCAACATGGTCTCATGCGTCTCGTGTCGCGAAGTTGCCGCTCTGCTATAGGTAACCGTGCGGAGCGGCAATGCAGCAAAGTAGCGTAATAAGTATCGTTACTTTTACCGGTAACTAAAGCAGGTATCGATACTTTTAACGTTATATTGCAGTATCGATACCTGAAACTTAACGTTAAGTTTTCGTTCCGGTAAAAATTACCGTTATAATTTACCGTTAAAATTTAGTATCGCTACCGACTTACCGGTAATTATTTTACCGGTAAAAAAAGTAACATTATAAATTACCGTTACTTAACGCTATTATAATGTTAAATTGGTAACGTTACCAAGCCCTGCTTTTTAGGATGAGTGCATGTGGATGAATTTAGCATGGAAGTATTATTAAGTACCATGGAATGTAGAACTAACGCGACTTCTATATGGAAGTATTAAGTACTAGTTACTTATTACTTCCATGCACTCCTCACACAAACTAATGTCACTTTTGATTCTTGACTTTTTTGTTTCACGCCACATAAGACTTGGCGCCATGGAAGTAATAAGTATAGTACTTAAAACTTCCATGCTTGGCGCGCACTGGTGACTTTTTGTCACCGTGACAGATATCTCTCTTCTTCTCATTTTAAAAGTGCAAAAGAGATGAAACGACTGTCACGGTGACAAAAAGTCTCGAGTGCGCGCCTAGCGTAATACTTCCATGGATTATGGCTGGCTTACATCATCATCATCATCAGACTATTGCAGTCCACTGCTGGACATAGGCCTCTCCAGCTGCTCGCCACCTAAAGCAAACCACTGGAGGATATACCCATAATCGCCACGTTGGGCAGGCGGGTTGGCGATCTCAGGGCGTAGCTTCTTGTTCCGGTGACGCTGCTGCCCGTCATCGGCCTGTGGTATTTAGCTAGACCTTCTATCGTGATGGTAATACCGCCACCAGTCGGTTTGCCAGAGCCTCGTTTGTTGTTCGGCAGGATGCACCACGGGCAGGTGAGGATGGCTTGGAGCGAAAAGGTGATAAACCGCTCCCTTACATCCCATCCTTGGCTGGCTTTAGCACTTATTATACTACCCGTTATTCAGGGAGCCTAGCCCTGAATTAGGGTGGTGTAATAAGGATTTTAGTTCGTGTCCGAAATCCATGGCACCCCCGCATCAACTCTGAATATGGGTGGTCTTATTTAGGGTAAGTGTCCCGATTTAAGCAGTTATTACACCACCCGATATTCAGGGACCCTAACTGTGAATAAGGGTGGTCTAATAAGATTTAGGGTAAGGGTCCCGTTCGGCGATCGGGCTGCCTAGCTACCTTACCGCTCTGCCTATCGCGTAACGTAATAACATTAAGGGCGATTATCGCATATCAACTGATTTAGGGACCGATTTTCAGAGTAGTGTAATAACAATTACTTATTATACCTCCCGGTATCACCCGGTATTTAGTGCCCTGAATACCGGGTAGTGTATTAAGGGTTGTAAATCTAGTGAGGGTGCACGTTTCGGCTCCGTACGTCTTGACGGGTAGGGATGCACTGATCATGAACGTATTTATAAGTCCATGGCACTGATTGAAGAGTTTCGTTTTCTGGTAACTACATACAATGAAACCCAAAACATTTTATTTATTTATTATAGAACTGCCAGTGGTCGCGTGCGGTGGTCACAGTACGTACAGTGTACTGTAATCGGTACCATAATAACGTGTTCGTCAGTTCGTCTTCATTGAATATGACATCTCAAAGTACATAGATACCCTTGATTGATACCAATTCAATGAATTTTACAAATTAAAAATTAGAATGAAATACTTTGCTTGAACTTCAACCAAAGTATGTCATTCAACCGTTGAAGTAATTTCAAAGTAATTTTTAGATACCAAAGACAATATTAGCAATGCATCGTACATATTATTATTATTGCGACATGACAACACCACAAACAATGTCAGTTTTCAATTTCGAGTGATTTGCTCGTATTGAATCAAATCCTAAAAATATTATGAAAACCTATGTCATCTGTGAATGAAAATTCGAAATATATGTGTTTTTTCCAATTCCCTAGACAGATTTTATAGTATTTTTCTTTCCAGCATGAACAAAGTGTACTTTTGTTATAAAGACGCTCACCATTTTTGCTAGAAGCTTGGCCGCCATGTCTATGTTCGGCTGGGTCTTTGTAATTCGCGTTGTGCTGTTCTTTATTGTTTGAAAAGACAGTGTTATTGTAGTTCTTGAACAATGAATTTGTAGGTACGATAATTAACTATGGACATGGATTATTTGTGGAGTGTTTGATGTATCAGAGCAAATCAATAGAATTGCTTTTGCAGAAGTTGCTCCAACTTCCCCAACATCGTATTTTTAGTTCGTCCGCCATATTGGCGTTAATATCTTTTCGTAAGTCTTTTTTTGATAATTTTTAGCTTTAAAAGTAGTGTAGTGTTATTTTTTTATGTGATTTTAGTAGCCCAACTTATGGGGCACATTTGTATCAAAAATTTATGTGTGCATGTTACGATGTAATAGAGATATTTCAACATTTGTTCTTGGCCTCCTTAAAGTTAATTTTCACCCATTTCTTTTCCTTGATTTTGGAGATAATTTCCGCCTTTGGTTTTATTTTATAAGTTGTATTTAATTGCATATCCGTAATTTTCGTATTAATATGTTTATTTTTGGTCTATTGAATGAAAATGTATATTTTCGTTTCATTGTTTGTAGATTGACTTTCTCATAATTTTAATTTTGTATTATCACAAAACTATTCAATGAAATATAATTTATTTGCTGTTACTGAATAAGAGAAGAGTTTTATTCATGTTTTGTCCCTAAGCTTACCTACTTTTTTGGTTATCTACCAAGTCCCACATAGATTTTGATTCAGAGAACATTCTAGACTTTCCAATGCAATCTCTGCAGTGTCTCACAAAATAAAACGTAATTTCACATATTTCATCAATATATGAAATGTCCTGTAACATTTTTATAAACCCTTGTCAAGTACCTAACCTTCATTATATGAGGTAGAAATCTAATATAAGTAAAAAGAAAACAGAGAAAAGGCTTCACCCAAGCATGTATTATTTTGCTTGCAACTAGTTGGTTCAATAAATTATTGATAATGCATGATCAAAACAAAAACAAATAGGTATGTAACCAAAACAAATCTTCTCTATATTATTTTCCATAGAGTAGCTTCAGCCATTTCTATACAAGTAATAAAATTGTGGCTGTGCTTTATATTTTGTTGGTTTTGGGTAATATCAATTTATCAAAACATTTGTTGTGGTTGTTTGCTTTATATTACAATTTTCCCAATATAATAATGTACAGCAGTGTTTCCCAAATATTGTTCTGCCTTGGCCTAGCAGTTTTCACACAGATCTTTTCGTGACCCACTAAATATTTATAAGCCCAAGCCAATAGGTAGAATAATACATATTTATTAACCACTAAATATTTTGTTAATACTACATATTTTGGTAGGTTGCATAGGCAACCTACCAAAATATGACTACATAGGTAGCCACTCTAATTTAGGGGAAGTATATATTATTTTTAACAAAGTGGACACATCATTTTAGTTTGATAGCGAGGTCAGGTAACAGGTCACATCATGGCAAATGGGAAAGGCTGGGTACTCATTTGTATGTCTTAATTTAATTTGTAACCCTAAGAATTAATATGTATTTTTTTCTATCAAAATTGTTTATTCTTCTAGATACTGTTGGCATGCATTTTATTGTTGTGAAACACCTACTTACATTTTGAAATGTTAATGTCCTCTATAAGAAAACATAAAGGATCGAGTATTAGTAATCTTTTATAGACTCGATAATTTCTAAGAAAAGATTCAAATTGTTTATTTGAAGTATTGATAAGAGAATATATGTACCCATTTAGTGATGATATACCCAGAAAGAAAGTAAAGTATTAATAATTGCCTAGCTGTATACCAAAAACATTGTTTAGACAAACAAATCATTTAACACAATGTTGGTGTGGGTGTGTAGATTTACAAAATTAAGTTATTTTCTCAGCATACTTGTATTCAGCCAGCTCCCTAATAATAAAAAATAATAAAATCTAAATAATCTAAAAGAAATGTAAACACAACAAGAGCTCATTTAGAAAATAGGTTGTTTATTTTTCTCATATAGTCTTTAGTATTAGAATCATCTTTGTGCTCTACCCAAAGTACAAAATTTAATATATATTCCTATTCAATATAACTTTATGATTATACAAGTAGCTTTTTTATTTGTTAAGTTTATTTTATTCCATAGTCATAATCACCATACTGATTATTACTACAACTTTATTTATTTTTATTGATTTGGTGTGTCCATATAATTCACATTACTACTGCAACCACTTTGATCTATTGTGATTCTATTTTCCAAATGTTCCAAAATTTAAAAATCTAAACATTTCCAACCATACTGATTAATTCTGATGTAACTAGTGATAATTACTAACTTGTGGGTTAAATATATGTGCTCATAAAATATTTGAGAGTACTTATTTTTCTTAAAATACAACTTATATGTTTACCTACAACCTGTGTTCTGTGTTTATACTAAATGGGGAATAATTGGAAAATATTATTATTTTCTGTAGGACATGCTTGTCTGCAGGCCAGGTGTCCAAATTGCTATTATTGTGTTAAATTCCACCAATGTGTCATCTACTCACCTACCACAACCAAACCAAAATATATCGCTTGATATATCCATACCATATTTTTTTTGTATACCTTCTAAAATTTATGTTTTGTATATCTATAGAAAATTACTTGCTTTACTTAAGTTCTTTAACACATTCCTGGACACAAACTAGACATTACTAGACAACAAAACAAAAGATAAATTGTTAAGACATCCATGTGTAATTTTTTTTTCCAAATATTTATAGGTTATTTAAGATAGGAAAATTAAATTATATAAAGTAGCAATAGCTGGCTATAGCTTACAGAATATAAATGTTGAATAATAACAATGTTATTTTTTTAAAGTGTTTATTTCAGGTGTGATGTTAGATGCATTTATTAACATATTTTGTTTAATTTTTTTTCCAGATTGGGTGGCTCATTCTTCTAAGCAGCTGGGTGCTTGTAATCCTACCCTGCTTGCAAGGTAAGATTGGATATAAGATATAAGTAATAATCATTATGTACATCCCTTGTAGTTAAGGTAAATTCTTTTATTATTGGTTTTCAGGATGAATTCACTACCTTTCCTATTATGTTTTAGTTTACTAAGCATGAGGTATATTTATCTATTAATTTAATCTTTAATTATATACTGTTATGGATGTAATTTGGTTTGTTATTATTAGTTAATTGATAAATGATTCAATATTGATCGTTTTTGGTCTCTTTCAGGTAGGACATATCAGTTTATGAATGAAATGACTTGTGACTGGGTGCACTAGCACCAGAACCTTTTTATTATGATAGAACAGTTTAATGCCATAAGAGGGTTTAGCTGATGCCTCTTAGTCAGAAATTAGATGAACCTCTTGTTGCAATTGAGGTGAGAGTTTCATTCACTACCATTTTAATTATACTAATTTGATTGTAAGTTTCTACTACAGTGGTTGTGTCCCTTTGGCAGGTAGGTTGCTGACTCAAGCACAATGCAGCAGGCAGTAGATCCCCTTGCTACGACAAGTACGGTACGTATAATAGATATGTTGTTTAAATAATATAATGAGTAGCTATTTAGTAATATTACATAACTTGATTAAAGACTTTAATACAATGTGTTTACTAGATATGTGTATTTTTAGCCCACGGCGGAACCTGTCAATGGAGGCCCGCCAGAGGACGCGCCCCGGAGGCAAGGGCGGATGACCAATCAATTACAATTTCTTCAGAAAAATGTAATGAAGGCTGTATGGAAGCACAAGTTAGCATGGCCCTTTCACCAACCTGTCGATGCAAAGAAACTAAATCTTCCCGTAAGCATTTTCTCATGATACATATTATGACAGATATTTATACAGCACATTTGTCTTAGTATCCTAGCCTGTGTAAAATATTGACTGCAGCATGACTGTTATAATAATAAATAGTGTTGTATTGCAACAACTTTTGTTGGAAAGGTATTTTAGCTATGACTCTCAAAAGCAGCTCTTAGCTCTATGAGAACATACAGTAAAGAATCTGTTTACATATGTAGGGTCTTATACTATAAGGTAAAAATTTACACCATGTATCTGTTTTAGGACTATCACAAAATTATAAAAAAGCCTATGGATCTCGGCACTATAAAGAAGCGCCTCGAGTCAAACTACTACTACTCGGCGCAGGAGTGCATCCAGGACTTCAACACCATGTTCACCAACTGCTACGTATACAACAAACCCGGCGAGGACGTCGTCATAATGGCGCAGACGCTGGAGAAGTTATTTTTAAACAGGGTAAGGACCGAAGCCGCACCCTCGGGATTCGCCGAACCCAGCGAAACGTCAGCTAAAGCGTAAAATAATGTATTCATCATCAGCCTCTTGCAGTCCACTGCTGGACATAGGCCTCTCCAGTTGTTCGCCACTTAGGGCAACCCTCTGAAGGATATACTCATAATCGCCACCGGTAACGCCCGTCATCAGTCTGTGGTGTTTAGCTACGCCTTCAATTGTGATGGTTATACCGCCACTAGTCGGTTGCCAGCGCCTCGTTTGTTATTCAGCAGGATGCACCACAGGGAGATGAGGTTGGTTCGGAGCGAAAAGATTGTAGGCCGCTCCCTTACATCCGAAAAAATAATTTCAGATAGCACAAATGGACAAGGAGGAGAAGGAGATGGAGCTGCCGTCGAAGGCCGGGAAGGGTGCGGCGAAGAAGAGGGCGAGCGGGCTCGGCGGGCCGCCCGGCGTGCCCGCGGCCGCCGCGCCGCCGCCGGCCGGGGCGCCGCCCGCGCGCGCGCCCGTCAAGCCGCTGGCCGCGCCGCCGCACACCGCGCTGTTCGGCAACGCGCCCGCGCCGCCCGCGCCCGCGCCGCCCGCCACGCCGCCCGCCACGCACACCGGCCTGCCCCAGCAGGTAAACTTACTTTTTTTTTTATAGTAGCTCGACATAATGACGACACACATTTTACCACTTTGGAAGAGTCTCTCGCGCAAACTATTCAGTTTAGAAAAAAAATGATGTTAGAAACCTCAACATCATTTTCAAATACCTATCCATAGATTCCCCATAAGTATAGGTTTGATGAAAAAGAAAATTTGAGTTTAAGTTCTATGTATGGGGAACCCCAAAAATTTTGGATTTTTTTCTGATTTTATTTTAAAATCTTAATGCGGTTTACAGAATACATCTACATACCAAATTTCAATAATGTAGCTCTTATAGTTTCGGAATAAACTGGCTGTGACATACGGACGGACAGACAGACATGACGAATCTTTAAGGGTCCCGTTTTTGCCATTTTGGCTACGGAACCCTAAAAAAGTATCTAAGTAAGTCTATCACCTAGTACCGATAGTACAAGCTTAGGCTTAGTTTGGGGATAGATGGCGATGCAATATGTGGCCCAGTGTGGCATGTCTTGGGTTATTCATTTACGAGTATAAATGACTGGAAACCAATGCTTTGGAATGTTTGACGTGACATATCCAACGAGTGGGTGGTTCGAAGGTCATCCGTTTACAGTCTTTTGCAGTTACATTGTTAGAATTTACTGTTAGTAATTTGTGGTCACTCAACTTTCTATCGTACGTGACATAAGCCTCTGGATGCAGAAATAATTTAAAGTTATGTTGGGAAACTGTCCTAGAGCTCCACACGCCGAAATGCGGTGCAGTACGCTTCGGCGCAGTTTATCGGCTACGCTTTGTCTATTAACCTCTGGGACAATGCGTAGCACTATTCCTCTTCAGTATGTGGAGTGGAGTTAATTTACGTGTTTCGGCTTAATCTCTCGCTTTGAAGAAAGTAAGCACTGTATTGATTCAAACTATGTTCTTTTGTAGGTGGCTACACAACCCTCGAGTTTCCATGTAGCTCAAGCGGCCGCTCCTCCCGTCTCCACTATTCCAGCAGTCGCTTTGTCGCAAACTCAACCCGCTAAGGTAAGATTCTTTCCGTAAATGTGCACTTCTGTTTTTCTATTCATACTCACTATAGCTATATAAAGTTATTGGTTATAATTTTAGGTAAAAAAAGGCGTCAAAAGAAAAGCAGATACTACCACACCTATGGGAAGCTCTTTCGAGGGCGGATACACGACCCCTACAATAGATCAACAAAGTGGACCTAAACCCGCCAAAATATCCACTAGGAGAGAAAGTGGGCGTCAGAAGAAGGTTCTTATATTAATTTATTAAAAAAATATGTTAATATGTTTTGGTAACTGGAGTTTGTTGATATAAATTTTTAACTGGTCCGTTCAGGTTAGTAGAGCGGGAGAAGATGGATTTAAAATGGGTGGCCTTTCGCCTGGCGTCGGCGGTGCAGGTGCTTCTCATCACTCTGTCATGACGCCGCAATTAGCCAAGAGTAAAGAAAAGTTATCTGATGCTTTGAAGAGTTGCAATGAAATACTAAAAGAGCTATTTTCCAAGAAGCATTCAGTGAGTTATTTATAATTATATTTGAAATGACAACAAAATGGTTAACTCATGCAAACTACGATCTTACATCGTAATTTTATTCACAGGGTTACGCTTGGCCGTTTTATAAGCCAGTAGATGCAGAGTTATTGGGTCTACATGATTATTTTGATATAATAAAAAAACCCATGGATCTTGGGACTGTAAAACAAAAAATGGACAGTAGAGCGTATAAAACAGCAGCTGAATTCGCTGCCGATGTACGTTTAATATTCACCAACTGCTACAAATACAATCCACCGGACCACGATGTTGTCGCTATGGCGCGGAAATTGCAAGATGTTTTTGAAATGCGGTAAGTTTTAGACATAAGGCTTAAAGTTATAGCATGTATAGTACAATAGTCCACAATAATTTTGGGTTTTATATTTCGCGATATCTTTTTTGTAGGTATGCTAAAATTCCTGATGAACCGGTTCATGTGGGTGTGCCCCATAATATGGACAAAGGAAGTTCGGCTTCCAGTTCAGAATCTGGGTCGGAGTCGGATTCCGAATCGGATGATTCCGAAGAGGAAAGAACGAATAAAGTTAAGCTTTTAGAAAAGGAACTCCTCGCATTACAAGAAAAAATGAGAAAGCTTGTTGAGGAATCGAATACCAAGAAGAAGGCGAAGAAGAAAATGAAGGATAAGCAGAAGAAACAAATAACGAATACTCCTATCCCGAAAGCGAATGCAGCGGCCGCCTACGGGGCCAAGGCGAACAATATAGCTGAGAATCTAGGTAAAGTAACATTTTTAACTCTATGCAATATACAAGCTACTTGTGTACCCAGAACAAACATTTATGTGGTGAACATTTCGAATGTTCTGTGTTAGGTATTACTATTTACGTGGTAAAACCTTGCTAATAAATTCAGTTAAGATGGTTACCATACCATGACAGCTTAGTACAGTAGAAATCTTTTAGATGTCTTATGTTTTTGACTTGTTTAATGTGGTACTTGCTTATATTCAATCTGATATTCATATTTCGCTACTAATAATCTGGGATTACTTGGGATACAATTGATCTGGATCTACTATCGCGTTACACGGTTAGTTGGAGGTGGAAATTACTGGAATATCTCATTTTCAAATAAGCATTATCATTATTTTTCCGTAACAATTTCATCACCTGCGATAACGATATTGGCCCAAGTCTTTAACGAGTCCCGGGTTTGGGGCATAGTAAACATTTATATTTCTATATTCTTTATGGGGATGCTGATTACAAATTTGAATAGCACCTATAAACACCAAAAAAGCTCGAAAACACCCGAGAATCGTGAATGTGATCACTTTCTTGCCGTTGTGTTCGTTCTTGCTTGTGTTCTCGGCGAGACTTCTCGCCTAAGTCTGTAGGAGGTTTAAAACCCGCCTGCCGGTACTACCCCGTCTCCAAACTCGGACGAATAGTGGGTAACCCCCCACCTGCGCCATGATGTGATGCGTGTATAATTAATGGTCGTAATGAATGCTAGTCGTCCGTGCAGCGGGCGCGGCGGCGCGCGGCAAGGCGGGGCGGGCGCGCGGCGCGGGCGCGGGCGCGGCGGGCAAGGCGGCGGCGCGCGCCACGGCGCCGCCCAAGAAGAAGAGCGCCGTGCCCGCCGCCGCGCCCGCGCCGCACCAGCCGCCGCACCCCGACTCCGAGGACGAGGACGTCGCCAAGCCCATGTCCTACGACGAGAAGCGCCAGCTCTCGCTCGACATCAACAAACTTCCAGGTCAGTGCGCGAGCCCGCGCCGGCACCGTGCAGTCGGTGCCCGATCCGCTGCTCCACTTGGTCGCTAGACTGGTTGAGCAGCGAGCAGTATGTAGTTTATTTACCATATTTTTTTATTCTCTACTAGCGGCTTTGCCCGCGTGAATATTCTTATAAAACATATCCTATGTGTTAATCCAATGTATAAGCTATATTACTGTTAAGTTTTATTAGATAAGAGTATTTTTTTTAATATGTCTTAACTGAGCTAGTCGTAATTAACTTTAGAGTTGAGTAATCTAGTTGAGCTGTGGGTTAGGCAGGCACTGTGGGCAGGCATAGTGACTTCCCGTCGCTCGGATGGAAAGCTAAAGAGAACCCTAGGTGGCTGTGGCGACGGACAACTAACCAAACTGATCACTTCTCACTTCTCTCACTTCTTCTCACTTGCCACTGCCTGCTGACCCTTGATATAGCTTTGGAAAATTTTTTGTGTGTTCATTTTGGCTAATGCACGACCGATGCATACAGAATCCTATTCGAACGCTTGCAAATAGTAATTTTTGCAAAAACCGGTATCCTGATTGATGTGCCTGCTACTATGAGTAATGAGAAGAAAAGAAATCTTTTCATCACCATATTTTTCCGCAGATCTTGCATTTTATTTTTTTCCGCAGGCGACAAACTCGGCAAGGTAGTTCACATAATTCAGAGCAGGGAGCCCTCTCTTCGCGACTCCAACCCCGACGAGATTGAAATCGATTTCGAGACGCTGAAGCCGTCTACTCTGAGAGAGTTAGAAAATTACGTAGCGTCATGTCTACGGAAAAAGACACGTAAGCCTCATTGTGAGTCGAGCCGACATTATTTACCTTCTCAGTTTTACTATCACTGTAGTTTTTTTTTTCCTTTTTATATTTCTTTGTCTGAGATGCTGATCACTGCATAATATAAATCTAATTCAGTAGAATAATCTGTTCAAATTTTTGAAATGATCAGTTGTCAGGAATCTTATGACAAATCAATTTCACAATTATCATTGTTAGCATATTATTCATTACACATTTACCTAACTATTTAATTCCATTTAGATAGAATTTTAAATTATTGTTAAATACTGTAGTACTTGTAATCAACCTCTTGTAATATAGGCAAATAATGTTGGTGGTACTTATTTTCTGTGCTTATTTTGAATGTAGCTATAGTGTAATCATATTTATCTAGTGTTATTTGACATACAAACTTGAAGTGTGTGGGTTTTATTTCAGATCGTAAAATGTCAGGTAAATCTAAAGATGAACTGGCTGAGAAAAAACAGGAGTTAGAAAAACGGTTACAAGATGTCTCAGGGCAACTAGGAACAAATAAGAAACAGCAACAGAAAAAAGGTAAATAATCTCAAATTATTATTCCAGTAATAGGCATATATAACTCATTTTCGCCAAAATGTCCCTTATGTTAATTGATACTTCTAGTATCGATATGTATATTTTAGCTGCTAAACACTTAAACAGGCCTTTAGTTGTTTAGTTTAGATTTATGTATTACCTCCATTTAGGCAAATTTTGAATGTTGGTAAAAATTAAAATGTCAAAGCAGTTTTTATGTAAATTAATTATGATTTGAAAATGTTTTGGCTTAGGTATGAGACTGTTGGTGATATAATAGGTGTAATAAATAAATACTGATATTAGAATCACACACTGCAAGAAGGATCAGTTGCTCACTCTGTACAAAGCTATCTTTCAGTCGTGTAGGGAGTACTGTGCGCATCTTTTTTATATATATTGCGCTTTGCCGCTATATTCACAGCCACACTTTGCAACTCTTTGCCAGGGTCCTTGTTCCCCGATAGATATAACCTACTAGAGTGAATCGGTTTTTCTTGAATGAGCGCGCTTCATCGTAGGGTCGAACGTTGCTTAACATCAGGTGCGTCGGGTCTAGCTTAACCTGTGTCAAGCACTATCCATTTTCTCATAAAAAAACTATACCATTAGGCTCCCTGTCTATTATAGGTATCAAGCTAGTTGGTAGAATGGTGACGTAAAAAGCCAGCAATATCCGTTCGCCTTCGTGCTTCGCGATTATGTTAGTAGTCTCTTCGGAATTTCTTTGTGTGAATCGTATATCATCTGCATTTGTGTTTGAGGTGAAGCAATTTAACCATAATTCACTGAATTGTTAACAGAAGGCTGCAAAGACGGTCTCGGCGGCGGCATGTCGTCGTCGTCTAGCTCGTCAGACTCGTCCAACTCGTCGTCGAGCACGGACACCAGCTCGTCGGACAGCAGTGACAGTGAAGCAGGTTAGATTTACATAGCGGCACAATCTCTTGAACTTCTTTTTGATAAAAGTTCAGTTCATGGATAAATAAATAGTATAGAATGGTACCCAAAAGGTACCGACCCTGTAAATTACAGTTTTACTATTAGATTTTAATGTTATGTGCATTTAAATTAAGAGGAATCTTATAACTTGTACATGTTCAAAATGCTTGATATCTTTTAAAATGAGTTTGTCGGCAATGTTTTAAAAATGTGAATGGAAGTTTTTACCTTTGCCAGTATTTTTATAGTGTGACTGAATACCCTTTTTTTTTAAATTTAAATGCAATATTTGCAATTTTAACCGTTCATTAATTAATGTTATTCTAGTCTGAAAAATTATGTCAACAGCTGAATGAATGAAGTTACATCCATAAACACTGAGAACTACATTTAGTAAAAGATATACCATATTAGATTTGTCATAATAATGGTGTATAAATTATGTTTTCAAACATATTGTTTGAATATACCTTCTTGTCCTGGGGAGGGGAAGGTTTTGTTATTATGTTTTTTATTTCATCCTGAGTAGCGTCCTTTAAATTTAATTAGATACCTTTTAGTTCGGCAATTGTTATTTATGTACCATTGGTTTGAGGGCTGCGTTTTCATTGCGCAACTATAGATATAGATTATGCGCAGTGCATTCGCTGCTTCGAAATATGTGCGAGTCATGTACATGCGAGAATGAGTGAAAGAATGCGTAAAATGTATGGACTGCATCCTATGAACTCAATAGAGTTGAGAAAATGTGTAATTATTAAATTGGCGGTCTCAGTGGAAGGGTTAATTGTTAGCAAGAAATGATACTGGGTTTAATGTGTCAACCTTCCAACAAAGAGCAAAATCGATAATTATCACTCGCCGTCATTAATTGTCTTGATTATGGTACGGGTGAGAGAGCTGCAGAAGCAGTTCTATGAATGATTTCCACTGTGATAATTAAAAATTGGGAGAGGGATACCACCTGAAGTTCTGATTCAATATTAACTGTATGAATCCCAAAGTCTGCTATGGATTAAGAAATGTTTGTAAAGGCACAAACCAGTGTAGTAAAGAAGGAAAAAGCCAGCTTTGGTGTTCACTGATATTTTGTAATGGTGCCGGTAAGAACAAATTTTTATTTGGTTTGCTTTCATAAACCAATAGGAAATACCTTTTCACATTAATATTTTAACTATATCATGTCCTCAAACGCGACGTTATTTCATTTGCATCCTTAAAGTTTCGATCTATTGTTATAAATTTACTATTGGAATCTTCAGATCTCATGGTACTAATTGCTTTTGAGTGTGAAATTTAAACCCAATATAATTATTTACTGAGCTCGCTAGAGCGGTGTAAGCAATGATAAACTCCAAGATCGATAGTAGTGTCGGTACGTCCAGTGATACGAAGCGAAGAGGAACTACGAGACAGCTGACGAGCCGAGTGCAGTCACATACGAGTAATGCAAACAATTGTGTAAGGACGGATACCAACTTTGCAAGCAAAATTGCGAGGATGTATTTTTGTGACATGTTGTAGTTAAAAATTAATGGTCTCTGAAAAGGTATGGTTTTATTGGTTTAATGCTTGATATATTCTTCAATGCTTGCTCCCAAATGTAATGTGTGATCAAAATTTTACAATATAAATGTTATCGAAAACCTAAAGCTGGCCTCCTTCCTTCACAAATTGTTTGCAAACTTATATAATTTATTAGCAATTTCGTGGATTGTCTTTTGCTACTAATTCAACATAAACCTATTCAATACATGTCACAGGCAAAATGCCTTTATATAAATTGATAGACTGTTTATACCATATAATTAATCATTCATGTAGTTCAAAATAAAAATGTTTAATTGTGCATACAAATCTGCATGCTTTTGGAGTGTTGTTAGGTAGGTAAATGGTGCTAAGACTGAGATCAAACACATCTTAAAAAGTCAGTTATGAAACACCACCATTTTGGTATGAAATAACTAAATTAATATCTTGCTACAAGTGATCTGGATACTGAATTCTGAGTTGTTTTATCGAAGTTTTACTCGATCTTGGTTGACCTATAACAGTCCCAATCTTATCCCTTATCTTGGAAATTCTAAGTTTATTGACACATGAAGTTAAGTGTAATCTACATTGATATTGATTAAGCCTTTTTAAGTATTGTTTGAGATCAGACTTAATTTATTCCTAATGCCAGGGTGCTTGATGCACGGCATATAGCGCCGGAGTTTGTTTCCGGACTATGAGTACACGTAGTTAGAACTACGTTTTTGATTATACCTTTACCTCAGAATTCGAACTTTGTTCATTTTCGGAGTTTAATAATATAATTAGTCCACTTGCAAATGAGACGTATGACACCTCATTTTGTTTTTATATATGACTTTTTCTACGACCTTAATATTTTATCAAGATTAATTTTGGTATATTAACATGAAAAGACAAGTTTGATATTTTATTTAGCGACAGGTGTACATATTTATATATAATATATTTTATTGTTCAGTACATAGGTATTGTTATGGTTAAATTTCTATCCAAGTCACTGGCCTCTTAGATGCTCTGATACAAATGGTAATAACCTTATGTTAAATGGTATTTAAAAAATAAAAAGCTCAAATAGAATGATGAGAACAACAAACCTATAGTGTAACTATTTAAAATAGTAAATAGATGTTACTTTAATGACAAAAATTATTGGCCTAAATATTTTTTTGTAGTATTTATATAATATGTAATAAAAGGTATGAGATTCAACACTGTAAATGTTACAAAAACATATTATAACATCACATGTATTTGAATATGTAAAATGTTAACCATTTTACTTCTCAATGTATAGTTTATTTATTTGTCTTGTTTTGAATCTTTTACACTGCAAGTATTTGTTACATTTGACTATACTAGATCTCTGTTCATAGCACCAGAGTTTGAAAGAACATTGTTTTAAATAAATACTTGAAATTGTAGACAAATGTACATTCCTGATAAATTCACATTTTCATTTGTATTTAATCAGCAGTGCATAAGCAATCCTAAGTTTCGTTAAGTACAATTTGCTGATTGCTTGAAGAGATCTTATTGTAAGTTAGGTTTTAGTGATATAAAATTTTATATTAGAGTTCCTTAGTATCCCAAAAGGGCCAAAAAAGGGAAGAACAAACAAGTCTATTGTATACTTTAGTCAGGATAGTGTTTCGTCAATATTTTAAAGAGATTATTGTCAGGTTAAAAAAGTTTTGGATCATCATTTGCTTAAATTACATTACATGTGTACAGATATTTGTCACCATAGGTTTGGATTTATTACGTAAAAGTTATCAATACATGTGGTACAATTAGTTATTTTAACGCAACATTTAGTTGTAACGACGTAGAGAGTTGCAAGCGTGTAACAGAAACACCATGTGTAATTAATAAAATTTTATATAAGTTTATTTAATCAACTCATGACTTAAATTGACTAGACTGTAAGAGTGAATGGAGATAAACTTTGTATATATTTCAGTATATAACAGAATTTAAGTAAAACTTTTAAGTAATTTATATTGAATTTTATTTGCCTCGCCCTGAGATCTGAAGATATGTATACGTATACTTTAAGTTCGCGGTACCGTACCGGACCTATGTCCACGACTTTCCGATAGACGCGGAAATAATATTGTTCACCTACGGACGGCACCAAAAGATATCAGTGAATACGGTTTCCTTGCGACTCGCTTTTAAAAAAAAGATTTTAGCGAACAGAGGGGAAAAGGTCTCCTAAAGTTAAGTATCCGCAATGAAATATTCACCGCTAGAATCCTAGGTCGTTTTACTACTCCGATCCGTATGCATTACAGGCGCCGGCTCTGGACGAACTCCCAAAAAGAAGCCCAAGAAACAGTCGCAGCAGCACCATCCGGCCACGGTAAATATCTTTATGGAACGGAGTTTCCCCGTCGGGATCGTCCCCGCCAACGGGTACTGAGAATCGAATCGTAATATTTCAGAAGTCCGTTCCGCCAATAGTGGCGCCGCTGGCGCTGGCGCCGGGACCCGCGCCGAGCGTCGCGCCCGAGCCCGCGCCCGCGCCGCCGCCGCGCCCGTCGCCGCCCGCGCCCGCCGCGCACGACCCGCCCGCCGACCAGCCGCCCGCGCCCACCGCCGCGCCGCCGCCCGCCCGAGCGCCGCCCGCCCTCGCGCCGCCCGCGCCCGCCCCGCCGCACGACACCAAGCCCCCCGACTCGTCCGGCCCGCCGGGCGCCCGGGAACCCGAGGACCCGAAGCCGGTCGTGAAGGCCGAGCCGCGGAACGGCCTCGACAAGGTCGACGCGTCGCAATACATAGACCCGATCGAGCGGTCCCTGGCGAGTCTCGAGAGGAGTCTCAACGCCGACGTGCCTATGGACGTGAGCGTCGGCGTTTCCGAGTCGTCGATGCGGCTCGACGACTTCTCTCTGCCGAAGAGTCAGATGATGGCGGACGCGGCTCACCAGAATCTGATGGCGCAGCTGGGGGGCCTGACGGAGATGACGGCGCACGTTCCGGAGCAGATAAAGAACGAGATGTACGTCCCGCCGCACAACGGCTTCGTCGAGAAGAGCGTGCCGCACGAGCGCGAGATGCACCGAAACGACGTCAATCCTAGTATTCCCGATATGGCGCCGGTGGCGCCGGTGTCGTCGATCTTCGATCCGGTTCCGGTGCCGCCGCACGGTGTGATCGCTCAATCGCACCACAGCATGCCGGGGGCGGCGTGCTTGATGACTCCGGCCGTCAAGAAGGAGGAGATTAAGCCGCTGCTGACGCCGAAGCCGATTGAGGATCTCATCGGAGTTTCCAATATGGTTTCTAATAAAATGTACGATAGAACCAAATATGAGATGGATAAGAAGATGGAGGACTCCAAAAATTCAAATTTCGTGCAAGCTTTTAAAATGAAGCAGGAGCAAAATTTGAAAAACGCCAGTTCCTGGTCTTCTCTAGCTCAAGCTGGAAGTCCGCAAAGCATACCTAACATTGGCACCAATAATCAAATGAAACAGAAGCAACCTGTCATGGATAGTTTTCAGGTGAGTTTCATGATAAAATATTGCTATTTAACCAGAATTATTCAACTGTCATTTATACAAATATTACCTACTAGCTGTGCCTGCGACTTCGTCCGCGTGGAATAGTGTTTCATGCCCTCTTTTATCCCCTTGGAGGTAGAATTTAAAATCCTTTCTTAGCGGGATGCCTAAGTCTTAACATCTACCTACATGCCAAATTTCAGCTCGATCCGTCCATAGGTTTGGGCTGTGTGTTGATAGATTACTATGACGGTCAACTTTGAATTATAGGTATATAGTGTACCTATTTAAACAGTCTTTTCTTTTGCTCAATTTTCTTTCATTTTACAGGCATTCAAAAAACAAGCTAAGGAGAAAATTGACAGGCAAAGAGCTTTAATTGAACAGCAAGAGTTAAGGAAAAAAGAGCAGCAAGAAAGGGAAAGGCAAAGACAAGAAACGGAACGCCGGCATCCTGACGACGATAAGATGAGGCAAGTAATATTTTATTATGAGATGGGGATTTTAACATATTTTTGCTGTTCTCAACTCTAATTAGCCATGCCAGCCTGCTGAGAAAAAGTGCCGTAAACAATACTCAACACTTTATTGCGGTACTTTTTTTCAACTGCCTTTTCATATAACATTATTTTAGAAAGTGCAGCATCCAAGTAGTCTTGTAATTTGTAGTAATCTTTTCTTTAGACATTAAACATGACGTGAATTTGTGTATAGGTAATCAACAATATTTTGCCCTATCTTCTTAATTTTTTTACACTTGAATAATGAATGAGTTACCAATTTAGGCTCGGTAGGTCGCGGGTTGAATAATGCTTTTTAGAACCATAAAGACTAGGGGCTGGATGGTTAGTGCTGGTTATCCTATGTATTGAGTTCTCGTAACAAATAAACGAGGAGAGTCTAACGATGCAATTCTCGTTCAGAGTGGTGCAAGGAGTTCGGAAGGCCGAGACGGCGGAGGTGGCGTCGCCGAGCGTGTCGCCGGTGGCGCGCGCGTCGCCGCCCGCAGCGGCCGCGGCGGCGGCGGCGGCCGCGGCGCCCGACAAGCCCGCGGCCAGCGAGCGCGAGCGGCTGCGCCAGCGGGAGCAGGAGCGGAGGCGCAGGGAGGCCGTGAGTACCTTACAATACAATAAGCTCAGACGCCTGGTTGCGGAAACTGGCCCGTTTAAACTAACTTAAACTAAGCTCTTGAGACGAACGGCTTCACTCGTCACATCGCGCGAAATACACCGTCTTTTAGCTAACAAAACCGCGCAAGTCATGTTTATTAACTTTATAGGAGACAAAAAAGCTGTGCAGTGTTGAGAGGACAACCGACTTGCGCGCTGTTTTCGAATTACGATTTTTGATTGGCTGAAATCTAGATCATGTGACGATTGGTTAGACGTCCGATGAACACCTCCAGCTTAAAATGTGAAAACCGCCAATTTTCGACATGAGCGGTGTTGAGTTTGAGTAGTTTGACACACCCTTATACTGAGCCACATTATACTTAATACAACAAAGCGCTCGGAGAAGCTTTCCACAGTAGATAAATATTTGGTGGTTAAATGCTCTTCAACATGTTTCTGTAATACAGCTTGGTTTATCACAATCCTTCATAAAATTATCTATTGTACAAATGCGATCAGCTCTTTCACATTACTTCGTAACCATTTGGATTCGATTTGGTCCTCGAAATACATCATTGGGAAAATAGGCAATTTTTCAAGAGCACGCTCGAAACAACATCAAATTAGTTTGCGTGTCGTCCTTGAAACGAACGCTAGAAAATACTTTCAAAAGCGTAATCGTTGTGAACCGCTCATTTGAATTCAAATTTAACGTATGCGCTGACCAAATTGACGTATTACAAATCATGTGCAATATTCCAAAAAGGTTTTTGAGGCGGTATTTAATTTCGTCGTCATCCATCGCATCGCGTTTCCGTTCATTCTTAATAATACTAAACCGCTTTATTTTGTTACAGATGGCCGGGCAGATAGATATGAATTTACAGAGCGATTTGATGGCGGCATTTGAAGAATCGTTGTAGTTTGTTACGAGAACGGTATAATAATATGTACATATGAGTATAGTATAGTTATAAATATAGCAATGCAATCGATTTGTATGGTGATGTGACACCAAAGTGATTTTGTGATCGTTTTGTGTGTGAGACGTTGACTAACATGTGGTTAAGTGCTGTGAATAGATATACTTATTTTAAATTAAACTGTTGTACCATCAATCTAGACTTTGGTCGTGTTACAGGCCTTTTAGGGGGTTGCATTTTAAATAATGTGTATAATAAGTTTATATGTAAGTTCTTATAGTAAACAACTCTCTTTACATTCGTATGCCTATATATTTATATTTCGTTCTAGAAGTGTCTTCTACCTTCCGCAATTGTTTTATAGTACGTACTAATAATGATTAGTGTGGTAGTGATTGAAATTGGAAAGGAATCAGAAATGTTTTATTTTATGTAATTGATCAATAGACAATCAACTTAACCATGAAATTCGTTAAATTTTCTACACACTTCCCCATTGTATGTTGAATAATATTGTAACCTGTTTTTCTGCGAATATTTTTGTTTGTATGGTTACCATAACACTTCTGTCCATTCGTACCTAGAGTTTGCACATACATTGAGCAAGGGTGTGGATATTATTACATATTTGTATTTATTAGTAGATGGAATTTCTGTTACGTATTCGATTTTCGATAAATATTGCTTAATGTTAGTAGATTTTTTATCAGTCTGTCACTTGAAAACAGATCAAATGTCATACATTTGATTTGAAATATATTTATTTTACATTGGAATATGTCTTTTTATGTTTGTAGATAGATAACTCCAGTAAATAGTACAGTTATTTGGTGGAAAAAGGTTACCTGTAAAGTTTTCCGGGAGGTTTGAAACTAAGGCCTTTATAGATTTTAATGTGCTCACTTCGATTTTCCGATACGGCACCTCGATTCTTTCAAAAAACAGGTGTTTTATGTTATTCCCTTCATTCATAGTGATCACACTTGTTAGAAAAATACTAAAATTTTATTAATGTATTGTTTTAAATGAAATAATAAACGCAGCTAACGCCGAGCGCAGGCAACTATTCATAGGACGATATTGCTATATTTCACAGTCCTCAGAGATTCAGTTTACACATTAAATTATATGGCCCGTTCTAACTAACATTATAAAATGGAAAATTGTATGAAGATTTAAAATCATTACTTAAATGTGTGTCATAAACTTTAGGCGCTAAACACTCCTATTATTCAGGGCTGCATAAAGAATTTTGAATAGAACCAACATGTCGAATAAATACACCCATTTCCATATACCTATCGGAAAAGTTTTAGGTAAAATTACCAAATTACTGTACTGGAAGGAAATGTAGTTACACTAATTCTACATACTTACTGTGGTATGTCAAATAAGAATTGATAAATACAAACCCGATATTAAAATGTATATGTTAAGCAAATTTAATTTCAGTCATTTACTCAAAACTCCAAAATCAAATGTAGATATAAAGTAAAAATATATTGACATTCCATAACATACTGTGTTGTTTAAATTGATGTTATGATGACTATGAATCAACAACTGAAGAAGTACGTTTTGTAAAAATATATTTGATACATTGCAATACAACTATCATCTCAAATGAAATTAATTAAGATACATACCATGAGCGTAAATTGAAATGTTATAAGAATAGTAACTTACAAGTGGGCAATATTTTAGGAAAGTTTGTCTTTGGGGGTTTCTTATTTGATTATTCATTTATGTAAATTACCTTTGCTGAGTGGTTTCAGAGAAGCTAGGATTGTATAATAATTCACACAAGGGGGACACTTTTGTATCCCACAATATTGTTTTTTAACTTTCGATCATAGGTTTTTCTACTTCATGACTATAAAACGAACTTTAGAAGGCTCTTGGATAATATTCTCCAAAAACTAAATGTGTTCAATATTTTTATAATTATTCCCATCGCCAGTATTTTCTGATTTATTTTAATACTTATTTGATTTTAAAAAATAAATGGTACATTGGTTCTTAATCACTTGTAAAATAAAAATAATTTTGTCCATCTGTATCTGGTATTTTACTTATGAGAATAGGCATATCTTACTATATTTAACAGCAAATCGATCAAAGTATATTGTAGGCAGCATGAAGAATTCCTTTTCCTAGTTTTCAAAATACAGGCTCAAACTATTACCTATTTCAGTACACCCACTATTTCAGTACTATTATGGTTTATTTTCATAGGCCATTCTTATACCAGAATAGAAATAAAAATGGTGATTTATTCGATCATGTTCCAGAACCAATTCCCCATATGAAACTATAAAATGGTAATATGTAGAAATAATGATTTATTTCGAGATTGTTGCATTCCACTCGGCATTCTCACTAAAGAAAAAATACAAGCTATAATAATTTTCAATGTAGGTACCTACTTGACCTATTCTGACTAAACAGCTTTTAGTTTACTAGCTAATCTGATAAATCGATGAAAATAATAATAATTGAAATACCTATACGAGTATCTTGAAACTATCGTGGAAATATTCTGTTAGGTAAGTGCTTCAGTACCTATATTCAATGAATAGTTAAAAGAACTAAGACGAGTGAGACGCCGAAGAGCTACAGATAGGTACATTATTATAGTAATGGTAATAGTGGTTACATACGCCTCCTCTTGGTTTTAACCAACGAAATTGTTGTTACGCAAGTAGGTGGTGACCTTCCCTTCAAGTATGCATTTTGGAGGCGCACTAGTGACCACCACAGCTGTAGTGTTCTAAAGAGATAACAGGACAGAAAAGATGACTGATAATGCGAAGAATGCATATAAAAGGGCATCAAAAGCTGTCGTTACCTAAACCAATCAAAACGTCAGGAAAATATTAAAAGACTATCGCCCCTGGCTGGAGGCATATTCTTAACCCGCTCTTGGTTATACTCCTACTCTGCTACTCATTTTTCTCACACCAAGGCAAAAAGGTTGATAACTACGCCTATGACGGATATCGGACGAATTTGAAAAAGGGGTTCACAAGTAAAGAGTTACCGACCCTTGATAAAATACCATTATCGATAGTATCATTTATGGATAGTTACAGTGATTAAATATTGAACGTCTGGATATTTAATCGTGTAACTAATTCATTAAATAATTACCAAGATCATTTTTTTATTATTTTCCACTCTTTGCCACTACCTACTTTCATAAGATAGACTCTATACCAATCCGAATGTTAACGTACCTACCTATAGGTACTTCTTGAATTTAAGTAAAAATTAAGGATAACATTTTTGAACACGACCGGTAACTGCGTGGACGCCCCACTACTAACGCTCGGCAAGTCTCATCTTTCGTGGCACGCATTGTACTTAGATTGCTGCGCATTTCTGTGTCATCATCATCGTCAGCATCTTAGTCCACTACTGGCCTTCCCAGTTGTTCGCCACCATATTAGTGCAGTCAATGAAGCATTATAGGTCCGAATTTTTTTACTGTGATCCGATTTGCATGAAATTTTGGAATTAGGTTCATCTTACCATTAACTTCAAAAGTGAAAATGATTTGAACTCCGCCACCACCCTGGGGATGGTTGCCACCCCTTCTCGGGAGTCAATGGTTTTTTTTTAAAATAACCTCGGATATCGATTGAAGGTCCAAATTTAAGCAAAAAATCATCTATAAAGTTTTTCGAAAAATCTAATACTTTTCATGTTATTGACAATTGAAAACTTGAAAATTTTTCACTTTTTTTCATCGGTTTTTTCAAATATCTCCAAAAATATACGTTTTATCGAACATTTTATAAGGAATGAAATTGTAGCAGGTAAAAAAATGAACAATTTGGTTTTTTACAAAGTACTCTAAGTGCAATATTAAGCTAGATATTAAAGATCAAAGCAGTTTTTTATTTTATCTGAAATTTCATCGATGTAGTCAATGCCATCTAGCAGCGAGCAAATGCATTTTATGCTTTCTAATCAAAAAGGGTTTTGTAGTGCTTGAAATAAGCTTTAAAATGAGCACTATCAAAAGTCCTTTGCACGTAAAATAAGTGAGCTATATTGCAAATAAGCGGAGCATCGAATGTTTTTTCTTTTCAATCAATGGGTTTAAATAAGTGCCATTTCCACCAAAACTAAAATTAATCATATTCCGCCTAGAATTAACTTTATTATGAAGAGTTTTATAGATTGTATTAGTTTGGCTGCTTTAGGACACATAGTTTTCAAAAAAGTCACGATTGAAAAAAAATCGAGAATTTCAAATTTTTAAAAATCCCACCTTTTTTTCATAATATCTCAAAAATGACGACAGATACGTATAAAAGTGTAGGGATAAAAAATTTAGGTATTTTTCTGACAAACAATTTGGTTTTTTTGTTTTTTCTATCAAATAAAAATTGACGGAGATATGATTGTTTAAAGAGCGCGTGGCAGCGCAATCACAGCCTCTCTTAAGCCCTTTCACCCTTCACCGTTTTAAAACAAGGTTTTTCACTATATATTGCAATAAAGGATGTTGTAGCTCTCTTAATTATCTTAACAATGGTGTTTCATAAATTGTGATAGCATGAAAATTTAAGGAGTTATGGCCCAAAAACTTATCATATTTTTTTCTACTTAGTAACTGAACATTTCGGAGTGTGAATATTTGGAGCAATGTGAAATGATTGGCGACACATCCAAGTTATGAGATGTCTCTATGAAGCTGCCACTATGTCCGGAGCCGAAACGTGGACATGAACTGTAAGGCTAGTCCACAAATTAAAGGTTGCTCAGCGAGCTATGGTAAGGGCTATGCTCTTCGTCTCTCTGCGGGATCGAATCCGAAATGAGGTGATCCGACAGCGAACCAAAGTCACCGACTAGCTCACTGGATTAGTCAGCTGAAGTGCCAGTGGGCTGGCCACATCAGCCGTAGAACCGATAAGCGTTGGGGTAAACGAGTTCTGGAGGGGCGAGGACGCCCTCAGGCCAGGTGGAGTGCCGATTTGCGCAGGGCGGCTAGCTAGTGCTGGATGCGAGAGGCCCAGAATCAATCTAAGCGGCGAACATTAGGAGAGGTCTATGTCCAGCAGTGGACTGATACGGGCTGATGATGATGATGATGAAAATATTACTTACTCTCTACTTACATCTTTTTATGTCATACCGTAAAACGGGGTCAATAGACACAGTTTTGAACTTTGACTTTATTTTTAAGGATATTTTTATTAGTTCGAACAACAAGTATTGTGCTTATGTTACGTCTCTTAGACGTTTTAATGATTTATAGCCATCTAAATGGCAATTTATTCCCTAATTACTGCTCTAAATGCAAAAATGTGTGGCGTTTCTATTGACCCGCAAATGGGTTCAATAGAAACGGCATATGGGGTGAATAGAAAAAAATGGTAGGGATGACACTTTCCCAAAATAGTTAAAAGTCCACATCACGATTAAGCAGTAGTAACGGCCCTATCGGGTTGGCAGATAATTATGGCAGTTTGTATATGAGAAAAGCAACTTAAGAACCTACATTACATTAATATAATATCTAAATCCTCTATATATCGTACAAAAAAACATATTTCAATATGTAGCAGCCCTAGCACATATCTTTCTATTCACCTCTTTCTCGTTTCTATTGAACCCGTTCTCGTGTCTATTGAACCCATACTACGTATCTAATAACCCCATACTACGTATCTATTCGCCCCTTCCCCGTATCTATTAACCTCATTTCAAAATAGAAAGCATACATGTTTACAATTTTACAAATATTTTGAAATTTGCATCACTAACGCACTTACTTTAGCATTAATTTGGTTCTGAAGAAACTAAAGAAGATATATAACAAGATATGTTGGCACAAAACACTTATTTTCACAATAAAAACTAATAAGTTTTCAGGACTTCATTTTACGCGCTTTCGAGGAGCTCACTTCAAAACCTTTTTTTAATATGTTGGCCAAACCTAATGTCAAATCAGTGTTACTATTTCAATAAAAAATATACTGCAGTTTTCTAAAAACACAAATTAGTAATATTTTTTCTTTGAAAAATGTTGGCTACATTAAGTAGAAAAACTTTTTTGATTTTGTTTCTATTCACCCCTGCGTTTCTATTGACCCCGGTTTACGGTACCAAAATATTTTTGTGATTTTTTCAATTTAGGGCTTGTTTGCTTGGGTTGTAAGATTTTCAAGGGGTTGAATATGATTTTAATATGAGGTAATTGTATTAGAAAACACTTTACAATTTAAACACTTACTATTAGACTGGTTTCTAGCGATAAAATGGCTTAAACTCAATTTTTCCATTAAGGGGTCATTTAGACCCCTTAAAAATAATTGGCGGAGTTCAGATCGTTTTCACTTTTGAAATTAAGGGTAAGATGAGCCTAATTCCAAAATTTCATGCAAATCGGATCACAGTAAAAAAATTCGGAGGTTAGCCCGTATTTTTCGCTTCATTGACTGCACTATATCTAAACACCTGAACGCTCGTGAACATCAAGATGGCGGGACCACGCCAGAATTTTCGAATATAATATTGAAAAGATTTAATACAGAATTGGCACCGCCCCACTTAATACTAACACAATTTCGATAATTTTTGAGTGTAGAATTTTTCTGTAAAAGTATGAAATAGTAGAAATTCTGTATTAACCCATTCTTGGTTGCTGTACCCATTTGGGAACACTTAGTTATTGATGGTAGAAAAAAACAGTATTGACAACAGGGGAAATATAATTGCGTTTTTGAGTAGTTAAGACTACAGCGATTTAATATGCTATAAATAAATTTTAGAAAACATTCGTAATTTTGTGATAATTACTTGTTGAATTTCCTTATCAAGATTGGCATGGAGGTATGTTTAGTTTTTTAAATATTATAATATGTAGACAAATGTAAACACCATATTTGCTTCTAATTATACGAAATTTAGTAAATAATTATTGATTTGTTTTGTATTGCAGTAAAGTATGATGAGAATATAAGTTTCAGCGACATTCGAAATATCGCTGTGCCAATTCGGGTACAGTGGCCACAAGTGGAATAATATTAGGGGAGAGCAGGTAGGCTTCGTACATCAGGAGCATTCGTACGGTGGTCATATCTACACTATCCTATACATTAGCGAGCCCGTATTTGTGTGCATGAGTCCCGCTCATGTGCCCACGTCGCCCACGGAACGGGGCGACACTGCGACCACAGGCGTCGGTGGGACTGGTCGAAACGTGTTTTCGAGCTCCGTAAGTAATTTTTGTATTCTCGTTTGATGACGCGTAGCTGACAGATTTTTATCAAATCACAAGAGTTAATTGTCATAGTTTCTGCAGTGTTAACTTAGTTTGACATGGAAACAATACTTTTGTGGCTAACTGTAATAGATAATTTTATTTTCAAATGTGTTATTGTTTTTTTAGATCGGGGATGATTCGTACAGGCACGAGTGGGGTAGATTCGTACTGTAAGAATGCTCCCCATTCCCTTTCCATCTTCACGATATTTAACAATAATGTTATTGTTGTTACACAACAAAGCCAAGTATATACGTAAAAAAAGGTACACGATCGGGAGATTTTTTGTAGCGACGATTTTGTATCCATTCCTGATGAAATAACTCAACATAATCCACCGTCAACATCGAATTTTATTCAAGCTTCTACTTCAGCTCTCCAGCTGTCAGGAGCCGCCCAAGGTACCCGAGAAGATCAGGAATCCAATTTGCCAGAAAAGGAACTTACCGAAAAAGCTAAAAAATTATAAAGGAAGAACAAGACATGAAACGAAGAGCTAAGGAGATGAAGAGAACATTACATTTATTATCAAATGAAGATATAAGCACCACCTTGAAACAGAATTCCGGAAACCAAAGAGACAAAAAAAGTGTGTCAAACTTTGATCTCAATTAATAAATGTTAAATAAATAAGTGGGATGTAATTCCTCAACTGTTTAATAAAAATGACAGTAAAAAATACTGTTGTTATGGTTGAAACAGTGCAGGTAGATTCTGTATTTATTATTATTTTTGATTTTGCGCCAATAAATGGTATATACCATTATAAAAATGGAATTTTATTTGACAGTACGAAGCCTCCACACCATGTACGAATGTAACCCACACTATGTACGAATCTACCCCACCTGTGGGGGAGGTTCGTACAATTTCCACTTTTTAGAAAAGTGGCCGTAGCCGCTCCGTTATGTTTTGTATCGATACAATTCGCTACTATAGTAAAAGCCAGATAAGTAGGGTATACGTCAGCATTAAAGTTATTTTTAAATAATTAATAGTTTTTCATACAAACGGTTGAGAATAAAAAGTGTACGAATGCTACCTGCTTTCCCCTATCTATATATTTTTCAGAGTTTTAGAGAGTCGTAGGCTTAGATATAGTACAAGTAACAGCTTTGAAGGTTAGGAAGAGGCTATATATTCCATCCTTGAAGATAGTGACGATTTAGAGTATGATTTAGGTCAACCACCACTGGAACCCAGTGTCGTTACTGATGAAAAAGAGGGTTTCGATTACTATTCTCCACCTAATTTTCAGATTGAAGTTTCTGAAAATGTTGAGTATTAGTTCTCAATTTCTTATTTCTTCTCAGTTTTCTTTCGGATTCACTTCCTTAGGGAAGAAAGAGTCAAGTGGAGAAATTGATTACAGTTTCGATAAAAATACTAAGTTTACTGGTTCACTGGACATACAACAGCATTTGCCCAATGGCATCGAATTACGATTTTCATACTCCGACAGGGACTGAAAAGATGGTCTGCAGAAAAGAACCATAAGGTTGACATGAAGATGTTCTAAAGAATATAATATGAGTGGAGTTGATGAAATAAATCAATCCATTTCACTATACAGAATCGGCATTCATGGTAAAAATGGTGGTGGGTTTTATTTACTTCCATGATTGATATGGTCTTATCAAATGCTTGTTGGTTGCACATACAATCCTGAGAGGAAGCTATGGACCAACTACTATTTCAATGAAACATGATCAGAATAATTATATCAAAAACAATCGCCTCAACGACACTCTGCTTGAACTTCGACATCTAAAGTAGATGGTTTGAAACTGAACGGTACTGACCAGGTTCCTGAAAAGCTACCAAAACAAGTATGCTGTGTATTTAGCACAGTCAAAGCCATAGTGGCTACAAAAAACGCAAGTGACATGGCGCATTTAAAAAACTTCTTACAAAAATTAACACCCTAAAGTGGCCACTGTGCCATTTTGGGTACACCCATATAAAAATCTAAATAAATAAATTTTCGATTTTTTTTCATGTTCTAATAACTTTTTGTAACTCTTATTATAATTAAATAAAAAAAAATCTAAATAAATCCTTGTACTTTTCCTTTGGCCATTAATGGGTTAAATCTTTTCAATATTATATTCGAAAAACCTGGCGTGGTCCCGCCATTTTGATATTCACCCCGAGCCGCTCAGTAAAATGCCATGATCTTATGTAAAATTCTAATTATGCATATACACTATTAAAACTATCTGCGTCCTGGTTTCACATACAAATATTTATTATTTCAGAGAAACTTAACAAACATGAAATAAAACCATAAAATCCAATTGGAATTATAATATATCACATTCCTCGATCTGTACAACTAAATTAGACTACAGACAAGCGCTTATATATATATTATTACATTATATGTATATTTAAATATAAATTCATGTAGTTCCGGAGTACTAGGAGGCGGTGGAGTCCCACTCGATGAGGTAGGAGGGCGGCAGGCCGGGCGCGGCGCGGCGCGCCAGTACGCGGAACGTCTGCGTCGCGCGGAAGTACGACTGCACGCTGGACTTGAGCGCCGACAACTGCTGCGCGTCCACCTCCGCGCCGCCGCCCACCTTGTGCGGACTCAGCTGCAGGCTCTTCACGCTGTTATTGTTACTAGCGTTGCTACTCGTGTTGCGACGCGCGTTCTCATAGTAATTCTTCTCCTGTCTCTGTCTCAGTCTTCTGCCGTGAAACTTCACGTTGTTATTGTGTTGGTTGGGTGGGGTGACTTCGACGTTTTCGTTTTGAGTCTGTGGTGTTTTGTTGGCGTCTTCGGGGAGTGGACATGATTTGTTTAACTGGAATGTTCAAGAGTTTGGTTAGCAAGGAATTACTTATACAAAAAAGACGCTAGTCTCCTAACAATAGGCTTGTGTCCATAAAAAAATTAATTAGTCCGTCTTCTAGATTATTCAAAAATAAAAGATACGTATTTTTTCATTTATAAATTAGACCAAAGATTACAAAGATATACCCCGTTAAAGTTTCGCGTGACGCCACGCCGTGCAGCATTTTGTCGCACGGCGTGACATCAAACACCCCCACTCCTAAATTTTAATGCTTTGTATCTTTGTTATTTTTCGTGTAAATGAAAAAAGGAAAAATACGTGTCCAATATATTTTTATAATCGAAAATACGGACTAAATATAATGTAAGTATTTTGACCCTGGAAACATCCCTATTGGGAATCATATGTAAATATATAAAAGGAAAAACTGACAGACATATCAACACACAGCCTAGATGGCTAAACATACACAATTGAAATTTAGAAGGGACATAGGTTAGGTACCGTAGAGGTGCATTATGAAAGAAATTCCCGAAATTCCCACAGGAACGGAAATTAGACAAATCGCACCCGTGCGAAGCCGGGCGGGTCGCTAGTAATAATATAATACCAAAGACATAACAATATCACATACATTTTAGATCCCAAAGTCAATGGGAACAATATGACTTATATGTCAAGAATGTTTGTCGGGATCGAACTCACATCCGTTACCTAAGAAGGCTGGGTGTCAGCATCGAATGCACCACCAGGCCATCATCTTTACATAGCAAAGACAAAGACTAAAGTTATTGTTTAATTTGATAACTCATAGCCAAGATTATCCTCTATTATCTCTTGCAAACGAACTAAAAAATTCTCACCTGCATTTGTAAATATTTTCTAGGTCTCCGATGCTTTCTTCGTTTTACTTCACCATTAGGCAGTATAACAATATCCTTTTCGCTCAGTTTCCTCTTCAGGGGCCGTATAAGGGGACCCATCATCGGATTTAATTGTACTGGCAGCGACAGTCTTGAATGGAAGTGATATTGTTTCCCATTTTGTTTGCTATTTTTATTATACATATTTAATGCAGAGTTCATTGTCTTCGATGGGTAAGTGTTTTGCATTAAAAATGGATTATTTTTGCCTTGGAAGTCTTTCAATGGTGGAATTATAGCATCTAATGTGCCTCTGCTAGAAGTCTCGTCTCCAGACGACTCCATGTCATGGGTGAAGTTGCTGTAAGGAGGCGGACTATCCATGTGTTGCAGTGACATTATCTTGGAATGTTCAATAATGTTCTTCGTAGATAACTTGGAAACCTCTAAATTCATAGTGGCTATTCTCGTTGAATGAGTGCTTATATTAAAACTGCTAGCGCTAGTTTTTCTATCGTTTGTCTCCTCAGTACTCTCTTTGGGTATTTTATCTAATTTAACAGAACACGGAACTAGCGACGTGTTAAGCGATGGCACGGAAGGAGTCTCCTCGCAGACAGGTTTAGCTTCATTAGTCTCAGTTTCGATTAGTGGGGATACTTTTTCTAATTTATCATCTTTGGCATCGGATTTTCTAGTGGATGAACACGCCGCTGGGGAGCGATGCTCGTCGTTTTCGGAAGGTTTAACAGATTCATAGGAACTAGTGGAGTCGTTTTCAGAATTTGAGTTGGAATTGAGATTTTCGTGAAACCGTTTGCCCATCATTAGATTCAACCAGTGACCGTCGACTGGCACGATCATACGCTGATTATGATTTTTATAGGAACTTTTATCTGTGTTACTACTAGACGGCTGCAGGCTGAAAGAGAAACAGATAAATGAATAACGGAACCGTAGAAAGATTTAAAAAAGAATGGTAATGTGTATGTCATCTTAAAATTGTAAACCATTAGATTATAATTATCTCGCGAGATTGTGAACTTTCGAAATAGATTGTGAACTGTAACATAACGCTTACAGTTTTCTTTATTTATTTAATCGATCGAATCGGTAGATTGTAATCGATCCAAGTGAAAAGATTAAATTAAATAAATAAAAGATTAAATAACTCGCGAGATAGATTATAATCTAACGGCATATACAATTTTACGGTGACATAATATATAAATATACGGATATAAACCAATACCTGTCGTCTACGATGGATTGCGCTTGCGGTGATGGTGACCGTGACAGAAAGCGAAGCCTAGGTGCATATTCTCTAACCAACTCATCGCTCAAAGGCTCTCCTTTCTTTATCTAATAAACCAAACAAAATGTGATTAGTGATGCAAATATATAAACGTAAAATAGAATCTTAGGGAAAAGGCTCCAAAGTTTTTATAAAAGTGAAAATCAATATGGCAGCATGAAGCTATGAACTGGTGAATCAAGTTTGAAATATAAGACACTTTAAGATGAACATTAAGTAAGAATCAAGTCCAGTCTCAATGGCCACACTTGAATGATTGCATAGTAATTGAACATAATTAAGCACTGATAAAGTTACCTGCGACGAACCAAAAATCAATGTCACTTTATATGATTAGATCAAATCGTTTTCTGCCTCCTCCTATCAGATGAAATGGAAATTGCTATATGTTCACTACAAATTAAAAAAAATGTGTTATTATACCTGTTCTAACGCGGTCAGTTGCATGGGCGGCGGCGGAGGGCGGCGTAAGCGCAGCCCCCATATGGTAGCGCGCTTCTTCATTTCTCGACCGCACTTGAAGCGTTTGCGTGACGACGTCAAAGCCGTAAGTATCTTGTCCCTTCGCTCGTTGACCGGTGTTCGCCACATCTGTGGGAGTGTGTAAGATAAGTATTCTATAACGTGTGGCAGTTGTCATGGACAGGTCGAAAGGTCGATGTCGTAAACTAAAGTCGAGCCGAGAACATCATCGATGTCACCTTACCTTCTCGGACAACTCCAATATGTGCCAGTTGTAATGGACAACTGGTACATTCGTCCAGTACACAGTATAGAATAGTAACTGCACGCACAATGTTTATACGCACAATTTAGTTCGCCATTTTATTCTGACACTACGGGTCGATGTAGCCAAGCTTGAGAAGCCAAGAACACCCACTATGTCACATTACCTTCTCGGGCAACTGCAATGCATGCTAGTTGTAATGGACATCTGGTACATTCATCTGGCCCAAGAACATGCATGATGTCACATACCTTCTCGGGCAACTGCAATGCGTGCTAGTTGTAACGGACAACTGGTACATTCGTCCAGTCGAAGAACATCCATCACTTCACGTTACCTTCTTGGGCAACTGCAATGTGTGCTAGTTGTAATAGACAACTGGTACATTCGTCCAGTCCAAGAACATCCACTACGTCACGTTACCTTCTCGGGCAGCTGCAGCGCGTGCCAGTTGTCCATGATGTAGGGCATGATGACGGTGTCCAGGTCGAAGTAGTTGGGCGCGTTGTAGGCGGTGAGGTTGTAGAGCGCGAGGTGCGCCAGGTCCAGCCAGCAGAGCTCCAGCCGGCGCAGGTACTCGCCGCCGCCGTTGCACGCCGCGCACGCGAATATGTACAACCTGTAGACAATGCGGACTGTTGGTTGGTGGGTACGTTTTATCAAATGGCAAAAAAACAACCTCCTTTTTTGAAGTTGGTTAAAAAGTAACACAAAAAGAGCAAAAAGTTTGGCAACCTCTATACATCCGATGTTATTTTTTTAGCGACCAGTAAATTCTGTACAGTGGTGGTGTCTCGGTCTGTGACGTTTCCGGATTTAGAATAAGACCCTATCTCATAACTTGGCTGTCGTAGAAGACGACTAAGAGCGGCCGTACACGGACTGCTTCAAGCAGTTGAGAATAGACTGCTTAAAGCCGTGACCGCGCGGTCAATTATAGAACGATATATTGATGGATGATAGGTAATCATATGCATATAAAAAAAATTGCTAAAGAAGACATACATTTTCATAAATTCAAATCAATGTTTAAATATAAAACTTACTTATCGCCGGCATACAACGGATATTGTAAACTGGACACACACCGTTGGTGGAACCAGCGCGAACACCGGCAGCATAGCAACATCTGTAAATGTTTAGTTTCCTTTAAAAACCAGTATAATTCTGATTTCCGACACATTTGAGAAACTTTAAGTACCTGCGCGAGCCAATCGCTCTTCTCCCCGCAATAGCAGTTGGATTCATTTTGATCCTTTCCCGCTTCGGAGGCCGTTGACGATGCAGTCTGTAGGCAAAAATGTTAGTGTTAGGACTTGTTTAAATAGATGCAGCTAGTTACGCGTCGCGTTGGGCGTTTCCCGTTTACAGGACCACCGCGTCAAGTGCCTTGTACAGAATGGAAAAACGTTGTGGTGGATGACGCGACAGACATCTTCTGCACGTGACGCAAACGCTTCTATATTTCCGCACGAGGCCTTAGGGTTAGGACACAAAATAATAGTGATGTTTCCAGGGTCAAAATAATTATATTATATTTAGTCCATATTTTAGATTATAGAAATATATTGGACACGTATTTTATGTTTAAAGAGTTTATTTCCATAAAGACTTACAAAGTCACTTACATGAAAATTACATTTCTTATAAAAAAAATTCAGATTAATTATTTAAATTAAATTAATTTAATTGACACATTAAAATATAAATAAATAGTAATAATAACTGTCTAAGATTGAATAAATTAAATACATTTTTTAGATAAAAAGCCTTTTCATTTAAACAAAAATAACAAAGATACAAGGCATCAAAATGTAGAAATGGGGTCTTTGACGTCACTCAGTGGCGAAAAAACTCGCACTCTGTGACGTCACGCGTTATTTTAAAGGGCTTATACCTTTGTCATTTTTGGTCTAATTTAAAAATGCAAAAATACGTGTCTTTTATTTTTAAACAATCTAAAAGACGGTCTAATTAAATTTTTTACGGCAACAGACCTATTGCTGCGATGCGATATCGTGCGGCAAGGAGTCTCCCAGGGTGACATAAGTTATAATTATAACGAATCATCGCAGGAATGCGCGATGCGAACCAATTCGGAAGTTCTTACGATGCGTCGAGGGAGCTCGCAGATTTTGTTAAGGTTTACCACCTTAATACTCATATACCAAGTACATGAGTATTACCAAGTCCATAATACATGGACATTGTATTGTATTGACATGTATATAATAATGAATGAATCAACCTTTACCCCATAGGTAGACATGATGTTTGGTAACATTTGTGCGGAAAAATGCGACTTCTTTAAGAATGTGGCGCCTGAATCAATGCACTTTACACTCACTTTTTGTGCCAAGAAGGAGGGGCGCAGTAAGTTGGGTATTTGACTACACCCACATGATGTGTAACATGATAAGACAATGACGAAAGTAAAGTATTCTAGTAAATAACCTAATATAAAATTATTATTCCTTTGTAACACAACAAAATGGCTTCCATTGGTGTAAAATTTCGATGCAACCAGTTTAGAGCGGTTTTAGGGTTAGCGTATACGGTCATTTCGGCATACGCGCTTACACACGCGCTGCATTACGCGCTTCTTAAAACCTGACTCGCGTAAACGTGCATATTTCGGCGTGTTCTGTAGCCTTATTAGTATTTCGTACATTCTGACGAAGAAACATTATTAACTCGCCCTTATACGAGCTTATAAGGGCGTCATAACCCTCGACCCACAACCACAACCCAATTGAGCTTGTGGTAAAAGGCGAATATAAAACGGTAGTCAGAAACCGCCTTAAGTATTCAAACTTATTAAAAAATGTTGGGAGACAAAAGGCTTTGTCCGAAAGTTATAAGTAGCTGGTAGTTACTCATATTTACTAAGAAAAACTCTATTTAGGCCATCCTATTGTAATTATACATCCTGTTGATATTTACGTAGATGAAGCCGCGGACAAAAACGGTAAGATATACGTACGTCACAAGGTGGCGTCAGTTCCTGCTGCTGTCTCCTTTGCTGTCCTCCCTTATATCTAAACAGATCAGACCGCTTCAACGCCCGGTTCTCGGCCGCAGCCACACGATACCTTTGGTCTACGCATCTCTTGCAATGCCATGAGGCACCTGAAAATATATAAACATTGAAACATTTTTTTGAATACTAAGGATCCCTGCACACTTGAAAGCCTTAGAAGAATAAGAGAGAAGTGCCATCAAGCCATCCACAATGACGGTTTGTGTGCGTTACCAAAACTTATGTGGGCTTGCATATGAGAGTGTTCAAAATGGCGTGTCCAACATCTTCGCTGGCATCTGACTGGTGGAGGTATAACCATTACAATTGAGGGAGTAGCTAACAGGCCAATGACGACCAGCAGCGTCACCGGAGCGAAGAGCTACGCTCTGCGCTCGCCAACTCGTCTCTCATCGCCCAGAGTGGCTATTATGAGTAAAGCCTCTAAATGTTTGCCCAAAGTGGCGAACAGCTGGGGAAGCCTATGTCCAGCAGTGGACTGCTATAGGCTGATGATGATGATCTAATGTGTTTGCTGCGCTTCCCTTTGAAAACACACACACGAACCGTTAACCGGAAGGCCCTCACAACAAAAACAAGTCGACGGCCCGCCTTATCTTAAGTGGTTACCGTAGCCCACCCTCGGCATCTTTGGGGCGCTTTGAGGAAAGGACCGGAGTTTTTAGTGGGTATTTCCCGCCTCACTTCCATCATTCCGATGCGGTGATGAGTCATGCACGCACATACCCCGTCCATTCCCTCGAGCGGCTGATATGCGTAAATGCATTGCATGCATCACCGACTGGCCCGACGGCTCATTTGGTAGTGACCTCTGCCTTCTGAGCCAAGGGTCGTGGGTTCGTATCCACAGTACAAATATTTGTGTACATGAACATACCTAATGTCTTTGTATTAGTCTGGGTGTTTTCTATATATAATATGTATTTATTTACAAATACGAGTATATAAGTAGGTTTATCAGTTATTGTCTAGCACCCATAGTACAAGCTTCAGATGATGATGATAGATGGCGATGGATGTGTGGCTCAGTGTGGCATGTCTTGGGTTATTTATTATCTATTATCCGGTTTAACGCGCGTTGCTGACTCTAATCATACACATACCATTGATCCACGACTCCACTGGCGGCGAATGGCACTTGGCGTGGTAACCGCGGCCGCACATGTCGCAGGCGATGATGGCGTTGGCGGCGGGGCTGGCGGCGGGCCCCTCGCGCCGCTTGCACACCACGCACATGATGCGCCCGTCGTCCGCCGGCGGCGCGCTCAGCAGCTTCAGCGTCGCCACCGGCGCCCACGAGTGCGTCCCGTCCCCGAACTTGATCAGGCATCGCGCTACACCAGTGCCCACCTCGCATGAATCGTTGTCGTTGCTGGTGCTCAATTCCACTATAGTTCCTGGTAAACGAATTGGTATGAATGACTATATTGATAGCAAAATGTGGCCTTGTCATCATCACACCGGACAGTGGGGAAGCAGAAGAGAGCCCTCTGCTCCCCCGCACTCTTAAAGGCATGCATTCAAGAGTGTTGGGTGAAATGGACCACACCACTAATGGCAAGGTGGCCTCGTCGCCGTCATTGCCGGACTGTGGGGAAGCCCTAAACTCATGCGTTTATGGGTGTTGGGTGAAATAGACCACCACTAATGGTATGATCTGGCCTAACAGTCTGGATCTAGTGGCCCTACCCCCACCAGGATCAAATAAGGCTTGTTCCAGAGTCACACGACTGACAGGAGTAGGCAGCGAGCGACGAGGTAAATGTGGGCTTCCATGCATTGCGGCCTTAAATGCATCGCTGCCGCGTGCGACAGAAGTGACAATAGTCAGTGTATGAAAATATATAAAGCACAGCAGATACTGCACGCATCTATCGCATATATTGAAAGCGGCGTCATATATTTCACAGCCCCGCTTATCTTAGCTGCAATGACTACCTGCTCAGCTATGAAATGGTACAAAGAACATATAGCTTGTGGCACCATATAAGTGGCTTATAATCAGCCTTACATTCTCTCTCAATTTTAATCTCTGTATCAGGCCATTACAACTCCATATAAGCCCCTCCCAATCCCAATACATATGTTTCTTTAATTTTGTCAAAGATTTAAGCTAATGATCTATAATCACTTATTGACAATACCAACCTAAATAATATCGCCCATCTTTGTTGTGCACAAGGACATCATCACCACAATGGAATGGGTTGGCGTTGTTTTTCTCCGTGTTGGTAGTAGAGTCTGGCATCGCATCCTGTGTTTCTTCTTCTTTTTTTTCATTCTTTTTACTAGCACATGGTGTAATTGTCTTGTCAAGGTCGCTCAGCAGAACATCGATCAGAGACAATTGTGTGGTGACCTCTTTGAAAGAAAAAAGACTGAAGTTAAATTTCAGAAAAGATTATAGATATAACTATATTACAATTTGACACTTGCTGAAAATATTTGAAGCTATTTGGATTCTTTAGTAAATATTTTAATTAAATATGTTCTAACATGTTATGGGTGCTATGAAGCATTGCCTACATACATATATCTACTTTAGGGCTTCCTAACAATTGGACAAAATCAAGGTGGTTACAAACATCATTGTGATCACAAGATAGATAACTCAATTCTCACATGAAATGTAATCTTTTACAAATTTAAGGAAACTTTTTAGATTATTATTAAAGAAATTGCTTCCATGTACAATATTTGCAAAATACTTACTTGTTTTACATCCAATCCAAATGAAATGCATTTAAATCAAGATTATATATTATTAATGTATCATTTAACAGATAATTAAATTAGTACACAAATATATAAATATCAATTCTTGCAATGTACTCATGATGGATTATCATTTTTATATATTAAACATTTTTTCAAACTACAGTTAAACATACATACTATTATGCATACATATATTTATATTTGTATTTTAACCTTCCTTTTGTGGATGAGTTTGATTGTGATTTTATATTGTCCTTTCAACATCAATTTTACTAATTGATAAATAATTATTTAAGTGTGGTGTTCAATATCCATTAATATCATTGACTTATCAACAGTACAGCTGTTGAATTTGGTTGTGTTATAACTTTTCAATAATGTCTGGATTGAAGTATTAACTGCAATTTCTTTTTATCCAATATGATTAGTATCCTCTGTAAATAATACTTTCATATTTATGGTAAAATAAAGATTGTTTTAGTCCTTTAGCCCATATTTTATACAAAATCTACTTTTATAGACTGCTACCTTATAAAGAATATTAGCAGGTAAATCGGCTTTGTATAGTAATGAAATATTGATGATTTTCCAAAGAGAGAAAAATATTTTAATTAATTACTTACAGAACATTTTAGACAATGATGATATCTTTGTTTAATCTTTGTTGACTAATGAAAACTGTGTCAAAATCATTTAGTAGACTACTCATAGTGTCAACTCCAAAAAAAATCAAGCAAATTTGGATATCTATGATTATAAAGGCATTGACTTGAAGTCTCCACTTTCTCATAGTACTGGACACTAGATTGTAATGATTGTAAATACATAATTTAGCCAAAATAAGGAATAGCATCTTGAGAAATTGATATTGTAGACAGAGTAAATCGATAAGATCTCTCGTTTTAACATTATGTGAATAAGGAGTTTCAATATTATGAATTGACGTTCTTCTTAGTAGTGATAAATTGTCAATTTTTATGAATGCGCGCCGCCCTCATGAAGATAATGTTATTGGTGAGCAAAAGTGTGATAATACGTAAAATATCGTAGGTAATATAATAACGTTAGAGAAATAGTTTTATCTGATTGGTTTTAAGTTAGTGCAATAATCAGAAGCTACTTGAAGTAGATACCTAAAACATATCTTGTTCTAATGCTTAATTATGTGAAATCATGTATAGTGTTTATTAGAATAAAGATACACGTTGAGTAGAAGACATGCAAGGCGATGTCTAAGAAGATTTCGAGCAATTATGTGTTTGTGTAAAATGGACAACATTTTCAAGACCTTTACTTACCAGCGTTGATGTCCATCTCAATTATGTAATTTTAACTCATGAACATATTTTGAAGACCATGTTTAACTCCTGGATTCTAACACTGAAGAACAAACACTATGAGCATTGGCGCTATTGCGGCCATTATGATAGTCAAACGTTTCACTGTTTTCCCGCGGTACAATTTTTATGTTTGCTAAACGGGATGTTTACTAAGTTTATTATAATTGAATTTCATACAGTTCCCCCTTTTACCTAATAAAGTATAAATTTATGTAAAAATTACGGTAAATTCTCTAAACTAATTAAAAAATAACCCCACAAAACCCTCAAAGCCCCCTCAATCCAAATTTTATAACGCCGCGTTCCATTCCATGCACGAAGATCAGAATTGAATATTCACCTAAAATGTTCTGTCTTCTTTTAACGCTATGTCTAAGAGAGAGATAAGTTATAAAATAAAATAAAATGATTTCCATTGACTTGAAACGGAACGTTATCTGGTATTGCCGCAATGAATAAATAAACCGGTTAGGTTAATAAAAATAAAGTTGTTAAAATAGAATTCATCACCATTGGCGGTGACGACCGGGGATTTTTTATATAGTGGGTATTCTCCGTCTCGCTTCCATCTAGAGGCGGAGTGAGTCCCACATAACCTGCTGCTTCCCCGAGCAGCAGGTATGCGTAAATTTGCATGTTTACCCGGTGAAACAAAAAAAAAAAAAGATTACCCCTAAGCGGCCCGTAGTGCCGAATTTACTCGGTACCTAGCACCCTACCAAACTTAAATCCTTGCATCAAATCAGGTTGTAATAAATACCTATTTATCGTGTTATGTAGAGTATTATCAGATATATATACATATTAGTTAGTGTACGTACCTAGTGAATGCTAAACCTACAATACTTTAGAGTAGGTACATTAATTAAATCAATTTAATCAAGCAAGTACTATTCAGGACATAATCTTTCTTTTCACCAACAGTGAAATTTAAGAACCACAGTAAGTCCTAGTACCTATACCTATGCCGAGTTGAATTCAAAATATAATACAGTAGGAAATAAATTAATAAATAAAATTTATAACACAGTAGGAAATAGCAGAGCAAATGCCGCAACCGCAACAGCCCAACGATGAAAAACAATATTTCCTTTTAAAATAATAACGAAAGAAATATGTATTTTCTTGTTTAATATTATGTGGTTTGTAAGTATATAGATATTCTACAACTATAGGTACATCATATTTTAATATTTGAATATGTAGGTATTTAGGTAAAATATTTAGTGTTAACACAAAAATAAAATTGATAATCTGAAAGTATTTATTTACACTCATTCAACCAGAGAGAGAAAAGTAATAATCATCGGCGGGAACTCGATGACAGCTGTCAGTGTCACCGTTACGTCAAACTTCAACTGTCAACGTTAGTGCGGTGACTCTTGAGCGTGGCGAATAGTGCTGTGCCGCAGCTGTTTATTATTCTCCTCTAACATTAGTGACTACTTCACCTTTTCCTCCCAGTTTTTCTCCGGTTCCCCGGAAGATCGATAAGATCGCTAAAATTCTACTGGTATGTGAATTATTATTATGTTTTTGTGTTAGGGAAACTAACAATATCCATTAATTTAACTTGAAGCCTTGAAAACAACACACCCTCATTTGTAAAATTATCCCAAACAATAAGCTCGCACGCATTACATTTTTTATTTTGGCTTATCCATGGACACCTGTATTAATAAATTGTTGGTCTTTCAGCATGGTTATTTTCGAAATCCGACGATAGAATTTAAAATTCAAATAATGTTGCAGCTAAATTGAGATAGGATTTTTAAATTAATTTCATTCATACCTTTTTGTAATGTATGGCTAAGCCCACTCAATATTTTACATTATATTTATATCCGTATTTTATATTAAAAAAAAATTAATGGACACGTATTTTTACATTTTTTTTATTTAAATAAAAAATAAATAACCAAGAATTTAGGCAGCGATTTTCAGAGTAGTGTTATAAGCGCCGCACTAACTAGGTTCCCCGCCCACCCGGTATTCGGTGCCTTGATGTGCTGGTGTAATAAGCGTTTTATTGCGCGTATAAAAAAAGAAACTGTCAACTGTCAGTGTCAAACTTGCAGGTCAAATAAAATCCCTTACGATTGTTCTTCAGTGTACATAAATTTTCTCGGATTGTTTTGTTTCAAAACAGATACTCTTATAAACAAAGCGTCCTCATCAGAAGGTTTACTATCGTGAACTTTGCCACTGGTTGAAACTTCATGTGCTCTATGAAGTTATAATATAATGGGGAATTCTGGCCTGAAACAACATTACGACACTGCTTCTAAAACTGGTGTATTACAAATATCTGACCATAAATTGAAGGAAATTCCACCAGAAGTGCTTAGTTTAAGTGAGAAGCTTAGAAATTTAGATTTGTCTAAGAATAAATTACCATATTTACCTGAAGACGTGAGTAATTTCAAACTATTGAAGCAACTCAACTTGGATAGTAATAAATTAGAAATCATCCCAGAATCTGTAGCAAACCTGAAGAAACTAGAGCTGTTGAACTTATCGAATAACTTAATAGCATCGTTACCACGGTCATTCGGCAATTTAAGTAATTTAAAACAGGTGTATTTGAATTACAACAAGTTTACACAATTTCCATTGCAATTGTTGGGTCTTACTAATTTGGAAGTGTTGGAAATGTCACACAATAAAATCACTGAAATACCTTATGGAATGTCAGAACTTCATGTGACTGAACTTAATTTAAGTCAAAATGAGATATCAGTTATAAGCGATGACATGCATCAGGCACCAAGATTGAAAATTTTGAGACTAGAGGAGAATTGCTTGAGTTTAGATGCAATTAAACCGAGTTTATTGAGAGATTCAAAAATTCATACAATGAATTTGGATGGTAATTTATTTGAAGTGAAACAGTTAGCGTCCGTTGAAGGTTACAGTGAGTACACTGAGAGGTATACAGCAATGAAAAAGAAAATGTTTTGATGTCATTTTTTACTAGTATATTTATACACACAATTAGAATTTTTATTGAAATTGCAATATTTATGTGGTAAAATAATTATATTAAAGCTATTTATGTGTAATGCAAATTGTGTGTGTTGTAAATATATAAAAATAGCTAAGATAACACTATTTCATTTCAATTCAAATTCATGCAATAAAACAAAATGTTTAAATTAAATGTGCAGGCTATATTAATATGGTCATATTCCTTCTCTAGTGCTGTTTCAATGTATTTAAATAAATCCTTGGCTGTTATGTATGATATAAATACATGAAGGTACTATAATGAGTAACAATTATCTGATGGATGTGTATTTATTTGGCTACAACATAGTAAAAAACTAAAAATTTACTATTTTATAAACAATTAAAAATTTAAAATCAACTCTTGCACATAAATCACATTGCAGACTTACACTTTAGAATTACATCCCTATAAGATAGACACCTAATTTTATGATAATATAACAATTTGTTTGCTTTTATGGGCATTCTGTGAAACAAATGGACCAAATTATATAATTTTACCATTTCATTATCATACCTTGTTAATATTATAATTAGAAATATTAAAATTTAACTTGAAATAATGATTTTGTAAACCAACTAAAATAAACAATGACATGTTTAACAATTTCCCATAGAGAAGTTTCTTTTTATCCTGAAAGTTTCTTTATAATTCAATAAAGACTTCATTAATTAAAAAAAAATATAGCAATTGCTCTAATTACCAAAGATGCTAAGTTCAAGGCAATCTTAGATAAGTATATAATGTAATATTTGTATAGATATAATTATGTCAATTCAATATTTATTTATCACTCTCAATCATGTGGGCTTACATGACATTATTTAATGCATCAATATTGACTTTTATTTGATGTGTCTCATAAACATTTAATGATATTAAATTATTTTCAGTTTCTGTTCCCATGTTGTCCTTAGGTATATAATGATTCGGTATAATGCTGGTTTGTTTTAAATTGTTATTTTGCTTGGTTGGCCTTGTTAAAGATATAAAACTTTATATTATTTAAAATTCAAAATAAGGAATTGACTTTGAGTAATGCATGGTCATTGGTCATATAATATAGAAGATGTGTATGTGCGTGTGAGCCAATGGTAAAAAAATAATATTAGTTTTGAATAAAGTGATCTTGTGGAATCTTATTTTGTTGTTATTCATTCATAACTACGACTACGAGTACTTATGTAAACAACTGAGAACTAATGGCTATATAATATGCTTCGTGTCGCGATGAATGTTAGAGTCGGATACGGAATGTCGACGCACAAAATATCTCGATGAACGCTAATACGATGCTACAAGAGTTCGATGCACGTTAGTTCGAAATATCTATACTTCGATACAACTGAACTTCGATGCACGGTAGTTCGACATATCTATACCCCCTACTGCCAAAAACGAAAACGATCGTTCGTTGAACGGATCGCGTAATTTTGAAAAATAAAACTCTCCCATTTGTCCCTCTCGTGTTCTTATATATGAATTAAATTAATTAAAATCGACTTTGTCGAATTTTAGTTCGTATATTCGAACACGGGAGGGACAAATGGGCGGGATTTATGGTACCAAAGTACGCGATCCGTTCAACGAACGATCGTTTTCGTTTTTGGGAGTAGGGCCCCAGATGTCCAGCGACTAGTAGTCGCTTGGATAACTTGTTGCTTTGTACCCGATTACGACTTGAAATATGGATACAGGTGATTAGGTACTCTCCAAGAAATTCACGATAAAGATGTAGCGACACGTAGCGACACCTATCTCCACACCGCTACAACAACCTCCACGTCGCTACAATATGCAAGATCCACCAGCTAACAACAGATGGCGATATAAAATGGAAAAATTGTACAGAATCCTACAACGCGCAAACGAAGTTTTCATCACGACTCGCTATATATACGAAAAACCTAGATGGTCCATCAGACCGCGGTCCCCGAGCACGATCACCTAGCTCGGCGGAAGTACTTCCACTTTTCGTAGGGACAAGTCTGTTCCTACAATTGGTGACCCCGACGTGATTTGAACACGCAACGTGATGGAGCCCGACGTGATGGAAACCGACGACATCCACCTTAGCGAGCCCTGCATCGACGACGCATCATCTCCAGCCTCTCCATCCTCAGCAGCAGTCTTCAGCAGCCCTCATCACCAGCGCCTTCGTGAACCACCGCAGCTTTCGACGCTCCCTGGTTCAGCGGCAGCTCACACCGTGCAACCGACGCAACGCAGCCCTACGTCCGGATCAACGGCGGCACATCCTCGACGTGGCAGCAGCTGCTCCTGCCTACTACGCTCATCCCGACCCACTGCGGATTTGAGTACACCGGCACCGACGCTTCTCATCCGTCCTCACTGAGGATTCCGAAGCACACGCACGCACACCGCTCATCCCGACTCACCGCGGATTCGAGCCTACTCGGGCACGACGCTGACCAGACTGCTGACCTGCTGAGACGAGACTTTCCATCTAGGAGGGGAGTGCTGTAGCGACACGTAGCGACACCTATCTCCACACCGCTACAACAATCTCCACGTCGCTACAATATGCAAGATCCGCCAGCTAACAACAGATGGCGATATAAAATGGAAAAATTGTACAGAATCCTACAACGCGCAAACGAAGTTTTCATCACGACTCGCTATATATACGAAAAACCAAGATGGTCCATCGGACCGCGGTCCCCGAGCACGATCACCTAGCTCGGCGGAAGTACTTCGACTTTTCGTAGGGACAAGTCTGTTCCTACAAAGATATACATGTCACCGGAAAATAGCAAGAATCGTACGTTGATCAATTTCCTAGGTAGTTGATTAACTTCCGGAAAATAATAAACGACAGTTAAAATGTATTATTTAACGTATGTATTTTAATAAATTGATCATTTTACGGGGTCTTGCCGTAAAATCATCCGACGAAGGTGAGGTGAACGTTCATTGGTTCAATGGCTCGCGTGGCGTTATCCGGCAACCAATCAGGGAACAGTGTCTTAAGTTACGGGTAACAGTGCATCGTCAAATAGTACATTGAGCAACGATTGGTCCATTTGAGGACGATTTTACTTGTGTCAAAATCGTAAATTATTAAATGACTGCCAGGCTACCGTAAGTTGATCAACTAACTGAAATCCATTGCGTTAAATAATACATTTCAACTACCGTTTGTTATATTCCAAAAGTTAATCAACTACCTAGGAAATTGATCAACTTACGATTCTTGCTATTTTCCGGTGACATACACAACTCTAACCTCTCAAGTCTCAACTAAACACCCGCTGTAAATTTTGAAGTATATTAACTTTGTCAAAGAGAGCTTGGTCAATTCCCACTCTACATCGGCAGAAATGGACTTCGTAAGGAGTTTGGTGGCCATATTAAGTATATTTCACACCCAATATTTACATAATATAGTAATTAGTATAGCCGTTTAGTCTTTACTAAATCGACCCGACCGTGATTAGGAGCCTCCGAATGCGCGGACGCTTCAAGCGAGAATGCTACGCCCAAAATGCGCCAACGCAGTTGTCAAATATTACAAATATGGAGGCAGCCTTACTTACCTACCTAGCAGTTTGCATTGGCTCGGATGACTCGGATGAGCCTATCGGGCGCGACCGCCGGACGAGGTCTCACGTCTCGCGTTATAATCAGCCAGTGTTATGCGTTCTTTCGAACAAAACTGGCGCCACGCGTATCCGCGACGTAAAATAAACATATCTTTACGAAAATTATGAGAGAAACATTTATTTTACAAGATATTAATTTGTCATTGTTGAATCTGTGAGTGATATAAGAATCATCTTTTGTACGTTCGGCGTGACTCTAATATTCTCAATAAGGGAACAAAAGTACATTGTTGTTAATCGTACGACTAACGTCGACTGCCTCTTTGAACTACTCTGCTGACAGGTCAGTACCTCAAGTTTAAATTCGCAATACATAACTACGGATGTAAGTATTATATCTACGTATTATTTATATATATGTATACTTATATATGTAATTTTAGGTATTATTTGTTATTAACTTCTCAATTGTGTTATAATCTACATTTATGTCTCAATTATGTAGGTACCTACTATAATCTACATTATGTTAAGTTACTGATAGTTAAGTATATATTTTTAGTAAATATGTTAGTTATGTTTTTAATTACTGTAGTAAGTAGATATAGTACTGTAGGTACCTACCTACTTGCTTACTCAATATTTACATTTTGTTACGTTGGTGCGTAGTTTGTACACATGATCTTTAGACTATTAAATTACACAAACATACCTACCTAATTATTGGTAAAAAAAATATCCTTTAGCATTATCTAAAAGTCTCCGAATTATCGCAGTTACAAAATTATAATATTGACGAGTTCGAAAAGGCTTCTGCTCATGCATAATAAAACATAGACATAATCAAATACGATAATGAGCTTTTCTAAAGTTTTCGTCCATACCACAGGTAGGTACGGTCAGTATCTGATATATTGTAAGCTACCTACTCAAACATATATTGTAATAGATCTCCACAAAAAAGGCCAAAACAAAAGAAGAAAGATTTTAAATTATACCAATATCCTAAGCATCAAATTCATCTAAGCATACAGTTGTCAAACAGGTAGAAGTAAACAGGTTTTCATAATCAGCTACTAAAATAGATCTCATATTTAAGTAGCTTACATTAAAGCTATTATTTAAGTGCTCTCATATTATATTCAGATATACCTAGTCAGCATTAGTGCTGACTGTACAAGTGTACAAGTTTGATGTACCTACCTCTAGCTAGCTAACCTTTAGATAGGTACTTTAAACATACCTACTGTCTAGAAGTAGGTACATAATAGTGAGGAAAATACCTTCCCTTACTAGGTTTCCCAGCTACGTATCTCGATCGTTTCTCTAGCTAGGCCTTCTAATCAAAAACAAAAAAAAAAGGATTCCGTAGAAGTCACATAGGTACCTACTTACTATACACTCCGTCGGCGCCTTTTTAGCAGAAACCGTGAAGGAAAAATAAATGCTCAGGTGGGAATCATGGTAGTTCCGAATCCAATAGTTCAGTTCAGGGGCCCTACTACAGAAAACGAAAACGATCGTTCGTTGAACGGATCGCGTATTTTTGCCCCATAAATCCCTCTCATTTGTCCCTCCCGTGTTCGAATATACGAACTAACATTTGTCAACGTCGATTTTCAACAATTTAATTGATATATTATAACACGGGAAGGACAAATGAGAGGGATTTATGGGGCAAAAATACGCGATCCGTTCAACGAACGATCATTTTCGTTTTTTGTAGTAGGGCCCCTGTACTTATCATGAAAAGAAAGTAATGAGAATTTATAGTTTATACCTACTTTAAAAAATGTAGCAGGCCTACAACTATAATTGGAGCATCTTAAAATTTGGACACTATCTAAGTATAACCTACCTACTGTCGTTCATATTCGATATTTATGATAAACTTAATGCATAAGCAATATACCTAAGTATGATGTAGATATTATGCTTATACCGCCAATGATATGGATAGGTATTTCCCCATAGGTCTTCGTAGGTAGGTACATATTATGGATGGGCCATCGGTTAGGTTAATTGCTTCTGACCTTTATTTTCTTACCTATTATAGTAAAGGATCCCGCCATACAACGACCTTCACCCAGACGTAGGATAATGGATGAAACTTATTACATATGTAATTAAATATGTCAGGAAATATAATGCATAATTGGTTGACGATCAGATTTTGGTCCAGCGTATGATTTAATGGATGGGGTAAGCAAGGTTAAACATTTCACCGGTTTGATTATTAGATAAATTCTATACCAATCGAAAGAATGAAGCCCGTAGAATATGCAAACGTTATGCTGCCTATTCTTTTCCGGTCACAACTCTTGGGTAGCCACTAGCCAGGTATAAACAGGTAAATCGATACTTGCATTTTGCACCGGTCTGATTAATTCAATCAATCAATTAATCAACAGCCCTGGTCCTTCCACTGCTGAACGTTGGCCTCCTGTAATTCGCGGCACATTTCTCCATCCCGTTCTTCCACCATCTAGCAAAACATACCTTGGACCAAAATTTGATCGGCAATCCATATGCATTATATTTGTTGTCATATTTAATTACATATGTATAGGTAAAATAAGTTTCATCCAATAAATGTCTGGGTGAAGGTCGTTGTATGGCGGGATCTTAGACCATTAAGTAGTAGGCACAGATATCATATATGCACACCCACACTTGGACACTTTTCTTAAAATTCTTGTTAGTTCCTACTGCCATCCCGTCTCCTTCCTCTCAGTTGCTCCTTCTTTTTTAAGTTTCCGTGCCCAAAGGGTAGAAACGGAACCCTATTATGTACTTAGACTTCGCTATCCGTCCATCTGTCTGTCTGTCACCAGGCTGTATCTCAAGAACCACGATAGCTATATGTATAGTTGAAATTTTCACAAATTATGTGTTACTGTTTCCGCTTTAACAACAAATACTTACTAAAACAAAAAATATTTAAGGAGGGTCGCGTCTCCCATACAACAAACTCGTTTTTTTGGCCTAAAGATATAGTCCAATGGTATGGAACCCTTCCGAGTCCGATTCGCACTTGGCCAATATTTTATTCTAATAAATTACACCTATATCCATATACCTGATGGATGAGTAGAATTTGTAAAACTAGGTAGGTATATTTTGTTTTTCTTCAAATATGTTAATGCTTTGATAAAATACATATTAAGATAGCCCAACTAATACGAATATTGTATCTACTTAATACGTTAAAGGTTTCGTAATTATCGGCGATATACGGTGCGAAGTCGACACCACCGGATTTAGAGATTAACCGATATCAAGATATACCTACTCGTAGATAATGACCACCCACATGTTAGTATTAATAAAGTAGGGCCCAAATTTTTCCAAGTCCGAACGCAGTTACGCAGTAGCAGGTTGCAGATAATTTTGAATAGATTAGAATAACGTTTATTTGGTATGTACTTACATTTACACTCAATACATACTAAAGAACTTTTTAAACTAAATGTGTACTACCTAACTATTGCTGTGATGGCAAGTGGCGATGGTATTCTGCGGCTACCTTGACAAATGCCATTTGTTATCGGAGAAACAAAATAATTTGGGGTTACTAAGCCATACCGATGCGGTAACTTTCTTTTTCAATTGAGGTTTGATTGTGATTTGATGATATTAAAATTTGCCTACTGGTTTCCATGAAAATGCTTCTTTTCATCTGAGTTTTACCTCGATTACCTACCTCCTAGCTTTAAGTAAGGTTTAAGCCACTTCGCTGGTGGTATTCTCGTTAAAAGTTCTATTGGTTATTATAAGTGATCTAGATCAATTCTAGACCAGACACAAAAAATACTTTTATTATTCTCTCGTTTGTTGCCATCCCGATATCTTGTGACGTTACTTGATCAGCTTCGGTACGTTAATATGCACGGTGAAAGTGCCTGCGCCGAAATTTCTTGAACTTGCTTACATTACCATGGGTACCTTACCTACCTATCGTTATGTAAACTTGAACATAAGTAGGTAGGTACCTATATGTATAGTATAACCATCAGTATTCCAAAGTAGAGCTCCGTGGCTGATTGAGGCATTGTTATGTAGTTTATGTGGACACGATTGCAACTTGTGATCAGGTCGCGAAATAAACGTTGCATGTTATTGTGCCGAGTCAATTTCGCATATAGGCGGTACGAATTACTTATCTACATTCATAACATAATTGAAATCGGTCGTTGTAGGTGCCTTTTTTGGAATTGTGTTGAGTTTTATTAAGAAGCTTGAACTTAAAGGGGCCGCATACCTACCTAGGTACCTATTTAATGTTAATTTCTAGTTGATTGTGAACGTCCACGTACCTATTCCTGAGAAAAATTACTGTCAGACGGAATGATGGCGCTTTTATTTTTAAGGATATACCTACCTACCTACGAGTTAAGAAGTACAAGTCCAGTTTTTAAGGATATACCCACTTATTCTGTAGGTACATTACAAATCTCCAAGTTTGACGTTTCCTGTTTGCTTTCCTTTGCGACATAGTTATTTGTTCAGCTTTGCAATTATTTGTGTAACTGTCGTTATGCTCAATTACTTGTTTAAGTAAGAGGTCTTTGATGAACCGATCTACAAATAAACTTTAGCTGCAGGTGACTTTAACGTAGAGTTGACTCCTAGATACTTGATACTTAATGGTGACCGCTGCGGGGTTATCACCACTCACGATTTTAGTCACGTGCGTGGAAAATGCATGATCTGTGGGTGTCACTTCTGTGCGTCAGCGGCAAATCATGATAGAGCTCACAATAACGATAACTTTGATCAATAAATACAATCCACGAACGCTAACTTTAAATATTTACCTCGCATGTGGCCGTATTTGGAACTAACGCTGCCCTCATACAATGTTGCCCTATGTCGTCGCCTTTGACGTTTAAAATTTTTAAAAATCATTAAAAAATTTAATAATGCCCTCATGGCAATATCACCCACGTGTCAAAACATGCTTGTTACCATCTTATTTACGACTGAAATGACTTCAGGAAAGAAAAATATTGAATTGAAATTCCTATAGGTATAGACTATTCTCTGCCGTAATAAATTCTAACAGTAGGTATTCAGAAATCACTGTTTGTATTTAATTTACTAATTATTATTGCTATTTTAAGATAATATTGTTCCTACCAATGAAATATTTCTAACAAATGTACCAATTAATGAGTAAGTAGGTAACAGTAGCTATAGTAGTAATAGAATTGACACGGAAGCTAGCTGGGATGACGTCACATATTATAATTAGGTGTTTCATCTTATTTATCCCTTTACTTCATGATTTGATTTGCTTCCTGAACTTTGTATCTAATTCATCATCAGCCTATGGCCCACTGCTGGTCATAGGCCTCTTCAATTATTCGCCACTTTGGGCAAATATCTATCTTATCTTTTAGGTTTTATATTTATTTATATCTAGGTAGGTAATTCGATGAAAATCGGCGTCGATGGGCGTAGCATGACCTTTGGTTAGCAAATTACGAGTAGGCCGTAGTCTTATTCGGGGTTATGGATATTTAACATAACAATTTCTGCTTGTTAACGTAACTAATTAAATATGAAGTCAACAAGATAGTACGTATAGTCAACGGTAGGCACATACCTACTTCGTCAGTTATGAAAATATTTTCGGTACAAACGTCTTCATAACACGCTCTACTTATTTTACTAGTGCACTCACCACCGTTCACACCCGTTCCGTTAGATAATAAATGTCAGGTCAGCTGCAAATAAGAACAATTCATGCCATCTGACGCAGAGGGCCAATGACCATTTCGAATCGTCCCATTCAGAAGGTCTTTATTTGTGACAAAGCGAACTAACGCTTTGCTCATAGTACAAATTGTGTTTTATTGTGATATTTTTTTTGCATAAGAAAATATGCAAGGGTAATATAAGTCAATCACTGCTGCGAAATCAAACAATCGAAAAAGGAATGTTCTATTGTTATTCTATTAATGCTCCGATGACCCCTGTTCCGCATTATGGACAACGTACTTTCCTACTAGTCACGGAAAAAACTAGAGTACCTACCTATTCGTATTAAAAATCGACCTTCATTAAGTACCGAATTCATCGTTTACTTTTGTTCTTTAATGTGCATGTGTCTAGGAACTGGGATTATTTATGTACGTACTTACTTATCTAGATAAAGTTTATATAGTTTGTAAAATCAGAATTATAAAATACTAGCTGTGCTCGCGACTTCGTCCGCGTGGAATTGTTTTTTTTCCCCGTTTGTTTTTATATTTTCCATTATTTCTTCGCTCCTAATAGTTGCAGCGTGATGTTATATAGCCTAAAGCCTTCCTCGATAAATGGTCTATTCAACACAAAAAGATTTTTCAATTCGGACCAGTAGTTCCTGAGATTAGCGCGTTCAAACAAACAAACTCTTCAGCTTTATAATATTAGTTAAGATAATAATGTATTAAGATAGGATAATATGAATAAAACGGATCTCCGGGTAAGGTGTAAGTTAAGTGCATTAATTCAACACGTTTAATTGACTGATAAGAGCGCACACATTCACACGGATGGTCAAAGGTTCGATACTAATATTTTAATATACCTACGTAGGTAGATAATATTTAAGCCCGAATTTGTCTTCTTATTAGCTCAAACTTTATGTGCACCTTATATGCGTGCGTTTGTACCTACAGTTGCCATCCTTTCTGATTTCGACGGAATTTTTAGGACAAATCCTAGTTTAGAAGAAGTCTCCCGGGTCTTCGACTTCTTATAGGAAAACTATTTTACACAATTTCAACTACACTATGTACCTAATTGTGAGTAGGTAACTAAAATTAGATGTTATGAAGTTGTGGGCGCGAAACTTACCGAGTATTAGGTATTTAAGAATTTATTAAGAAGCATCAGTTACCGTTTGTTGCAGGGGTATATGTGATCTTCCAAGATGTCGGCGCTCAACGCAGTGAACGTGGTGCTGGGCTGTATAATGGCCCTGCTCATTATATTGTTCACGATCAGTTCAATAGCTAGATATTATATAAAGGTAAATTATTTCTTAACTCCTGTAAATATAGGTATATTTGGCCCCTTAATCACAAACTTCGGAAATGGAGCATATCCAGCACACAGTCTGCAAAGTCCAAACAGTCAATTGTTTAAGGAAGCGTACCTACCCTCAATCGCGGGGATGTGAGGAGTTCAAAAAATTTACCAATGATATTGCTTGAATAACACATAGGTGTAAGGGAGCGACCCATCATCTTTTCGCTTCAAGCCAACCTCACCTGCACTGAGTAAATTCTGAACAGCATTCAATTCCGCCGTTTTGTGGAAAAAAAATGGACTGGCTTTTAAATTTAATACATTAGCATACGATTTTCATAATTGCTAGATAATGTAATTTGTTTTGGTTTAATGCATGTAATAGGTAATAATATGTAGTATTACATAGATTATTATGAAGTAATTTTTATATACATATGTGTATTTATAAATATTTTTTCTTTTTCAGTTTACATTATTTATTGTTTTGTCATTAATATTCGCTACGGCGCCACTGCCCTTGATGATGATTAAACCTTTCGATCCAAAAAATGCATTGTAAGTATTTTTCATTCCTACTTACTTTACAAACTTTGATAGATCAAAATAAACCTTTTGAGCATTTTCGTCAATACATTTTATTTTACTTCAGTTCTTACCTTGCACGAGATATATAATTGTGGTACATTTATATACAATAAATACTATTATTTTTTACTCATTTCTTTATAAATCTAACTTATTTAATTTAACATGAATCCGTTAGTGTTATTTAGAAAACGAAATTACCGATTGCGTTATCAGTTAATATTTTTATTTGTCTTGCCTTGAATTGTAATCCGATGAGTTGTGTAATTGTAAGAAATTGTTGACCTTGTAGAATGACGTAACATATGATAGGTTTTAATATAGGTACTCGTAGTAACCTATTTATGTTTTCAAAAGCAGACTGGTATTTACTTATTCAGTGTCCTATATAATCGTCGTAACCATGTAGGCAGGTCTTTGCTTTATACTATGAATCATGTTGAACGAGCTACCGTGTGAGAAACCATGTGATGAATATTTGTGTATTATCTTCTGTGGCACTTTCGTTCCCGTTATTATATCACGTGGTTTGTTGGTCCTTCTTACGTACTACAGGTTTGAATAAATTTATTTGTAATGTTAGTCGGTCGGAACGCACAATTAGTAAATACTTCTTCTACCTGACATGAAATAAATATCAGTAGGTAGGTAGGTACTTTTCATTTCTTCTGTTCATTGACCTTTTCCTGTAATTTCTCTATGATTCTATATACAAAAATCTACACACGGGAGCGTAGCAGCCAAGTCCTTATTAGGTAGGTACTTACTGACTACATGCCGACAAGGATGTACGAAATTTCACTTTTGACGTTGATTTTTGACATTTCATCATGCTTACCGGTCTGTAAGTTACTGATTGTTATTTTCGATTGTCCATATTTGCGTTACAGAATACCAGCAGCGTTCTTGCGGCTCACAGCTAGGTCTCTGGGTATCCGATGGACAGTGCGCGGTCTGGAAAATGTAGACAACTCGCGAGGAGCTGTCATTCTATTGAATCATCAAACCGGGCTTGACCTCTATGGTAAGTAAAGTTAAGTTAACTTATTAAAGTTGAATTATTCACTTCAGTCAGTAAAAATATATTTCCACATTTTCTTTGCAGCACTTGTGTTATGAGTATCAGAACAACGTAGGTACCACAAATATATAAATTTGTCAAACGAAGAAACTTAAAAATGTGAATATGAAAGTATGTACCTACTTTGTTAAATGCATACCCAATGAGATGAATTCAAAGAAAATCGCCTTGATGGTAATGGAATATCCCCATAAAATGCATGCTTGCGCCATTATACCTATTAATCAGACTTGAAAAATATGTAACATACTCGTACATTGAAGTGCTTAGCTGAATCATATAGCATGAATCACCATCGTAGTAGTCCTAAGAATTAATACAGTCAATAATATTGTCACTTTTATGAAGCCGGCGATAATTTCAGACATACTTTTTGGTATCTAAATTACGTATCAGTTTCTATTCCAATATTTACCTCAGTCAGGCCATCATGCATCAGTGAGGTTTCAATCATCTCTCTCGGAAACGAGAGATCCAAACGAGAACATTCTAGGTCGTTTATTCGAATTTGACAGTTCTCATAGAGTATTTTTCCGAGAGCTGGCGATAACTTTGAGAATTCGGTCGAGAATATTTCCATTCGGATCTTTCGCTTCCAAAAGAGGTCTTTCCGAAAGCATTTGTGAATAGCCCCGCAGAAGAATATTATTAAGGACGTATCATACAACGAGGCGTGGTTGGACGGAGTTTGACGGTGGCTTGTACCTAATTATCGTAGTATCTACAGAACATTGGGTGGTACCTTAACGGGTGGTAGCCAAGCACCCAATCAGCACCTGCGTTTAGTTTTCTTCAATTTTTTTTTATAGTAGCTCGACATAGTGGCTTCCCTTCGCCTAATGGAAAGCTAAAGAGAAGCCCAAGTCGCTGTGACAACTGGCAAGTATCTGGTTTTACCTGTCAGTTGCCACTGCCATGCCGACCCAACCCTAACCCCCCACGAGCTCCGGAGACCGTACTCACCAGCAGAAACACGACCCGGAGGTCATTTGGCTGCGGTATTCTATAGGGTGGAGGTCCTTCCCCGGACGGGCAGCTCAATACGAGCGAAGATTCGCTATGCCCTACCTCTCTTAAAATTCAATGTTAATAAGTCGATAATTACCATGCATATGGTGGTAATCATCACGTCCGCGTCAGCCCATGACATCACATCGGCTCAGTGGTCATACAATAAATACTTAGGTAGGTACACAGTCATTATCCGATATTATGCGACCACCTAAGAAGCTCAAATACCTATAGGGGCAGCGCAGACGACAGACTATCCGTGACGCACATTTTTGCAATTATATGCAGTAACGCACACGACGCGCAAAAATCTGTCGCGGATATTTCACAGACTCGAACGCACAAGACGCACATCTTCAAATATTTTGTCGGCAGACCTAGACGCTCTTTTTAAATGTCTCAGACGCAGACTCTATCGCACAAAAAGTGTGCCGTCTGCGCTGCACCATAATCTACACATGATCTACCCACCGAAAGTTTCAAAATGATATCGATGTCGAAGCATGTCGAAAATGATATGCATCAAATTTAATCTAACTGATACTAACGAATCGCCGAATGATTCACGCCACTTGTGTGTTTTAGATATACCTAAGTTTGTGATTGGTTATTAAATCTTTAGGTCATATACAAAACTTTAATTGACACATTGTCATCGAGCATGAAAAAGATTATAGTGTAGGTAGGTATGTTTAAAAGTATTTTTATTGCAAGAATGCGCTAATTGAAATTCAAAGTCCAGTTAGGTCTTGATCTTACTACGTAAACATTACATAATTAACACGGTTATCTACGTAGGTACAAGCATGGCTTAGATTACCTACGTTGGTAATTGCGATCATCGCTAGGCTTGCAATAAAACATTTAAGAAGTTTCCTGTTTGCTAGGTCTTTATTGTGCAAACATTACTCACACGCATAGCGGGTGTAGCAAATGACCGGTCGTGAAAGACCGGCAAAATTGTTGACAATACGATTGTTATCAGTAAATTGCTCATACTTTACAATATTGGTACTATATATAGCTTAGGACCTATCTTAGCTTATTTTACTTGCATTTTATTGTGTTTGAGTCGCATGCAACCAGGTAAATCAACTGACCAGCTTTTACAATAAAACGGTGCCGTTCAACGGTTATTATTTCAATTTAAAGTACACTATTTGATTATACCTGAACCACACCTGAATTAAAATAATTTTACGTAGTTAAGTAGATATGTTACGGTTACCCGTAAGGTGCTAGAAGGTGAAGTAAACCTAGGTTTACCCGGGTTGACTTATAATTACCCAAGCTTCTTGGGTAAAGTCCGAATAATAAGTAAAATAAAATTTAATTCGGGGTTTACCCATGCTCACCTAGGTCTACCCAACCCTGGCTGGGTAAACTTAGGTGTTGCGTAATTTTCTTACTAACTATAACGTGCCCAGGAGTATGAAGAATAATTGTGTCAAGTTTCGTTAAAATCCGTTCAGTAGTTTTTGTTTCTATAACGAACATACAGACAGACAGACAAAAATTTTACTGATTGCATTTTTGGCATCAGTATCGATCACTAATCACCCCCTGATAGTTACTCTGAAAATATATTTAATGTACAGAATTGAGCTCACTACAGATTTATTATAAGTATAGAAGAAGAAGATATGGATTTTTATGACAATGGGTTAAATTTTTTTTAATAAGACACCAATTACCTGTTTTAGTAAACTCATATTTGATGATATTTAATTATGTATGCTGTAAATGGATAGTTCTTACCAATGAGGGTTTTCTGCAAAAAGAAATCCACCAGATCCACCGCAGGGCTACAATGCGCCATCTATCGGATATTTTATTTTGAAACACCCTCATAGTAGGTTTTACCAGTTATGCCATCTCCTCTTTGTATTTGCTTCTTGGGTTTTACAATGCGTCTCAATTTTTCCTTAAAAATCTACCGTGTTTTGAAACTATGGCATGCGTGGAATGACGCACGTCAATAGGTATTTCGAGGAAGGAAGGAAAGTCTTCCAAACGTGGTTTACGTTACTGTTTATGTATGCCAAGGGCTAAAAGCAACCATGATGTTTTCTTATTTATTTTACCCAGTATTTTGGACCGATTCTTAGTTATATGGATATTTACGATATTCAGGTATATGTATTTTGTTGTTTTGAAAGAAAGTAAATACCTACGTATTTATTAGGTAATTTTTTTAAGTGTGGAAATGCCTTAATTTAAAAATTAAAGTTCGATGTTCGATGTATTTATATTTATCGTTTAGCCTCAATTCCGGTTTTGTATGTAGTTCACCTCACCCCCTTTATATTTCAAGTATCCTCTACCCTAAGGTTGTCTGGAAGAGATCGCTTATAGCGATAAGGCCGCCTAAATTGTGCAACGATTGTCTGTTATACCTAGATTTAAGTCAATTGTATGGTGCGCAATAAAGAATATCTATCTATCTCGGTACAAATAAAACTACTGCGGTCATCACGCTAGGCAGGCGGGTTGATCACCGTCTTCTCCGACTCCACGGGATGAGATGGGGGGTGGTCCTATACTAAATACGCAATCAACACGGACGACTCAGTCTGGTACAAAAGTATTTTTTTTTTCAGCGCTTGCAGTGCTATGGCCACTAATGGAGCGGTGCACGGTGGTGGCGAAGCGTTCTCTGCAATACCTAGTGCCATTCGGGACGGCTGCTTGGATGTGGGGGACGGTGTTCATTGACCGCGGCGCACAATCCGCCCGAGATGCTCTCAACAAGCAGGCAGAGGCTATTCAGGTTCACAAGGTTAGTTTCTGCTACTGGTGCTGTTGATGAACCGTTTAGTTGAGTCGTCGCGGTGTTTTGGGCGTGGCTGTAGGACGAGAGCGGAAAACGTGTAAGACCTGAAATTGTGCGCCTGCGCGGTTTATTATTAAAAATTATCCCGCGCGGGCGCACCCGTTCCTTTCGTATGAAACTGTGCTTGATGAAACCGGGGCGTCTTGCCTCTGTGGTACGGGCGGCAGGCGCTCTTAGTTTGACAAATACCGTTCCTCGGCCTATCTTCGCGCCTATATACTCCGAAGGCTAAGACTTAAGTGCTTTATCCTTTGGACATTAAATGCACTGTAGATACTCCAGTACATAGATAAGAAATTTCATACTTATTTAATTAAACAGAGCTGAAAAGCGATGTAAATATTTCAAGCACCTAATAAAAGTTAGTTAGTTACAAGCCTACAGGGCGGGCGCAGGATAGGCGGATGATTACCACCGATATTGAAGTAAAATCTGCTTTACATGAAATGTTTTAAAGAAAAACGTTTACAAATCAATTCTAGAAGTACCTAGTTAGTAATCAATTGTACTGGCAGGCCAGTACCAGTGCCTACCCTACTTGTAAAATACCTAGGCACCTACCTACCTACTCGTAAATAACATCAGAAAAAATCATATCATTTATACGTGATCTCACACATACTGAACTACAAAAATAGTAGTAAATTTATACTCGTAAAGTAAACAAACAAAACGTAGGTACGTACATAGGCAGCTTAATTAGACAGAGGTTAAATTAGCACTATCTTCTATTAATTAGTAATAATCATGTTAGTGCCTACTAAGTTGTATCGTGGAAGATTACTTATGTATCTATGAAACTTTATCGTAGTTGCTTCACATTGGTGTGATACCTATGATGCTATGAATAATTGTAGGTAATCTAACAACGGATCCAGCAGTGGACTGATAGGTATAGGTTATTCTAAGGGTATAGGCTGATGATGATGAATAACGGACCGGACAACAAGCGACGTTCCGTATGACGTGATAAGCTATTTAAAAACACCTTGATTTGTATGGTAGGTACCTAGCTGTTATTAAATATTCCGTTTAAGTAATTGGTTTCATAACAAAAGATGTTACAAGTAATGCAACTTCACAAACAAAATCGAACATAGTCAAATACCCTATTGCAGAGTAGATAGGCATAGGTACCTACTCGTAATAGATATCCAAGTTCCATCGTGTTCCAGATCTACAATAAACAGAGACATAAACAGCGGACTTGTTATCCAAACAACTCGCAAGATTTTGGTTGATGTAAACAATTTATTATATTTTCCAGCGTAAGCTACTACTGTTCCCGGAAGGGACGAGGCATTCGGGCGACCGTCTTCTGCCATTCAGAAAGGGAGCGTTCCACGTAGCCTTAGCAGCCAACGCGCCGATACAGCCAGTCGTCGTCTCAAAGTACCACTTCTTGGATTCGAAGAGGCGCCGCTTTGGTTCAGGTAGTGAATTGGATGCTGTCCGTGTGGTTTCCGGATTTAGGTAGGTAGAATAGGGGCACCCCATCTCATTCCGTGGGTGTCGTAGAAAACGGCCAAGGAAATATCAGGAAACGGGCAGCAGCGATGGGTACTAATAAAACCTATTGTGGTCACCAACCCGCCTGCCAAGCGTAAGTAGCTACCTACATATTTATTTTGTATAAAGGTAGGTATGCTGAAAGGAGAGACAAACCTACCTACATTATCTATTACATCTAGTCACAAAATATCATGACATGCAATTTTAATGCATTTTTACCGATTTCTTGGTAGGTAAAAATACTTACTGTTACAAATACCTAAAATTATGAAGATTGGGTTCGTGATTAGGTATAAGACTAGTAAGCTGAAAGCCGATCGTCTACCGTCAGCTAAAATAATGTTATTTTTTAATTTAGCTCACGTAGGTACTATACCTAGTTCCTAGATAATTTTTTCGTACAAGTGGCATAATTTGTGGTGTAGATTACTTACACGTGTGTCCGTGTATGAAAAACTGGCGCAATTTTAAATCAATATTTATTCGCTTACTATGTTTTGTTTTAATGTTACCTTTGTTTAGCCGGCAGTGTCCCATTTTGCATTATATTGCAAAAAGTAAAATCTAAGTATCAAATCATTATGAAATGTAGGTAAGTAGGTACGTAACTATCTACCTACAATATAATTAATCTGTAGCTATAAGGTAAAGCGCGTAGGTAGGTACCTACGTAGATAATAATTTGGCGATAATGACTTGCACAATGTTCGTAATAGTTCGCCCTTTGAACTGTACAAATTAATCTAATTGAATGGACTGTGGTCTGAAATATGAAGCAGATGATAAGGCCACAGTCCAATAGTCCACGTTACCAACTTTGTAATTCGACTACGGTCGAGTTAGACTTTGACGAGACTCGCGACGTAAGAGTCGAAAGTTCATGTGGCTGTTTTTTTGTTTGTCTGTCTGTTCATGTGGCTCAGTTTCCGAGAGATCTTATTGTTGTTACTATGAGAGCATAGATGCTGTACAATGATAATAAGCGCTAAATCTATAGATAGGTAATGTCTATAGATTCACAAATATAACAGAGGTTTCATTTCACTCTTGATTAATTTGCGAATGTGGACAAACATTTTGCAAACTAGGTAGGTATACCTACAAATATTTTGTAAATATTGATTAAAAACAACTTGCGTACGTCATGTCATGGGCCCGAGTGCGCAGGCACATTTAGATATATAGGTATATCACATATATCAATATAGGTACCTACCTTCAATTTCAATTATTTTAAATATCAGTAAATTTCAATTATATTTATTGTAGGTAATAAATATGCCAGTAAACATTTAATAACTTTCATGCTTAGAATATTATCACATAGAAACCGAGTCAACGCATGAAATTGGAAGTCAAAAATACTAAGTAGTCGAAACGCCGCGTCAGTGGTCAAGGTCAACTTGTACCGCTAACATCTCCGTTTGCTCTCCGATGTTTTGTTTAAAATGACGGTTTGTACAGTTAATGGGTGTCACAATTCAACACAAACAACCAAGAAACATTGCCACATAACATTTCACATGTAAGTATTACATTTGGCTTGCTGAATTTGTCGTAAAACATTTTTCAAAACAAACACGGAATTAAAATAATGTAAGCCGCCATACTGTTAAATGTTGCCAGGGTAGCTAGGCCTCTTGTGTCTATTTTCACAGTAGTTTAAGATTGAATAATGTTGTTCCAGGCGAAATAATAATAACCATACTGCCTCTGATCGAGACTGACGGCGTGGACAAAGACGACATTACCGCGCTAGTGGACCGCGCGCAGAACAACATGCAGGAGGAGTTCTCCAAGACATCGGCGGAGACGCTGGCGCGACGCAACAAGTTTGTTAAGGCTGATTGAGGTAAATACACCATCTTATAGAATACCGCACCCAAATGACCGCGGGGTCTCGTTTCTGCCGGTGAGTAGGGTTTCCGGAGCTCGTGGGGGGTTAAGTCTTTGACTGCCGAGAAACTAGACACAATAGAAAAACTATTGTTTGCCGGTCACCGGTGACCGGCATGGCGGTCAACGTGTTAAGGTTGCATGGCAGTGGCAACTGAAAGGTAACTGACCAGTTACTTGCCCGTTGTCACAGCGACACTTGGGCTTCTCTTTCGCTTTCCATCAGACGTAGGGAAGCCATTATGTCTGGAAGAGATCGCTTTCGGCGATAAGACCGCCTACATTGTACTACTATATCTGTATAACATCTTTTTCCTGTACATTTTATTTTGGTGCAATAAAGAGTATCTATCTATCTATCTATCTATGTCGAGCTACTATAAAAATAAATACAACTCCAAATAGTTCGTCTATTATAAGTATTTAAAGTCGTGATGCTAGACTTCCAGACACAATATATAAACAATGGGATTTGGATTTTAAGAGGACATTGAGCATTACGAGGATAAACTGGCGCATCATACCGAGTAAGGAACATTAGTCAAAAAGCAATGGGCTTCATTGCTTTTTGACTAACGCCTGTGGTCGACGGCTAACAATTTCCCAGCCTAACTATTCTAAACTTAATAAATGTATATATGATACGCTGTACAACTGTCTTATTAAAAGAGGATTGAAGTAGTTTCATTCCGTCTCCTGTCGTCTACAGACGGCTGCATCTCAATTTTCCCACACCTGTCGAATATACACAGACAATTTTCAACTATACATCCAATGCATATTGTATAATTATGACAGATTGAGTAATTTGATGTTGAACTTGTGAAACTAAACAAATGACATCATTGGTGAACTACGTTAAAGATTAAATTATAAGGGTAAGATTACATTGATTCTCCATTATTTAAAGAAAATAATAGCAAAAAATATTGTTTCAGGTAAAACAGAGCTGTGATAGTCATATTAAAAAGTTAAATATTGTTGTTGGTTTAATATTATGTTATTATTTGTACAAGTTTTGTAAATAATATACAAAATGTAGTGAAAATTACATAAAAAGATGTTTTTAAATAAAAAACGTGAACCCTGTGTATTGTTTTCTTTTTTATTATTAAAAGACTTCACATATGAAAATATGGAAAAATAGTTCACATTTCATTGTTTTTGTCTTAAAATAATAGACACAAGTTAACATTTTGTCACTAATGAGTAAACCACAATAATATAGAAAATACATTTTGATGATTATTACAGTGGGCATATAAAATACATTTAAAATTACAGATTGATTATTACTTTACATTAATGCAAATAGATTTCGTGGCGATTACATTATTTCTAGTATATGAGGGATGTTTACTTGTATTTTAAAGCAAAAAATAAAATAAAATTGTTTTAAAAAACAAGTTGCTATCTAAAATTTAAGAATAAAAGTGGGGCGTCGTTCAAGGAGACGGGCCACGCATACAGCCGAATAATACAATATATGGCGAAGTATGGAGGCGTTAATTAATCAGGAGTTGCAAAATTGTAGTAATTAGTGCATAATAACAAACAAGTGATGTTCATATATTACGATGTTTTATAAGATCGGTATTTCGGAATTCACTGCGATTGGATAATAATAACAATAGACCTATTGTAAGTAAGGCGGCAACTAACCAAAACAGGTGCATGCGTATTGGCGAGATAAAGAGCTGGGTCACAATCACGTTGCATAAATATAATGCATTTGTTACCGGCAATCTGTATAATCCGGCATTCTATACAATACCTAGGCAATGTGTAGAATACCTAAAACATGTAGGTAGTTTCTATAAAATACCGAATGCGGAGACGGTAATGTATGAAATAGACGAGAGCAAGGAAAGGGAACAAGAGAGGGGATGTCTTGTGTTGCGAATTGCTTACTTACCTTCTAAATGAGGCATTCAGGATGACCTCACTCCACCTAATGGTAAGCGGTAGTGACGTCTAAAAGTTAGGTCGACAGGCATAATAGAACAAACCTACCGCGCCTGTCGCCCTCGCCCTAAAGACCAACTGAGATGATGACGCTTTAGGTCCCCAAGATTGAAAGAGGAAAGACAAGAAACACATGAACTGGAAGGGCATTCCATGATTTAATGGCACGAGGCAGGAACGTGAAACATAACCTCTTGTTGCGTGCCACTATCGTCTGAATGGTATGCGGATGATCATGCTGTTCAGCACGTGTTGGGAGTGGAAAGGAGGAGAGGGAGAGAGGATGGGATCAGTTGGAATAACTCTTCGGAGCATTCCCAATTAAAGAGACTGTAGAGCACACTAAGAGTGGCAATGTTTATGGGATATTTCTACACTGATTACACATCAGCAATTCTACTTTTTACTCATTGCCGGTGCAACAGCAGGTACTCTATACAATCCCTAGGAATTCTATACATTACCTAGATGAAGTATGTAGTGGATATTCATAATTCATAATATTTCATACATTGCCTGGACGCCCCAGGTATTCTATACATTGCCTAGGTATTGTATAGAATCCCTGAATTATACACATTGCCGGTAACATATATATACCTACAACAAACCTCCTATCGTTTTCATATGAAAACTGATCAACCCTGTCTGGTATAATCCTTCGGAAAGATGTCGTTGAAAACTCGAGAGGATATTTGATACATTGAATGCTCTAAGTTTTAAAAGAAATCTAAATACAAGTATAAGCTAAAAACAATATGGAATGGTGAGCATACTTCTAAAAGTTCTTTTACTGAGTTTGGAGTACAATTTTTAGATACCTATATGAAATTAGTATTTGGTGATTGTGAAATATTTCTATCGATAGCCTAACAGAAATAGGTAAGTGCATGATTCTGGTATTCTAATGACATTTTAGAGGAGACTAACTTTGTTAGAGATTTCGAGTAGTCTCAGTTCAGACCAATAGGTCTAGAATCCCAGCTTGTAATGAAAACGATTTAATATTGATAGATAATAATTTACAATATAGTAGCTCTTTGAAATATGACTATTTGGACTACCACAAAAATTTAAATTATCTATATGTAACTTAACTACGTGCGTGATGAATACATGTACATTAAGTTAGACATAATAGTATGTAATTGTAAAATTAAAACTACATTATATTAACTCATATATGCCTAGATAAAGATAGTTTCACAGATTGCATATGGCCGATAGCGTCAAACTTACCAAAAATGTTCAACACATCACATTAAACGGTAATTTTTGGTTTACACTTCCAATCTTTCTCAATCATTTATTAACATATTTTTCTGACATGTTGAGTGGTAGAAAATTATAAAAATTAATACAGGAACCACCACAGAAAGTGTAACCAGAACCCTTATGACGGCTTATAATTTAAGAGTGGTAAACAAAGTTAAAAATGTCAAACTAATGTGGTGCTTACTGTACGTACAAACTACCTAGATTTAGCTTAATACCGTATAAATCACGTAGGTAGTGATGTGACCTCGACCACATAATGGAACACAAGCGAATTTATTGTGAGATACAATGATAAAAGTATAATAGTTGACAGCTCGTAATACAAATTAAGTAGGTATTTGTAACATTGAAATTATTCAATTTTGAGAATATTGGACCACACAGACATCACAACACAGACACATCTCTTAAGGTTTAAGACTAAACATTGGTTAAGATACTGTTCTACTGGATTCATTTTAAATGACAAAAGTTTAAAAATAATACTGCTTTTTAAACGTCTGATTATCAATTAGTTACTAAATTCATATTTTATGTTAGTTTATATAAATAGGAACAAAAGTTATAAGCCTAGTTGGTAAATGAAATATGTAATTATCATAATTACTGTTCAAGATTGCTAGATTGATTAAAATCATTATACTTAAAGTGTTAATATTGTTTGAGGGTTATGACTAAGAGGACATGAAGACTTAAATTTATTGCTTTGTAAGAAACTTAATACATATTATGAAAACCAATCATTACAATATTAAGTACTAGCTATTATTACTAGCAGATTGTGCTTTGGTATGAATGCAATTTACCTAATTGTGATTACATAGTAGGAAAACAATCCAATATTCAACTAAAACACTTTGATTTCTAAAGCCAAATCAATAGTTGAGTTGTACCTATATCTAGCTAGGCTACGAAAATTAAAAAATCTTAGGTTATTAAATGCATGGCAATCAATTTATTATTTTGATGACTTAGATGGGTCATACATATTATTAAGATTAAGTCGACAATAAGAGTATGTTTATTAGGTGGATGTTTAGATGAACAACGAAATTGGGGATTAATAATGATACAATGCTTTTTTTGCGATTTTAACATTTAGATTTATAACGGTCCCTATATCATCTACATAAAAAATAGTTTCAACACGAAACTTGGGTAAGCACAAGAAATAATGGTTAAAAAATTTATATGATGCTAAAGAATGCTTATAAAATAATTGTGGGTAAACATTTGTATTCTATGTTTGGATTTGGATTGTTTATATAGAGCGTGGCTGACGCTGACCTATTATCCGCTATTTTAATTTTTTGCTGCTAGGACTTCAAAAATAAAATTTCGTAGTAACTTTTGTCGCACATTATAAGTAATCTTCGATCGCTTACACGATTACGACGACCGACGAAGGATTATGGTTTCATTAATGTACATTTTTGGCGCTTCTAGTTCAACTTCGATGTCTTATACATATTGGACGTAATGTTTCAGCTAAATTTTAGTCTGAGAATATAATATTATAATCTGGAAAAATGTAAGCAATCAATTTTATCCATTATCGCAATATTGAAAAAAAAATAACATCAAAATAGCGGACAAAGTGTGAGCCTAACTTATTTATACAGAATTACCAAGTTAATAATAATTAAATAAATATCTAGTAGTTGCTATATTCAACAAATAGCATTACATAAAGGACCAGCCAGTTTTGAAAATAATTATGTATAGCATAATTTTCATTATGTACCTAAATTGGCACTTAAATATTTGGATCTAATGTCTTCCGTTAGTAATCCAACAGAACGATATAATATGCTGGAATAGATAAGTACTCGTACAAAAATGTTTTTAAAACATACCTACATCACAAAAATAGTCATGATTATTTTAAAAACATTGATAGAAAAAATAAATTGCTAAAATATATTCCTGGTCCCTTGCATTATTATTGGATCCAAAATAGTGGTCTTGAAAAAAAATTTTAAATGGCACAAACGTAATTCGCGTACGAATATCCGACTCTTTTTGATACTGTTCTTCTATCTATTTATACTGGAATATTTTTATCAAGTCAGAGTCGTACATCTTAGATTGTGTATTTTAGACTTCCATCAGCTTCGACTTGGAAATACCTACATACTCCTATCACCTCTACAAAATCGAGTAGCGAAAGCGTCCGATCATTATAACCATATTTTTGTGTGTTTAGTAAACAAACAAAAACACACTGTAATAAAGGTTATTGAAATTATCTTCATTATAAGTCTTTTCGTACTATTATTAAAGATTTTTTTGTGATTTTTGTGCTCTGTCACTTTGGCATGTCGACCCGCGACGATGTGCGCACCTGACAGTCAAAGTTTTGAAGCGTATTTCCCTATTGATGTCCATTACTTAGCGGAGAAGAATCTTGCTTGATTAAAGTTAATTTATTGCTATGTACCAGTAAATAAAAAAATCCTCAAGTCACAAACTTTTTAAAGATTGTTACTAAAATGTGTAGTTATATTGTAACAATACATTTTTTTAACGTAGATAAACGCTTGCTTTTATCTGGACGCGCGGACGCTACGTCCAACAAATACAATTATGTTGAGTATTGGTTCCATGTCTGTATAATTAAAATGTGCAGTAATGACTGTTAATTTATATTCTACAGTGGTTTTCAGCACATTGTGCAATATGGCCTATGCTATGTGAGTTACTTATTTTGTAATGCAACTTACTTATTATGTATTCAAGATGGAAACTACACTCTTAGTAAGTTTCATCATGCCTGATTGCGTTGCGCGTGTCGACTTCAATAATATTATTAGATAAAGCATCTTCAATAATTATACCTAATATGAAATGTAAACAACATTATCATTACTCCAATTGGCCAACTATTTGCCCTTTCGATAATTATAACATGAATCTGCATACCAAATACATACAATACACAACTATTTTATTATAATGATAGCCTCAATATAAAAGTCAATGTTATTTAAGTAGGTAAATGTCACTTAAATTAGTAATATAATAATATTGATTAACCAAATTCAATTGGTAATCTCAATATCATCACAGATTAAAGAATGCATTATGTTGAATACAAACCGTAATATTGCAATATATAATATACGCAATCTGACACTATTATGTAATAATAATGTAGATATTTATTATCTTAAAATATAATACTATTTTTTTGCACAAAACTCTCACCTATTTTAGTGCATCATCAGTCAGTGGTGGCTAACGGATAGTTTGGTGGGAGAGCACTGAGGACTTCTTTTGATAATTCTTTGTAAACAGCATCCATCAAATCGCGGACTCTAATAATAAGTTCTGGGACATCATCCATTGTGAGGCCTTTGGTAGATATGGGTTCTAAGCACTGGATTACAACATGACCTGAAAAAGTAATATAGTATGTTGCATTAATTTACTTTGAGTAATCAAAACACTTAATTTTTATATAACATTTCATTGCTTTTTCTTTTACTTCAATTATGAAATTTCACACAAATCATTTCATTAACCTCATCTGTCATAAAAAGATGATTTAGCAACTATAAATGTGTTATCTTATACAATATAATTTCGAATAAATAGATGGGAACTATTTTTACTTACCTTTATTAAAAATGTTCTTGCTCCTGTTGATAAAGTAGTATGGAGAAAATACCACAGGAATGATTGGTACTTGGGCTGCCACTGCTATGTTAAATGCACCCTTCTTAAAGGGTAGGAGTTTTGTGAAGTCTTTATTTCTAGTCCCCTCCGGAAATAGCCATATCTTTGTCTGTAAATAAGATAAAAGCTACCAATTATTATTTATGCAACACATTTTCAGTATCTATTATGTAGCATGTGAGTATTAGGTTTCATAATGGTTTTGCTACTTTTACTGTGCATTCATGCATGCCACTTTACAACACTTCTGCTTATGTCACAATTTGCAATTAGAAAAGTAATGAGTTAGCACTAGCTAACATTAGGACAACCAAATAATATGAATCTTATATTGACTTTATATTAAGTACATAATATAGAAATAGGAGACTACATTTGTAGGTACCTTATTTTTAATCATTACTTCAGAAGTAATTTTTAACTGTTTATATGCATCTTTTGAGTTGTTACGATCAATGAAGACCACTCCTGCGAGATATGCAGCAAGTCCGAATGGCCATACATAAAATATTTCTTTTCTGGCAATGGCAGCAATTTTGTCTGCTACATGCCATATGTTAAACATACCTGAAAAAATTAAAAAGGGATTATAATAACAATACATATAAGTTAAAAAACAAAAATATAACATTTTGCAGATTGGGTATATCCTCCAGATGTTTGCCCTAGGTGGCGAGCAACTGGAGAGGCCTATGTCCAGCAGTGGACTGCAATGGGCTGATGATGATGATGAACATTTTGCCGCAATTGCCTTAGGGGCAGGACTAGTATATATTAAAGAATGCTTCACTGGGCACAGAGTAAATGGCTGAAATGGAATGCACATACACAATATGTCCCAACAAAGAAAAATAACACATACTGCAGGTATGGTAAAAAAAATATATATCGCACCCCTGGATGAAAAGGTCACTAACTCAAAATATACCTAAAATGAGGTAATGGCGTTTTCGAAATCCCGACAAAAATACCTACCCGGGGTTAAAACTCCCGTAACCGTAACTTCGACAGTTGCTGAAAAATTACGCGAAACGTTGCTTTTGTCAAATAATCTTACTCTGGATATCGCGAGTTATCGCGAGAGAAAGACATTTGCACAGTGGTATATTATATTATAACACATAAATATCATGTTTGTATAATTAGTTTTCCAGAAAATAATCCGAATAATTAACCTCTAGTAAATCATCCGAAATCAGTTTTTCGTCATTTCTGAAAAACATCGCATTTTGAGTTGCCGGAGTTTTCATCTAGAGGTGCGATATATGAAAATCTACTCACCTAGTATGTCAATGGATGACTGGTGGTTAGATACAACGACAGCACCGCGGTCTTCAGCAAGCACCCGTCCATTCCTCAAATGCCATTTCACTTCAATTACCCTGGTGATATGCTTGACTATTTGAGAGCCAAATCTAAGGGAATAACAAATTAATCTCAGTTATGGTAATGTGATCTTAAATATCTACATAACAAAAATATAATCTGTTGTAGGTATATAATATTAGATGCAGAAAGCTAAGTATTCTTCATACTATAAACAGCACCTGTTGGTCTAGCAGTCTTGATATCATGCCAATAGTAAAATTTGTTTTATACAAACTTGGCAGCAAAACCCTCTATGCTATGTATTTCCATGTGAGTAAATTGATTGTCAATTACAATATTTCATAATCTAAATTCTAGAGTTTTTCACTTTACTTATCCCGAACCCGTAACCTAATTTAGACTGCTAGCATGAGTCAGACATAGCTTGACTAAAGTAGGTATTTTTATAAATTAAAATGTCCTCAATTTCAGAGTATATCTTCATGAGTGTAATACTTACAAGGAGTTCTTCACATTTTTTGGGTTGAATACGAAGAATGGCAGTAAAATCACAGCGGTAATAGAAGTCCAAATATAAAAGATAAGAAATTTTGATTTAAATTTCACAAAATTGGGTGTTTCCGAAAATAATTGTTTTAAGATATACGTCACTAACATAATAATAAAAACGTACACGATTTTGTCCCACATCATTGGGAATTTAAATTAATTTAGCAAATAACTAATTGTTTAATCACGATGCTATCGCACGACACAAAACACTTGTTGCTAAATTAATACACTACGCTCTATATTAGAATCACATTGGCTGGCCAACTATATGCATTGAAACAGCTATTATTTTGTTAATAACTTGAAAATTTAAATATTTGTGGATTTAAACTGTAAACAATCGTTACATTTCATTCATGATGTTAACATTTTGTTTGATTGATTGATTGATAATTTGACATAAGAGGGGTGCGCGGGGAGGAATTTTTTTTTTTTTAATAAGATTTTAACGGCCTGGGATCTCTCCATACAGCCAACGCGGGGAGGAAGAGAAGAGATATGCCACAGAATATGAGAATCAGGGCTTGGTAACGTTACCAATTTAACATTATAATAGCGTTAAGTAACGGTAATTTATAATGTTACTTTTTTTACCGGTAAAATAATTACCGGTAAGTCGGTAGCGATACTAAATTTTAACGGTAAATTATAACGGTAATTTTTACCGGAACGAAAACTTAACGTTACGTTTCAGGTATCGATACTGCAATATAACGTTAAAAGTATCGATACCTGCTTTAGTTACCGGTAAAAGTAACGATACTTATTACGCTACTTTGCTGCATTGCCGCTCCGCACGGTTACCTATAGCAGAGCGGCAACTTCGCGACACGAGACGCATGAGACCATGTTGGGTGGGAGCGATAGAGACAGAGAATGAATTTAATCCAAAATTAAGTAAGTAACGTTTGAACGTTTACCGATACTTTTTACCGATACCATCATGAAGGTAGCGGTAATTTTTAACGTTAAAAATTACCGCTACTTTAGGTATCGCTACTTAAAAAAGTATCGATACCTCGGCGAGGCAAAAGTAACGTTACCATATTTTTACCGGTATTCCAAGCCCTGATGAGAATACTATTAGAAGGATACGGCTTTTGCGAAGCCTGTCGCAGTGCATTGTATGAGTATATGGTTTTTGAGTATGTACTTAATGTTAAATTTATTTACTTTCCAACCAGCTTACATAATTATTATATTTTTTAAATTACTCTGTAAGAGAAGGGCATTCTGTATAGAATTGAATTATAGGAAGAAAAAAGATTAATATTAATTATTTCTGCTTTTACCCTTCCATTACACATTCTTAAACAATAGTAAACTACTTTTGTAAAACCTAGTTTATTCAAATCAAGCACATTTGCTTTATTAAAATACCCACGAAAAAAAAGCACAGGTAGAAATTTTGCTCGGGTATGAATGTCACATAATGTAGCACTGGGACATTTCACTTTTTGTGTTTTTTCTAACATTTAGAGCAGTTATGTATAATTATAGTACCACTCGAATGTCTGTGCGAATTTTCTACAATATACCTACTTACATGTCAGCCCAATCGGCGGGTAAGCGCGCGTTATGGGACCTTGCGCTAAGAACAATAATTGCAGCCGAATTACACCACGTATCCAGAAACTAAAATATGTGTTGGATAGCTAAAACTATACAGAACAATACTGTTCATAAACATTTACAGTTAGTTTTAGTTGCAAATAAGAAAAAGAAAGTTAAAGTCATGATATTAACTTTTTTTCACTGTATTCAAAAATAAAATTAAAATTTGAAAGACGAAACTTTAAGAATATACAATTTAAGATATATATAAATAATCTAGATTATATGCCCTTTCTATTGATATACAACACTTAATAAATCGATTTAAAACAACATGTCTTAAATCTGCACAGTTCCGCAAACTACATACAAAGTGACTACGATTACGCCAAGATGGCCGCCCGATAAGGTTTACCGCGCACGAGTTTTAAACAAAGTAGTAGTTTTTCAAAAGCTTTTTTATGAATTTTTCTACATCAATTTTATTAAATTACCTAAAATATATAATTATAGGTGATTTAATTTCCTAAAATATATAATTATAGGTAATTTAATTTCATATAAAATATAATTAATAAATTTGTATTATAGGTAATTTAATTACCTATAATATATATTTATTAATTAATTAAATATAATAAATAATTATAGGTAATTTAACAAAATTCGACAATAATATTTTGACACCTAGATGTATTGTATATCAAAAAATGGGCACCGAGGACTCGGTAACTTTTAACGTATAAAATAAATATATAATATATATAGCTTCATATAAAATTATATAATAAATATATAATCATAATATTATAAGAAAATATATAACAGAAAATACATGTCCAGCAGTGGACTGATTTAGTATGATAGAAAAACGCAACTTTGACATGGATAATCATTTATTAAACATACATTTTGATGATACTTATGAAGATTAAAAATAATAATTTTTGACAAAGCAGTAGCCCTGCGAGTGTTCTCCTCCTCCTCCTGTTGCGCTCATTGAATGATCCTCGGTATACTGGCAACAAAGATATTCTATTAGATTAAATTGTAGTTAACAAAGTTATTCTACTTTTCAATATTATAATTATTACCTCTGGGACTTATTTAGGCCGCTTATGGTAATCCCTAAAGCAACCTTCGACACATAGATTTACGTTGCAATGGCTGCACTTCCAGATGGTCCTTGACCGAGGGCCCCGCCGCCTGAACCTCTGGTGAAGGCGCCGCCAGTACACATTGCACCCTCTCGGGCGACGGTTGACTGAAATCGCATTAACAGAATATTTATTATGATGTAACGCAATAGAACATATTATGAAAGAGTACAGTGGTAAATACTAACCGTTTATTACGTTTTCGTGGAGGGGCGTCTGGTAGGAGGGTGCGTTGCAACTGAGCAACGCGCTTCCGAGACGCCAACTCCTGTTTGTCTTTATTTGAAAGTAAGGCAACTCGCCTTTGGGTAGCCAGGCGAGCTGCCCTTACTTGTTCCAAAATAGGTCTGAAAATCAAAGTAAAAACCGAAAATAAATTTAACAATTTAAAATAAATTTAAGTATTGTATCACTAAAGTGAATTGATATCATCATATGTATGTAAAAAATTAGGAAAGGATTTTTTTATTGTAATAAATATAGTGAAATGTACATAAAATCAGACTCGAAACTATAGTTCATTCGCGTTAAGAAAATAGTGACTCATCACCGACTGCCGGCCGCCTAGCCAATTAAAACGCTAGAAATTATAATTCTTAATTGGCTAGGCGGCCGGCAGTCGGTGATGAGTCACTATTTTCTTAACGCGAATGAACTACACTTTCTTTAATTTAGATAAATATGTATGTTATTGAAACTACTCTTACTCTGTCTGCGAGCCACGCCCGCGTCCTCTTCCTCGTACTCTTTCCTTATCACCATGGTCATTTATCCTAAAAACTCTTACTCCTGTGGCTGCGAGCCGCGTCCTCGCCCACGCCCGCGTCCACGTCCACGTCCTCGTCCTCGTCCTCGTGCGCGTGTGGGTTCCCAACTTCCATTATCAATAGATCTAAAATAAGCGCAAAACGTAATTACCCGTGTGTAACCACTGGCAAGTATTTAGATAATATTATTTTTTAATTTGTGATTAGTAGACTAGACTAAAAACTAAGTTATTATAATGGAATGCATGTGGAAATTATAAAAAAAAATAATGATTCAATAGACGATTGCTATTAGTGAGATTAGATTAGTAGAGTTAGCATAATGTTGAATAGCGACAAAAAATGTTATAATCATGCGCTCACACAGTAAATGTAACCCCGGATCTAGGAGGTGAACATATAACAAATATCAGACAACATCACATACATTGCTCCGATCCCAAAGTAAATAGCTTAAGCACTTGTGTTATGAGTAACAATACAACGAAGGTAGCATAAATATTTATTTATATTTGTATTTAAGTATTTACTTAAATACAAATATAAACACCCAGACACGGAACAAGCACAAGTGTTCATCACACAAATGTTTGTCCCGGGTGGGAATCGAACCCACAACCCTTGATACAGAAGGCAGGGGGGGGGTCACTACTAATCTCGACTACATACATAATACTATCATCATCATCATCATCATCACAAATGTAAACATTTAACAAATGTAAATTATAGGTAATGCATTCAAAACAAAAAGTAAAAACATATGCATCTTATGAATTTTCAAAGCCTAAACTGACAAACACGGTACGACCATTCACTTCCACGAACTCCATCATCACCATATTAGTAGAATTTGTCAGTTTGTCAAAGAATATTAGGCCAAAACATAAAATTAAAGAAAAACATTTGCAACAAGGTTCAGTTTCGTGCAGACAAAGCTTTAGCGTGCTAGTATTGAAATTGAAGCTAAAACACATTCACTGCAAAAAGTAAATTTTTTTTACGTTTCACCCCTTCTTTTTTTCCGTCATTATACAGCCTTATTTGGGGGAAACCTCGAACGATAGCGGAGGCCTTGTTCCCCAAGCTAAAAATCTGTTGAACACACCTGTTTATTTATTAAGCATCTTTAATCGAGGCATATTTTTAAAACGAGTGTAAGTAGTTTAATAATTAACATGACTACGTAAATCAAGTATTATTAGCAACAAAATATAGGTACTAATGTAAATTTGTTATCAAGAAACAACGGCGGCCATTACGTGCTCGAGTGACGAACTTTTTTTTCAAAGGCCAAATAATATAACATTTGAGTTTTATTACATAGCCCCTGTTACAAATATCAATAACACATTAATTTAAGTTTACTTTGAAGTACATTGCATGTAGAAATAAACAGTAATATTATAATACTTACGACATTTTGTTATAGCACTAACACAACGCACAAACACTTGTCGTTGTCACAGACTGTTTTTCACTTTTTTTTTCTGGCTCTCGGTCAATTGAATTTGGCCGTATTAGGATTTGACAGATGCTTAGTGATGTAACGAAACGCTTGACGTCTAGCATTTGCGACTTTAAACCGGGATTTTCAAACGAGAAGGTATAATTTCGAAGTGAGTGGTATAGGAGTACATCTTACCCAGTGTCAGATATATGTAACTAATATGTGGAGACGGCGTTCACCCCAGTCATTTGAGTGGCTAATCTGATTTCTGTAGATTAAGACCTAATGTTGTGGGATCCCGATAATTTCATTCCGATATTTGTTTTGAGAAATCGTACCTACATTATTATATTTCGGGTAATGTGCCTGCTAATTAATCGCATAATAAATTAAATATAAAATAAATAAATTAACACAACAATTTTGTAGTGGTAGAGCCACACTGCCAGCAGTATGTATTGGGCCGGCTCGATCGGGGTAGTACCACCCTCTCACAGAAAATCGGCGTGAAATAATAGTACTCCTGTACTATTGTGTTTCGCTCGGTGAGTGAGAGCGCCGGAGGCCCACCCACACTCCCCCCTAATATGCCAGCGGATTTAAAAAGAAAATTACCCCAGGGAGGTATCGACACTATCAGTGTCGTGGAATCCTCCCCTGAGCGAATCCGTTCAGGCTGCCCCGCGTATTCTTGGGGGGCAAAAATACGCTCGGTTTTGCGAGAGGCGGGAAGAGCAAATCTGTGGCACCCTCGTCATTGTTCCGAGTGGACATGTGCAATATTCGGGGGTTACATACCAACCTGAACTCCGTCCACCACCACCTCGAGACGGAGAAGCCGGCCTTGCTCTTTCTGACCGAGACGCAGATAAGTCCTCCACCTGACATTTCTTACCTGCGGTACCCGGGCTATACCTTGGAACATGCATTTGTTCCACGCGCCGGTGTTTGCGCGTATGTCAGGGACGATCTTTGCGCTCGGCGTCTCGCAAAGCTTGAAGTGTGGGGCCTGTCGACCCTTTGGCTGCGAGTGGATTGCGACGACCATCCGCGCATCTACGCGTGCCTATACAGGTCCCACAGCGGCAATGCCGAGACAGACCGTCTCATGGAGCACATCCAGGCAAATACTGATATTCTCCTCCAACGGATTCCTAACGCGGAGATGGTTGTGCTGGGTGACTTCAACGCTCACCACGCTGAGTGGCTTGGGTCACGTACCACCGACCATGCGGGGAGGACCGTTCGCGACTTTGCTTTGGCCTATGATTTGTCTCAACTGGTTCCCTCACCCACGAGGATCCCAGATATAGACGATCATACAGCCTCACTTTTGGACCTCTTCTTGACCTCACACCCAGACGGCTACCAAGTTTCTGTTGATGCCCCACTCGGTTCCTCAGACCATTGTCTAATCCGGAGCACTGTGCCTCTCAACAGAACTTCGCGCTCGCAACCTGCAGCTAGCCGTCGTGTGTGGCATTACAGGTCAGCGGACTGGGACAGGATGCGAACTTTTTTTGCGTCCTACCCTTGGCAGCAGGTTTGCTTCACACCGGAGGATCCTAATGTCTGTGCCAAATCTGTCGCGGATGTGGTGTTGCAGGGTATGGAACTTTACATTCCAAGCTCTGTAGTGCCTCTCGGTGGCAGATCTAAGCCCTGGTTTGGTCGATCTAGCAAATTGGCATCTCGCCAGAAGCAAAATCGTTACCAGGCCTGGGCTAAGGCGGTGGCATCTAAGGATCCAAATACCAGTGTACTCAAGAAAGAGTATACTTTGCTGCCAGGTCATTTAAGAAGGAGATTGCTAAGGCAAAGTCGTCCTTCATAGGGCAAATTGGCGATAGACTGGCACGTCTCCCTTCGGGAACACGTGCGTTTTGGTCTCTTTCCAAGGCCGTCCTTGGGAATTTCAGTGTCCCGTCGTTTCCACCGCTGCACATAACTGATGAAACTCTGGCCCACACTGCGAAAGAGAAAGCCGATCTCTTGGGTACTCTCTTCGCATCCAACTCGACCCTGGATGATCAGGGGAAAACACCACCATTAATACCGCATTGTGCGAGTTCCATGCCTAACGTTCGGTTCTTGCAAAGTTCTGTCCGGAGGGCTCTTCTTTCCCTTGACATCCATAAGTCGAGTGGGCCAGACGGAATCCCACCAGTTGTGCTTAAAGCTTGTGCTCCTGAGTTGGCACCGGTACTAACGCGTCTTTTCCGACTCTCATACTCTACTGGCGTAGTCCCGGAAACGTGGAAGATAGCTCTTGTGCATCCGGTCCCTAAAAAAGGTGATCGCTCTGATCCAGCGAACTATAGGCCAATCGCCATCACATATGGATAATGGAATCCATTACTAATCGCCAGCTCTTGAGGTAGCTAGATGAGAACCAGCTATTAAGCGACCAACAATACGGTTTCCGTAGCGGTCGCTCTGCTGGTGATCTTCTGGTTTACCTCACGCATAGATGGGCAGAGGCAGTGGAGAGCAAAGGAGAAGCCTTGGCAGCTGGCTTGGACATAGCGAAAGCCTTTGATAGGGTTTGGCACAAAGCTCTTATTTCCAAACTTCCATCGTATGGGCTTCCGGAAGAGCTGTGTGCATGGGTCTCCAGCTTCCTATCTGGGCGTAGCATAAAAGTCGTCGTCGACGGCTCATGCTCGGACTTTAAGCCCGTCAATGCTGGTGTCCCGCAGGGTTGTGTGCTGTCGCCTACTCTTTTTCTCCTGCATATCAATGATATGTTGCGGTATAGCAACATCCATTGTTATGCAGATGACAGTACGGTTGACTCAATATACCTACAAAGGATGCACGCGTGCTTCTCTGGAAAGCGTCGTCGAGAGCCGGTATAAACTTGTGTCTGACACTGAAAACATGTTAAGTCATGTTTCAGACTGGGGCCGACTAAATTTAGTCCGCTTTAACCCCTCCAAGACACAAGTTTGCGCGTTTACTGCTAAGCGTAGTCCCTTCGTCGTAACCATAAATTTCGAAGACACTCCCATTATTGCCAAGTCAACTATCGGGATCCTGGGAGTCGAAATTTCGAGCAGCGTTCAGTTTCGTGGACATCTGGAGGGTAAAGCCAAACTGGCTTCTAAGAAACTGGGAGTGCTTAATAGAGCGGGACAGTATTTCACGCCGACCCAGCGCTTACAACTTTATAAAGCACAGGTCCGGCCTCATATGGAATACTGTTCCCACCTCTGGGCTGGAGCACCCCAGTATCAACTCCTTCCATTTGACCGAATCCAGCGTAGAGCTGCTCGTATTGTCGATGACCTGACCCTGTCTAGTCGACTCGACTCACTGGCATTGCGAAGAGACGTTGCATCCATGTGCGTTCTCTACCGCATCTATCATGGGGAATGTGCTGAAGAATTGTTTGGTTTACTGCCTGCAGCGGAGTTTCATCACCGCACCACACGTAACCGACTGAAATTCCATCCACATCATCTCGATGGCTGGCGATCCTCGACTGTACGTTTTATGAGGAACTTCTTGCCTCGCACCTCGGTTTTGTGGAACCAACTTCCTGCGGCAGTCTTTCCGAACAGCTACGACTTGGGAACCTTCAAGAAACGAGCGTATTCATATTTAAAAGGCCGGCAGCGACCCTAAACTCGGTTAGAGCTGCGGGTGTCCATGGGCGGTGTCGACTGCTTACCATCAGGCATCACACTTGCTCGTCTGCCGCCTCTCGCATAAAAAAAAAAAAAAAACACGAGTTCCTTACATAGGTTGACAGGCTCGGTGGCTCATTTGGTAGTAACCTCTGCCCTCTGAGCCAAGGGTCGTGGGTTCGATTCCCGCACAGTACAAACATTTGTGTTCATGAACATGTCTGTTTGTATTGGTCTGGGTGTTTTCTATGTATAATATGTATTTATTTACAAAAAAAAAAATGTATCTAAGTAAGTTTATCAGTTGTCTAGTACCCATAGTACAAGCTTCGGCTTAGTTTGGGCCTAGGTGGCGCTGTGTGGCCCAGCGTGGCATGTCTTGGGTTATTTATTTATTTATTTATTTATTTTATTTATAGGTACCTACCTAGTAGGTACCTAATTATTTCATGTAAATTGGGATTAGGTGTATGTGTATGTAGGCACTTGACAAAATCTATGTGATCAAATATCATAAGACATTTTTTATAATGTAGAGCAATCAGGATAACCATCTAATGGTAAGCGGTCGTGAGGTCCAAAAGTTAGATCGAGAGGCACAATAGAACAAGAACAAACCTACCGCGCCTGTCGCCCTCAGGCCTCACCCTGAAGGCCCACTGAGATGCCATTTCACGTCCCGCCTAAAGGACCTAGGATTGTAAGAGGAAGGAAACATGAGCATGATAGAGTTCATAAAACTGTTAACACATACCGAAGGATAAATTAGTTCAGTTAGATAAAAGGTTTATGTAATAAAACTTTAATACTACCTAATTAAGTGGCAAACGGATTTTTACACATTTGGTGCTGGGCTATAAATGGTTGTGAACATGCATGTAGGTACCAAATTAAATTAAAAAAAAAATGTGGTCACATTTAAAACTTTGGACCAAAGCGTTGGGATACTACAATTTAAAAAGGAATTTTTACCGACTAATCTTTGGTGGGGAAATGAATCATTGCATTTATTCTCTCTCTAAATTAATTTATTCTGAAGATGCGCGAGGGCCGTTCGGCATGACATCATCATAAAGCTGTTTATATTCCTCCCACATGCGTTTGCGCACTGTCTGCATGAGCTGCGGTACATCATCTTTCGTCAGACCCATCGTAGGTACAGCTTCCAAGATTCGCATTATCACAACAGCTGAAAAAATGAACAAAAGCAGTCGAATTGTAATTTGACGAGATGGGTTTTGAAATAGAGTAGTGAACCCCATATATAAAGTTACATATTGTAATCTACCTACTTTTTTTCTTTGTGTCTATGGAAAATTACACGTCTTGTTGAGCACAGTGCTTTAATAAAATCGTCGCTCAGAGACATCAGCGGGGATGTTTGTTAGATACTGCTTGTTTCCGCTCAAATTCCGAAACTTTGAGTGACTGTCATTCAAATAAAAATTTGATATTTGTGGCAATAGACTAGGATTGCCATATGTACCGGTACCGGCGTACCGGACATGTCCTGGCTTGAAGCATGGTGGCCCCTCAATGACGTTTATTCAAAGTTTCCAAATCCATTGTTTCCAAATAGGCATTGAGAATAGCCCTAGGTACCTACCTAAGCGTGTTTAAATAAAAGACTAAAATTTTATTAACTTTCACATCAAAAGGCAATACCTACGTTAAAACACTAACACACTAATGTAGGTACCTACCATTTAAATCGGTACACAATAAAGAAAACTCACATTTTTCAAATGATGGCTTTTCGTAGTTGAGAAAATAGTATGGCGAGGTAACTACGGGAATAATCGGTACTTGAGTAGCAACTGCCAAATAGAAGGCGCCTTTTTTGAATGGTAAAAATTGTTCTTTGTTACGATTTCTAGTGCCTTCAGGAAAAAACCATGCTTTGGCCTGTAACAGATAAATAAATAATCCAAGATATGCCACGCTGGGCAACACATCGCCATCTAACCCCAAACTAAGCCGAAGCTTTGTACTATGGGTACTAAACGTCTCATAAACTTACTGATGCACTTTTTTTTTGTAAATAAATACGTTTTATACATATACCAATAAGTACAAACAGACATGATCATGAACACAAATGTTTGCACTATGCGGAGATCGAACCCACGACTCTTGGCTCATAGGGCAGAGGTTACCTACTACCGAATGAGCCATCGAGCCAGTCCAGATATGGAGTTATGATAATAAAAAAAAAACCAAATGCGATGGTTCCGTATATTTTTTTGTAATAGTGTAGGTAAGGTAACCTATACTTATATATACTTACCCTTTTCTTTAACATGTTTTCTTTGAGCTTCTTGAGCTCCTCGTATGCTTGATTACGGTTATTCCTGGTTAAGAAACAACTACCAGTTAAATAATTCACGAGGCCCAATGGAAAGCTATATTGAACTTCTTTCTTTAGTACACCAATAATTTTCTTTCCTATGCCCCATGTAAACAAATTTACTGAAATATTATATTAGTATTAATAAAATATCAGTTAATATCATATACTCATCTCTACATACCAAAATAACTAGCATAAGCACTTGTGTCTATTCTAATTTCGATAGTACAGCCTTCAAACTAGCTATGCTATGGACTGCGACTGGTAAGTTGAGGTCATCCTTACAAGAGGTATTAGAATAACCGATCTACTTATATCCTGTTTGCGTATAAAATGTTTACAAAAATCAAAAGGACATGTATTTTTCAAAACATGAATTATTCAAAATTTTTCATGTACCTACCAGACAGTTGATTTTGCGCGCTTCGCAAAATTATCTTTTACGAGACTAATGTCTTTATTGAAAAAGTAATAGTTTTTTATTGTTCGACAGCTTTTCAAGAAATTAAAAAAAAGAAGAGGTGATAGCAGTCCTTGAATAGTAAAGTAACAAAACTCACTCATTAAATCTAAAGAAGATTGATGGTTTTGCACTACCACCGCAGCACGATCCTTGGCCAGTTCCTCAGGATTCTGAATAGTCAGTTCAAGATCTATAATCCTCGCTACATAATCGAGAATATGACGAAAAGCTCTATAAAAAATAACAAAGAAAAAATTATTTTTGATAAGCTTATTGCAGTTTGATAAGATAACGGGGTCCCGGACACCACCCGCGGAGCGTTGGACGAAGGTCCCGGTTTTTTAGTAGGTACTTCCTGCCTCAAGATAGAGAGGATATCTTGAGGCAGGGAGCTGCCCTCCCGTTTTAGCGGCGGCGTGAGTCCAAAAGAATATTTCCAGGTTAAAAAAAAATAGTTTGGTAAGTTATGAAAGACATCTGCAGGGTTAACAACTGATAGAGAATATTTGTTACGGGGAATGGGCGCGGTGGCACGGTAGCTTGTATAATTACTAGGTATACCTACCTAATAAGTACATGTATAATGGATCCGACAATAAAATTAATGTTGTCTCATGTACATTAGTGGACGCAGATTGATGCTAGAGCTCTCCTACTCTCTGGTCGTTTCATCGGTCTATTTGTTAACTAATATCTACTGCACTGCACTGTAGTTGTAGGTACCTAATGGGCTGACGTGTTGCTTAACATTATGTCCATGATCTTGCTCGTTTCGTTCTATGCTCATATTTAATTTTAAAAAGATAGAGAGCAATGAATGGAAAATTATGACGCCTATGTCCAGTGATGGAGCTATTGGTGCAAGTATTTTTTTGTTCAAACTGGGATTGCGCTTCATGTTACAATTAGCAGGTTTTTAACTCAGCAAAAACCGATTCACTATCGCCTTAAACACCGTAAGATTAGGTATATTTCTATTTCTTGGGGAATAAAGAATCCATAGGTCTGCATCACTAGTCTGAAGTTTTGGTTTGTCGCAAATAAGCTATAAACACTTACCCTGAAATACTGGGATCTCCTTGTCTAAGAATGAAGACCGGTAGACCCAAAATGCAAGTGAGGCCGAATGAAAAGTAATAAATAAAGAAATTGTAATAAAAATATGCAAATTTATATTTTTTGGAAACACATAATTTAAATAAAGTATTTATTATAAATAAAATAGGAATTACTACTAACGTTACAAGTGAAATAAACACATTTAACAACATGCTGAACAATACTAACTATGTAGTTGAAGACAACGGAGTGTCTCGGCTACATTTTAAAGAATTCAGATGTCTAATATTGAATTTGTTAAGTCCAAAGAGTATTTTTTTAAAAACAACACTAGTTTCATGTTGTTACAACATAATGTTCGTTATATTCAAGGTTCAAATAAGTAAGATGACAAAATTTACCTGGCTTTACATTCGGTCGGTTGGTACTTATATTATAATGTTAAATAGGCAGGTATTGTACCTATGTACAGTAGAGCGTCGATTATCCGAACGTCGATTAACCGAACGACCGCTTATCCGAACTACTAGGTCCGCCTGAACCGCGCTACAAACGATACCTATTTGAAATTATTGTAAATGCACCAAGCACATGATTTAACACTGTTTTTCAGTGGAAACCATCGGTAATTACACTATTATGTACACTTTTTCGCTTGATTCCTAGATATTCGTCACTAAGTAACTTGTACGTAAATATATGTAGATACGTCTAAATCAGTACTTACTGTTCATCATCATCATCAGCCCGTGTCAGTCCACTGCTGGACATAGGCCTCTCCTAATGTTCGCCACTTACTGTTCGATTGTCCGATATTCGAAGTATTATCTATCTTTGAATTCCGATTAACGTAGTTTGTAGGTATGAAATGCAGTTCAAATGTTTTAGGTACCTACTTTCCAAGCACATACTACATAGATGAGTAAATATATACCGAGGGATTGTAATGTATTTCTGTAATTAATATAGGTAACTACTACCTACACTTTGAAATTTTAACACAATACATGGAATGAATCAAACAAATAAATGCAACAGAGCCGTTTTTTTAATGTAACATTCTGAACTAAATAATATGGTTTGATTAACAATAAATAACTTAAATTTAAGTTTAATTATTATATTATGTCTTATCAGTATGAAGGTACTATGTACTTAGGTACATCGGCAAAACTTGATCAATAGTTCATTTTGTTCTCATAGTTAAAGCTACTACTCGTACTTACATAGTTAGGTATAAAAGTCTAAGCGTCCAAAATAAATTATAATTATTTTATCCCAGAAGACTTAAGTTATCTGAGCGAGGTTTGCTTGGTACGAGTATGGCAGTCCGTGAGAACCTCCTTTCTGAGTTGCTTGTAAGCGATCGCCATCCTATTTCGTATGTTATCAGCTAGAGCCGGTACGTCCTCTTGTGTTAATCCCTTCGTTGGAACTTCTTCTAAGCATTGTATTATTACATGACCTGAAACAAGCGAACTGTTAGAATATAGAATTTCAGTGCTGAGGCCAAGCTGTGGACCTCGTTTTTGAGCTCTTTTTCCTACTGGAAATAGGCGAGGGTGACATCGTAGAATACAGTATGAATCGCAAGCAAACTACAGTAGAGAGTCGATTATTCGAACTAATTTGGTGTTCGGATAATCGGTATTTTCGGATAATCGAACAGTACTGATTCACAAGTTCATATTTACAGACAAGTTATTTAATGACGAAGACCTAGGAATCAAGCGTCAGAATGTAGATAATAATGTAATTACCGATGGTTTCAATTAAAAACAGCGTTAATCATGTGCTGGGTGCACTTAAAATAATCTTAAAATAGGGAATATGCATGAAAAATAGTTTGAGGTATTTACTAATTTATCGTAAAATAGATCAAAATCTACTACGAACAGTGAAAACAAAATCAAAATTGGTTGAAAAATGGGCGAGATACAGTCATTGAAAGTGAATATATCCGTCTCTCTCTCGCGAAACAGATTTTTCTATGGAGTTAGTACGGCGCTTACGGTACGTGACGTCAACTACCGCATCGGATCTCTCTGTCTAATCAATAACTTTAACGCTTTATAACTCGCTTAATAGAAAAGATAGTTTAAAAATTCTTCGATATTTATGTATCTGGAAGACAAAAGATCTCAATAAATCCATAAAAAAAAGTCATGCATATTCCCTATTATCGTTTGTAGCTATCATTGTAGCGCGGTTCAGGCGGGCCTAGTAGTTCGGATAAGCGGTCGTTCGGTTAATCGACGACGTTCGGATAATCTACGCTCTACTGTACCTATAATGAAATAAAAAAAAAGATGGCTTCGTCTTTATTTTGAGGACTATCTGCTAAGCGTATTGACTACTAGTATTATAATAGGAAAGTGATTATCATCATTCGGCTGCTTTGCCTATAAATCAACAACTGGAATTGGACGCAATATATTTACCAATCTCTTTCATAGATATGGGTAAATAAATTGTAAGTTCATAAATCATAAAAATGGAAGTATTCACCTTCGTCAAACATGCGCTTTTCCGTATTCAGGAAGTAGTACGGGGATATAACTATTGGCACTATGGGGACTTGCGATGCTACAGCTACATTGAAGGCCCCTTTCTTGAAAGGCAGGAACTCTGGCCCGTTGTTTCTCGTCCCTTCTGGGAATATCCATATCTTTGTCTGCATGTAAAAACAATATTATATTATTATACTAGTATACTTAGTGGTATTTATAGGTGAAGTCAGCTAATCTAGCTGGTGCATGTACTAACTTTACCTAATTGTTACTGAATCGCGACCTCTGCCAAAAAATGTTCCAGATTTCTCTACATAAAATCCAAATTAATTTTCATAAAAGTCAACAGAAAATGCTTATATCAGGTGGAGGAATTTTTGCTAAGGATTAGTTTAGATGGAGTATTATTGTGTTTCTGAATCATGTGTTTCATTTCCGTCCATGCATATAATTATGTTGCCCAGACTTATTAGCTATGAAACAAAAAAAACCGTCCAGTAGTTTTGGAAAGTTCATTGCTGGACATAGACCTTCCCCAATGACATTTGTCATTGGAATCTAATTGGATTCCAAATGTAATTTAAAAAAAGTCATATATAGTTACCTTATCGCGATTCATCACATCTTTAACGGAATACAACACCTTGTAAGCTTCCTTTGGTTTACGTCTATCGACAAATATAGTCCCTGCAAGATAAGCGGATAGCCCAAACGGCCAGAGATAAAACAGTTCCTTCTTCGCTATACATGTCATTTTGTCCGCTATGTCCCAAATATTGAGAATACCTGAAAGAATAAATGAAATATTTAATCAAAATGCATCAATGCATATTAGAGGTTTCTTGCCGGTTCTTCTCGCTAGAAATCTACTTTCCGAACACGGCGGTAGCATATTCTTTTACATTACTTTTATTCACATTTTTACGTTATACTTGTTGCTAACTTGACGATTCATAAGTACTTATTTTAAGTCTATGTGAATAAAGGTACTTTCATTTCATTTCAGATATTATTTTTGGTAGAGATTGATCCCTTGTCTTTTTTCTGTAGCTGCGCTGTGGCAAGGTACCTAGTAAAAAACCAAATCAATCATTTGTTTATTGCCACCTATGCTTGCCTGTAAAATAGCTGTGGCTATATATATATAAATCGACAGAGTTTTGTTTTGGGTTATCTTAACTATCTTAGTAGGTTTACCAATGCTTGGAGCACACTATTTTCTTAATGTTTCCGCTTTGCCCAATGGTTGACTGGTAGAGAATGCCTACACGGCATCATATCCGCCTTTGTGCAATAAATATTGAATAAACACGTCAATCGATGTACCTACATTTTCATAAGCATTTATTTGACAGACATTAGTAGGTCTATCTATTCTATGTAAAACATTACGTTTCTTTCTAGTAAAAACAAGTAACCTAAATTCTTACCCAATATATCCAGCGAAGATTGATGGTTAGCAACAACAACGGCACCTCGAGTCGCTGACAACCACATTCCATCTCGGATCTCCCAACTCACACCTATTGCTTTAGAAACTAATTTTGCTATTGGGACAAGTGATCTGCAATTACAAACAATCTATTATGTCACCGTAAAATTGTAAATACTGTTAGAATATAATCAATCTCGCGAGATTGTAAACTGTCGATAGTTTAATAAGATTGACGAAGAATATAAAAATTGCAAAAAATAATTTAGTTAAGAACGTGGATACAAAGTACGCCGGTTCAGCTATTTTCAAATAAATTATACAAACTTATCAGGCGGCATCATTATAATATTGATCTTCCAATGCATGTTGCGTAAGCAATCAACCAATGTGCCAAGTACGAATGTTTATAAATGCTGTATTAACAACCAGACACATAATTATCATCACAATCAGCTATACAAGGTCTAGGTCTAGCCTGTAGGCAGACAGACATCTCTGGCGAGCGTCAAACGCTGAGTATTATTACTAAGAAAGTAAAAGAAGGTAACTAATTAACTGTAGTATTTACTGTAGTTGTCAGAAATGTTAGAAATCTACAATTGTTTCTTTGTAATTTTGTAATATGTTTCCACCACTATGTGTTGTAACACATATCTCGTGAAATATAATGATTTACCAGTTCATCATTACTCGGATCAATTTATTTGTAATTTTAATAGTTATGCTGAATTTCGTGATTGTATTTTCGTTGTCATTGAAACGACAACTGAAAGTTGCGTGACCTTTTATTATCGAATATCCTTGAACTCTACATCTAATTGTTATTTTGTAATGACTAGATTTTATAAGCTTTGGTCACTTAAATTGGTCTTGCTCACAAGGTTAGATGTGAATTGACAACAGATTTTTATGTACGTAGTTAAAGTTAGGTTTTAAATCAAATAGGAGCTGTTTCAAAATGTGGTGAAGGAAATAGGTGTCTTAAAAATTAGTACTGTTAAGATTCAGAGCACAAAGATCTTAACTTATCATAATAATAATAGTAAAGTTTAGTAGCGCTTAATGTGAAAAGATACCTTACGGCTTTTGAAATAAATATCAAATTCACCGCCTCTAATGCAACGTTATGAAGAAACTCCTATCAATTTGGTGTAGGTTCCATATTAAAGGCCTCTAAAATAAATCCTTTCTTAAATAATTGTAGAGCTTAGTCTGATATGGTAAAATGGCGCAATAACTTTTTTACGATATAGGGATACGTCTTCGTTTATTTTACTCTAGCTGCATTTGCTCGTGTGAATCATTATTGACTGGCTTGGTGGCTCATTTGGTAGTGACCTCTGTCTTTTGAGCCGAGGGTCGTGGGTTCGATTCCCGTACAGTACAAGCATTTGTGTTCATAAACATGTTTTTTGTATTGGTCTGGGTGTTTATATGTATAATATGTATTTATTTACAAAAAAAGTATCTAAGTAAGTTTATCAGTTGTTTAGTACCCAAAGTACAAGCTTCGGGTTAGTTTGGGCCTAGATGGCGATGTGTGGCCCAGCGTGGCTTGTCTTGGGTTATCTTGGGTTAATATTAATCCTTATAAATCATAGTCTAGGTGTTATTCTAATGCATGAGCTAGGTACCTACTTATATTATCTACTGTAAATTTACATTCAAATCTGTTCTTTAGTTTTCGCGTGAAAAAGTAGCAACCGTCAATCCAAACAAACTTATTAGGAATTACTTACTTAACATTTTCCACACTCCTGGATTTCAAGAGGAAAAAAGGCCAACATAAACCAGCTACCAATATAACAGTAGCATAGTAAACGAAGAACTTGTAGTAGAACGAAAACGATGTTCTTTCACTTTTGATCGATCTTTTGTAGAAGTAAATTAGCACGCACGCTAAAAATATTATCACCTTATTCCACATATTACTTTGTAAATATTAATCTAGGTAGTAGGTTTTTTATAGAAGTTGGCTCTTCATCACCCTGGTACGGACTGAACTGGACCTCCAAAAGTTTGTAACTTATATTAACTCATTCTAATGAGTCATTAGTAACAAGTAACGAATGCAAATAGCAGATTCGCGCGCTTAGAGGTCAAAAGCTCTCTTAAAGCTCTAGCCAGGCTCAGTAATCTTGTACCTAATACAATACTAGTGACAGATGAGTAATTAAAGGCAACGACTTGTGATTTATTACTCTGTTTTGTTTAGTAAATTAATGACATTTTTTTATTAAGTTAACACTTAACGAATTGGGTTGTCAATTGTGTGCGCGTATTACACGTGGGTATAATTGCCTTGATTTACCAATAGATAATCGGAGTTATTTCTATATAGTAAGTATTTATTCTTACTCGGATAAGTCTCTAATAATGTGAGGAAGCATTGGGTAATGAATATTCTTTTTACTTCAATTTAGGTTTTTTTTTTTTCGTTTATTTTGGCACAAACAGTCATTACAATGCAACATTATATTAGTCTTAACATACAAAAAGACAAAACAGTGCCGAGACTTAACTTTAAGGTTATAGTTAATCTGACAACAAATGACTTAAGTATAGGTAATGTACGAGTATGAGGCTCTACATACGTAGTATAAAACATAGTCGCATTTGTTTTCTGTCTGCCCTATGTCTATGTAGGTATGCTTATGTCTTTAAAAATATGCAACGGATTTTAATGCGTTTTTTTATATATAGAGGGATTTAACCGGAATGGTTTATGTGTTCTAATATATGCACGCATATAATATTACACCCTGCGAAGTCGGGGCGGGTCAGCAGTTCAATCTAAAACAGAAATCTAAAACAACACCACCACGATTACACATTGTATAGCGCGGTCTTAGGGTGTGGCCTGGTGACTTGTAGCACAGGTTTCGCTTTGAAGCCTATTTCAGGCACCAGCCCTCACTAATTGGGCAACAATAATGTAATGTACGTAATTGTATTTATCTTTAAGCTTACCTAAATTGTGAGGGAAAATAAATACATTTGAATTTGAATTTGAATGCTGTACATACCCAGCTTTATCCATTTAAGTTCAGTCGTTCCAATTACATTTTCGTGGTGTGAGGAAAAATCCCACGGTACCTATAAAATGTCTGTTTCAAAAAGATTCACATCTCTAAATAATATTTACTTCCCTCTTGCCCTGGATATAGTTGAATAGAAAACAATCATAAACATAAAACATTGAACAATAAGAATTTTTTCAAATTCCTTTCCATCTTTGTTTAAATAATCGTAAAAGAAACGGAGAAAGTTTATAATATTCATCTTTCACCTAATCGGAAACAATATTAGTTTCACCCAAAATGCGACTATTGTAGGGTTAGATAAAAACACCTACATAACATACCTTTAGATTATTTTTCTTCAATGTTGAATGTTTTGAAACGTTTCTTAATGATGATTTTTAATGATAGGCACATATTTTTATGAGCTCTGGTGTAGGTAGGTACATAATGTCACGTCCTCCATCGGTTACAGATTAATTAAAATATATTTTGTAGGTTGTCCTGTGCATTGTAAAATTAAAGTGTTATTTCATATTGATTCCACATTGCATGTTATAACAACTCCTATTGATTTATGTATTTGGTAAAGCCTGCCTTCTAAAACGATCGCCGCAAATTCATACTTTCAGGGAAACACATGCACAGTTATTGTTGTGTTTGTATATTTTATGCGCGCTATAATAAGCAGTCAAATACCTTATACTATATGATGAACTTTGAAATTTTTATTATTTTTGTAGATATGTTTTATTGCTTAATTAATAAATTTTCTTAGGAATGCTTAAAACGCAAACGTAAACAAATATCTTTAAGGTCGTAACACCGTGAAACGATTCGGCAAATCTAATCTAATAATGCTGTAAGGTCATGATACTTGCAGTCGAACATTTATCTCTAAAAGCCGGTTCCGAATTTTATACCGTTATATAACTTTATTAATGGTATGCAAATCATTACGATTTGTTTGGCCTCAATTTTTGCCGGGCGTATTTATTTACATTTTTATCAAAAGACTTCCTGTATGCTATTTTTCTGATTTAAGTTATTTGAAAGAACGCTATTGGAATTAAAACATCTAGAGATAGTATTGGGAAATCATGTAGTAGATATACCTATATAATAATAAGTTAATAATAATAAGTTTATTTCCTTTAAAAGACATAATTACATAATATGATTTTAGCAATGGGCCCCAAACTAGGAGACCCTGTATCTTGGGGACCCAAGCACGGAAGGAATTTGTCACTTAAGTAGGTACTATACTTACAACATAAAGCATGCAAAGTTATAATGAAAAGTGAAGTATATCGGTAGGAAAACATGAATACACTAAGACTGGAATATTTAAAGTTCAAGAGAACGAGTTGTACAGTGCAAAAACTAAATAAAAAAATGAAAGCTACTATTTCGTGAACAGCCAATATGAACAGGACAGAGTTATCTCTTTTACTATTACCCATATATGCTGTGCGGTGCGGTGCAGCGCTAGGCCCCGCCGGATCGCGAACATAGGCCAGGGGCCAGCTCTTTCCAGTTGGGGCACAGCGCAAGAAGCTACTTAACTAGTTCTTCGCATTGATCGTAACTCAGTGGAAGAAGGGTTTTTTTTAACATGAATTTAGTTTGGGTGTATGTTAAATTTTTTGTGCAACAGTACTTTTGTATTACATTATACGTGCGCGGGGACAGGAATAATGGAAGGCGTCTTGCAAAAGTGGTTTTAATCTTAGGGATAGGTACTTTAAACAGTCTCTTCTTGCGCAATGCCTCAATGTTGGGCAGGGTGGCAGGCATATCGGTAAGCATAAAACTTTTAGTGACAAAAGTTGAAATCCAAGCAGCTAATATCTGAATATACGAGTATGACAGTACAAGTAAACATTGAATGTGCTTCACGAACCATTAAACACAAAAGCACTATATTACCAATACCCATTTGGTAAGCTCGGTGGCGCATTGGTCAGAGCGCCTAAAGCCTGGATGATCTGAATTTCTATGGGGTTGATTCCGGGTTGGGGCAATTTAGGATAGAAACTTGACTGCATCTGCTACTCATACGTCAAAGAAAACCCTTAGTACCACGGACACCTGATCTCAAATGTCCCAAACTATGGTCTGGACTCTGTTGTGAACTGTATTGCACATATGTGCCCACCCACCCACCCACTTTCTCCACTTTATACATATGTATGAGGAAGTGGGTGTCCCTGTATATTTGTATTGTAGGTACTCTGTGGCATTTTGTGCCCTGTCATCGTTGATAACACAGGCGTGTAAAATAGATACCTACATTTATGTAAATCACACAAATTTATTTCAAATGTTTATGTAAATTTGCGATCTTATAAAATGTATTTCATTATTACAAATTCAGATCACAGAGAAGACGGAAATAACCTTGAATAAATAATAAAATATGCAACCAATTTTATTGTACATATTACTTTTCGAAAGGTCGCCAAACTACGAAACAGTTAGATGTTAGCATTGACTAAATTTAGCATTGATAATATGCTACAATTATTTGGTGAACAGGTAACTTTAAATTCGGTATTCCAGACATAGTTGAGAAATTCCTCCTCCTCCTCCGAATTTTGTTTGACCTTTACAAACTTAAAACTTCTTCTGATTCTATGATCTATTCTAGGGTTCATAGCAATTATTATAATAATGCCATAATAATAGTATGGTCATTTTGTGATGCAAACGTAAATTATTTAGAGGGTTATTGAACGGGACGTAGAGCAAGCTCGTCTTATTTTTATTACTTTCTTTTTATGTTATGATATTAAGGTTTTAAATATTTTTAGTATACTTACTTTATAATTATGTTATTTTGTGCTCTAAAGTTCAGTGGATTGATAAAGTTACAGAATCAGTATTAAATGGTCCATCGTCCAACGCAAGTGTCAAGAGATCGATTCGTGTTGTCGACACATGGGTGTGGTCGTCAGTTCTCTTCGCTGGTACTTGGTTGACACGCTACCGCGTGTCTAGATTCTGATATCCTTACAAGCAAAACATATTTTCTTGAAATATGGACAATGAAGTTTATTTATTTTTATTCTTCTACATTTTAGACCTATTTATAAATGAAAACAATATGGGATAAAAATAAAATGACACTGTTTGAGTAAATCATATATTTTTCATTTGCTCGGGTTACATTAGCGGGCGAAGATTCTTGTCGCGTTGGCGCACTAAAAAGTATTAACAAGATCCGATATTACATCGTCTTCGCGAGAATACTACGCATTGCAACGATTTACAGGCCACACGAATCATGTTTATCCGAATTTTTACTGTAGCCTATTAATATTCTTCTTCTAATCGAGTCGATAGTAAAACCATTACATAGTGTGAGACCAAAACTCCGAAACGCGGATCGCTTTATCGTTAGCCCACTAATGTAGCCCGAGCATTAAAATAGTTTACAAAAATACTAAAGTACACTTAAATACATAATACCTACGTTTTGGAGTTATAAAAAATCAATACAAAAACCATAATATGACTAGAATGTTAAGACTAATTTTATTGCTAAGATAATATTGGTAGTTAAAATTGTTCTATATACCTATGTCTTGTGTATCTGAAAGCTATGTACCTACATATCGGTTTATAGTTTTAGTTTGCTAAGTACACATGTACTTTCAAATTCAAACTGTCATTGCTACTCGTAGAGCCTATATAAACTGATTAGATTAAATATAATATCTGAAAGTGTAAAAATAACATGTTACCAGGTATTAGATAAGTCTCTTTTCTTGTGTATTTGTCGTATTTGTTTCATAAAATGATTAATTTGTCACCAGTTGATCATCAGCCCTATATTCTCTCGTTTTAAATCAAAATTTTGGAGATACTCTTTTGTGTCACAAACTTACACTGAATATTATAAGTCCTTGCAAATCGATGGTTACGAATACATATATATTATGCATGCAACGATAATTGTTTTACTATATAAAATATCCGTGAATAAATTTATTATAATGCCTTATTTTATTTCAAATTCCAAAAGTAAGCTAACTGACATTAAATATAATCTTCTTTTAAATCTCTAGAGAGGCCAATTCTGTACATTGAATATACGTATTTTCAAAATAACTATCAGAGGGTGATTAGTGATCGATACTGAAGCCAAAAATGCAATCAGTAAAATTTTTGTCTGTCTGTCTGTATGTTCGTTATAGAAAAAAAACTACTGGACGGATTTTAACGAAACTTGGTACGATTATTCTTCATACTCCTGGGTAGGTTATAGTATACCTTTTATCGCGTTACAATAAATAGTAGCAGAGCAGTGACGGGAAGTGTTGGGAAAACAGGAAATTTTTTATCTGTATGTTTGATCGCGCATCACGCGAAAACTACTGCATGGAATTAAATGTGGTTTTCACCAATGTATTAGTCTAACTTATAATTTAGGAAGTCCGTTATTTTTGAAACTCGATATCCACGCGTGCGACGCCGCCGGCACAGCTAGTATTAAATAAAAGGTAAATAAACGTAAACAGATAGTAAATATTGCAATTTGAAAATCACCTTTGCTACTAACCTTGTTCTTACTTGACGTCAAATAAATATGCATGTATAATATATAATATTATGTTTAAAGTTTACAGTAATATTTATTCTTTCTATTAAAATTAATTTCAGGTACAAAGAACAATTTTAACAGTTTAATCCTAAATTGTATATAATTAACCATTTATGGAAAACGGATAATTTGAGGGTAGCGCATCTAATACCTCCTTGGCCACATCTCTATATGCAGACGTCATCTTCTCATGAACCCGACTGATAAGATCCGGTATATCTTCGTTGGTTAAACCGACGGTGCTGACTGGCTCCAAACATTGGATTATTACGTGCCCTGTGAAAAAGAACTATCGTTAATTTTAGAGTTCGTAGACTTAGGTCTATTTACTTATGTTTTTTATTAATTAGAAACGGGTTTGCGTTTGGCCTGATGGTAAGCGATATTCTAGTCTACGATGCAGCGCGCTCCCGGAAGTAAAACGCGCTATGCAAATCTTAGGGACTTGCACCATATACCTAACAGTGCCTATTCGCTGTATCCCTGCCCGTCTCAAAAGTGGCGGGAGGAATTAAATTATTGTTTTCATCAGTGCTACGCATGGAAGTATTAAGCACTACATACAAGCTGCTATGTCTTTAGGCTTTTGTTTTTTGATAGAAATCACTGGAAAGAGGATCAAAATTGGTAAAAACAATGCTGAATTTGATTTACTATCAGATTAGTCAAATTAAGTTTTCAATTAACATGTTATCTAATAGATAGATAATATCTATATCCTAGCATACTGCTTTATCAGTTTATTAGTGACGTCAAACCTAGCTGCTAGTTTCCCAAGCTATCTATTAATATTTGTTTTGCCGGAACTGATACGAGGAACGATATTATAATTAATTGGATCTCTATACGTTATCTCTTACTTATTGTTTATTATTTTAGTTATGTAACTAGTTAGTAAGTCGAAAATTAGATGAACAAGAAATAGGACACGTTTTCCTATTTTCGAGATACTAATTCTATCATGGTTTCCTCAAAACAACTCAGTGTAGAACGGTCTTTCCCGCTTTAGTGCACGTGACATAGCAGGTAAATTAAGGATTGTCTGCTGGTAAAGTAACATTTTGCGAAAATTGGCAAGCCACGTTGGAAACAAATATCCAGATGTAAAACCAGTTTTGCGGCCTCTCCCGCGCCCTAATAGTAGGAGTGTACCTTCTTAATTAGTGCCGGGTTAAAGTAATTTTGACGTAAATTAAGAATCCTTCACCGAACCGAGCTTCTATAGTGGAAGAAACATGATAAGATTCCGTAATTCAAAGAACTCGTACAAAAGGTGTTTTGTTTTCTTTGAATTACGCACCCACAACTAACACAACTCTAGGTAGGTACTGAACACTAAGATAATAATGGCTAATGGCTCTATTTTTTTTAATGCAAGAGGCGGCAGACGAGCAAATATGATGCCTGATGGTAAGCAGTCGTCACCGCCCATGGACACCCACAACTCAAATCTATAATTTTTTCATTGAGAGCTAGAAGGAGCCTGTGGCAAACAAATTTATGTTCAAGTATCTGTAGTTTGCTATCAATTACCACCACAATGCTGATGATCCGTGACATGAATCTTTACTCTTTGTTTAAAGAATTCTACATGATAGTATACGAGTATGAAGCACATACACCAGTAAAAACTTGACATAATTTTTTAATGTTTCTAGGTTAGGTAAACATTATGGTTCGCTATAATATCGCTACAGTGTAACAATAACGATAGAGTGATTGGTTTAAGAACATAAGACTACTGATGATAAGTTTTGTTCTGTGGTTTTGCCTCTAGGCACTCTCTAGGCTCTTCTTGTAGGGACCAAGGTTCAATAAGTACCTTACCATCGAATCAACTTTACCTTTGTCGAATATGTATTTCTTATCATTGATGAAGTAATAAGGCGAGAAGACCACGGGTATGATAGGCACTTGGGCTGCTACGGCCATTGTGAAGGCTCCCTTCTTGAATGGCAGTAGCTTTGTATAGTCCTTATTCCTCGTACCTTCAGGGAACACCCAGATTTTCGTCTGTAATTTAGAGACATGAGTACAATTAGAATTACATCATCAGTCTATCGCAGTCCTCTGCCGGACATATGCCTCTCCAGTTGTTCGCCACTTTGGGCAAACATCTGGAGGATTTACACATAATCGCCAATCTAGGCGTTGGCGATGGTAGGATGTAGCTCCAAGGCGTCATCAGTCTGTGGTAATTGGCTACGCCTTCAATCGTGATGGTTGTGGTTATACCGCCACCGGTCGGTTGTCAGATCCTCGTTTACCATTCAGCTCTTAATTAAGTAACTAGCCGCCATCTAAGCAACTTCAACATTATTTCATTCTTGGAAGGTGAGGTAAGGTCACAAAACTGCCTCTCAAGCGTTTATATTAAAATAAACTTTTTCATGCGTTCAAGAGATGGCGTGCTCAGTACAATATCGCTGTATATGGTCTGGACAAGTAAATTGTAGAGTTTTGACGGAGTAAATTGGAAAGAGCGTTCGTGTAATATTATGCATGGGTGTGGTGTTTGCCCAAAGTGGCGAACAACTGAAGAGGCCTATGTCCAGCAGTGGACTGCGATAGGCTGATGATAATGAAGTTTATTAATAAAAGACTGAAATTTTCACGTTAGCTATTCTTTATAATAACCAATTTGTTATTAAAATGCACCCCAAAATTCAATTTTGTCTTGGGAAATAATATTTTGTTTGCGGAAAATAGCTACAAGCGCGAATGCTGAAAGGACACTACTAATAGTGCGGCTAATGGTGTCCTAAACTAAGTAAAGCCGGGCATGAGTAACTTAAGTACCTTTTGTTTAACCATAACTTCAGAGGTAACTTGCAGCTGCTTGTAAGCGTTCTTAGCGTTAGACCTGTTGATGAAGACCACTCCAGCCAGGTAGGCGGACAGACCGAAGGGCCACACGTAGAGCAACTCCTTCTTCGCTATCGCCGTCATCTTGTATGCAACGTGCCACACATTGAACAATCCTGGAACGCATACAGTAAACGTTAAGTTATTTCACGGTAACCCGCTTTATGTCGGGTGTAGAGATGTTGCGTCCTTTGGCGTTTAATTCAAGGTGTTACAGATTTTTCGTTGTTTATTTGTTACCTACTGAGAATATATCTCCGAGAATTGTGACCCGATTTGAAAAAATCTTTTTTTTTTCGAAAGGGTGTTAGGTACGCCTTCTTCCTAGTTGGTCATAATTATTGAAGTCGGTTTTTTACTTTGCTAAACAATGTAGTCTTTGGATAAGTACAAATGTAGGTGGTTATTGTAAATTGCATTCAAAGTAAGTGCAGCGATGACACAGTAAAGTAAAAGCACCAGTGAAGTCTATGCCGGGCCAATACCTGAATCAGGATAACCTGTATCTCAGGTCCATTATCTATATATTATATATATTTATTATATAAATAATTACAATTGTTTAAACCTGAAGCTAGGTAAGTAAGTACAGTAGTTTTTACTAACATTGTCCTTAAGAAAACCTAAGATCTCATTCCACAGACCCAGCGTTCGCGGTAAGATTTCCTCTGAAATCGTCTGAAATATTTGTTCTCTTCTATGTATTCTAATTTAACCTAATAATGCTTGTACCTAATATATCCAAAGATGACTGGTGATTGGACACTATGACGGCGCCACGCTCCGCGGATAGCACCTTGTCGTTTCGCAGTATCCATTCGATTTCATATAGTTTCGTTATTGGTTTTATTAACCAGGCCCCAAATCTGGAATAAGAAAAGATGTTATAGATCATCTTGCCACCAAATCATTCGTGTATTGTATGTATTTATTTATTAGGTAGTATGTATGGCGCTATCTACGTATATATGGATATTTATTTTTGATTGCGTCCATACATTGATTAAAGTACAGAGCCTCATTTAGAGTTTTGACTGACCTAGGCTAACTATGAATATCGCATACACACACAGTCGCATGATTTTCCTAAAATTACCCAATATTCTGATTGTTATTAATCGGTTCAGCGCCCCGCCCCCATGATCTGGCGCCCTAGGCTTCAGAGCTTGATTAGCCTGTGGGTAAATCTGGCCCTGAATAAGCATAGATAGGTACTAGACGTAGTATGCCATTTGTTTTGATATTTAGGCTGTTTTATCGCTACATTTATGATTATATTATATAATTTATAGTTATAGTTTTAAGCAAACTAATGGTGTACAATAAAGAATATTAGTGTCATGATTTTTAATATTTGTCTAATTATTGCCCTCATTATTTAGTATATTTTGTAAGAATTAAGTGGCAACACAAAAATTACATGGCAACATGGACAGCGCGCCTCTCTGTCGGCAAAATAGGCGGGAAAAAAATGGAGGGAGAAGCTGTGCTGGGCGGATGGACGAAGCAAGCGAGTCATTCTTTTACCAGCTTGGACCGAAGACAGACATCGAGGGAAATCTATGTTCGACGAATAATTATTTAAAATGTGATAAGTCTAGTTGTAATACAGTTATACCAGTATAATAAATTACTCAAAGTTTAAAGTAGTTTGTTTGGCGTCACAATTCAGAAGCGGAAAGACACCTGCAGCCTACAAGGTACGGAGTAGAAATACTCTTCAAATTATTATAATTAATATTAATATACACGAGATATTAATATTAATATAGACAAGATATTAAAGGCCGTCACTGTAATTTTTCTTTAAATTCAGCTTTTATTTTTCTCTTCTCTTCTTTTCCATAATAAGTAATGCCGTCACGGACATTTGGTTGGGGCTACTCTCTAACAATGTTACTTGGCGGGTAGTATTGAAATAATATGCGAGTGTTTGAAATAATATGGCGATTGGATTTCGCCAGCACTGACAACAGCTTGAATAATATTTGATCAAGGCTACTCTTTGATAGTGCTATTCTTGTTGGTCTGCCTGAAATAATTTGTCGCGGATTCTATTTGGTCAAGGCAACTCCTTGATAATAGTCCGCGACGGATTCTCTGGCAAACGTCTGTGCTAAAATTTTTATATTTATTGCATAAGTATTTTCTGGAGCGGACTGCAACTTGAGTAATGTTCGAACAAGGCAACTCTTTGTTAATGTTACTCTTGTAAGCCTAATAAGGTTTATCGCACGACCCATTTGGTTAAGGCTACTCTTTAACAATGTTGGTCTGCGATAAAACGTTAGACTGCGGTCGGTATTAGAAAAAGCTAAATGGTTGAAATTGCGCCGTTATTGAGAAGATAAATTTTGTGAAGAGAAGAGAAAGTGAGAAAGTAATTTATTTGATTACATGAGTTACATTTTGTATATCACAACTGGAAACGAAACAGTATTTTTCGCTTGCTATGCCAGATATCGCTCGTCAGACTAATTAACAATGCCTATCGCGTCATAGGAATCTGAGCGTTAAGTGTAGCTTAGAATGAGGTCAAAATGCTATGTGACAGACTGATTGTAAGCGGTGCATTAACTTTTTGTGTCCATTTGCTTACTTATGCGGTACACAGTTATTATAACACAAGCTAGGCCGAGCTTGTATTATACGTACGTACTAATTCCTTCCCAATGTCTTTTATTAAATACAACGATATAGGTATACTAATGAAAGTTGATATATTTGGTTTGGTTATATTTCTGGCCTTAGTATTGAGTAAACGGCCTATTTTAGTTTAAAATATGTATGTTCAAAGATTACTTCGCTAAGATTGCATACGCTTCACAAAATTTAAGGCTATGACTGTCGTGGAGTTACATGTACAAGAGAAGGCTATGTATGCCACTACCACTACTCCCACAAGTAATTTAATTTATATAGGTGAAGAGAGGGGTGTTAAAGGTTTGATTTTTACTGATACTGCTACCGCACCAGATTCTCTCGTACACACACAAACACACAGACACACACACACACACGTACTTAAAAAATATATATGTATGTATATAATTATGTAATTTTTAGCATGTACACAATGAAGTATTAAAGAAATATTAATAAGAAAGTAAATGAAGCATTAACGAAGTCGTATCACTACACTGTCGTCGTCCTTACTATTATATATATGTATGTATATTATTTTATATGTATGTGTATATTATATTAATATGAGCTATATTGTATTATTTTGCTTTATGTGTATGTATTTATTTAAGTAATTTTTGCTGTTTAATTTTATTGAACTCTGCAGCACACTACCTACATTTATTTCTGCTTAGCCCAATGGTTGACTGGTAGAGAATGCCTATGCGGCATTAAGTCCGCCTTTTGTGCACTATTTCTATCGTGCAATAAAGAATAAATAAATAAATAAGTATTTAGCTTTTAGCTCTTAATACTTGAGCCGGCCGTGAGCCTCTTAATGTTTGAGCCTAATGACCTAAAGCACGTGCATTCACTTGCCTAGGCCAGGCATCCGTCTCATCACACATTATGTCACAAGTTTTATAATAGCCTGTAACATGTACCCTGTGAAGAGAAATAAAGACGCACGCACACGCACACGTACACATACACGCACGCACAACGCACAATCGAATGTTATATTGATTAAATTTGAATTTTTAAGGAAATCTGAAATGACAGAGCCATGGCCAATAGGCCTTAATAATTTGGTATAACATATACTCATTAATGAAATCTAATGGATACGCTGTTGATTTCAAATAAATGAATTAATATATTATTAAGCAAGTAATTGGAGTCTAAGTATGTCTCTACGGAGCCATGTGCGTTCCACAAGTAATTGGGGGCTATGTGTGTCTCTATGGAGCTATGTGCGTTCCACAAGTAATTGGGGGCTATGTGTGTCTCTACGGAGCCATGTGCGTTCCACAAGTAATTGGGGGCCATGTGTGTCTCTACGGAGCCATGTGCGTTCCACAAGTAATTGGAGATTATTTATGTAATAAATTATTTTCTTGCACTTATTCATACACATACACACACATTCATACACATACTCATCATTGTATTCTTTGTTTGGGATATAATCCGTCTAAATCAGGAGGTGGGCGTTAACGTTAACCCCGCGACACAGTTTCGCACTATTGCGGATATTATCATACACCGATGCTAACTGTCCTAATTTGTAATGTTCCAATAAAGATTTTTATTTATTTAGTATGTATGTCCCTAAGTAAGACCCCTCTAAGGAGCTATGTATGTTTAATGAATCGGTACTAATGAATTTTACCAATTATAATTTAACTAAGTCTTAAAATTAATGTAATAATATCCGGACTGAGCCGAGGCTTGTATTTTTTTTAATCCTCTATTTCAAATAAATGCAAACGATAGATGGGATTTCTAAAGTACTTGTCAGTTCGCCAATAGGGATATAGATGATATTTCACAAAGTAGGTACACAATGTGTTCTGGAATGGATTACGTCGGCGGTGTAATTTTCCTTTGCAGAAGTAATGGCAATTGACGACATGATGACTGCTCCGCTTGGTGGAGTCCAAAGGGCCGCAGACGAGTTGCTCAAGGCACAAGCAGCAAGGGACCATTGGTGGATGTCGATGCAGGCGAGCAGCTCGTAGTATCCGTGTGATGTTGTCCGTTGTCATCAGGGAAGTCTTGGTGGCTCGTAGTATAATTTTATTTATTTTATATTAGACTGTACTTAAATCTATGTGAATGTAAGTAATTCTATAGATTGACACTATCAAGAACCCGGGGCGGTCGATTTGTTTTTGTTTTGATATTACTCTTTTTATTTTTCCATATAAGACATTTATACACTACAGAGATACATGGATAGATAATTTAAAACTGGGCTGTGCCTGTATCAACTTGTCAAAGTTAGTGAGTGACATCGAAATGAATAGGTACTATATGACAAAACCATTTATTTCTCGTGGTATTTACAGATGGGTTACATATTATAAATAAAAAAATAAATAAATAAAACCTAAGCTAAACTAATATGTACAAACACTAATACGTAATAGGTACTATTGAATTTATTAAAATTTAGAACCTGCGTAGGTACATCCATTTTCAGTGTTAAATTTATGACAGATGGCATTTCTTATGTAAGGATATATCATGGTACAGTTTGGTATGTAATGGGATGTTGATCACCGAAATATTTTTTTAAAATGGTGCCCATTTAAATTGAATGGTTCCCTAAGTGAAGCATGTTAGGCTTAGTTTGGGGCTAGATGGCGATGAGTGGCCCAGCGTGGCATGTCTTGGGTTATTTATTATTATTTATTATAAGTACATACACTATCACATATATACACATCAGGCACGATGGGCACAAACCTACCTAACTGGGGTGGGAAACTAAGAGGTTTGCCCCCCCTAATATGGATATAAAACCGGACCTTCCAGTTAATTTGTTATAGATTTACAATTATAAATTGTAATTGTTCCTGCGATATAGGCCTTGAGGTTAGTACAGCGGCAGCTGATAGTTTTTTCTAGGGATTTTGTAATATGTATTTGGTTATCTCAATTGAATTGTATGCGGGGAACGATTTTTTATTGGATAGACATTTTTTTTACATAACTTAAGTACACGTACGTGATTATTATTTATTTTATATTAATAAAAGAAGGGGAACGTTCTAACTATAGAAATGTAGGGCACTAGGTACTCTAGTCCACTTAGAGCAGCTCGATGTCCAAGTGTGGTATCAAGGGTGGTCTGCGCCATGCACGCTCGTGACAAATCAGAGTACATCTCTGGCGTATTGTTTACTTTCACATGCGTCAAAATATTTCATGAACTATTCCCGCAATATTAGTGGACTTGCCTCTGGGGTAGGAATTTGTTTATTGCTAGAGTGCGGTACATAATATTACAGATGATTATGTATATTAAAGAAGTAAACACATTCAGAGCGTACAAATATTATGTCAAGTTGTCAAATTAAGTAGATTGTTACATATCAAATTAAATTAATTATTGAATTGAATACATACAAATGAGATTCATTATACGTCAAAATAACTAAATTATTAGAACACCTAATTATACAACCAGAATAACATTATAAGGCACATAGGTACATACCATAATTTCAAAATATCATTAAATATCAAAGTAAACAAAGCAAGTCACACGTGTGGTCAAAATATTCTTTTAAAATAAAAACAATGTTGAATAAGCCATATTCTAAGCTTACTAATTGTCATATCATTTGCGTTCATGGGTAACTTATTATATAATTTGACAGCCAATGACCGACTGTTCCTTGAATGCACAGCTGTTTTCATTGAAGGCATGATTAATTTATTTGGACCTGGAATGTCGTACAGTCTTAAATTAATAGCTCTGGGTGAGTTTTAACAGGGACTCGCACCTCATATAAATATAGGCAAGGGACAGAGAGTACTTTCAATTGTTTGAACAGAGTCTAGTGAGATCAAACTATCTGCTGGCTAACAAATAACTTATTTGGGGTTTGAGGTTTTCTAGGAGGCGAAGGGAGATTTGGTTAAGGGTGGACGTATCATAGGTTTGAAATTGGGAGGGACAATAAATTTCAGTAAAACACTTTATTGATTATGTTTCAACATTGGGACAATGTCACTGAATTTCATTGGGCTTGGAAAACACCTGAATTTACGTATCTACTCATTAAATTGGTTATTAATTATAGCTAATGTAGGGAAATGGTGTGAATAATTTATTTTAAGACCATCATGGGAGATCATCGGTCCTTACAAACTTTATTTCTTGAAGGTTGAATGTAGTTATACAGTCTATATGGGATGTCTACTGTTTATGGATAACCTCGTCCTAAAGAAGGTTACGCTATATCCCTGTGATCATTATATTTTACGATTTTTTCTAATAAGATGAATGACAATTTGATCTTTGTCATAGTGGGCGACCTAATGACCATTAGAGATTCATCAAACCAAATCAAATTGTGTTTGTCAGAACAGGTTACAATAAAATAAACAAATACCTAGTTATAGTTGGGTCTGCCTGTTAAGGCGTATAAATATATTTGGTGTCAGAAATATCTCTTTACCACCGAGAGATAAGACACAATAACAAAATATTGTTATTTATTTGTACGTACGTTCATTACTTAATTGCCACTGGCTATTGGAGGGGTTGATAAGTCTGAATGTCGTAACCAGTTTTCAGTTGGATTTGACACAGTGGATTGGCCAGTTTTCAGTGCTGCCCAATGGCCTCTCCCAATGGTCACCACTTTGATCATACACTGTCAAATTTATTTTGCATCGAGGCTTTGAATAAGAACTGTAAACAATACTACTTTATTTATATCAAATGTCGTCACAAGATAATAGTGAATTTGAACTTTCAAAATAATTAATGAATTCAAATTTGTTTACATTTTCCAATTGGCTACCAATAGGTATCATTAAAATAGTATTTTTTTGGAGGTTGTATTCACTTACTAATGTGTTTCAGAATCACTGTTTTAAAACGTTTTTGCGACCGAGAGGGAAAAGCAAAGAAGCTGCCGAGATTTTCTGCACAGGACAAAGCTAGTTACTAACCTGAGAACGATCTGACTCGCACTGTCGGAGACCTGTAAACTACAAACAGTTTTGCAATTATCATCACAAGGTCTCTTTTTTGGAACCAATGTGTATTCCTCATTTCTCCTTGTAACACTTTAGTGAAGATGTTATTAGTAAAGTATTTGAATCTAGTGTATCGTCTAGTAGCGGCTAGTTAGGCTTCTCTTTTTCTTTCACATTTATGTCTATCGTGTGCATAGGCACAGTAAATAGTTAAGTATGTAATATTAGTTTTTATTGTTTTCTTTTTAATTTCAGTTTTATATATTATATATTGGTATACACCTAGCTGTCAACTATTTATTTTAAGACATTTGTTCAATTGTTCCTGTCACATGTTAGTCTCATATGTGTATACTTTGAAAACTGTGTCAATCAATTGGAATACTACCACCGAATGTCATGATTTTATATTTACCCGTTAATGATTAAAAACTGATGTGGCATACATATTGTACGAGGACATGCAAGGTTGTAATTTAGCAGTAATTTGTTGTTGTAAGTCAAACTGTTTTTGTGTTATTCATTTAGTTCTAATGTCAGGTTCTCATTTTATTGAGACGGCGCTTTAGCACGATTGGTTGAATCATATGTTATTTGTCTCATATGTGTAATCATATATTGTTAAATGATTGTTTCGATTGGCTTTTTCCTTAAATAATTATTATATAGTGGTGCGTCGGGAGACGGCACGCTGTCGGATGGCCGAATGTCATGATTTTTAATATTTGTCTAATTATTGCCCTCATTATTTAGTATATTTTGTAAGAATTAAGTGGCAACACAAAAATTACATGGCAACATGGACAGCGCGCCTCTCTGTCGGCAAAATAGGCGGGAAAAAAATGGAGGGAGAAGCTGTGCTGGGCGGATGGACGAAGCAAGCGAGTCATTCTTTTACCAGCTTGGACCGAAGACAGACATCGAGGGAAATCTATGTTCGACGAATAATTATTTAAAATGTGATAAGTCTAGTTGTAATACAGTTATACCAGTATAATAAATTACTCAAAGTTTAAAGTAGTTTGTTTGGCGTCACATTAGATATATATACTTTATTGTACTACTATAAAGTAGTGGTAAGATATTTCCTGATGCAGAAAACATGGAAGAACACTTAACTAATAATACCGTCAACCTCCTTACATAGGTAATTTCCTCTTTAAATAGGTACAAATAAAACATTCATACTTTTTATTGTTTTCATTTGTTTCATGTACTATTCCCACATAAAAATCGTCAGACAATCGCAGGCGACTTAAGTGAACTAGAAACCTCATTTTATTTGCAGTCGACTTTAATCCCCTGGCTAGGTGCCTTAAGTACGCTTCTGTCAAATTTTTATTCGGGGGTCTAATCACTTAGGTGATTAGCTCAGGTGCCTAAGGTGGAACAATTCGAAATTACGAATTTCTTGTGTTGTTTCGGTTTGTGTATATTTAAAATTTTTGATACTTTTCTTAACATTGATTCTGCTGATTTTTACTTGTATTCCCTTCCATATTTCCCGTATTTAGGTATGTCTGATGTTAAGAACGAAAGAAAATAGGTAGTTGCATTTATTTAAGAATTACGGCGTTTCTTTAAGCCAGCCCTGTTCGAAAATATCTCAAACAGAGACAAGAAAATTCTTTGTCTAAACAGTTAGGTAGGTATGTCACAAACACACACCCACCTGGTAATCCGGGGGTACTTTAGCGAGGGTCTAAGAATAACCTCTCTCTAGGATTTAGATTCGCCCTCAGTATAGGCAATCAATCGGCTGTCTACATAAAAAGAGGTACGGGCTGACTTACCAATTAATCTAGACCGGACAGCAGACACTTAATCTACCCCAGGATTCGATGACTATTCAGCTGGATGACCCAGACGCTAGAGAATTTTGTTTTCATGAATATTGTGGGCTTCTTGACTACTTGAACAAATATTGAATATTTTTATTGTTTTTACAAATATTCGCAGCAGAGTGAGGGTGGGTCGCTAGTTAACATATAGGTACCTATATAACTCCACCTTAGGTAAATTATGACCTATGTACGTACATTTGTCAAAGCTAACTCGTAGTACGAGTCTGAAACGGTTCGCCAACAGACCTACCTACTACTTTGGAGGCTTATCGTGAATGTTGGTGTTTTTACCCGACTGTCAGAGAAAGGAGGATAATGTTTTTTTGCAATATAAGTATAAGCTTAAGCGATGCGGCTTGTTCGCTATATTATAATAGTATTGTGAACAAAAGTGATATTGCATAATATCATACGTTTATACGTACGATAAATATTAAACAGATTCAGATACGCCAATCATACTATCGATATCTGTTAAAAAGTGTGATTCACATTACGTAGTACCGAACACATAATTATTTTGACAAAGTCATTTATCTATACCGGACCGGTTCGTCGTTTGGTTATACCTGTTTATACCTACCTATTTGGTTGGTGGTGCTTAGATAAAATTCAATCATATACGTAATTTTTGATAAAGTATATTTCATGACATATTTCATCATGATAGTAATCTAATTATTACACATCAAGATAGGCCTTTATCCACTGTTGTATTATTACCTTGAAAATAACATATTTTCGGGTGCGCCATTTTTGAGACCATGTATTCATGGGTAGAAATTTGTGTGTATATCTGCGACTAAATAGTCGAAAAGTAGATAAGAAAATAATAGAAAAATTAGAAACTAGTATTTGCTAATAGTCTGTCTTGTAATGTTTATGCAGATTAAGTTATGGGCAGACTCTAGGATAAACTCCAGTTCCAACTTTAAGTCCGTTTTATCTTATCACACGCATGTCAAGAAACTTTGTCGTCATTTATTGTTTATGTAAATTCAGTGATTGCAAATAAAAATTGCCCTTTAACAATAAGGTTAGATAGAGTAAACAATAAATATTATATTGACCTAACTATACGAAGATAAATGTGAAATGAATATCTCAAATGCATATCTCAGAGTAACAATTTGTTATTCTAACTCGAACACTCATGAATCAAAATAGCGTAAATTTTAATCTGTAACATGTGTAATGTGTTGCATGTTATTGTCCTAAGTATTCAATAGGTACAATTACTATGTGTAGGAATTAGTACATTAACTGAGCATATTTGTGTCCTTTTTGGTGGCATATTTTACATATTTGTATTTAATTTTATTTTAATTTCGTGTTTAGATTAAGTGTAATTGTGTTACCATATAAACCAATTTTTCTTTCTTTACCTACATAGTATATAATAAAGTCGCTCGTGTTTGTCTCTATGTATGCATAGATCTTTAAAAGTACACGACGGATTTTGATGCGTTTTTTTAATAGATATAGTGATTTGTCGTGCGTCTTAGTCGGATGGGAGTGGACTGACCCCTCGGGCTGTTTCCGTCGCTCCCCCTATGGGGGAAACAGTTGGGCCTGCGTAGACGGGCAGTGCTGGTGTCGTGGAGCTATGTTTTTCAGGACCCTCGACACCACCCAATAGCGCTAGACGGAGGGGCCGGCCTCCTCACCGACCTAAAACAGGGTGCCACTCTCCCTTCTGAGGGCGGCGTGAGTCCCACATACCCCGTCACTCCCCCCAGTGACGGGGATGCGTAAAAGCATTTTCCCTGGTTAAAAAAAACCGGCCAAGTGCGAGTCGGACTCGCGCACGTAGGGTTCCGTACCACGGATTGAATGAAAAAAATTAGGTAATTTGATTTATGATGTTTAAAAAAAAACTACTGTGTAGATTTCATTAAAACTAATTTCGTTAGTAGTTTACATAGTAATACACACCATATATTTTTTTCAGTTTTATAGTGCCCATATTTTAGAAGTTACGGGGGGGGGGGGAGACATTTTACCACTTAGGAAGAGTCTCTCGCGCAAACTATTCATCTGAGAAAAAAATGATGTTAGAAACCTCAATATCATTTTCAAATACCTATCGATAGATACCCCACACGTATGGGTTTGATGAAAAAAAAATTTTTGAGTTTCAGTTCCATGTATGGGGAACCCCAAAAATTTTGGATTTTTTTCTGATTTTACTTTAAAATCTTAATGCGGTTAACAGAATACATCTACGTACCAAATTTTAATAATGTAGCTCTTATAGTTTCGGAATAAACTGGCTGTGACATACGGACGGACAGACAGACAGACAGACATGACAAATCTATAAGGGTCCCGTTTTTGCCATTTTGGCTACGGAACCCTAAAAAAAAGGTTTATGTGTATAATACCGAAGTCAAGGTTGAGGGCGTGTCGCTAGTTTTACTTATAAACTATAGATTGATTTTAGATATTTTTATAGCACGGTTTGGAGGTTTTTATACAGTTAGGTCCGTACATGGTTGGTTATTTATTAATATAAATCTAATTAGGTGATATGTTTATTAGTTTTCTTGACCAATAATAATATGGATTACTTATCAAGAAATCCAGCTATCGCTCTAAGCACAATGTTATTATTGTATTAGGTATGTACCTACCCACTGATATACTCAGTACCGTCAAATGTCCATTAATTATATTATTATTTACTCTGCGGTATCCTGCTAATTTGTGTAGTTAATTATTATTTACTTATTTCGTAAAATGTTGACTAAACGTAGGTACATAAATTGTAATGTAATTGATTTTATTGTTATGCAAATTGCATTTGGTCTTTGTTCTTGAAGCGTTTTCAAAATTAAAACACATGAAAAAGTGTACATACATAAAAATTAACGTTTCGTATAAATAGTAAGCTCTATATGACGACTGCATCGTTTCTAACGATAGCAAACATCATAAACTTAGACCAAAATATTGTTTTCCAGTTATTTAGCCGACTTATAAAAAAGGACGATAAAAAAGGTCGAGGTTTCTTAATTCGACTGTAGGTATTATAGAGAATTCTCGGCAGTAGCAAGCCTATCTTTTGAGGAGTTGGCATTGGAAGGATACTTAAGTAGGCACAAATCCATTCAAAAATTTTTGTTTTTAAAATTAACCCGATCGGGAATCTAACCTAGAATCTTAAATTAGGATTGTGCGCACAATCCTAATTTAAGGTTCTAGAAACACTCACAGTTCACTCAAAACCAAAGCGCCCCATCCTATACCTACAAGATCCCGCCAAAGCCGTAGCAAAAAGAGTTCAGCTAAATGTTTAGTTTTTTTATGCGAGGTAATCCATTATCTGTAACACCCTAGCCGGGAAATGAGATGGTTATGAAGCATTCGCGACTACGACCCCACATTGTATATACCTCCGTCTATGAGGATGTGTGATGAGGCTAGTGTTGCCAGTACATCCAATACTGGGACTAAAGATGTTAGTAATTATTTAAATCGCCGAGATATCCCCAAAGCGATTTCCATTGAATTGTCATAGATTTTCATTATTTTATAACTTTTAAAATTTTAATGTTATAATTTTTTTTTACCAATGATCCTCGTGGAATATGTAAGTATGGTAATTTTAAGGGATTATCAACTAAAATTCTTCCCTTTTTTTTCAGCCACCCTACTCAAATTGGCAAAGTTAGGGCTCAATGTTGAAGAGGGAGTGTTATTCGATCTTTAAAGACGTCCCCACGTCCCGTTCAAATTCCTTCAGGATTATGTAGCAACACTATTGATCACACCCGTAAGGCAGCATGGTTCAGAGTCTTGTAAGAGTTAGTTGAAAGTATTTGCATGGTTTTACGGAGAGCTCAGAGTTGTTCCCTATCTACTTATTTTACTTTACTAACCTATCTATTTTGTGACTAAATAAATAAACAAGTGGGTTTAGATTAGTCTGTAGAGTTAAGACATAAATGTTAAAACTTCTATGATTTCTAAGCTATACCTATGATACTCTTAGCATTATATTCCTTACTATGCTTATCTGAATCCTGAGCGAGTGGTAAATAAGGGTCAGTCATGAAACTCTGTATGCAAGACGCTAATTGGCTAATATGAGATACTACCGTTGCTCAATTTACGTAGGTATATAATGATTATATGTGTACAACTCTTGGTATTATTAAACATTTTCTTACCGTCACCATAATCCATAATACTTACCTAGCATTGTGCACGCTCCGCGGGTTGAACAGGAACAAGGGCCACACGATAAACGCCCAAGCGGATGAATAAACATAAAACAGTATGAACTTTGAATAAAACTTGAATTTACTGTGCTCCTTTTGTGTTATTTTATAAAACAAGTATGTGAACACGCACATAAGTATAAACATACACAATTTGTCCCACATGTTTATCACTTGCGCTTATTTGTTAGGACACAATCGATCCATTAAATGTTTGCCTACACACTGACTTAATTGCGGCGCTCCAGTGCTTATCAGATTAGGATTCTGTATAATGGCCGTATAAACAGTGTAAATGTATCTATAAATTCAATAAATCCAGGGTTCTTTGAGTGCCACCCTAATGCGGGGATAGTAACTTGGCTAGTGTACGAAATGACTGTAGTTTTGTTAGAAACTTACCTACAACAAAATTGGTTGCAAACAAATACATAGAGATTACTAGTATTTTTACTGACTGTAAATTCTGTTTTAAGAGTTCATCGGCTAACTGCGCTTCGACGTTTCTCTAAACAGTTGACATTGGCGAATTCACGTAACTTTACACGCGTGATAGAGTCCAAATTGAAAAAAAAAGAAAAGAAAGAGGGTTACTAAGTGAGCGACTGATAGTAAAAAACGAGAAATCAACAAAACAATGACTTACAAACATTAATTTGAGTTACTATATAGATAAAATAAGAAGATTGATAATATTTGAGCGACTTATTATTCGATTGGGTGTCAATTTTACGTCTTGCATTATTTTCAATATTTGCGAAATATATATTTTTTAAACTGAGTGGCATTTTATCTCAAGGTGCTTTCACATGCAGTTAGGTATATAACGTAATACAACATTGTGTAACACGATAACATTTTATAAAAGCTTGTATGAAGTCAAGAAATGTTGTATGTTATATAGACGCTCCCACACTGGTTGAACTTTGAGCGAAAAACATTGCATGTACCTACACTTACCTTCTGATATTACATATCTGTCATGCAGCAAGTGCCATTTTAATCCGTATGAGACGACAACTTTGTCAGAACGATACAATGTCCAAAGTACGCATTCTCGTAATTACTGTCTCATTTGTTTGGCCCGACGATAGCCACTATAATGTAGCAGACTATCTCACATCTATGATTATCTATATTTTAATGTAAAATGCAAATTAAATATAAGAAGACAAATGATGTATTTTTAATTTTAATTTCTGTATTATAATTATAATGTTATGCCTATTTTAATGTTCTCTCTTTGTTACATATTAATTTAGTCATAACTACTTTAGTAATAGGTACTTGTTATATTTTATACTAAAAATTCAATGGTAACAGAAAAAAAATATTAAAATAATTTTTACACGTTATTTCGCTCGATATTCGCATTTAAATCTCGTAGATAGGTATAAAAACTTACGAAACGGAGCAAAGAGGATTTCAATTTAAGCATTATCACACCTATAAGAAATTTAATTATTATTTGTACAAAAGTCGTACTTATATAGTGTGTTAATGATAAAGTGCGGAAGCTGAAATGATTTTACTCAGAATTGATGAGAGTAAGTATAATCAATTTCAAGGGATGTAAGGGAGCGACCTATCACCTTTTCGCTCCAAGCGATCCTCACCTGCCCGTGGTGCATCCTGCCGAACAACAAACGAGGCTCTGGCAAACCAACTGGTGGCGGTAAAACCATCACGATAGAAGGCGTAGCTAAATACCACAGGCCGATGACGGGCAGCAGCGTCACCGGAGCGAGAAGCTGCGCCATGCGATCGCCAACCCGCCTGCCCAGCGTGGCGATTATGGGTATATCCTCCAGAAGTTTACTCTAGGTGGCGAACAACTGGAGAGGCCTATGTCCAGCAGTGGACTGCAATAGGCTGATGATGATGATGATAATCAATTTAATTTAATAAAATAAGGGTAAAGTTGTAACAAAAAATATATTTTTATTATGTCGTGTTTACACACACTCGCTTATCGTAATTATACATATAGTTAATTTCTAGCGTTTTAATTGGCTAGTGGCCTGTCAGTGACCTGTCAGTCACTATTTTCTTAACGCGAATGAACTATAGTGTTCAATATCAATAAAAAGTTTATCGGCCTACGTTTACGTGCTTCTTCTAATTTGAAATTTAATGATACCTGAGTATATTATTTTTAAACTCTATGTCACATACAGAACCATTATAGGTACATTATGCTACACAATAGGTATACCGTCACTTGACCCCCTACACGGAGCGTAATTACCAAATCGGTTTACTCGCACCTACGTACCTACGCACTATCGTGATAAAGCGATATCGCATACATTTGCATTTGTTAAGATATTGAAACGTACGTGAATCCGTGTATGAATTGGAACTAATTTGGCGGAATTGATTGGATTTCGATTAGCCTAAAGGTAGCTTATGTATTTAAAGGGCATATAGACCAGTACGTATATAATTAAAGATTATGCAAGAGGCGGCAGAGGAACAAATGTGACGCCTGATGGTAAGCAGTCGACACCGCCCATGGATCAAGTCGGCCCGCGCAACTCATTTCGAGATCTGGGGTCGCTGCCGACCTTTCAAATAGGAGTACGCTCGTTTCTTGAAGGCTCCCAAGTCGTAGCTGTCCGGAAAGACTGTCGCAGAAAATTGGTTCCACAAAAGCGATGTGCGAGACAAGAAGTTCCGCGGATTTTAAAAGACAAGCGGATAAAATTTTAATAGATACGTAAAACCTCATGTAATCATGAATTTTTGGGTACGTTGTACGAACCCTTTAGGGTAGTGTGAATCTTAGTTAGTCGCATAGTCTTTTAACTTTGAAAAGTCATAAGACTCTGTCAATCACTATTAACCATGTATGGTAAAATGCTTACGTAAATTGTGATTAGTGTTGCCCAAATGCAAGAACAAGACGAGACTTAGCCAGTCTTGGTCTTGGTCTTGCGCCAGTACACCTGGTCTTGGTCTTGGTCTTGGTCTTGCGCTCCCAGTCTTGGTCTTGGTCTTGGTCTTGCAGCAAGAGTCTTGCAAGTCTTGCAATTATCTATTAGTCTATTACTATTTATTAAAGTTTACTTTAAATCTTAGAAAAACGTATTAGAATTGGAACATTGTGAGCTTGAATTAACATAGCCATAGTAAAGATCAAGCAGATTAATAAATAACTGAAGATTTGATAAGAAATTCGAAAAATCAACTGAATTAATATGACATCTACTACCTATCCTTACCATTTTATCCTAATCATAATACTACTTGCGTGATCAGTATAATGTATTCATTTTCATTCTAAGCACTCTGAAACTTAAGGAGTCTGCCCACTACACCGTATCATACCATGGCCGTGCTATGAACGTGTCAGACAAAAAAGTATTCTTTGTATTGAAAACTATGAGACGATGCCCATTAGACCGTTCCGTCACCGACCAACACCGTCGCGTGCCATGCACGGACAGTTCAGAATTGTCGGCGATAATATTTTGCCGGTGGCGGTACGCTCCGCGCACGGCACGCGACGGTGCCAAACCGATACGTGCCGGCAGCAAAACGGTGATAATACGGGTTACAACCGCGTATAAGGACCGTTATAAACGCGTCTCAAATGCCTTCTCTGAGTTTTTAGCAAATTTAATTGTACACAAATATTTAGATGCACACATAAGAGCTTATATCATTTCAATTTACCTGGGTTATACCATGTTAGTTCCATACATACGGGTTGCATACGGACACCATACCGGCATCATACGGGTTGCATACGGACACCATACCGGCATCATACGGGCATCATACGGGCATCATACGGGCATCATACGGGCATCATACGGGCATTAAACGCCGTCGACTCGTTTCAGTGGGCAAAGCAAGCCGTATCGTATTACCTTCCGTGCTTGACACGTTCATAGCACGGCCATGGTATGATACGGTGTAGTGGGCAGAGACCTTTATTTATTCTTTGGAACACCTGTAGGTACTCTTAAAATTTGAAATTATTTTGCATGAGTATACCTACGCCCTATGGCGGCAATCAAATAGTGTCAAATGTTATGATTTCGGCGTGGCGGCAACGATTGTTTTAGATTTCAAAAGAAGCCGCCGGCGCGTGTATCATAACCATGTACCTACTTCCGAAAAACGGCAAAATTCTTTGAGAAGTAAGTACAAAACCTTTGATGCCGCATTATCAAAGTGCCGATGGTTAAAACATAACTATGCATGCACTCAGTTTGATTTTAATAGATATTTTTTTATTCGCTATGTTTATGGTATTAGTCGTAATGCACGTAGGTCCAGTTTTTCATATTCTTTGATACAGTTTTTTGCGTCTCATAGAATTCCTAAGCGTACCTACATACCCTACCTACACCGAACTGTTACACATAACTACTCAGTGAAATAGCGCTAAGTCCTAGCTGCAAGACGCAAGAGTCTTGCAGACTATGTCTTGTTCTTGCGCAAGTCTTGCACGGTCAGTCTTGGTCTTGGTCTTGCTCAAAATACGCGGTCTTGTTCTTGGTCTTGGTCTTGCAAAAACGCAAGAACAAGACCAAGACTGCAAGACCAAGACTGAATTTGGGCAACACTAATTGTGATAAGTTAAATACCTAAACCGTATATTTATTATCATTATCACAATACATTTAGTTGTTGTTTAGTATTGTTTATCTGGATATCAATGATAATTAAGTATATTTTAGTACGCTGGTTGTACTAATTTAAAAACAAGTGCTGGTGCCACAACTATACAATTCCTGTGTTTCCGTTTAATCTCAAGTCGTTGGTTCGTTAAATTGAGTTAAATGTGTAAACGCCCCTGTATATAATTTTTTTTCTTTTTTTTTTTAGAGGGGAATGCATTACGCACCTTCATGCCGCCTCCGGGGGGAGTCGGCATGGTGTGTGGGACTCACACCTCCCAAAAATGAGAGGGCATACCCACTAAACCCCCCTGTGTCGCCAGTGGGCAGCAAATAGCAGGGATACGGGTAGCGTCGAAGCATACGGCCACATCCCTGCCTGCCCTGGCCAGCCGCAGATGACAAGCGGCCACCACAAGTTAACCAAGTAGTATATTGGCTGTTATTATATCTCTAAAACGTATATTAGCAATATCTTACGAGTTACGTTGCGCCGCATACCCGCGGGTTCGCGCCGAATTAGCTTGGTTTACGCTGACATTCGTCCGGTTTACGAGGAGCCAGGCACAGCCTCGTAAAACTTTTATATCTAGTGACATCAGCGACGAAACTTTGCCATGCCCATAATCCAACAGTTTTCTCTGTGCTACACCGTACGTGTGAAAATATTTCCGTAGAATCATTCACATATAGGACCTAAAGATAGATAAAAGTCATCGGCCTAGTTTATTTAGCTACGCCTTGTCGGGTGGTTATACCGCCATCAGTCGGTCGCCAGAACCCCGTCTGTTGGTCAGCAGGATGCACCACGGGCAGGTGAGGATGGCTTTGAGCGAAAAGTTGGTAGGTCCCTCGCTTACATCCTTTGAAATATGAAAATGTCTTAGATCATATAAATGAAAATGTCTTAAATCTGAACTTAGAACGTGTACCTTAGTCATGTTTTTAACAAATCAGTCTTTTGGAATATTACGAACATTACCATACTAACAATTGTAATACTATCCACTCAGCTAATGTCATGGTATGTATGACATATCGATAGCTAAGATGTTAACCATGATCATCCCATGTAATGTAATTATATTAATTTATCTTTATTTACATAATAATATATGTTTTGTTCCTATCAGTAGCATCAAGGCAGGAAAGTATAGCCCCAGTTTACCAGCCAACTGCGTTTTGACGTGTCCCTCTAAACTCTTGACATTGGCGAATTATCCGCGTTAACTCTACACTCGTGATAGAGTCCATATACTTACAAAAAAAACCATGATCATCAAAGTGATGGATATTTTTTTTATCTATTTCTAGTAGTCGTTAAATGCTCCTAGTCTATCGATCAATAAAGTACTCCTTTTAATTATTTTCATGGTCCCGCCCCGCTGCAATTCAGCATTGATTGCATAATTTTAACAGCAAAAAACCGTTTAAAACAACACACAACTTATTACTTTTTAATTGGTCCATTAAAGTCATCACGGTTTTCCATTAGCCGTTTAAAGATTAATGCCTATTAGCTAAATAATTACTACTGGAAACGATTTTCTGCTTTGCAAAACTTGATTTTCAATTCGTCTTGTATTTGGCTCGAATACTGACCATGTCAAAGAAAGCAATTGTACTTCTGGTTCTGTGTTACATTTTCTTGTGCAAAGGTCTGAACCGAACATGGCCAAGATACACGTATCCCGAAAGTTACAGAGACCATGTCTATACTAGTTTGTCGAAGAATGGAAAGGAGATGTTCTTCGCTGTTGGCATTCGTATGTATCAAATAATAATATCTACTTACTTTACACGAAAGGAAGAAACCTTCTTTTCTGAATGGTATCATACTAATGATGGGATGATGGTTAATTCCCAGTTCATTAAATTGAAGGAGTAATAGAATGTAGACATCCTTAGGGCACGTTTAATCAATGTCTCGTGTCGCGGTTCGACGACAAAAACGCTGATCCTAAAAAGCCTTACGTTTGTTTTTTTGGCGGCTTGCTAGCTTCGCGAAACTCCTTGGGCCTGAACCCAGCGGCAAAATAATTGTCAGCGTTGCAGTTTGTTTCATAGAACTAGTGTACATTGCTACGCTCGACCGATGTCAGAGTAGGAAGAACTCTACCCTTAAACGAGACTTTCATTCATACCCGGGTATGTTTCCCTGGTGTGAGTGAACGTTAACCTAAATTCACTTTGCTTCTATTCTGTGAGTAAAAATACATAATTGAAAATGTGCATGGAGGTTTGTGCATGGTAAAGTGAAGTCACCATGTCCTAGACCATGGTTCTAACGAACCTTGGGCTCGTGGCATAGGGTTAAGATTACTAATTGATTACGCCTTGGCACGGCTCTAGTAATGGAGTTGATCTCTTAGACAATAATCGTAGCCTAAATCATTATGTTTATTCACAAGGCTCTATAATAAAAGCCATCAATTTGCATCATAATCGCCACCCTGGGCAGGCGGGTTGGCGATCGCAGGGCGTAGCTTCTCGCTCCGGTGACGTTGCTGCCCGTCATCGGTCTGTGGTATTTAGCTACGCCTTCAATCGTGATGGTTATACCGCCACCAGTCGGTTGCCAGCGCCTCGTTTGTTATTCGGTAGAATGCACCACGGGCAGGTGAGGTTGGCTTGAAGGGAGAATATGATAGGCCGCTCCCTTACATCCTCTGTGGGCCTCTAAATAATGCCACTTTTTACCCTGCAAACGTCCACTGCTGGACATAAGCCTCCCCTAAGATTTGGCGTTGTCACTACGTTTGGCAGGCGAGTTGGTGACCGCAATAGGTTTTATTTGTACCTAAGTAAACGCTGCTGCCCGTTTCCTGATAATATTCCCTTAGTCGTCTTCTACGACACCCACGGGACGAGATAGAGTGGTCATATTCTATATACAGAAACCAGAACATTTATTATCATGTACCTTAATAGACCATCATTTTATAATGTTATTGAAACTAGCTTAAAAAAATAAATAAAGCTATTTTAATTTCATCACACATTCAAAATAGGCTTTTTCGAACCATTTTGCAGGCCCATTGCCGTCTCATTTTGGAGAAATGCTTATTCTCAAATAGTTCGAAATTTATGGATGCTTTCTGGTAACCGTGAGTGAAGTAACATACAAATTCAAACAAAGGCAAATACTTTATTATGTATGAGAAACAGGAAAAAATAGACTCTATATATTGGGCGTTTTGTTGAAATTTATTTGGAAAGTTTGACAGACGTGTTGGTTGAAGTTTTTAAAAACTTGTTCTAGATCCTCTGTGCGCGGACAAAAAGGGCCAGTGCATACCGAGAGGAAAATGTATCGGAAAACGGGTGCTATACTTTACGCGTGTCTGCTACAAACGAGACCTGGTTTGCTGCTACGACGACGCCATTCGGTTCCCCGAGATAGGGGAGGGCTCCACTACGACGACTGAGGAAACACAACATGCATTATGATTAAATAAACACAGCACGAGTTCAATAAATTGAAACATTAAAAAAAAATCTAAATATTTTGTCGTTCGTGGTCTACCAAGAATCAATAGGCTACCAAGGCCGAATTTGCTTCCAAACTCAATTGTTTTTCAAACGAAATGTACCTATTCCAAATTCAAGTCGTCTAGGGCTTGATTTCCTCCTGAGATGACGTCACTCGCACATCAGTCGAGCGTACGAATGTACACCATGGAATTATTAAGTACTAGGTACGTACTATTTCCATGATGTACACACACTAGCAAAGTCTGGAACGTTGCCAACTAAGTATCTGCCACTGATGACACCTTTGTAGTGCGGTGCTTCATTGGACTACACTCGTACGCTCGATCTATGTGCTGACATGATCAGTCGCTGGACTGACGTCACCGATTTTTTTGTAATTGCTAGAAGTGCTGATGTCTGTATAGCCGTGCTTGCGAAATTATAATAACTCATTTTTCTGTCTATACCTACATCATCATCATCATCATCATCAGCCCACATCAGTCCACTGCCGGCCCGGGATCGATCGAAGTGGCGAGTATTGGGAGATGCCTATGTCCAGCAGTGGACTGATGTGGGCTATACCTACGCTACCTGCTAATTGAGCAGATTTTATATATATTTTTTTTAAATTCTAAATGGGTTTGCGCTTCACAGCGATTGGCTGATGTTAAGCATTATCGTAGTTCTACGATAGAACTCACCCAGCCAAATTGGCACGTTCTGAAAATAAAAACAGGTCAACATTTTAACATTACCAAAAATACTTTCTTGCCTCGAAGCGGTATCGAAGGAAAACCAGTGTCTGAATATCTGTTCCTGCGATAAAAGCTGATTAGATTCCAGTTTGAAGTTGGAGAAGAAGTCTTGTTATGACGAAATTGCTTTTTATTTACTTTGTTTGTCAATTTAGTTATTATATTGTTCATGTATAGGTATGTATACTGATCCTTCTAGTGTGTTGTTATTTGAAATAGGGAAGGTCGGACAATTAGCGCGAATGAGCGTCTGATGCGGCCGAAGTTCAATTCGAAAAGTTTTTCCAATCAGACTTGCGGCGGTGTTTATTCTGTTCTATTTCGTAGCTTGTCATCGTTGTTTTCACGTGGAAACTATGATATAGCATAAGAGCATAGCAGTAGTTTTGTTTATACTATAAATACCAAATGAGCAATCAATAATGCAATGCTAACGATACGTGGAATGTAAAAGTCAGAAGTCTTCTGAAGCACACACCCTTTTAGCGTTTTACCTAAAAGAAACGTATAATGCTCAAGCTTTTTGACTAATCCCATGTACAGACGGCTTCACGTCACCTTACTTTTGACCATATCGAATGCCCTCCGCTTCAAACAGATCATCATCATCATCAGCCTATTGCAGTCCATTGCTGGACATAGGCCTCTCCAGTAGTTCGCCACTAAGGGCAAACATCTGGAGGGTATCCCCATAATCGTCACGCTGGGTAAGCGGGTTGGCGATCGCGGGGCGTAGCTTCTCGCTCCGGTGACGCTGCTGCCCGTCATCGGTCTGTGGTATTTATCTACGCCTTCAATTGTGGTTATACCGCCGTCAACGGGTCATTAGGGAATAAGGTGTTCTTGTAAACTTGGTGTCCTCTTATATAAGACTCTACTATCCAACATACGTAAAATAGGCGCACAGACTTGTGAAAAAGGATCAAACTAACTAATACTCAAGTTCGCTCCTGACTGGAATACTCACCTTTGGAATGCTAGTACTAAATACCTGAATTATGCCCTGGACAAAGAGACATCATCAAACACCTGCAAATAATAATCCTTTATACGAGTATCTAATCTAAACATTGGGTAAATTACTCATTAGTGACGTAGTAGGTACAATGATTACGGAATTGCATCGTTATTAAAATGTTCATGCTATAGGGTACCTACCTACAAAAGACATCTAGATGAGAGATGTGTAGGTAATATCACAGCACAAAACTTTAACAGCTCAATCGGATGACGGCAAGTGCCCTAAAATTAAGTTATAAAATTTTACCCCAACATATATACATACATTGCAAGTTAAAAAAAGCTTATAAAATCTCGCTCTATATAATGCTTATGGCGCCTTGATTAGGAATGGTAGAGTTGGGAAAAAAGTTACGGATTTAAAAGAATACAAGTTGAGATGCCATTCCATAGAGGCATTATTTGTTCCGAAACGGTTTTTCCGTTATGGGCGAGGGGTGTTCCATTATACCTATAAGTTTGACATGTGTTTTGACGAAAAATCATTGCCATTTACGTTTTTTATCCTGTTCAATTTGGTTACTTTGCCATATTGTTAGATAAAAGATAAAACTATGATAATATTCTGACCACATGATTCAGCTAAAACAGTTGCATTAAAACCTTCCCGGAAAAAAGATGGGCGCATATTATTTCGACGGATATCATCAATATTCGTCGGACAACAGAGTAACGTATACACCTATGTTATTCCGGCAGGTACCCACGTAGGTTATAAAAACATTAATTTTCTGTGATCCATTTATTCTGTGAAGGAAGTAATACAACACGTAATGTTATTAATATTCATGGCCAGGAACCACCAGCCTTATTTGTACAATAAATCTGAATGTTATGCACGTTATTAAGGCTAAACCTTAGTATTTTTGCTTTCATATCCTTATCACGGATGAAATAAAAAGGGAGCGTTAATATTATGAAATACTCTTGTAAATTAATGTAAAGTAAGCTATTGTTTATGATGTTTTCCGAAGCAATACATGCGACAAAACTAAAGCAATCTGCGTTGGTTAATATGTTGGTTTTGGTGGCGAAATATTGAAAAAAATGCGAAAGCTAGATTCACAGCTTAAAAAAACCTATTTAAGTACTTCATATTAATTTAACCTAATTAAGAAAAGATTTGGACTCATATAATAAAGTCAAATCGCATAGTAAACTATAAAAAGGAAAATTTTAATAAGGAAGAAGACTAGTAGTGCTTGGCTTGGTGTAAGTATTTTTATTTTTGTAGTTATGAGAATAGGGAATATGCATGACTTTTTTTTATGGATTTATTGAGATCTTTTGTCTTCCAGATACATAAATATCGAAGAATTTTTAAACTATCTTTTCTATTAAGCGAGTTATAAAGCGTTAAAGTTATTGATTAGACAGAGAGATCCGATGCGGTAGTTGACGTCACGTACCGTGAGCGCCGTACTAACTCCATAGAAAAATCTGTTTCGCGAGAGAGAGACGGATATATTCACTTTCAATGACTGTATCTCGCCCATTTTTCAACCAATTTTGATTTTGTTTTCACTGTTCGTAGTAGATTTTGATCTATTTTACGATAAATTAGTAAATACCTGAAACTATTTTTCATGCATATTCCCTATTGAAAAGCATTTTTTTACTTACCTACAGCTTGCTATACCTAAACTTAAAAAAACAGAGAAATCTTATTATAAGAACGAACCGATACTGGATTATATTTTCTCATTCTCTGTGATTTCATATGCCCATTTCATTTTTCTATATTAAGAATGATGGTTTTAATAACTTGGAATGTAAGTGAACATTAATGTTCTTATTTTCTAGAGCACATTTAAACAAATATATCGATCGGTAGAGATAATTTTACAGACTCCCTGAGCGTCTTAGAAGACCTTATATTTTAAGAGACTTCATTATTTGGAGTTTAAGAGATAAATACCTACTTACCAAAAATATCCTTTATTTATTTTTTACATTTGGAATGGGTTGTTGCTTTTGACTGCGATTCGCCTGGTGGTAAGCGATTCCTATCGCTATATAAGAGAAAATGGAACTCTTTGCCGACATAGAATTCTCTTTTGAAATATTTAACAACAACCGGATACTTGTATACTTTAACTATTAATCCTGGTCAGTTATATTCTTAGTTTCGTCAGTTTTAGAAGTTTAATATGTCAGTAATTTTATATTTGCCTGAAATCTTTTTTAATAACCTGTACGTACGTACATACTGTCTTAAATGCTCGGAAATTTGGTCTTCAGTGTTTCACTTTTGTTGCCGTCACTTTGTACTTACTAAGTTGTTAATAATGTACCGTGTGTGAACAGCAGCTGCACCCTTAGACAGGTAATGAGATGTACCATGTCATACTACACTTTGCAAATATTATGTACTTGGTTGCGGTAAAGCTAAGTAGGTGCTTAGTTCTGCACTAAGAATTTTATCCTTGTGTTAAAGTCTTCGTCTAGTTAGCCACACGAATTTACGAAGATAAATAAGTAGCCATTTAAATAAAATATTTAACAGTTTTTCATGGGAAATCCTACATGTAAATGTGAAAATCGACGGAAACTTAAGATCTTTTGCATAATATCATTAAGTTTAAAATTAAAACTTGATAAGTAACACCATATTTTTATTTTATTTTTTAAGGTGTGATAAGAGCACAACCAACAACGGGTAGACGAAATTTAGTAATCACATCCCAAGATAAACAAACTAGGAAGAAGGAAGGAAGCGTTCTATGACAAATTTCGTTATATTCAATCAGGTGAAATTGTTCATCCATTCATTTCCCAAAATCCTTCCGCGAATTTTTCGCCAAAACAACAGGCGAAGATCGCGGCTCCCTTTCCTGATCTGCACGTGACCAAAATTTAGGCGCGAAAGAAAAATATCACGTCACAGCCGCTGTCAAAACAAGCCCATAAATATTATCCGCTCGTTGTTTGCACTAGTTACGACTGTTTTACAGTCTCAGCTTTCGAGGTTGATGGAATCGGACCGTGTTTGTTGGCCCCCCTATTCATATTCGCCGGCAACTTTTCGCGTTACGCTTTTTCCTAACTCATTTATAACTATAGCAGAAGTACGACGGTAATGGCGTGACGTCATTGCTGCCTAATGGAAGTGGTAGTAACAGGACAACTCTGAAACGTATCTACCTACTGGCGATTTCAAATCCGAGCGGGTTCGATAAACATTAGTAGTAGTGCGTAGAGTATAATCCGTGGGTCTTCAATGGTATTTTGTCCTACGCGGCAAGCAATAGTATCGTGCTCATATTAGTGTGTACATTTACATCCTGCCAGACATGCCTTTTAGTTTCTCCTGCACACGGGATGAGCTCATTTTGGTCACAGAAGATGCGATTCGTATGGCTTAATACTACTAGTCAGAAATTATTTAGATTGCCATCTACACGCTAAGAAGAAGTGTGTACCTACATGTGAGATTACTTTGTAGTACAAGTAATTTTTGGCTCGGATGGCCAAAAATTGTTATTTTCTTTTTCTGTCAAGTAATTATTTAGCAGCAGTCCCGGAGTCAGGAAATCAGTAAGTAGTGATGCTCTCCCGTTCGTTGGTAAGCTAAGATATGAATCCTGTGCCTGATCTATTTCCAGTCGTTTTCGAAAAATCGTCCCTGGATTACAATAGTGAAAGAACAGTCATTGTGCTTTTGAAATTGCAATAACTAATATTTCTTTAATGAAGTATTCTATCGATAACAATAAAAAAAATTGTCAAATAGCCTGTTGTGCACTTTAATATCTCTTGCTTACTTTGTTAATCTCTTTGGACTTTGGAAACAGGCCACCATGGCGGAAATTGATTCAAGAGAGTGTCATTATTAGACTAGGAAGGCTGTCAACCCAAAATTAGGTACGATGCGCTATCCAATCCAATATAAAATGCCAATGTGACAAGGCCTTTACCGTTATCTGCTGTAATTAGCGTTAGTGCATACGCGTTTTGCGTGTATAATAATAACGTGTGACAGGAAATGTTATTGAATGGCAATCGTTAAAGCGTCTTTAACTACGATTACTGATAGTGATCACGTTGATGCGATTGCGACGGAATGCTGTAGACCGTCTAATTAATGAGGATTTAATATAGTTAGGTATGTATGGTTGTCTGTCCCTATGCTATATGCTTAGTTAAAACTACGCAACGTATGTTGATGCAGTATTTTCAAATAGATCAAGTGAGCCTTACTTACTACTTACTTATATTTCGAACGCTGGCGAACCCTAATACGAGTACTAAATCAAATTAATGTACTGCAGTGTTTTACACTTATAGAAGTCTACGAAAAAGTTAGCGATCGTATATCATCATCATTAGCCCGTGTCAGTCCACTGCTGGACTTAGGTCTCCCCTAATGTTCGCCACTTACGTCAATTTTGGATTTCTCGCATCCAGCACTTGCCAGCCGTCCTGCGTAAATCGTCACTCCACCTGACCTGAGGGCGTCCTACATTACGTTTGCCGATACGCGGTCTCCACTCCAGAACTCGTTTACCCCAACGGTTATCGGTTCTGCGGCTGATGTGGCCAGCCCACTGCCACTTCAGCTTACTAATCCGGTGAATATGTCGGTGACTTTGGTTCTCTGCCGAATCACCTCATTTCGGATCCGATCCCGCAAAGAGACTCCGATCGTATATAGATATCCCTTATCTTACAATGAGCAATACCTACACCCAAGCGAAGCCGGGGTTGCTACGTATGTAGAACAATTTCATTAAGCATAAATTACAAAAACCTATGTCGCAGGAATTTACTCCTTTCATTTAACTATTTTTCCACACTACATAAAGTCAAATGACATGGTCCTATTGTTTTTGAATATTGATTATGTATACAGCGTAATAAATATTTAAACAAAACCGACCAGCTGTAAGGTTAAGTGCAAGCGTCTGACCTCGTTAATTTAAGAAACCTGCATAGAATTATCACAAGTTTTTATCATTCCAAATTATCATCATGCTATTTTGCATAAAAATTCGTTTACTTCATGTTACTTGAGCCCAATAATCAAACTTATTTGATAGCCCGAAACACACTCTTCATATTTTTTTATTGTACCCCATTCTACTACCTTATCGCGTGCTAGTTTCATGTAGTCATTTATGCTGGTTTATTGTTTTAGAGGCGAGGGACAATAAATTCAGATTCAAAATATTTATTTAGAACAAAAACGATTTATAGTTAAGTATCTGTGCTTAACGTAAACTTTTTCATGAAATATATTCAAGTTCAATTCAAGTTGCTGCGATTGTAATGGAACGCAAAAGAACTTATATTATTTTTTTTTATTTCAATCCACCAATCGAAAAGCCCTGGTACGTTCTCTGCTGAAAATTTATTAAAAAATGTACCAAATGTATATTTTGTATTCTAAATGCTCGCGTTACCATCACTGAAATGTATTTGTAGCACTATAAAAAAGGTTGAGTACGGCTGTACTAAACCGATTTTTTCTAACAGAATTTATCTGCGTAGTATTTCATTTTATTTCCACTTCCCCTGCTCATCCCATAGGTGCTTATATCACTTTGACAATAAATTCATGATAGGTGAGCTACAAAAAACCTATTGCCCGTGCGAATATTGGGTTATCGTGTTTGGGAAATACATGTGAGCGTGAATATTAAGGGTTGTACAGGCTTGTGGACAAAACTGTGATGCGACGATGTGCGTATACACCATATTGACTCGGAATATGTTGCTTTTTCAATTACTAGATTTTTTTACACACGTTAGGACTTACAAACTACTAAATTAAAGTCACAAGCATTCGATATGAGACAGTGAAGATGTTTTTCGAATCAGCGTCTTTCGCGAATTCATCATTCGAGTCCATAAGTATTGGAACCACGGCGTTCGAAGCTACGTAGGGGACCCCATTAAATTACAGAGCGATTAAAATGATAACATTTCGTCCACATCAAGATTTAAACATTCTAAATTTCATAGGGCGTGTTTATGTCAAACTTTGTTTTGATTAGAACTTATATTCCATTTCTTGCATTACATAATTTATACTAGGACTATTTGCATTTGTAATACTTATTTTTAAAAGATTTATAGAGTAGACCATATTGAACATTGGTATAAAACGCAGATAAAACTTTATAAACAGTTAAAAATAAAACGTTAGTTACATTGTCGGCTTAAACGAGTGTACAACAACCTTATTTAAATGAAGTGGACAATCAAATTGGAAATCAAATCGGTTTAGCTGGACTGTAAGAGGAAAGCGATTGGAATTGAGTTGCTATTGGCGAAGATTAATGAATGTAAATGAAGGGAGAGAACGAAATGCTGACTCATTGTTAGTGGCTAGCTGGGTACGGCGGAAAAATATATTATCTAAAAGCAAAGGGCTAAGTATACCCCTATTTGATAGCACCTGACTACCGGATCTAATACAAGTAAGTTTTTACTTCCGAGGGATATAAGGGAGCGGTCTATTATCATTTCGCTCCAAGTCAACCTCACCTACCCGTGGTGCATCCAGCCGAATAACAAACGAGGCGCTGGCAACCGACACTGGTGGCGGTATAACCATCACAATTAACGGCGTAGCTAAATACCACAGACCGATGACGGGCAGCAGCGTCTCATGCACTTTCTCATTTTTCCATCAGCTTGTCGTCTCTGGTAATCATCATCTAAGGTAGCATAAAATTAAAGATATTTATAGGTAACCTTACGGTGATGTATAAGTAACAAAAGGATACTAGTATACATAACAAACGTCTAAAGAAAAAAAATACTCACAACGTAAATCGAGATATCCTACAAAGCAGAAAAAGAACAATACACACAACCCTATAAATCTTCAGGATATTTCGGCAAACGGCACAATAGATAGTACAAAGGATTCCCTTTGTAGCAAACGTAGGTACCTGTCAATATGAAACACACTCGTATTATAAAAACAATGGCTTACTGAGAATAGGTAAATAGGTTCATACATCGGCTACGTGTTGAAGTCTCGTCGTCCTCACGCCCGTGTAATTCAACCTTAAGAGAACTACATCGCATAACTGAATTAAATTTTCTGTTTTTCAAGTCTTTTGCTCGTGCTTTGGCTCATTAGCGAAAGCCTTGGAAAACGGAAAATTTAATAAGAATATAAGTAAAAAAGGGTACTTAACATATTTCGTATTCGCAACGAGGCACGCTGCTGTGTGCAGACCACTTCAATAATGATAAATTCTTTGTAATTAACCGTAGGTGGCGGGTTAGCTACACAATGGCGGACGGGGCATGGAGTATCACAAAACTATGATACGATAAAGAGCAGTGAGATGGCTTTAAATTACACTGCGTTACACGATTTTGGTACCCTCTTAACTGTTAGCTGGAATGAATAGGTAATGAGTCATAGATTAAATGTTCCAAACATATGTGGTATCCATCACGTCTAGTTTTCGAGGTACATTCAATTATTATTTTCTACTGCCTTCACTTTACGCGTAAAAGACCGTTACAGTTTTTGATGTATTGTACTTTTTTATTTTTTTGTTTTGTTTAGTAATCGTTTATATTCGATAACGTCAACATCTTTACACATATTTATTTGAAAAACCAATATGGATACTGGACTAACTGGTCGTCGCAGCTGCTTAAATGTACCAAATAAGTTTTGTTATGTTTGCGGACAATATATAGTGAAATCACAAACAAAAATGTTTGTGAAGGCTATGAATAAAGAGGGAGATGGTTTTTTATATTTGAAGACAGTATTTTCAAAGTTAGGTGATGCCAAACTCAAAGAAGGAATATTTGTGGGACCACAAATACGTACTTTGATGAAAGACCCAAATTTTGACAAAAAGCTTACTAATACGGAACTTGATGCCTGGTTGTCATTGAAAGCAGTTAATAAAAGGGTTTTTAGGGAACCACAGAGCCGAAAATGCGGAACAGCTAGTGAACGACATGTTAAAAGCATACGAAAAGTTGGGTTGCAGAATGTCATTAAAAATTCACTTTCTTCACTCTCATTTTTCTTTTTTTCCATCTAATCTTGGTGCGGTCAGTGATGAGCAGGGTGAGAGGTTTCACTAGGATATAAAGAAGCTTGAAGAACGATTTCAAGGCCGTTGGGACACGACTATGCTAGGTGGTTACTGTTGGCGGTTAAAACGAGAAGATCATTCGAAGCACAAAAGAAAAAGTTAAAGTTTCACTATATTTATTATAAAAATTTCATGGATAATATTTTTTGTAGATTTTTTTGAACTTAAATGATATTATTAGACTTCAATAATTAAAAAAAAATATTGATTTCATTGAATTTCTTTAAAATATGTTTTGACGTTTTAATGTCTAATATAATCTGGCATATTCTTGCGGAAACAAAATGAGACGTGATGGAAAGAAAATTTGTATGTATGTTTATTAAACGATACGTATAAATAAAAAAACATGACATTTCAAAGTGGGTACTCAATTTTTTTTTTAATTTGTAACGCAGTGTTATTTTAGAGAAAAATGAATTAAATAAATCGTCATCAGCCATCAAATAGCCACTGCTGGAAATAGCCCTTCCCCAATGACAAAATGACAAATATGTCAGAAGAAGGTCATAATAATGACGACGATCCAATGTTTATCAGCTTCAGGAATTGCAAAACTAGGGTAATATCCAATGTAGACAATTTTTCAAACTTCGTATATTATACATTACATCAGATATGAACGACGTAATTATTACAGACATACAGAACCAAACCATAATTGCGACTGGAAATCTCTCAGTGTCTTCTAGAACACCCAGCCATCAACAACATCAACATCAGCTTATCGCAGTCCACTGCTGGACATAGGCCTCTCCAGTTGTTCACCACTTTGGTCGAAAATTTGAAGGCTTTACTCATAATCACCAGCAGTAGGGTTGGCTATCGTAGGGCGTAGCTCTTCGCTCCGGCGACGCTGCTGCCCGTCATCGGCCTGTGGTATTTAAAGAATATCCAGACCTTACTTTAATTCAAAACCTTTCTGCCAGACATAATTGTCTCTTAACGGAATTGAATCTACTTATGACTTTCAGTACTTTAGATAAACTCCTACAATAAAGCTACACAGTTATTAGGTAAGTAATTAGCTTTGTAACAATCGTAGATTATTGTTTCACTGTAATAATGTTCCTGTATTGTGGCGAAATAATAGTACAGTGTACACTCATTCTCGTGGGAACGCAAACGCTGGGAATAGATTGTGAAACTAAAGGGTAATTCTACGGAGGGTTTATTCTACAATAGCTTATTTCATGGAATCTAATTTGGATTTCATTGTAGAACAATGAAATCCAAATGATTAATTTGGATTTCATTGTTCTGGCAAGTGATTGAGACAGTAGGTATACACGTTTCTGGAGATCGAAAAAAAGCAACTAGAAAAGTGTTAACTTTATCGTGAGTCTCCCAGAACATCCCACACAAGATTTATTTAGACAACTTCATATATACCCTTGTTAAAACTACATGGTTTAATGGACATCCTGGCCAAAAGGTTTTTCTTTTTATATATGTTTTTTATAAGTGTTCTGTGTAAAGTACTGTGTCAACACAATTATTAAAGACATCTCACGGAAGCTTGTGTCTTAATCCCAAACCTAACTCCCTAAATATTTAGAACCCTGACTCGACTGTGAATCGAACCTGCTCCCCAATTCAGAACACTATGGATATACATTATGCTTTTGTCAATGTCAAAATGTTTAGGTTAGAAAAAGATAAAGCACAGATATCTAATTCGACTATGTTTCAGTGTGGTTGAAGAAGACGACTAAAGAAATATTAGGAAACCTAGAAAAATTACCTACCCAGGTTCAAAAAAATCTTACTACGGTCGCCTGTCACTGGGGGAGGCCTGTGTCCAGCGTTGTCCAGTGGACGTTTGCAGGCTGATAATGATGATGTTACAGTCATGTAAGGCAGGGATGTAAGGGAGCGACCTATCACCTTTTCGCTCCAAGCCATCCTCACCTGCCCGTGGTGCATCCTGCCGAATAACAAACGAGGCTCAGGCAAACCCACTGGTGGCGGTATAACCATCACGATAGAAGGCGTAGCTAAATATCACAGGCCTATGACGGGCAGCAGCGTCACCAGAGCAAGAAGCTACGCCCTGTGATCGCCAACTCGCTTGTCCAGCGTGTCGATTATGGGTATATCCTCCAGATGTTTGCCCTAAGTGGCTGATGATGATGAACCAACAGTCACTAAAGTAGGTTTTTCCAATTTTATGCTCTAGTGGTCCAACGTTAAACGCACAGAGATATCGCAAAGCACACGTTCTATCATTGGTAAAACATTTAAACGCGAATTCCTTCGATGCAGACATTTCTTTGTGGCTCAGGTATCTGCTTGTCGTTCGTATCACGTCTCTCTGCATATTATATGGGGGCGGAGTGCGCAGATCTCTTTTGTGCTTCGTGGAAACCGATAAGTATTCTTCTGTTGCACTTTTAGAGTTTAGAGGGCGGTAAAACTGGTGTTCTGATCTGGGATTTCATTGTGATAATGGCACGGGAGGGGAGGGTCACTGGGACGGTCACGGTGACACAATGAACTCAAACCTAGGTATCTCTTAATTATTTTCTATGTTTAAGGTATGATATTTAAAAGGACATATTATATGTATGTATATGGTACGATATTTACAAGGAGAAGGAAGGAAATATTTTAAATTATGCCACAATTTGCGTTCACAATTTCGTCTGCCATCATCTTGATAATCAACGGTTTTCCTTATGTAACATTATTATTTAAAATTCATCAGCAAATTATTCGTCAGGCCCAATGCCCTCATGTGATCCTATTGTTTTATCTATTGTGTCTGGAATTCTGGGCCTAACGACTTTAAAGTACCTTATCTTTGTACCTATAGTTACAATATATCAGAAGATTAATCTTCTAAATAGAGTAAATAATTACTGCCCACACATAGTCCGACCTATTAATTAAATGAGACAGATTCACATTTTATGTAGTTTCGCATTAATCTGTCCATATAAACAACATGAGTATTAATTCGATATAATGCAGGTGCCTCATTTAAAACGAACGTTATCAAGCCGGTGTAAACCTCATCCAATTAACCCAGAACCATTGGTCTATCTGGCAATGACCGAGCGTCAATATATAAAGTGTAATTGCTCGGAGACTAGAATGGTAACATGGTTCCGCTGCGCTTACAAATCGATATGTCGAAGCCAACTGATGAAATAGCCGATGCACTAGCCTTTTAAACGCCGTTCAACCACCAGATTAAATACGGGCTAGCTTGAAGCTTAGCCGCGGGTCCTGTTAATAGACTGTACCCATCATTCAGCAATAAAAAACCTATCTCTTTGAAGGAGGGTTTAGATAATCATAATTATGCTACTACAATCACACTATGAAATTATTTGGAAGATATAAGTGCGTCAGACATTTCATACCAATCACCTGGTCTCAAATTTTTCCAAGGTTTTCCCTGTACCATGAGTCTACAGACTGGGGGCATGGCGCAGAGTCTAGAAATTGTCTCGACTAGGAAAATTCAATAACGCTCTAACCATTGCACCACCGACGCAGTCATTATGTAGCTTCTAAAATGTTGCCTTGGAGAACTTTTGCCCGATGAGATCAGAAAAATTAACATTTGGTATGATAATGATTTCACTATCATAGCTCCTTTTAGTTGCGCGCCACTGCTGTAAAAACAATAAATCTACAATATTCTATTCATTTTCTAAAGTTGACATCGAAAAGGTCCATTGTACAAATCTAGGCTACTTATCTTTGTCAAACCATAGTCTTGGCGCGACAGAATAACTTGGCACCAAGTTATTCCCCGCCGGGACAAAGTTTGCATCGCAGTTACTGTCCCTAAGTTTGTTTCTATGCATTTCTACCAGAGGAATACTAAATAAAATGAATTCGCCTATTGTCAACGGTAATAAAATTTCCGAAAGACGACCCTGCCAAATGAAGTAATTTTTTTATTAATTTGATTATCTTTTCGATTTCATTGGTGTGTATGAAAAAATAATCAAATACAATCTAAAGTAGGTATTTGTGTTTATTTAAAGCTTGCTTGCTTGCTGGGATGTATGGGAGCGGCCTATTATCTTTTCGCTCTTTTTTTTTTTTTTTTTTTTTTTTTTTTTAGAGGGGAATGCATTAGGCACCTTCATGCCGCCTCCGGGGGGAGTCGGCATGGTGTGTGGGACTCACACCTCCCAAAATGAGAGGGTATACCCACTAAACCCCCCTGTGTCGCCAGTGGGCAGCAAAAAGCAGGGATACGGGTAGCGCCGAAGCATACGGCCACATCCCTGCCTGCCCTGGCCAGCCGCAGATGATAAGCGGCCGGCACTTCTGGTCCGGGGAGGGCAAATACCCCTACCCCCGGCTTCCGGGGAGCGTTTGAGTGCGCCCCGGGCGGACCTCGTGCAACGGTGTGGCTGCACCCACCACACCGTCACGCCCCATTGAGTGGTTCGCGCCCCCGCGCTTACCACTCGGAGCACGGAGAAGAGGCTCAGAGGGCATACGATGCGTTGTATACCCTCCGGCGACGCCCAGGCCGGGGGCGGCGTAGAGCGGGCGCGTCTGCTGCGGCCTCACGCTCTCTTTCCGCCGCCTCCTTCTGCGAGATCACTGTCTCGCAGAATGCGAGCATCGCTCGCCAGGTCTCCTCCGACGCCGTCATCTGCCGCAAGAGTTGCGGCAGATCGAGGTCCTGTGCGACAGTGACGAGGACGGAGCGCTCACTGGCCCAAGCAGAGCAATGCTGAAGCGTATGCTCTGCCGTGTCCTCCGAGCCACTGTCACAATGACGGCAAAGAGGATCGGGCTCTCTCCCGATCCTCCATAGGTACCGGCCGAAGCACCCATGCCCTGTAAGGACCTGGGTCAGCCGGTACGTCACCACCCCGTGAGGGCGCCGCATCCACTCTTCCAAGATGGGGCCAATGGCCTGAGTGGTGCGGCGCCCCCAGGGGGCGGCCTCGAGGCGCTCACGCCATACTGTGAGCGCCTCTGCCTCAACGGCCACTCTTTGCGCCTCGACCTCGACGGGCGCTGGCCGGAGGCCCCGCGACCGCTGCTCGGCTCGCCACAGATAAACTGCGGCGAGTACAGCAGCGTCCAAGTCCCATGGAAGGGACCCGGCAATCGCGGTGGCGGCATCCGCGGATATAGTTCTATATCCGCGGATGGCCCTCAACGCGAGAGGGCGCTGAGCCCTCCACAGCGCCCGGGAGGTCTCCATCGTAATGGCGCCAGCCCAGACCGGTGACCCATAAAGGGCCATCGATCTGAGGACGCCTAGATAGAGCCGCCGGCACGCTGCAGAGGGCCCTCCCACATTGGGCAGCAGTCCGCTCAATGCGCCTGCCGTCCCCGCCAGTTTGGGCCACAGCTTTTCAAAGTGGCCCCGAAAAGTCCACCGCCCGTCGAGCCACAATCCCAAATATTTTAGGATTGTGCCGACGGGAATCCGCACGCCTTCAACCACCACTACTGAGTCGGTGGGAGGCGCGCGCCGAGGCCCATGGAAACATAGGGCCTCGGTCTTTTCTAGGGCCACTTTTAGGCCCAAGGCGCGGATTCGACGGACCACTGCCCCCGCCCCCTCCGAGGCGCGCTGTATGGCCTCGGCGTGGGTTCTCCCTTTGGCCGTCACCAGGGTGTCGTCAGCGTAACAAGTTACACCGACGCCAGCCGGGAGACGGCCGCGGAGGACCCAGTCGTACCCGATATTCCACAGGAGTGGTCCAAGAACCGAGCCCTGTGGAACACCGCACGACATGGCGTGGGTCTCCACGCCAGTGCGCGCCTCGTAGGCTACGCTCCTACCCTCCAGGTAAGAGCGTACCGCCGCCTGCAGGTACTCCGGCACACCATGGTGGCGGAGCGCCTGCAGGATACAAGGCCAGGGAAGGGAGTTGAAAGCGTTGGCGATGTCAAGAGACACCGCCATCAGAACTCCCCCCCCGGCCACCGCCCGATCCGCCAGCCCCTTAACTCGAAGGATGGCGTCTACGGTGGAGCGTTCGGACCTGAAACCATACTGGTACGGCGACAGATCCGGCCCCACCCGCGTCAGGTGCTGGTTGAGGCGGGATGCAATCAGACGCTCTAAGAGCTTTCCAGCCTCGTCCAGCAACACAATCGGGCGGTATCCCGACGGGGAATCTGCTGGGCGCCCTTCTTTCCTCAGCAGGATCAGGCGCCCCAACTTCCACACCGCCGGGAAACGGCCCTGGCGCAGCGCCTCAGACGCTAAGCGTCTGAAGCGCTCCTCCAACCATCCTAGAGCCAGGGCCAGCACCTTGCCCGGTACACCGTCCGGACCAGGTGCGACGTTCTTCGAGCGCAGCCGTTTGACGGCTGTGCTCACCTCCTCCTCCGTAACCTCCTCGAACTCATGTCCCGCTGGCGGATGCGGGTACATGCGAGGAGGCTCCCACCCTTCTTGAGCTGGGAAAAGGGCGGGAACTACGCTCTGCAGAACCCTTGGCTCGAGCGTTAGAGTCACCGGGGGGGTCCACGGGCGAAGCTTTTGCCTCGCCCGCTTGTAGGGCCGCCCCCAGGGGTCCCGGCTCAGGGACGATAGCATTTCGTCCCTGGAGCGCGACTTGCCCTCCCGTATCGCTACCTGGAGGGCTGCCTTTGCTGCTCGGTGGGCGTCGAGCAGCGGAACCTCCTGGGCAGCATCGCGTTGCCGTCGTCGCCGGTGCCGCTGGATGGCGCGCCTCGCCCTTATACAGGCCTCGCGAAGGGCAGCAATTTCAGAACTCCACCAGTAGACGCTGCGTCTCGGAGGTCGAGGTCCGGATCGGGGCATTGACACGCTACAAATGCGTTTCATTGCCCCCCGGAACTCCTCGGCCTCTGCATCCACCTCTGTGAGCTCTCTGCCCTCCGAGACCCATGCCTCTACTATCGCCGCCTCCTTCGCTTTCTCCCGATCAAGCCTTGACAAAGTCCAACGTGGGAAATTGTCAAGCCCCCGGGAGGGCGGTGGAGCGGTCGATAGGAGGCTTGGGGCGGAAATGTCGAACCATATGTAGCGATGGTCCGACAATGTTTCCGCCTCCTCCAGCACCATCCAGCCGTGCACCCTGTGTGCGAGTGCAGGGGTGGCGAACGTTATGTCCACCACGGACTCTCCCTGCGGTCGCACACAGGTGGGCACGGTGCCCCTGTTGAGGACAGATAAACCTTGGACGACGGACCACTCCAGTAGGAGCGATCCTCGTCTGTCCGACACCCTGGAGCCCCACTGGGGGGACTTACAATTAAAGTCCCCCGCCAAGAGTACCGGGAGCTGGTGCCGCCGGAGGGAGCCACCAAGCCTATCAAGGCTGGCCTCCAACTCCGCGACACTGCGGCTGGGTGGGAAATATACGCCAACCAGCAGCAACCCCCGGTATTCGGCAGCATCTTTTCGCTCTAAGTCAACCTCACCTGCCCGTGGTGCAACCTGCCGAATAACAAATGAGGCGCTAGCAACTGACTGGTGGCGGTGTTACTATCAAAATTTAAGGCGTAGCTAAATATCACAGACCAATGACGTGCAGCAGCGTCACCGGAGCGAAAAGCTACGTCCTGCGATCGCCAATCCGCCTGCCCAGGGTGGCGATTATGGGTATATCCTCCAGATGTTTGTCCTAAGTGGCGAACAACTGGAGAGGCCTATGTCCAGCAGTGGATTGCAATAAGCTAATGATGATGATGAAAGCTTGCTGTTAGTAGGTAGTTATCCGACAAACACACACTGCCAATATATCAGTTAGGCATTGATTTTTACGTTTAGGAACTTAGGGTGCCCAAGCCCATAGTAAACTTTATTTAACAAAATGTTGAGAAATGTCTCAACATATAAAATATTCCTTTTTTTGTTAAAAACGGAAATTACGTAATTACATTATCTAGGGTAATCAATAGATTACCCTAGCTTGTAACATGTTCAGTTATTAATTTAAGGAATATGTCGAGATCAGTAATATACATACGAGTATATCAAACGTGCAAGGGAGTTCGTCAAATATTACCTATCTACGTACAAGACGTTATAAAATGGTCGCGTCCCGGCCAATCGTAATGAAAATAAATACCTATATGTATAGGGAGAATGTTTCAAGACGAAAGTCTTTTTATGTCATAGCCACGTGGGATTATACAGATCGTGCAGTAATGGTGACCGGTCGGCGAATGACGGTTTTTAGTGGGACAAAACTCCACACAGATGGCTAATGAAATATTATTATTTTATATTCAGGAGGGCTTTACAATACACGACGTGGTTTTACTTTATGAAGTTCTGAATATCAAACTATGTCTATCGAAGAAACAAATCAAAACAACTTAGGTACCTACAGAATGTTGTCGTTTGCAAAGTATATACTTATCCTATAAAACAGTAACATACTATCTACCCAACTAAGTCTAACGTGTATGGCTTTGTCCTATTGTTGTGTTAAAAATGCTACTATTGGTATTTCTTCAAAGATAATCGGGAACGACCTGAACTGGAAGATAAAATGTAGACGCTTAGAAAGCGTGGCTCGAACAAAAACGAAGCCAAAGTGGTAGCGAGTCCACCACAAGACCCGTTGGGCTGTGTTCTTAAGGGGAGAGACTGATAATCGGATTAAAGTTGTTGCTGGCAATGACTGTTGCAGAAATGAGATTAGCGGAGCACGGTCGGTAACTTTAGAGCCTCTACAGACGTAAAACTTGAACTTTCAATGAAATTGTTCTTTTTAACCACCGACGTAACTGCTGAATCTAGGGATGTTATAGCCACCTTAATTTGATGTGTCTCACTCCGCTGTTGGTCAATTGCTCTTAAATAAATAGATAGATTTTGAAGCGTTTTTTATTTGGTTGTTGATTTTAGAGCCCAAGTTAGAAATCGTCAGCACTTTTTTGATTCTTCTAAAGCTCATTTTGATGAAGAATAAATTTAAATCTAGAAGAATTTATTTAAAATAATTCCGGAGATAACGTTTAGCATAGTCGTAATTTTTACTGGATTTCGCCACAACTTCACAGGTTCAAAAATTTTCTAAGAAAGAACTAACAAAATTTTATGTATGAATTCTTCAAAGTTACGCGATGTTCACCGTGGCTGACTGAAGAAAATTTTAGATTTTTCACCTGATTTACTTTACACCATTTTTTTTATTTACCTTCTATAAAATGGTTGATACCTATATCAAATAAATAATGACCTAAATGATCATTAGGTACCCAAATCATAGCCTGCCTGCCTATTTTACATAATGATACTGTTACTCCGAGGCGATGGCCATAACTTTAATCCCACAGGATATTGTGGGATTAAATATGATCTACCTATGATAAATATAGCTTTTTATTGAAAATTTTAGGCACAGCCAGCCCATTGGTTTTAGATTATAATAATTATCGGTTTATAGGTATATCCTCTTCGCGGACTTCAGCGAGGGGCTCGAGTCTACTCTAAAGCTTGGTAGACTTCAAACAACTTTAGACATTCTTCAGAACCTTAGAATCCTTCAGTTTTCTAGTTCCTATAGTAGTAATACAAGTATCGGCTTAGTGTAGGACAAGATGGCGCCGCATGGCCTAGCGTGACATGTCTCGAGCTCTTTATTTATATTTTGATCTATCGGAGACTTTCTTTCGACTTTTTGAAGATCACAGTCTGACATAGTCTTCAATTTCAGCGGAACTACACAGTCGTTTCTCTCTATGCAGTATGCGCCGCATCGCTTTGTGAGCGGCGCATAACTTCATTATGTACATGGCCACATTATTGCGTTATAGGAGACACCTAACACATTACTCTGATAGGACACAGACCGCATTATTGTGTTACTGTCAGGTCCGGACCAAATGTTTCTCGCTAAATAAGTATTTTATCTATTATAAACATGATTCGCTGGCGCTTTGGGCGCATAAATGATAATAATGGATATTTATTCGATTCATTAAAGAAACGTTTGTTTCTAAAATTCATAGGTCGAGTCCGCTAAAATATCAGATAGATCCTGTAGAAGACATTTGGTGTAAAAATTATGCGCATCAGTGGTTGGATAATTGAGGTAATTTATAAAGCAATATATAAATAGTTGTTGTAGCTTAATTATATCGTGATGCACTCTCGTGGTACTCAGTAGTAAAACGGAGAGAAAAACTAAGGCGAATAAACAAATGTGTCGAGTGTAGGGCACAATATTAATAATCATATATAGAGGTTATTAATTTATTTAATACAACTTGAAACTTTAGAATATATAAGTATTGGAATATTTTTGAAACTGAGAAAACATTTGCTACGGCGTCGTTGCTACGTCGTAGCGAATTAATTGTTCAGTAAATTAACAGGAATAGAATAAGCGAATATGCGTTATTCGCTTATTTTTTTTCAACTAACTTGTGTAGTTTTGCTGTCTGAACTACAACATAGATCCGTATTATTATTATTCAAATAACTTTTTAATTTAATGAAATATTTTATTTATAAAGGCAACGATACCTTAACAGATAGATTATACTTTTATTACATTTTGAAAATATTCAATTTTATGATATTGGTTAGTTCAGAATATTTTAGAGAAGTAGTCTTGAAGGTATTCGAGCGAAAGCGTTGTTATAAATAAATTGTATTGTAACAATGTAACACAAATAAATCTGGTTGCCATTAATCAAAAATTTTACTCGTAGTTTTTCTAGTAAGTAAATCTTTTTAAAAACACCATTACGATTTGCAACCTCGCTTGTTGCAGACAATACAAACGTGTCACTGTGATAGGTCGCATCTATCGGATGCGAGCACTTTGCGTAGCTCGATACTCATCTGTCTTGCTTCCGGATCCGCCTGTCTGCTGCCGGGCGCCCCTCAGCTCTCTCGAGAGCACACCATACGTAGAATCCGTGTAAATCTTTTTTATTTTCAATGTGGATTTGTACTAGAGGTAAAGTCTTATTTGTTCTGTATGTGTGTGTTTTCTTAAGATACCTATTATTTTTGTTTGTTGAAGAAATTTATTTAATACTTTATTTATGTACCGATTGTTTCGCGGTGTTTTGTAATGTGTACAGACTAACGTCTATTTATTATTTTTATAAGAACACCTCATCCATGGTGATATAACGAAAAACTACGAGCGTAAACGAGTTCTAGTCTAGAGTGGATAGCGTTTCTTGGCAAATGTGGTGTAGGACGCCTTCTGGCAAACCCAAGACAAGCCCAAGATGGACCACAGTGGCGAACAGTTGGAGAAGTCTATGGCCAGCAGTAGTCTGCGATAGGCTAATGATAATTCAATAGCCACTATAAATTCTACAAAATGTCTAAGTTTCATGCCTCGATTAAGAATATGCGCCGCGTCACGCGTCATTCGTGAAATAAAAAAAAATAAAAAAACATACGGTGAAGTATGTAGGTGTCCAGCAGTAAATTACAAGAGATTATGAGTATATAAACTGCATACCTAATAATGATGAATATTAAATATTTTATTCAACTAAAAGCTTTGAGAACATCATTATTACGTATGTTGAATAATTAAGTGGACACTATTCCACCGTTTCAAACGGAAATATCTTTTCACTTTATGTATAAAAGTGTAAAAAAAATACCGTAGCAAACTACCTCTCGCTTCGTTGGTTGCAAAGATTGTACCGTTTAGATGCACTCATGCATAAAAATATTTGCTACAATTCCGTCATTCGTCGTATCATTTATGTTTCCAAGCTCGTGTTGGCTGATGCTACCAAAATGTGTGTCGTTTCACAATTTTACGTGCATTCTATGACGCTGTCGTGCTTTGTTTTAAAAATTTCACAAATAGGTTTTTGTTCGTGTTCAGTCATACGATTTGTGTATTGATCTAGTTCTATACTGACGAAATCCTGTATGATCCATGAATTAATGCACTTATAAAATCAGTATAAAACTTATATTTATATTCATTGCATTCATCTTAAGTTTTGTTTTGCCACCTTTGGTCTAGATATAGGCAGGTACCTATCACCACACTATTGAACCTCAAATAAGCTAGTAATAAAATTGATTGCGATAACAATCATAATTAACCTATTTTTAACCGACTTTAAAACACAAAATAGGGCAGTTCTGAATTCTGCTGACTTTTTTTATTGAAGTAAGAGATTTGGTAACACAAGTTCTATGTCTTTAAAATAGGTCCTCCCTGGTAACCTGAATGCTGTCGTCATTCCCTGAATTGCTAAGGGAATATATGCCCTATTCCCAGACGGGACTTCACTAGCGGCGTATTGGAACGCAATTTTCCTTTGTGTTTGCTTCATTTTTCTCACAATTACAGAACAGCTGGAAACGACGACTTTTTGCTTACACATCATTTAATGTTATTTCCTGAGGGACGGACTGGTGACTTACTCACTGTTATCGAGTTGACTTTGACCTGAAGTTGAACAGGAAAAAGTTAACGGTGAAGAGCGTCATCAGAGCCCTTTGGGCTTGATTTACCAACACACAAAGTTACGGTGCGGTGAGTTTCTGCGTTTTGCTAACAAATTGTTAAATCATGGCTCGGGGTTTGTATTCCCAAGGCTGAGATGAGGTTCAGTTGACTTGTAACTTGAAACGCGCGTAACGATATCTCTTTCAAACATAGGTACATGGTCTGTAAGCTACATACTTATATCATCATTATGTATTATATTACTTCATTCGCTTAAAAATGTCTTGAGTAGTACATCTACATGACAATAATAGTATATAACTCGTAACAGCGAATAAATGAGAAATGTTTCGATAGCCTACTAAAAGATAATTTGCTACTTAATTGTTACAAGCAAATATAATGCATATTACATTACACCCATACCAGTGACAGTAACAAATAAATAAACTATCTCCCAAAAAATTATACGTGTGTCTTCGCCGTTACATTTGGGGAAAAAGGCCTTCGAGGGCGAAACTAAGTAATTGATACAATAAGCGGATAATTACTACATTTAGGGGTGTGGATGGAACAGTGACGCTCAAAACATAACAAGGATAAATGATACGAATGAATACTGATAAGCGGAAAGTAGGAAATCGGTATAATCGGAAATTGCTAATCGCGTTTTATCTTTTGGGTATTCAACACCGCTCCTCTTTGTAGTTGTTATCTTAAAACTAATTTGATTCAGCTCGTTACGTAGGACGTAGAACAATAGTCGAGTATCACCTTGACGCCGAGTACCTAAATTAAAATGGCGTCTCATGACAATAGGATAAGGTTAGAAAGATAGTGTAACTAAAACTGTTCTATCAAAAACGTACTTATCTCGCGTTTAGTTAACATGAAAGAAGTGAGATCTGTCTCCATGTTTAACCTTAAGCCTTCTTATAAACATTATAAATCTAATATTTTATTTTTATTTCAGTTACATCACAATTTGTTCTGAAAAGAGGGTCTACTCTAGTGAATAGTGGTGAGTAGATGAGAGTGAGACTCTACTGCTCCCCAATTTTTAGTTTTATAAAGGTCACTTACTGCCCGCCTGCTAAGCCAATTGTCATGGGAGGCCTATGTCCAACGGTGCATGTTTGCAGATGATGATGATGAAGATGATAAAATGTTACTTAGAAGTAGTAAAAACATTAATGTTCATTAAATCCATGATGAATGTAGTAGTTACAGCATCAATTAAGGAAGATAGACTCTTATATCTATACTTATAATAAATCTGTAGAGAGGTCAATTCTGTACATAAAATATTTTTTCAAAATAACTATCAGGGGGTGATAAGTGATCGATACTGATACCAAAAATGCAATCAGTAAAATTTTTATCTGTCTGTCTGTCTGTCTGTCTGTCTGTCTGTATGTTCGTTATAGAAAAAAAAACTACTGAACAGATTTTGACGAAACTTGGTACAATTATTCTTCATACTCCTGGGCAGGTTATAGGATACTTTTCATCACGCTACAATCAATAGGAGCGGAGCAGTGACGGGAAGTGTTGGGAAAACGCGAGAAATTTAAACCTGTATGTTTGAACGCGCATTACGCGAAAACTACTGCATAGAATTGAATGCGGTTTTCACCAATGTATTGCTAGAGGTCTAACTTAAAACTTAGGCACAAGGTATAGATGGGTATTATATGGAAGTCCGTTATTTTTGAAACCCGATATCCACGCGAGCGACGCCGCTGGCACAGCTAGTCTGTAATAAATTGACAAAATTGTTTCCCCCAAAATAATATTATAATTATCACAGTGAGCACATATAAAAGCTTTTCGTCGACATCGGTTAATTAATATGTATTGACCCGTTAAAAATTAACGCAAGCTTTTAATTTTCCTCTAGTATACACGAGAGAGTACACGGGCAACATGAATGTAACTGAACTGTGAATATACAAATGATGTTCAGTGGATATCGCAGAACACCTCGGTACTTTTGTTGACAAATGTAAAAACTGGTTAAATTTGACGAAAGTTGCAGAGCGAATGCCCGAATATCATTTCGGCACTCGAGCGAACCACTCGACGTCAACTTTTCAAATAAAACCGCAACAATATGACTATGTAACTACGTGTAATAAGCATTTTGTAAACACGTTCTGTGCTGAAAGTCTACGTACCTATACATTTATTATGGAGTGAGTTCCATAAAAACGGGCAGCCGTGGCATTTGAGTGCTGTACGTGCCTCAGGCCCGTTCTACATTAAATATTTTACATGCTCCGACTGGACACTAAATAACTGACTCAGGGTCGGTGTTTGAAATTTCCGCGCTGTTGACTTCAGATTGAAAATTTCCAGCAGTTTTTTCCACATTGCATGGTGTACATTGAGCGGGTTCAGTCGCCGAAGCGACACCGTGCCCCGGACCGACTTGTTCGTCGGGGACACGTTTTTGTAGGCTTACTGTGTGCTAGATAGCCTAGCCAGGTATATATTTTTACTCACCCGACTGCTGTGCAATTTGCTTGATCAACTTATGGCCGGAATAATACCTACAGAGCATGTAGCTCTGCAGGTATTATTCCGGTTTCTACAGTTGCACACACACTAATGAGTGACGTGAAAACACCATAAATTTCACATGTAGGTAACTTAACTTTTAAATGGATGGAACGTCCTTAATAATGTAGGTTTTACAAGCCGAATAAAGTAAACTTATTGTATGTTACGATAAGGAATATTTAATTCAATATTGAGTTGAAATACCACGATTCGTATTTCTTAATAAGCTTAATTTTTTTGTTTAATCTGAATTCACAGAAAGACACTCAAAGAAGCTCCTTTTATCTTACGAATCTTCACTCTTAAGTTTTAAATATTTGAATTAGAAACATTAATTACAAATCGAAATTGGATATGACGTTTCAAAGCGATTGCTATTTCAGCTCAATTATTAATTATGTAATCGACATAGCCTTAATGCGGGCGGGAAACTAATTTAAATATTGTAATTTGGTACTTTAATTTCGCAGAGCAAATTTTCCGATTGCTTTCAAATTTGTTTAGGGTGCCTGTGAGGCACTGATAAAGGAGTGAGTAAAGCAATTCGCACTCTCGGCTAACTGTTCGGGAGTTTATTCAGCGGCTTACATTCTGGCCTCAAATTTAAAGTGTTTTTATAATGAACTTAATAGGAACCTTGGGATAGTGTGATAGTGTTTCGACTATAATGTGCTTACGCGAATTTGGTATGGCTAGGAACAGTATAATAATACAGAAGTAGGAAACTTATTTAGTGCTATCATTAATGCAGTGTTGTATACGTAAGCCTTTGACTCCTATAAAACCAGACACAATAGATTTAAAGTATTACTAACGGTTACAGGTGAACCTCGTGGCCGTTAATGTGTTAAATGTAATCATCTATAGCATACCTACATATTCGACCTTACTTAAAGGTATTATATCATCATCATCAACAGCCTATTGCAGTTCACTGCTTGACATCGGCCTCTCCAGTTGTTCACCACATAGGGCAAACTGGAGGATATACCCATAATCGCCAAGCTGGGTATGCAGGTTGGCAATCGCGGGCGTAGCTTCTCGCTCCGGTGACGCTGCTGCCCGTCATCGGTCTATGGTATATAGCTACGCTTTCAATTGTGATGGTTATACCGCTTAGTTGGCCTTACGTATTATAATAATTATCTAGGGCTATGCTCGGCGTCTCTCTGCGAGATCGGATCCGAAATGAGGTGATCCGGCAGAGAACCAAAGTTACCGACAAAGCTCACCGGATCAGTAAGCTGAAGTGGCAGTGGGCTGGCCATACTAGCCGCAGAACCGATAACCGTTGGGGTAAACAAGTTCTGGAGTGGAGACCGCGTCTCGGCAAACGTAGTGTAGGACGCCCTCAGGCCAGGTGGAGTGACGACCGATCGAAGAAGCGAGCATTGGGAGAGGCCTATGTCCAGCAGTGGACTGATGTGGGCTGATGATGAATAATTACAAACATTACTCTTAAAACTCATATGTCTATGTATTGAATATCGTCTGGTTTCTTTGATATCGGGAATGCAAACAAAATCCTTAGCCATATTTTCACATAATTGTTCGATATACAATTAATACTTACCTAATATAATTTGAAAACTGCAACCATTAGAATTTTAACCTCTCTTGTCCAGAACAAACGAAGGCTTTATTACAAAATTAATTAGCAAACTATAAAACCGTTGAGGCCGCGCATTTGCCCCCAGTCCGATAACTTCTTGAACTTTGACTCAGCTATTTGAATTTTATAAACGCTTTGCTAGAAGAAACTAACTTAATAACTTATCTTTGTATTAATTTTAAACAATTATTTTGTTGTTAAACCTGGTGTAATCGTGTGAAATACCGTACGAAAAATTCTCATAAGCCACCCTCACCTGCACGTGGTGCATCCTATAACCATCACGATTAAAGGCGAAGCTAAATATCACAGGATTACGGGCAGCAGTGTCACTGGAGCGATAAGTTACGCTCTGCAATGGCCAACCCGCCTGCCAAGCTCGGCGATTATGGGTAAAGCCTCCAAGTGTTTGACCAAAGTGGCGAACAGATGAGAGGCCTACGTCCAAGAGTGGCCTGCAATAGACTGATGATACTGATGAGTTAGGTACTTACAGATAGCTAAGTACCTTATATCCCTAATAACAGGAAGGTCTAACAGCATGTCGAAACGATTTACTTGTATCAACATGAAATTCAAATATGTATGTATGTTTGGTAAGCAAACCAACGAATGAATACATATTATTGTGGTTGCCAATTTAGCTGAGTGCCTCACTGGCATGACGATTAAATAAACAATCTCTCCTATTACACAGTACCTAACCATCAAAAAACTCTGTTGATATTCAAAACTAAAATATGTTCTTTACATTTCTAAATGCCTTTGTTCTGGCATTAGTAAGGCCAGGTTGAAACTTGAAACCAATAAAGAATTATCATTAGGAGTGCAAAAAAAGAAAGTCGATTGTTTTTGAGGATTGTTAAAGTTTTGTACCTAATTGTATAAGAAGATTTCAGTGTTAAGGCCATTTGGCATTTCGTAGCAGAAGTTCTGCACTTTCTTTTCCTACCGATGAAGACGCCTTCAGGTTCCATCTTTCGCTCCGTTTTATACGAAGCAGTCTTCGAACGAAGCCGTCTTCAACTATGAAAGTGATGAACGCGAATAAGGACTTTATACTAACATTTTCCTAAAGTTTTTTTTTACTATGGGTAATTATTTCATAATGAGCTGTAGCTCAATTTGTAAAAAAATTAAGAATGAATATGTGAGAGAAATTTATCAGTCCTATGGTTCCTTGAGGGTGTGAGCCCTTGTAGTAATTGGTACTTATAAGGCAGATATTAATAATGAAAAGATATATAAATATCCTCTTTAACAGTATACTGTAGTCGTTATGAATCAGGTTACAAACGTAGAATATTACTAACACGATAACATAATTATAGCTATACTCCTTCACATTTCTGTGTCCAATGCAGAACACAATGCCGATGTATCAATATAAAATACTGTGATTCCTATTATATTACTTGAACATTTCATCGATGATAGGCAACTCAAAAAAGAAATCAGTCGAAAAAGTTATAGTAAATGTAAAAAGTTAAGATGGGTACGTCAATATGTGGGCAGGCGCCAGTAAGTTAAATGGGGCAAAACAATCGGAGACAAGTTTTGACAAACTGCCGTAGGGACGCCATTTCATCGACCCCTCCGCGGTGCGATGTAATATTATCTACAATACTTACAAATATACTTTTTATAACCACCAATGTACCTACTAGTAAAAGGTCCGAGAGAAAAATAGAGGGTTACGATAATACGAACTCACAGAATATTATTCTGTCTCTTTTCACGGAATATTTTTAAAAATAACTTTAGTTAAACTTATTCCGGGTTTCATTTCATTTTCCAAGAATTGTTTTGTGTTGTTGATACCTAGCTGAAAGCATTTACAAATACCGTATTCCCGCAAGACTAAAAATTGTGCTTTCATTATACTATATTTTATACAATCTAGAAGGTGCTTAGACAAGGGTATGCGAAAGGATGAACTACCTATTAAAAAGTTTTATTATGGGTCTAACTTTTATTATGGGCGAAATAATGTACCTAAGATTGGCAGTGGAAGGCGTATCTTTTGTTTATCCTTTATAAAATTTGTATATTCCTCATATTTTTAGGTACAAACATACCTATTTGTGTTCTGATTTGATTGCGAAACATTCGAATAAACAATTTGGATACAAACATAAATACAAAGCCTGTGTCTAACTACAAATTAGTTCAAAACAGAATCACCGATGAAATTTTAACCAAATTCTGAACTTTAGACTTAAGTAATCCACACTTCGAGGAGATTTGAATATCAAAAGGGCACACATACCGCTTCAATATTTACTCTAATAGGAGTTAGGCAACATCGGAGTGAATGAAGTGACAAAGTTAGCCACCTAATATAAACTAGCTCGGAATTCTAGATTGTTCCGCGACGAAAACATTTATTTGATATCTACGTGTAAACGACGAAGGTAAAGTTGCTTTTTATTTTTTGATGCTCAAAGCGCGCTGAAGGCAATTATTTTCTAACTTTGAGGCCAGTTTGCAGGCAATAAAATAATGCTTCCGAGGTGCTGACATTTTTAGAAGAGAAATTTTAATAGGGTTTGTATTAAATACGAAATAAACGAGATACAGAAATTTTATTGTTGTTTGAATTTATAAGCGCTAATATATCACCAGAACTAAAGTTGACATGATATACCTTATATAAAAAATTAGAAAATGTCACTAATAGTGAGAATGTCACTATTAGTGACATTTTCCAATTTTTTATTTATTATCTTTAATAGCTCTAGTCAGTGGCTTTACCCACATGTGTGTTAATTTGATATACCTATGAGATATATTTCTGTAAAGCTTAATTATACCCCTACAGTAGTTTTTGATGAAAGAGTAACAAAAACCGTCTATCAATATAAACTCTCGTAATATAATATTAGTAGGGTGTAGGGCTGCCTATTTTCTGCGGATATTGAGATAATAGTTTCTGTCGAAAACAATCGTGATCCAACTAATTTGTCTATTCATAATATTCTCATAGATCTTTATGGATAATTTCTCCTTGTTATTATAAATAAAATACACACGTTATCTCCTCACACGTCTATATTTCACATATTCCGGGGCTAAATAATCCTATTTCACAAAAGCTTGACGTTGACATATTTGCTGGTTGGTTAGCTCCGTGATGATAGAATGTATTGTAAGGGAAACTGGCACATTTACTTGCTGTGGATAATTGACCAAACCAAGACCCAATTTATCTGGATCCCTTATATTACTAAGGTTGGGTTAATCTGATTACAAACGGAGTGAAGCGGGAGATGTGTATTACACCTAGTAAGGTAATACCAAGCTACAATTGCCGTCACACTTTAGATAAATTGTAGAAATATAGATTCTTTCGACAGTATTTGAATAGGACACATTGTTAATCTATTTTATGTTTTCCTTATCCTAATGGATTTTATTAACCTACAATAAACCCAGGAAAAAATCGCATCTGTCCATTAGATGTCGAAAGTCTTGTCCTGTTAGATCCTTCATACAGAAGGAAAGAGTAGTCTCAAAAAGCGAACACTGGAGCTATATTGGAACTATGTCAAATATTCACTCGATATTGACCTTACGGAGAAATCTGGAAGACATTATAATAAAAAGAGATTGACAGCAAAATGCAAAAGACACCTTCCCACTGTTATGGCTTACGGCAAATGCTATTGTTATCATAATACTATTGAACCTTAAACTCAAGGCTATAACGTGTCACATTCAATTTAGCCGAGTATAAAAGGATTAGTCAGGCAGGCCGCTTTTCCCAATGAACAGTTAGATTTAACTGGCCTATCCTGTCAGTTAGAATTCATTATACGGACCGTACAATTTGCATAATAAATTGCAGCGTTTTAATGACGTCAAGTTTTACTCGCCTCTTTGTTGTTTTAGATCTTAATGTCATTAGTGGCATATTTTTGCATAATCTCGAGTCGGCGCGTTGATTTGGATGTCCTATTCAGATTTGATGGACTTTACAGTGATATTTATTCTTCTTTAAGGTTTTATTCATTTGAAAACTTTGTAGACGTTATTTAATACATATATCTATATTAATTTTTGGTTAGGTTTGAAGGGCGCATCGATACATTACCTATATTTTCTTCAGTTGGGAAAATGTATGAGTATTTACCTACATATATGTTGCTTGTGCAAAAGCTGTGTTGTTATCCTTTGCGAGAGATTTTAGATGATTTTGTTGTATATAAAATATTACAAAAGTACACGTAAGTATAATGTTTACTGCAATCCTTTTATAATCCTGGTTTATTAATCATCATCAGTCCACTGTTGGACATAGGCCTCTCTAGTTGATCGCCACTTAGGGCGGACATCTGGAGGATATACCTACCGCGGGTTAGTTTATTTATTAACTAACCCGCGGTTAAATTGTTATGATGTAAGCACCAAATTAAAATGATTTATTTGAAAATATTGCTACACATCCGTGTAGGGATGTCGAAAGGTAGGTAGGCGCCTTAAGCTGTGAAAAGACAACAAAATAATAAGCAAAAAAGCAAAGCGTAAAAATAGCCTTTGATAAATAAATGATTTTCGTAAGTTCCGTCGTAAACTAGTTATACAAAATATAGGTACATGTTTTATTGGCATCTTGAAATATTGTAAACTAATCATACTATGTATCTTCATTGTTTATTTGCTCTGTAGTTTATATTCGGGTTAGAGACTTCCGCATAAGACAATGATAAGGAACTTGCGTCTCTTTGTCCGCCTCTACGCCATAAAAGAAAATAATGAAAAAGACAATTCGCGGTATGCTACATTTGAATAATATTATATTTTTACCCGATTGCGTCAGCAAAAGAGGGTCATGTTTTTTGGTGGCACGTCCCGATGTAAATGCGAATCGTCCTTAATTGTAACAAAGACACTGTGATCTCCCTGCGCATTGCGGTAACTATCATGAATAAATATGAAGATTCATGAATTTTTCTTTGGGGGACTGAAGATAAAAGTATTATTGGGGATTGGGGAACATAGCGTCCGCGTAATACTGACAATTTGTATTGTGTTATTGTGAATGGTCAATGTTGTATTTCCGGTGTTATGGAAACTCGTAGTTTTTGGTCTGTAAGAAAATGAAAATGTTATTTAGTCATAGCCTACATAATATATATGTTACGGATAATGCTAGAAGGTGGAGTAAACCTAGGTAAACAAATGAACATTTTTCAGTACGCCCAAAAACCGAAATTATGGACATAACTACGTGATCTCTAGGCGTAGGATAATCAGGAAAGATTATTTATTACATTAAAAAGAGAGAATTAATATATTATGGTTTTTAGTTTATTTAGGAATTAAAAAAACGAACCTACAATTCGTAGTAAGATTACTTAAGCTTTTTTTCCACTGAGGGTGCGATTTGTGCACTTTAATTTATATATCCTGTGTACCCTGTGGCCGAAAGGTTTGAAGAGTATTTTGTTAATATTATCATAGTCAGAGTATATATTATTATAGAGGGTTGGAAAATGGCCTGAACTCTTTTGTGAAAAAGATGGTACAGCCGTGCCGCTTTTTTTACTTGACTTGGCAGATTATATTGAAAAACTAGATTTCTCCCAGAATAAAGTTATCGAAGCAGCCCTACAACGCCCACTGTGTTGGATTCTTCAGATTGCCTATTACAAGAGATTCCTTTTATATAATTGGAGCGGCGCTCGTAACAATTCTTGTCCAATCCAATAAATAAAAAAAATAATATTGACCATGGACAGAAACAAACGTATTTTATTACATTCCGTTCCCGCTAACGAGAGTAATGTGTCACGGCGTAACGCGACGTCCCGGCCGAGGCCCGGTCCGGCAGTCGTGATCTGAACATCGTAATAGAAGCGCCGGGAATTTCATTTCCTTGTAAATGTCGTGGTTGGATCGCGAGATCAGCTTGTTTGTGAAATCTCTAATATTTATGAATAAACCTCATAAGGGAGGGGATGTAACGGAGCGACCTATCTTTTAGCTACATGCCACCCTCACCTGCCCGTGGTGCATAACAAACGAGTCTGTGGCATCCCACTAATAGCTGTATAATTATCATGATAACCCATGACGGGCAGCAGCGTCATCGAAGCGAGAAGCTACCTTTTGCGATCGTTAAACCGCCTGCCCAGCGTGGAGATTATGGGTAAATGATGATGAACCTCCGTATCTCTAGTTAGGGGGTCCATCCGTACCACTTGGAAACGATTCCCTCCAGAACCGTTCGATTTCAGCGTTCCTTTCTTCCATGAACTCTGGAACTCCCTCCCAGCCGCGGTCTTTCTGATCGCTACGACATGTCCTTCTTTAAAACGAGGTTTAAAGAGAGCTGTTTTCTCACGATGGGTAGCGGACGGCTGTCCCTGGCATTGCTGATGTGCATGGGCAGCGGTTACCGTTAACCGTTAACTATCAGATTTAGACTAACAACTTGCTCTTTCGTTCTGTTTCAGATATAATTAAAATTTTATGTCGAACAGATCCACGATTGATTAAAATTTAAACTACCTAAATTATACAACGCAGCATTTAGTATTTTCTTCATGTCATGTTAAAGTTTAGAGGTTGCGTCGTTCAGCTATAATATTTGAAAAATAGTAGTAACTTTGTAAAGCAGCTGATTTTGCAATGCATCTGCAGCACAGATAGCGTTAGATTAGAGATCGGAACGGTCGGGCTGGGGTTCGGGTTGGGTACACTGCGTTTATGGCTCGCTTGTATGTACGAACTGCAACATGATTCTTAATCTTGCAGCGACTCTTAAAATTGGATTAGGCACATACGGATCCGTTTAACAACTGCTAGGCGGAATTCGAAAGTATAAGGATTGCGTTTTTACTGTGTTTGGAATACTCGCATGAAAGTTTTATCATCATCAGCCTATTACAGTCCACTGCTGGACATAGGCCTCTCCAGCCGCTCGCCACTCAGAGCAAACATCTGGAGGATATACCCATAATCGCCACGCTGGGCAGGCGGGTTGGCGATCGCAGGGCGTAGCTTCTTGCTCCGGTGACGCTGCTGCCCGTCACCGGCCTTTAGTATTTAGCTACGCCTTCAATTGTGATGGTTATACCGCCACCAGTCGGTTGCCAGCGCCTCGTTTGTTATTCGGCAGGATGCACCACGGGCAGGTGAGGTTGGCTTGGAGCGAAAAGATGATAGGCCGCTCCCTTACATCCCGAAAGTTTTATATGTAGGTCAAATATGTCTCAACAATGACTAATGAACACATTAGTTGAATGTAATTGAAAACAACTTACTCATTTTTCACGACTTGAGCTTGAATATGCCCGAAGCATTATCTTCCACTAATAAGGGAAAAAAGAGAAAATCTCACATTCGTGTAACTCTTCATTTGTGATCCATTCAGTAATTTAACTTTTCTTCGCATTTCTTCATTGTGCTTCGTTACAAACAAACATCTATCTTTTGACGTAACCCATAAATTCAGTCCAAATATTTTCTACTTTGTATCTTCAAATCGAGCACGATAAATTTTTATATTTACTACGAAAAAGTGTTATGCTAGTCTGTACTAGCATAACACTTTTTCGTCGTAAAATACTAACACAGTTCACAGGTATCGAAAGTACGGAACTATTTTTATTGGAAAGTGTTGCAAGAAAAATAAATTGACCTGCAACAATGTCGCCTCCTTCAAAAAATCCAGCGCAAGTTTACTTTGAGTGAAAGATTTCGCTATCGTCGCTAATGTAATTTTGGAGCCTCCTGACAATATCAACATTTGCTTAGTAGTTACAGCGCGAGCCTCGCCAACTTCTCATGTCGTTGTTAGAGGCTTGACCCAAATAAACATGGCGAAAAACTCGTGTCCATCACTGGGCGAGTTATACTTTCCAAATTGAATTCCGTGCTAGGGCTCTGTTTATCGTTTAGGACGAGGGCATGTGCCAAATATCTTTGCCTGTCTTATAACGCGGGCGTTAGTGTGCGCTGGCACACGGGAGGATTCTGAGTGCATGGCTAAATAATACTCGTAATAAAAACCGGCCAAGTGCGAGTCGGACTCTCGCACGTAGGGTTCCGTGCCACTATACAGCTAAATAAGTGTTTTTCTTTACGTTTTATTATATTGGAGTTAATTAAATAAAAAAAATTAGGTAATTTGATTTATGACGTTTAAAAAAAAAACTACTGTCTAGATTTCATTCAAACCAAATTTCGTTAGTAGTTTTTATAGTCATACACATCATATATTTTTTTCAGTTTTATCATGCTCATATTTTAGAAGTTACGGGGGGGGGGGGGGGGGGACACACATTTTATCACTTTGGAAGAATCTCTCGCGCAAACTATTCAGGTTAGAAAAAAATGATGTTAGTAACCTCAACATCATTTTCAAATACCTATTCATAGATACCCCACACGTATAGGTTTAATGAAAAAAAAAATTTTCAGTTTCAGTTCTATGTATGGGGAACCCCAAAAATTTTGGATTTTTTTCTGATTTTATTTTAAAATCTTAATGCGGTTCACAGAATACATCTATGTACCAAATTTCAATAATGCAGCTCTTATAGTTTCGGAATAAACTGGCTGTGACATACGGACGGACAGACAGACAGACAGACAGACAGACAGACAGACATGACGAATTTATAAGGGTCCCGTTTTTGCCATTTTGGCTACGGAACCCTAAAAACCACACACTCACGTATATTTTTTGACTATGAACGGCTTGAACAATTATCGTGGTCTTTTCAAAAAAAATATTCATTGAAAAATATGTAACATAGTAAATTTTCTGAATTTCAATGATACTACATGTCGCATTTATAATCACTGCCCTTTATTAAAAAAATAACGTTCAAAATATCGACCGATTAGGTCACAAATTTAATTAATTTTGTGACGATATGTAAAGGTTTCACCAACGTTAATTAGTTATTGATAAACATATTATTTTTGTTTGAATATTATCATTGGTAATCACAATAATACTGTTCAATTAATTGTGATAATTAATTTATTTTATCACAGTTATGTAAAGTAACTAAAATATATATTACGTATTAAGTCTATAAAATAACAACATTTTTTAAAAACAGTATTATCACGTACATTGATACGATCACAAAGTAAGTTACATTTACATTTGAATGCTTACGCATTTGGCGATCAATATTGATTTAATTTTCTATATATGTAAAAAATCATATCGTGTGTCGGTCGTGTGTTGGTGTAGGGTTGGCCGATCCCAGTTATCATGTTCCCTTATTTCGTGTTCGCCTGATTTTCTTTTTATGTAGCCCCGGGGCGGCCCAAGTCAACTGTCTAGCAAGTATAAATACAGGCTAAATTGATATCAATATTTTTCTTCGATAGACTGGCACTAGCAACGCTTTATTAAGGAAAGAAGCGGGTTGAGTTATCTTGGAGAAAGTGGGATTCTAAATTATCAATTGTCATATAATTACTACATGTTAGAAAAGATTATAGATTATCCGCGAAGACAGTGGTTGAAAAGACCTGGACAATATGGATAAAGAAATAAATAATTACACATACATGACGACTTGAAACCTGCGTACGGGAGGAGCAGTCTCCAAGAGATTCCTTGCTAAGACGATAGCGGTGCATTTGAGAACAACCGAGTTGTATTGTTAGTTTGTCTATAACCTACCCCGTATAGAGGCATGTTGCTATTAACTTAAAAAGTATACCTAGTAACTAAACAAAACACACGGGCAAACTTATTTATTGACTAGACACTTATACTGTACGAGTAGATTATTATAAATTGCCTAAAAACACAGCAGATGAATGTCTAATACAATATTTTGTAAATGATGTTTCGTAAAGATAGTGGCGTTAACAGCTGCGGGGCCTAATTTATACTTACAACTTTTCCCCTTAATGCCTATTTGAGCGGCGGAGATCGTTATCCAGTGGAAGACTAATTTAGTTTTAACTGGATATCTGTAAACTTCCACCTTCAAGTATAATGAACGTAATTCGAATAGGTAAACGGTATCAAAGGTCTAAATTGAGTTTTAATTAATTTGTAATTTACTGTAAAATTAAGTGAGACGCTTGTTCCCTAACGAAAAACATGGAACAGTAATTGACCATTTCGTCTATGTAGATGTAGGTATTTGGATATATACTTGCGATTTATTGCAAAATTGCCACATATTATAGCTTTTTTGCATATTTTCAAAAATTCAAATTTAATATTTTAATATCCATGTTTTCCTTTGAACGCTACGCACCGCGGCAGCTATGTTCATTTTCCACGAATAAGTATCAGGTAAGTAATAGGATAGGTATTTGTTATTTATTGTACCTAAGTATGATATTTATTATTTATATTACCGGTTGCTTGATCCATACTCGCGATATTATAGTCTCTTAGGATATAACACATTTCCTAAAAATACTTGAGATTTTTCAATATTAGTTCTATTATTATGTAGGTAAAATAACAGATTTCAATTCTTGATACAAATATACCCCTAGTTTATTTATCTATAGCTTTAGGTACCTATTAGTTTTAATTTCAACTGATTCCTTACCCTTTCTTTTTAATTATCCTCTACCCAAAGGTAGTCTGGAAGAGATCGCTGAAAGCGATAAGGCCGCCTACATTGTACCTCGATTTGTCTTTGTATTTATTTGTAAACTGTTTGGTGCGCAATAAAAAAAAATCTATCTATCTATACATTTAAATGCCTGCTTTCGGAGGACTTACTTTTCAATATAAATATAAAAAATATCAGAAATATTTTACACATATACTTTCCTTTGCCAAGAGCGGGTACGATAAAAATAAAGGAATAATCCAATTTGGCAGTTTTAGGGAAGTGCGCGTACGGGTATTACATTGTAGGTATTAGTTTTTGTTTATTTATATGTGGAAGCTCGCTTTATTGGTGGAGTTAGGAGTTACTGCAAACTATCTGCAAACAAAAACTGCAGAGCGGAAGCCCCAATAGCAAACTGTAGTGCCGCCATTATTATTTTATTTCTGGCTTTAACATTTTCATACGTAGGTACTTAGCCATAATAGCCTATTGGACTATTGTCCACAGCAACAGTAAAACAACCTTGTGTCTCAATCTTGCACAATAGTAGTTGAGCATTAATTCAAAATTAGTAATGTAATTTAATAAAAATAAATAAATCGTCCTATCGGATCACTATAGTAAAGGAACAGAGAGTGTTCAAGTGTATGCGGAAACACAGGGACCTACTTTAGCAATCGAACGAACAAAAAAAGCGATCGTTCGATGGATGGATCCGTTAACGTTGCGTTGATCCTTCATTCATTTAGTTCCTACATACGAACATGGGAAGGAGGAGAGGAGCTCGGTGGCGCCGCGGTCTTGTTCGTTTAACAATGATCGGAGGAGCTCGGTGGCGCCGCGGTCTTGTTCGTTTAACAATGATCGCAAATGTTGTGCAACCATTGGCGCGGTCAATCTGATGATGGGTGACCAAAATTTGACACCGATTTCCTCCGTGCTTCGGAAGGCACGTTAAGCTGTTGGTCCCGGGTGCTATCTTTACCAACTCAGATAGCAGTCGTTACATCATATCAGAGATGATGATAACTCTGACGCCTAAACTGGGAATGGGTATAGCTTACCCTAAGTGTTGCGGAGGTCTGATGGCAGTCGCTCTGTGTAAAAGCTTAGCCCTCGCCAAATCTCTCAGTTTGGGAAGCCGACCCTGAGACAATCGGGAAAAAGGCTAGGATGATGATGATACGAACATGGGAAGGAAAAATAGTAAGTACTTATTTAATTTTATCGTACAAAAATACGCGATTCGTCCATCGAACGACCGTTTTGATTGTTATTCAAGGGCTTTCTTTCGCTTATTATGTTCCGATAATATGTCCCGAGTACCTGGCTAGTCTCCACTGTGGCTGAAAACGGTCAGGAGATTAACTTCTGTGTAATTGTCTCTCAAGCTCTACATATGTTTCAGCAATATTCCATTGCGGTCTATTCTCGGATGCGTGATCAATGTTACTATATCTAAGACCCATTCATGCCTTGATGACTGACATTAAGGATTAATTTTGCATGACTGCCTCACATCAAATAATTCAATTGCGGCTTAATAATAGCTCCGGACACAAGGTTACCTTATCCAGGTCAACTACGTCTACCTGGGTATAGGTAAAAGTGTATTAATTATGAGTATTGCCTTCTGGTTCTTTTATAAATTTAACTCATGAGGTTAGAGGCTATTACTGCTACTAACTACTAAAATTTTTAAAAATGAAGGCGAATTTACTTACTTTGGGATGAGGGAAGAAATGTTTCAGATAACTTTTCCTTATTGGGTTTGTTAATAATGTGCATTGATATCCATCAACCCATCTTATCCCATGGCCGTTGTAGAAGATGGCTAAGGGAATATCAGGAAACAGCCAGCAGCGTTTACCTCACTAACCCGCCTGCCAAGCGTGGAGACAAATTCCCCCAAATGACAATTGTCAGTGGGGGAGGTCTATGGTAAGCAGTGGACGATCTGCCGTAGACGTAAGAAAATTTGTTAATGACATAGCCTATACAATACAATACAATGGATACTGGGATGATACTAAGCTTACTGATATCTTCACTAAGCTACCAAAGTCATCGACACCTAAAATCCCCCATTCGCAGGTAACGCAAACACAACCGCATTTGGCATGTTACACAAAATGTATTAGATACATTACAATTCGTTCGGCGGTGTGGGGAACAAAAACAGGCTACTTATATACCGAACACCTGCGAGTGGGTACACGCGTGTGATTGAATTTGTGGATCCCATTCAGCTCCGGCATGACAGCAAGATTGAGTTGTTATGCCTACTCGGTGTGGTGATTCGAGCACGCACTTAGGAAAGCGAATGAGTTGCTCTGTTTACAGCTAAAGGCATTGTTCACACCAGCCGATTGTCGGCAACAACGCACTATGTAGTCGGTTAGGTGTAAATAAAAAGTTATATATAGATATATGGATAACAGCATTTTAGCAAAAAAACCCGACTTCAATATTATGACAATGGGTCACACTACACCCTTTCGAACAAAAAAAGAATTATTGAAATCGGTTCACAATTCTCGGAGACCTGTGGCAACAAACATAATATTTTTTTTGAAGTTGGTCAAGAGTGAAAAATAGCTGCGCTCTTAGCGCTCAAAGTCGGCGGCTGACTATAAGTTTTGTTTGCTCTATATTATGATTTTTGGTAGCTATGTGTCGCGATCGCATGTTAGAGCAGAGCAAATCAGTAAAAGAATTTTTAGAAGTTGATTTCCTTAATTGACTCTATCGGCAATCGAACCCGGAACCTCGGATCGCCCGCGCATTAGGCGACATCTAATCTTTGAAAGTTCCTTTTCTTCTGATAGTATTTTAAGAACAAGTGCTTAGGTTATCCATAAACAAATTGGAATTTAGCACTGATATATAAAATAGAAATCAATGGGGCTTAGCGACAGCTTTCCCTTCCGAGCTTAGATAACGAAAGGCATGCTTCGGAATTTTTAATTTTGATTATGTAGTTCATAAAAAATAACTGAAAATTTGCTACAAAGCTGACTTTGCGATCTTAATAGGTATTGTCTGCATCCTTATTGTATCTACATCCGTATTGTCTACGTAATAAATAGATAATATAACTTTTCGATTAAACTAATTAAGATAAGTTTTCGGTTTTAAGCGACATTTTATTTAATTATATCCGTATCTAATAGTTATCTCTTTTACGTCATATACATTTGCAACATCATCATAATTATAACGACAGGTTTTTTTTGTTGTAATGGTCGTGAAATCATTTAAGTACCTAATATTAATATTCAAAAAGCGAGTCTGTAGATTTTTCAGAGGCCGGCAACGCACCGGTGACTCCCCTGGTGTTGCGGTGTCTATGGGCTGAAGTGATCACTTACCATCAGGTGACTTTCAGGCCCGTTTGCCCCCTCTACCATAAAAAAAAATTAAAGTTTCAACTTTTAATATAAAGCGTTATGGATTTGACTATAACCTTATACGAAAAAATATTGGTTTTTAATAGTCTTAAAAGAAGGTCGTGACCATAATTTTCTTAATTTAATTTAAAATATATTATTGTCCTCAAAGGTGACTCCAGACATCTGATTGATATAGTGATCTATCAATGCACAGAACCATTGGACGGATCAGGCTGAAATTTGGCAAGCAGGTAGATGTTATGACGCAGACGTACGCATTCGTTAAGAAAGGATTTTGATTAATTCTGCCCCTAAGAGAATAAAATAGAGGATGAAACTCTATTCCACGCGGACGAAGCCACGAGCATAGCTTGTTTAAAATATTTTTAATGCCTGAGAATAAGATGCTATCAACCTAAACTTTAATAATTTCATTCATTTTCAATTACTGTCTCTACTTCAATACAATAGCTGAATAGTAAGCCAATAAATATTTAACTCAGATTCATTTCCGCTGCACCCCAGTTTATTTACCCACAAATCTCAATGGAAAACGTGAAATATCCGGGAAAATGTTACCTTTACATCGGCAACGGGCATGCAATGCGAATGGGACACACTTCGCTCCAGACATCTGAATTACAAATCGGGTCACTCGGGTAGCACGAGCCTCGGTTTTCGGTGAACTTTTATATTTTCCAACCAAAATGCTTACGGAGCTACCATAGGTACCAAATTAAATTAGTCGGGTAAGTGAAACCTCTTTGAGAACGCGCTGGGTTTTTCGTAATGTCAAAGGTCGGAATAGGGATGAATATGGCCTTAGTAATGAAAAATTCAAACAGTATGTTAGAATACACACGAATCGCCTTTTTATAGTAGGGGAGCATAGTAACCTCATCTGGCCGTAGTGCATCCTGCCGAATAACAAACGAGGTGCTGGCAACCGATTGGTGGCGGTATAACCATCACAATTGAGGGCGTATCTTTTGGTATTTATACCAAAGACCGATGACGGGCAGCAGCGTCACCAGAGCGACAAGCTACGTCCTGCGATTGCCTTGACATCGACACGCTTGTCCAGCGTGGGTTGTAAGTTTTAGTGGGCCAATTATGGGTATATCCTCCAGATGTTTACCCTAAGTGACGAACAACTGGAGAGGCCTATGTCCAGCAATGGACTGCTATAGGCTGATGATGATGAACATAGTGGCCCTCCGCTGTCTGATGACAACCAAGTCGCTGCGGCAACGGACAAGTTAACTAAATCAATCACTTGACAGTTGCTACCGCCATATTGGCCAGTTAGATTTTATTCTGGTGATACACGATTTGCGATAGAAATCACTTCACGGGGGTTTCATTGACTGTACGGTGGGCGCCAGCTAGCCAGGTGAGAAGTTGAAATCTTAAGAAATCCCATACTTAGTCGACTCTTACCACATTCAGGATGCAATTTATGGGATAACGGCGGCGTTGATTTGTATTTGTCTTTTCTGTCACCGCACGGAAAAACACGTCTGTTCTTTTTTAACCGACTTCGAAAAAAGGAGGAGGTTCTCAATTCGTCTGTATGTATAATTTTTTTTTTTTTTTTTATGTATGTTCACCGATATTTCCGTCAATTATGGATGGATTTCAAAAATTTTTCGACAGTTCGACAGAGGACACTTCCGAGGTGGTCCCATTATCACCAAGTCAGGATCTGATGATGGGATCCTGGAGAAATTGAGGGCAACAACCGAAAATTGTATGCTCATATAGTGTTTTTGTTACGTAATCATATTTTACTCAGGTATATGCTTCCGGGCGTCAACATCTGGTGCTGATGATGAAGCCACAGAACTCCTTAACGGTTAGGAGTTAGCGGACAGTACTGACATTGGTCGATATTAAACTAGGTAGTAGTATGTACTTATGCAGGGCTAATAGGGCAGGTGATTTGGTAAGTGATATGCTTGATTCTAGATCGCAAAGTCTTCACTTGACTTAAAGCAAAATTTTTCATTCCTAAGTAAAACTCTTAAGGACATTAATTAGCCTTTACTCAAGGTCACAGCACATCAACGCAACTAAAAATAGTGAAATAAAATTATTTTTTAAAAAAAAATTAAACCGACTTCAAAAAAAAACACAAACGACTAAAACTAAAAAGCGATAAATAACGTAAGTAATTCTATCCTTAATACATAATTATTTAAATATTACAATTATCACTTATTTTTGAAGTCGGTGCCAGCCAAACAAATAAATGTATATTGTCGTGTGGATTTGCCGGCCGCGCGCGTCATACTACAACAGTCTACGTTAGGTACCGAGAGCTGGCACCGACTTCAAAAATAAGTGATAATTGTAATATTTAAATAATTATGTATTAAGGATAGAATTACTTACGTTATTTATCGCTTTTTAGTTTTAGTCGTTTGTGTTTTTTTTTGAAGTCGGTTTAATTTTTTTTTTCTTTTCTTTTTGTTTGTTTTTTAGATTTTCAAGGCAATTATTAAAAACTAGCTGTGCCAGCGGCGTCGCACGCGTGGATATCGGGTTTCAAAACTAACGGACTTCCATAAAATGATGCCCAAATCTTAAGTTAGACCTCTAGCAATACATTGGTGAAAACCACATTCAATTCCATGCAGTACTTTTTGCGTGATGCTCAATCAAACATTCAGATAAAAAATTCTCCCGTTTTCCCAACACTTCCCTTCACTGCTCTGCTCCTATTGATTGTAGCGTGATGAAACGTATCATATAACCTGCACAGGAGTATGATGAATAATTGTACCAAGTTTCGTTAAAACCCGTTGAGTAGGTAATTTTTGTTTCTATAACGAACAAACAGACAGACAGAAAGACAGACGGACAGACAGACAGTCAGATAAAAATTTTACTGATTGCATTTTTGGCATCAGTATCGATCACTAATCACCCCCTGATACTTTTTTTGTAAATATATTTTTAAAGCTGAAACGCCTGTGCAAAACTATCTACCTATACCTACTTCACTTAAAAATAAATACTTATAACTACTTTAATTAATAAAAGTACCTACGCTTAATAATTTTTAATTTGAACGAATATTTTACAATATAACAACAAAATAAATTCAAATTTAAAACTATTTAAACACTAAAAGTCGCGCTGATAAGCACGGTTTCTCAATATCAATTATTGTCTGTCAATAAGGTCGATCGCTCTGAACGCATCAACAGCCAAGCTCTCGGACCTCCCGCCTTTTTATACCCTACCGCCGCCGCGACCCGTGTCGAGCGCGGCAACCGTTACACAAAAATAATCCTTATAGCATTATTCAGTATTCACGTGCGACGGCGCAATGGCTTATTTCATGTATAAGTTTGGTGTTTCTATACCGATTTCTATGATTCTTTTTTTATTGAATAGGTAATAATGATAACTTTTTTAAATTAGGGATGAATGAGAGTATTATAAACGTAAGAGTAAACAAATATAATCAGAATGCTCCGAACTGCTAAGCTATCAGGAGTTACACGTGTTATTGTGAGTCTTCCATAAAGATAGACATATGCTGTTGCGGGATATTTTTTAGTCAATTTTATGTAAAATATTTCTGTCATACATAATTTCTATGTAACTTTAACCATTAAGGCTGCACACGCGACGGAAGCTTAAAAAATGGAGTAACTTCTCCCGTTTTCCCAACATTTCCCTTCACTACTCTGCTCCTATTGATCGTAGCGTAATGAAAAGTATACTATAACCTGCCCAGAAGTATGAAGAATAATTGTACCAAGTTTCGTTAAAATCCGTCGAGTAGTTTTTGTTTCTATAAGGAACATACAGACAGACAGACAGACAGACAGACAGACAAAAATTTTACTTATTGCATTTTTGGCATCAGTATCGATCACTAATCACCCCCTGATAGTTATTTTGAAAATATATTTCATGTACAGAATTGACCTCTCTACAGATTGCATTTTTGGCATCAGTATCGATCACTAATCACCCCCTGATAGTTATTTTGAAAATATATTTCATGTACAGAATTGACCTCTCTACAGATTTATTATAAGTATATAGACTAGCTGTGCCGGCGGCGTCGCACGCATGGAAATCGGGTTTCAAAAATAACGGACTCCCATAAAATGGTGCCTAAATTTTAAGTTAGATCAATTCCATGCAGTAATTTTTGCGTGATGCGCGTTCACACACATAAAAATTTCACCCGTTTTCCCAAAAATTCCCGTCACTGCTCTGTTCCTATTAATCGTAGCGTGATGTTAAAGTATACTATAACCTGCCCAGGAGAATGAACTATAATTGTACTAAGTTCTTCGATCACTAATCACCCCCCGATAGTTATTTTGAAAAAATATTTCATGTACAGAATTCTCCTCTCCACAGGTTTATTATAAGTATATAGATATAGATGATTGTATTTAAGTTTTTTTTCTCTAGACAGATACCGGATTTCAACCTCTGAATTAATTCGTCATGTAAAATAGATAATCCAAATTTCGCAATCTCACGAAAAACAATCTAATTAACATCTAAGAACAGAATGTTAAAATAAAGAAAACAATTAAATTGGGAGCCCGTTAACTCTCTAAACGGGGCTGGAACGTAGCAGCGAGCATGCAACTGGGTATTCATCACGATTTACATGCAAATGAGAGTAACAGTTAAAGGCTTTGCCCAAACGAAGCCGGCTCCGGGGACTGAAGTTAACCGGATAGGCGCAGACTGTTCCGAATCGATTCGTTAATACGTGTAACAATGCAAGCTCTATCTCTTTATGTGTAGTATTATCATCTGATATTCAATATAATATGTTCGGCAGGGTGCACCACGGTCAGGTGAGGATTGCTTGAAGCAAAAAGATGATAGGTAACTCGTTTACATCATCCCCCTCAACGAGGCCTTGGCAACCGGCTGGTGGCGGTATAACCATCACGATTGAAGGTGTAGCTAAATACCACAGGCCGATGACGGGCAGCAGCGTCACCGGAACGAGATACGAGTATGTACCTACTGGCAATTAGTTCCACATTTTAACGGGCGCGGCAAAGATAAGGATTGCCGAACTTTTAGTATGCGAAGTAATGTTTTCAATGCGTTAAAATGTCATATTTTTATTCCTATATGCAATAAAATAGGACTTATTTAAGCTATGCCAAGTGTTAAATACGGGGAAAGAAGAGGTTTATATGGAAGTTTCGATTTCCGAGGAATCCCATTGGACAGCGGAAATCAATTTGACTTATAAAAGTAGAATTAATTGCCTCCTTACATTTCATTTATTGAGTGGGAACTGGCGGTTGACTATATTTTCTGGCTACGGAATTTTATTTGTGGCTAGTAGGTATAATATTAAGAAAAGTCAGATAGAAAAGTAATAATATCAGACCTTTTTTATATTATCTCGTCACATTAACTGCATCCTGTTAGACGGAAGAATTGCAGACCATGAAGTCCACATTTATTCATCGTAGTACTTAATACTTCCATGCATTTATTATGTAAGTAATCTACATCACACAAAAGTTATTGTAAAAAAGATCGATTATACTAAGACGATGTAGGTTCACGTCTAGTATAAAAGACCTAAGATTATATCATCATCATCCAGTTGTTCCTTTCCAGTTGGAGGATATACCCATAATCGCCAGATTTATATTATACTCGTAATATACTAAGACGGGAATCCATAGACAGGAGGAGAGATGAGATCTGTAGCCTAGACCAAATTAATATGTACTTATTTTTTTCTAAAGGGGAATGCAAAGGCACTGTCACATGATTGCCACCCTGGGCAGGCGGGTTGGCGATCGCAGGGCGTAGCTATTCGCTCTGGTGACGCTGTTGCCCGTCGTCGGCTAGTACTCGTAGTATGTATTTAGCTACGCCTTTTATCGTGGTGGTTATACCGCCACCCGCCACTAGTAGGTTGCAAAAGCGTCGTTTGTTATTCGGCAGGATGCGTCACGGGCAGTAGAGGGTGGTTTGGACCGAAAAGAAGATAGGTAGCTCCAATACATCCCTACGATTGGATATTAAAACAGCCAATATGTAGAAAAAAAAGTCGTATTTCGTAAAGATGTAACAGTAGAACGCATTACAAGAATGGTCCCTACGGAAAACGAATTCGAAAGGTGTAGTGTAGTAGGTAAGTGGTAAACATGCCAGCACTATTGGAAACGTGTTCCGACCCAGAATATTTGATCAGTCTTGGGTGTCATGTGTTTAAAGTCTCAAGTACCAGTCGTAATATCGAATGCCGAATAATTGATGTCAGTAGCAATTCCTTTGATGTTACTGGTGTACCAATAACAATCAACATAGAGTTAGCATCATTATGTGACTTCGCCCGTGTGAATATCGGTGATCTAGAGCTATATTGTTGTAAATTTTCATTCCAAATCTGTTGTTTTTGCGTGAAAGAGTAACAAACAAATTTACTAGTTAAAAACAAGTTTGATCTAAACTACATAATCATTCATGTTGGCTTTGTAAAATATTTAAAAAAAAAATAGGTAACCATTCGACCCAAGACCCAGTTTCACCTTTGAAAAAAGAAGATACCTATTGGGTAATTAAAAGTAATTAAAATTAAGGCACTTTTGAAAGATTTTTCCTCGCTTCAACTTCCTTAAACAGTTAGTTACCTTGATTAATTAAATTTAAAGTAGGAATGACTTCGCTTTAAGGACGCTTGGAGGGGGTCACCGTGAGAGTTTGCTGGAATCGCTTAGTCAACTGAGCTCCGAATTATTCCTGCGGGATGAGTGGACTTTGGTACCGGTCGGGTTGACTGCTTCACTAATATTACTTAACATTTTACAGGCTGTTATAAAACTGTGCCATATTGTGTGATGAGACTGATGCCTGACCTAGGCAATTGAATGCCTGTGTTTCAGGTCTTCGAGCTGAAACCAAAATAGAATATAAACGTTTATCGCTTTAGAATGGCTATTAATCGCTATTAATTATTGTGCTTGGTATACATGGAAATTTAAGCATGAATCTGTTATTACTATAATTATGATAATTGGAATGTATACGCAAAATATTCGTGCGAAGACGATGTTATCGGACACTGTCGGAGAACTGACGCACATTAAAGGGATTTTTCGAGACAATATTCGTTTGTATAGCTTGATTAGTGCCAGTTTTGCTTTCGTGCGAAGTATTCGCGTTGCAACTAAGTACCCAGCCACACTTATCACGAACATTTCCAGAAGGCAGCAAAAAATACATTGAAAGTGAAAGGAAAGAATTACAACGTTTTACAGTAGGGAATGAGTTTAGTTTGCTAATCTATACTTATAAATCTGTAGAGAAGTCAATTGTGTACATTGAATATATTTTCAAAATAACTATCAGGGGATGATGAGTGATCGATACTGATGCCAAAAATGCAATCAGTACCTAATTTTTGTCTGTCTGTCTGTCTGTATGTCCGTTATAGAAACAAAAACTACTGAACGGATTGTAACGAAACTTAGTACAATTATTCTTCATACTCCTGGACAGGTTGTAGTATAATTTTCATCACGCTACAATCAATAGAAGTAGAACAGTGAAGGGAAGTGTTGGGAAAACGGGAGAAATTTTTATCTCTATGTTTGACCGCGCATTACGCAAAAACTACTGCATGGAATTGAACGCGGTTCACCAACGTGTTGCTAGAAGTCTAACTTAAGAGTAAGGTACCATTTTATGCAAGTCCGTCATTTTTGAAACCCTATATCCACGCGTGCGACGCCGCCGGAACAGGTAGTAATTAATAATTCAAATTATTTGCTTATGGAACACGAGTAAAGTTGTTGAAAAGAGTCTTTCATACAATATGAGATACCAATATATCAGAGAAGGTAATAATAGTTCTCAGTTACGAGTAACGTATCAAACCAAGTACATAATTGAACGTTGGCGAAGTACATCGTCTCATCAAAACACGACTCCATTGTTTAGATTACTCGAAATGCAAATTGAATTTCAACTGAACGGTAGGTTTAAACCGTGGTTCAACCTACTTCAATTTGTAAGATTCCTTTTGTTATTGTTGATAAAAATAAATACGTAGATTATGTTTATCTTGTATAACGTAGATGCATTGTGTTGTCTAAGAAAATATTTTGAAATATGTAATGGTTAGGTACGAGTGATTATAATTGACATAATAAACAGGCGAAAGTTATGGGGCGTAAATGTAGGTAAGTAAGCATGTTACTCCAATTAACGATTACTTTTTATTTAATTTTTACCCATATCCTTTTATTTCGAGAGGAAGTAAGTCTAATTAATTATGATTTCAGTTGATATTCGAAACAGATGAAGATGTTGGAGCAATACGTTTTCTTAATCAGTTATTTCTTATTCATTGCTGGACATAGGCCTCTCCAGTCGATCGCTACTTTTATCTATCTTGGGTTTCTCGTCAGCACTTGTCTGTCACCCTATACAAATTGTCACTCCACTTGGCCTGAGGGCCAGTTTTTATATATTAGTAAGGCCAGTTATTCTATCTTTGAAATCATACGTTTGGTACGGTCTTTTATTTTATGTTATTTTATTTGCCCTTATCATGTAAAGCTTATTGTGACGCAAATTCTTAAACATTCAAAGGATTTATGCATCGAAGAAGATAATAATTATCCAGTTTTCCGAAACCCTCAGACAAGATTCCCTCGTTCTTTGTGATTGGTGAATAGAATTTAGGGGGGTCCCGTTTTAATTTATGAGGTTGCCGAGTTTTACTGCGTAGAGTGAAATTAGGGTGGGTTCGGTAAGAAACCGGTCAAGCGAAATGTGTGGTACGAGCGTTCTATTTTATGCGGGTTTTCAATAAGTATCCATTTAAGGTTTAGGTCGAAACTGTGGAATTGCTTTACTAATTTAAAAAACACACATTGGTAATTTTTATTAAAATAGTATAGATACTTAGATACCTACTAAGTACACTTATTAGAAATATTAACGTATACTCGTATGTATTACGATTGTCCCTTCGTAGGTGAGATGTAGAGCGAAAGTCTGCATCGAATATTAAAGCAAGCTTGCACAATAAACAATGCTCGTCAAAACAGGTGTAAAAAAGAAAATAAAAAGGATTATTAAACCAGATAAGATGTTTTTTAAGACTGAAACTCATCAATAGTATTTATTTTACGAGTTGACTTTTTTCGTGGTCACTACCTTCTGGACTGGATTTCCATCACACTCCACCACAGGACAACATTCATTTGACAAACATTTGTGTTTGTTCTGTGTCTGGATCTTAACAATGTACCTACCTATGTAGAAAGCGTATATTTTGTGGTCGATCAACATATATAAATAAAACACAAGTGCTTAAGCTACTTAGTTTGGGCCAATGCGATGCTGGTAATATTTATTTGTTTAAAAAAGTCTGATTGCAAAAGATACCTATTGATTCTTTCAACACAAGTCGTATTCCCTGTGTGCCGACAGATTCATGACGATCACACGCCGCTCATTTTGTAGCATACCTCACTCACAGTGCCCGATAGGGTTTCAATATTCAAAAAGGTGACTTTTTATTAGACGTCGTTTTGAATTTAAGATAAGGGCTCGTGCTAGTTACGTAGTGAAACTGGACCCGTGTAAATACTCGGTCGCACGTATTCGTATACTCTGTAGGCATTAGACCGGGCCGGCCGTTGACGACAGGCGACACACATTCCAAGTGTGTTTATGTCACAGCGAGATACGTGTAGTTAGAAACCCTAGTGACATAATCAAATGTTAGGCAGGAGTTGCAGATACAATACTGACCATAGATACGAAATATAAAATGAAATCTTGTTTCGCTGCCGAATTCCAGTGTATCTGTTTCTGATCTTGTTCTGTCGGCATTTATTTCTTTTTATTTTATTGCTCATACTTTTTTAGAGATAGTGTATAGGTCTTACTAAAATATCTTTTAGAGATTATGTACTGAACAAATTTCATGGTTATGAATAACAGACAGTTTCAGATACTACGATATTGGGAGATATATTTCTTTGATTAACAGTCGTCTGAAAAACTCATATTCGTCTGAAAAGTCATATTTTCTTTTGTCTATATATAACGTTAAGCTCTTGGAACATTTACACTATAAAATCAGTTTATTTCTTTTTATTTGGCATATATGCTCAAAATGCGTACCTACTTATGTTTTAAATAGCTTTAAGTTCACGGCGCATAATTATGTGTAAATGGCTGGTTCCAAAATAAATATCGACTGTTTTATGTCGTAGGTACTTTATTTATATTCGAAGCAATGTAGCATACCCGTTTAAACATCGAGTCACGTTTGGATCTATTAAATGTACGAGCGGCTTTATTCATATCCCTAGCGAAATAGATATCCTCTCAGTACTATCGCCCGGAACATGATTAAATCACTACAGATATAATTATAACACGGCTTTATCTATTCGTGCCTAACTGCGTACCTTAAGGGATCGATATCTTACCAGAACGGTGGGAGATGAACTTGTTATTAAGTCGCGAAGTGCGCCGAAAAGTGGCATCTATTTCGGAAATTTTAAATTACAATCACTTCTACGGACGTTTGTTTAGAAGGAAAACACATTAAAGTACAAAAGTCGAGTTAAGTCGCATTATTGCTAAACAAAACATGGGTCTGTCACAGAAACTCTTTATCGTGTCTCTTAGGAACTTTGTACTTTTTCCGGAATGATAAACAGCCTGCCATGTCATAGTCTATAAGGTAGGTGTTTTATACTAAATCTGTAAATAACTATTCGTTGCTGCATTTAATGATTTGTTTATATATTATACATACCTACGGTGAATTTCAGAAGAAAAAAACAAGGGAATGATTGTACGAGCCATTATAAAGATCTTTAAATACGAATTGAACCCAAAAAGCAATTATAATTGTACTTACCTTATACTCCAACATGAATGCGTTGGCCTTTTTTTTTTTTTTTTTTTTGTTTCACCAGGGAGAAATGCAGTTTACGCATACCCGCTGCCCGGGGGAGCAGACGGGTTATGTGGGACTCGCTCCGCGTCGGCAGAGAATACCCACTAAAAAACCCTGGTTTGCACCGTCTAATGCGCCTTGGGCGACAGCAACGCGGGTCCTCAACTATAACGCCGCGAAGCTGTCAGCGCTGGTCTGCTAGGCAGACTCGGGCTGGCCCCCCCACTTGGGGCAGCCTAGAGGTCAGGCCCGAAAGGGCCGTCCCTCTCCTCCAAGGACGGAGTTCGTGCAATACGTGGCCGGCACCCCCGTGCCGACCTCGCGGAACTCCGTCGGGCGTGCAGCCGCCGCCGCACGGTGGTTTTTTATTGTGGTTTTCTCCACTTGAGCTCGCGCCCCCTGGTCCCGACCGAAGTCGGGATAACAGGCGGTTTTTTATTGTGGTCTCACTCCACTCGGGCTCGCCAGTCAAGGCAAGCCCCCTGGTCCCTCCTGCGAGGGGAAACAGGTTGCACGGCGACCAGTCCCAAAAGGACCATATCCGACGACCACGAGAACCGTGGCCATCGGACCCGCCGCGCCGCAGTGATCCACTGCCATCCCACGCCGTCAAACGGCTCATCTGGTAAGGCGGCAACGGTCGCAGAAGACAGGGAGGACGGCAACGATAACACCGCGAGGTCCCCCGAAGGGCACTCCTCTTCCTCTGCGACCATCGCCGACAAACCGGCGCAAATGCGCCCGACAACACGTCTCTCACCAATCGGACAAACGCCCCGCCATTGGGAGAGACCCACAGGCCAAAAGGCCCCCATCTTGGGTAAGGCGGCAACGGTCGCAGAAGACAGGGAGGACGGCAACGATAACACCGCGAGGTCCCCCGAAGGGCACTCCTCTTCCTCTGCGACCATCGCCGACAAACCGACGCAAAATGCGTCCAACACGTCTCTCACCAATCGGGCAAATACCCCGCCATTGGGAGAGACCCACAGGCCAGAGGCCCCATCTGGGTGTGCCGAAGCACGGCCGTGGAAGGCGTCGCTCCCCAAACGACGCCAACACTGGCCCCCGGAGCCACGCACAAGTGCGTGCTCCCTACAGGGAATTAGCCGTCGGGCAGTAGGTGAACGACTTCTACTACCCGCCGTTGCCCGGGGTACGCCGGGCCGTCTGCAAGACGACCACGCGTGGAGGCTTCCCTTGTTGTACCCCATGAATGCGTTGGCCTGGCTCAACAACTCGCAAGGTAAGGGCTTTTAATTGCGAAGATTTTTCTAACATAATCTGCTTCCATTGTGTAGCCGCCTGCGTCATTAAAAATGTTTTGAAAAATGGCATTATTTTCTAACAATGTGTGATACTCGCGAGGACACGGCAACGTCCTTTCGTTGTATCCCCCTTTATGACCTTTTTGACCGCCTTCAAAATGAAAGGGTAACCTCAATTCGTATGTTGTCTTTCAGCGGCCCACTCGTTACAAGGGTAACTTTTTGATTCGGTCACATTTATTTTTTTGCGTGAGAGCTGTTCGTTTGCATTGTGGCTTGATGTAAGAAAGGTGAACAGTATGGTTCTGTGTAACTTGCGTAACTCGCATGTATATGTTTAGTTGATATTTTTAGAACATGTTTGCTGTGAATTTAATGGGTAGGCATCGTCGTATCGCATGGAGTTGGAAATTTGGAATCTTCCAATAGTAATTTCTTTACATTTTCATTCTGCATGAAGACGAACTCTGACATAATAGCGTCCTCAATTTGCAGAAGAATTTCTATTCAATGTTTTGAGTTCAAAGATAATATGCATGTATTTGTAACCATTAAGAATATTTTATTATTCGGAATATTTGATATCTTATGATACAAAATTAAAAAGTTTGAAAATATGAAATTCGAAAATCATTTTTATGAAAAGAAATATTTCCATACTTTTTTTTTATCTGTATGTTTGAACGCGCATCACGCAAAAAACTACTGCATGGAATTGAATGCGGTTTTCACCAATGTATTGCTAGAGGTCTAACTACACTTTAGTAGGCACTATTTTATGGAAGTCCGTTCTTTTTGAAACCACGCGTGCGACGCCGCTTGCACAGCTAGTATAAAATATAAATCGTACTCTAACATTTGTAAGTCTAAGTAATTATATAATTAATTATCTTTCAGTATTTAATTATTTGGTAATGCAATCCTAAGGCGAAAAACTTTTAATTACAAGTTTATTGAAATCGTTAAATGATTAGGTAAAAGAGAGTGTTTGTTTACAACTTTCAGTTTCTGAAGATCTCTGCGCGTTTATGTTACAGATCTTATTCGAAGTATCTAAAGCGATGATTGAGCAAATGAAACGTTGTAATAGGGTTGAGGCGAGGAACATTTAGAAATGTATTTTTTATGGTTCAGTCTATCAAATATATATATTTAAATTTATGGTGGCACAGCTAAATAACTTACGTGTACGTGTCGCCTAATAAAATGTGAAGGAGAGACCGTAATCGCTGTGTTTAATTATTATACGTACATATAATACGTATATATAATAAAACTTTTGTATTATGTATAGGTGTATCCATGCTATCTACAGTGGATCTCTACTTCTATGTTAAATTTCATACAAGTTTTAGAGTGAAGTCAGCTTTATACCATAGGGTCTCAGTTTTTTATATACGTTAATCATAGGTGACCCAGGCTTTTACAGGTACCCTTACCTTAGACGCGAGAGCTAATGACCCGCCACCATTTATCTCGCTTAAGTAAGATAAGAAAGTACTTCTCAGTAGAAATCTCTCGCATGCTGTGATTACAGAGAGTTGTTAAAGCTAGTTAGTCAAATCTAATATTATGTGTGACCCACAAATGCCCCTGAGACTCAAGGGAAAGATCTACAAGACCATAGTAAGACCTGTCGCCATGTATGGAGCAGAATGTTGGGCAATGAAAGAGACGGATGAAAATAGAATGCATGTGGCAGAGATGAGAATGTTAAGATGAATGTGCGGTGTGACTAGAATGGATAAGATTAGGAATGAATATATCAGAGGAAGTCTAAAAGTAGCGCCAGTGACAGAAAAGTTAAGAAGTAGCAGATTAGCATGGTTTGGGCACATTATGAGGAGGGATGAAAGGCATATAACGAGACGAGTATTGAGTATGAATGTGGAAGGATATAGAGGAAGAGGAAGACCGAAAAAGGAATGGATGGACTGTTTGAGAAATGATATGCGTGTCAAAGGTGTGAGTGTGGAGATGACGGCTGATAGAGGAGAGTGGAAGGAGAAAACATGTTGTGCCGACCCCACTTAGAGCGGGATAAGGGCAGGAGAATGATGAGTAAAATCTAATATTATACAAGGTAGAGAGTACATGTACTGACAACGAGCTCCATCAGCAGTGCAGTAGTTGTGATTAAACCTTCACCCGAGTCAGTTTCCAGCACAGGCGGGTAGCAAGCCCTGTTCGCACGGCACTAAGAATCTATGCCATTTGCGCAAATCGTAATTGGATTATTATCTGAGTCACGTCCATTAGGCGGATGAAACGAGATTGAATTGCAAAATGTAGCGAGTTAACTTTACATTTGCGATATAACATTCGGTACATTATTCTTCGGCCGTTTTCATGGTCTATTAGTTAGATACGTGTAGGTACTTATTTATGTTACCCTCTTGATTCATATAATCTAATGATATTGTGAGCTTAGAGTTAGAGTAGTTGGTAGTATATAGTGGGCTTTCTGAGCATAAGGGCTTTTCAGTAAATAAATGATATACTGATAGGTACAATGAGAGTGTTTTCTATGCGGTGACATATAAATTACATGTGTCAAAAATATCACATTATTTAACATTGGTCACGTCAATTGATATGACAAAAGTATTATAGGTAGGTACATGTATGTGGTATAAGCCTAGGCGCGCACTGGTAACTTTTTGTCACCGTGACAGATATCTCTCTTCTTCTCATTTTAAAAGTGCAAAAGAGATGAAACGATTGTCACGGTGACAAAAAGTCACCAGTGCGCGCCTAGGCTTAGAGTTTTAAAAATCTTTAGACGATGTTAATTGACCACCAGTTGTTAGGTACTAGATGTATAATTACCTACATAGTCGAAAAACGACGGTAGGTATATCGCATTGATGACAATCGTTTCTTTGTAATCAAAAAGACCTTTGATATGTCATACCGGAGCCTGAGCTCCGACGAGAAAGCACGCAATTGGGACAATGCTGGGTTGACGATGGATGAATTAATCATATGACTCTACAAAGTAGCCATCTTAGAATAACATCTTTGTAGCATTAATGACATCTGAAAACAAGAACAGTAATAAAGTGCCAACAACAGTAACAAGAGAGAAAACATTTAAGTCCCAATGGAAATCTTTTATAGTTCACATATTTGACGGGTTGATTTACACACTATTTGTGTTCCGTCTGTTTACTTACTAACGTATATACTAAGTTGTCTGTACTATGTTTTACATCATTGATATAAATATCGTTCCGATTCTTGCCATTTAGAATGGTTTACGCAATCCTGTAGTTACTAAATTAAAATTGTCCGGATAACTACAGTCCATCAAACTGACCATCAATTCTCTCGATAGTAGTAGCAACTTAACAAAAACCGAATCATTGATTTGACCTACGAGAGGCATAGACAGGTGCATAAAAACGTCAAACATCCCTCTTTGAAATTATTATGTAACTAGTACTTAATACTTCCATGGCTAATTGACATAAACACTTACTCTTAAGCCAATTTCGAACGAGTCCAAAAAACAGACCTATAGCAAACTTACCGGTTAGTAAGTCACGAAGTGCCATCCATACCCTCCGATATTAATTTGTGTTCTAATGGAAACTTTTTTACCTACCAAGGTGCATCTAAAGGAAGTACCTACAAATCTCGCGGCTGGATATATTGAGAAATAAAAAGGAGGGGTTATAAATTGGTAACAATCGAAGTTGCACTTAATACCAACAGTTACCAAGAATAAAAAAAATGAGTTCGTATAAAGATTTGGAAACCAAAAATTACGAACTATTGATAAAAATAAAATAAGTAGGTAGGTAGTGAACGTAGGCAATAAGGTACCTACTCACTGTGATGCGGAGAATAAGTAACTACCAACTCGCTGGCTAAACAAACATGAAACCTCGAATGTTATTTGATGCATGATATGCATGAAAGTTCAAATTTTGCATAGTGGTTTCTTTTATGATGTCAATGTACCCACTCTATTTCGTGGCAGTTGGATTTAAAATTTATATTTTATAAGACTTGTAATCTGTTCTGTTGTAAGTTTAAGTTGAGATGTAAAGTCGTAGCAGGAAACTAGTTTTATCTATCTATATCAACTATACTTATAATAAATCTGTAGAGAGGTCAATTCTGTACATTAGATATATTTTTAAAATAACTATCAGGGGATGATTAGTGATCGATACTGATGCCAAAAATGCAATCAGTAAAATTTTTGTCTGTCTGACCTGACTGAACCGATTTTGACGATTGGTACAAACGTTCTTCATACTCCTGGGCAGGTTATAGTATACTTTTCATTACGCTATAATCAATAGAAGCAGAGCAGTAAAGGGAAATGTTGGAAAAACGAGAGAAATTTTTATCGGTATGTTTGAACGCGCATCACGCAAAAACTACTGCATGGAACTGAATGCGGTTTTCACCAATGTATTGCTAGAGGTGTAACTTAAAATTTAGGCACCATTTTACGAAACTCTGTTATTTTTGAAACCCGATTACCACGCGTGCGACGCCGCTGGCACAGCTAGTATTATAATATGGTATATACTAGCTAATGGATTTAAGTTTGACGAAAATATTGTAATTATCTAAATAAATTACTTACCACTAAGTTTCCAGCAACTCACGTCTTACTACGAAACATTCATATGAAAAACCGAAAACATTCCTACAAAAGTCTGCATTTAAGCAAAATCACTGATTATATGCTCTGTCTCCCATATTCACCCCAAACATTTACTACATTCCTTGAATATTCCAGAGCGGTGTGGTAAATGTAATTATGATTTAAAAGGGATTGTAATTGTAAGCACCTACCGTTGAAAAACGCCGACAGATAAAACAAACAAAAAGGCGAAAGCTTGGCTTTGAATGACAAAACAATTCCACTACTGTCGGCAATTTTTCATCCCTTTAAAATAAAAATGGAGGCGTCTTTTTGTGCAAATTAAAACTTAAAATTGCGACAAATTAAGCGGAGCCACGGTTTCGGAATTTCTAAATACATTTTTCTCTCTGCGGATATAATTTCATCAGAAGATATTCTCAGCGGACAATATCTAATAAGGCGGGCAGAAACTTTTTCGGAACTCTCGTTTCTGTTTTGATTGTTGTTTAATCATTCCTTTAGGAGATAAATGTTTAATGTACTTTTGGGCTAGTTGAGCCTGCATTCAGTAAAACTTTGTTATAATGGACAGTAACAGCACATGAAAAGAAATAATAGATGACATACGCATACTAACGCACTTAATCTGTTTACTTGCTAAGCTCGTGGGGGGTTAGGGTTGGGCCGGCATGGCGGTGGCAACTGACAGGTAACTGACCAGTTACTTGCCCGTTGTCACAGCGACTTGGGCTTCTCTTTCGCTTTCCATCAGGTGTAGGGAAGCCATTATGTCGAGCCACTATAAAAAAAAAAAATGTTGTTTATACTAGAGTAGTAGTACTATTAGTTGAAAATACAGGTGTAAAGTTATGTTCTAAGGCGTGAAAGATTCTAAGGCTTCGATTTTTATTTAACGTAACCAAATTTTCTAAATTTGTTGGGAAACTGTTATTTTGTTTCTCGTAGTACAGCATAAGACCTTATTTGGGAAGGCTGATATAAATTCACTGACGCAAATTCATTAATGTGAAATGTTGATGTTAGACAGACGAATACTGCGAACGTACCTACTGCCTACATACAATGTTAGTGAGTGTACGAGTCCATACATCATGTTCCAGGGCGCACAAACAGTTAAACAAGCAAACAGCATCGTCAAAACATTGACAACATGTAGGTGCTTAGGCTTCGAGTACCTTTAGGCGGTAAGTTTGATGTGATGCTTTCTGAACTGTGAAATTTAATAAGTCCACCTTGTTTGTGGAACTAAATGTTTTCAAATTATCACAATTTTACTTTGGTTTCCATACGTTACGTTGTTTAAATTGGAGATCGTCTAAACTCAGGAAGTCTTTGTTTGGGAATGGGTTATCGTCCATATCATTTTTTTACGACTTCAAAATTTGCACTGGGTGAGCTCCATCTCACATTTGTTGGGTTAGAAGTAGGTATGTGGTTCACAAAATATGCTGACTGTTCATCTGGTCCGGATGAACCCACCAGGAAATAATATTAAAAATAATACCTACATTACCTAACCTACATGTAAAAAGGGACAATGTAATTAGGCATAAGAATAATAATTGCAAAGATACCTGTTTAGTTATACCTATGTTCAAAAGGGACCGGCGCTTAACTAAAACATGCGAACAGTCTACGCTGCCTTAATTTGTTAACAGAATCACGAATCTAATTTACCCAAAAATTCTGTCTAATAATTTTGTTCAGCAGGCACGTTTCTTTTTAATTAGTTTGCTGGTTTAGAGGGATCCAGTGTCAAAAATATTTCCAGCTTGTGACTCAGTCTGTACAGTCATTTTCGTTATTCGTAAAGTACATTAACTGCAAGAGAAAAGTGTGTCCGTGGCCTAAGTAGTGGTTACAGCCGGTGTCTATGTGGGACGCACCAATTCAAATCTGGAAGAATTACGTGTTACCGTGTACCAATGTGTTTAAAAATTTGAATTTCTTCATTAACCTACAGTTAATTTGAATTAATTTGTAGGTTTATTCGAAGCCCTTACGGTGAAGGAAAACGTCGTGAGGAAACCTGCCCACTTGCGAAGAAATTGGTGGTTATGTGAAGTAGATAAACCTAGACTTGGCCACGGTAGAGACTAAAGCTAAGGTTTAAGCCCCCGAGCTTGGATAATTTTAATTACTTTATTAATTTAAAAGGCCGGCAGCAACCCCAGAACTTGATATGAGTGGCGGGTGTCCATGTTGACTGCTTACCACCAGGCATCACATTTTGCTCGTCTGCCGCCTCTTGCATAAAAAAAAGAATACCTTGGGACTTATTTATACCTATCATCGTAGTATATAAAGATATAGAAGAAAGAAAAGACGAAATCACAAAATTAAGATCCTCAAGTATGTAGGTACTGCGTACACCATCTCTCTTTTAGAACAAATAATAAATAATAAACCTAAGACATGCCACGCTGGGCCACACTGCGCCACCTAGCCCCAAACTAAGCCGAAGCTTGTACACTATGGGTACTAGACAACTGATAAACTTACTTATATACTTTTTTTTTGTAAATAAATGCATATTATACATAGAAAACACGCAGACCAGTACAAACAGACATGTTCATGCACACAAATGTTTGTACTGTGCGGGGTTCGAACCCACAACCCTTGGCTCAGAGAGCAGAGGGCACTACCAAATGAGCCACCGAGCCTGTCCGCCACCGAGCAAATAAGTTGTTTATTATGAATACGTACCTACTAGGCAGGTAGGTATCTACTTATAGTAGGAACCTACGTTATCGATCGTATCAAAATAAAACATTATAGTCATTATCTAGCATATCTACAAATCAAGTTAAATGACACAAAAAAAGGAACATCTTGGTGGCAGAGATTCACAAATAATATTTCGCTTATTCGGTCGTTAGATAACTAATACCTACGTAGCAGGAAGATATGAAAATCCACAGCAGTCGACTGTACCTCGAAGCTTCCCTAATTGGTATGCTGAAAGCGACCGCGGTCAACGTTCCTTCTGCGAATTGGGGCATCTGCATTTTAGCATTTAACAGACCAAAAGTCTCTTTTCCGCACTTTTGAGCTCGGGCGAGTTATGAGCCTGATTTTTATAACCTAATTATGATAATGTGTTTGTGATTTAAACACGTATCAGGTTGAGTTTAGTTTACTAGCGTTTGCCTGCGGCTTCGCGTGTGTGAATTTCGTTTACAATCAAGGTTTTCGTCACAGAAAATCTTGATTGTATGCGTCGAAGTTAAAATTAAAAACGATGGAACAAGTGTCAGTTTACCACATATCAAGTAGGTAAACTGACACTTGTGCACCTACTCAAATACGACATTTCTAGTTTTCTTTATACTAATAAAGGTATGTTACTTAGATTGTATTGAATAGGGATAAAATAAAAACCCTGTTAGTTCTTATTTCTATTTCAAATTTAATATCTGTCCATAAAGCCAAGTTTCTATCTTCAATAATACAGAGTTTCCAGAATACAGAATTACAAGACAAAGTTTTACGTGAATTTTTCCAATTCTCATTTTTCCCGGCTTATAATAATTAATTATAACTTATATTATAGGTATGCAATCGGATTTTATATTAGTTCGAAATATGCTGACTTTCAAAATGACAGTTTATACAAAATGGTGGCTAGTGAACCCAAATAAATACTCGTACCTACGTTAAAACATTTTCTTTCCAGCATGTTTGAAATTTGAACTTCCGACACACGCATTACCTAAAGGCAGTTTCTGACAAAACCAAATTCACACGGCCGCGGGCGCCGACAAAATCTAGTTGATTATTATGGCGATATACCTACCTATCTAGAACATGCTTTGCTTTAATAGGCTGGCGCTTTGACCATGTTCCAGAATTTAATTAGTCTCATAAGAATTAATTATAGAGCAAACTCCTGTGTGCACTTACTTTGAGCATCTGCAATTCATTATTTACATGTAGGATTTGGTAGTCGGAAGGCTATTGAATAGTTAGTTGACTCTTCTATAGACAGTCAATTCTTCCCATAGTTTCACCAAAACTGTTAAGTTCGAGGTAAGTATAGCGTCCACAATAATAGCCGATTCACTAAACTGACCACGGCAAGAATCCACTTCGATACTTAATTAATTGTCAGCCTCACTGGCTACCGACGGAGCATATGTACAGACATAAATTTCAACACTGAACCGCTTCTAGGTGTTATTGTGTGTACTTATAGGTACCTTTTGTTCTATGGGTCTGTCGGTCCTTTGTATCAGTGGAGACTGCCTGATGACGACATGTGGTAAACTATTATTCTGAAGTCCATGACTTAGGGAAGGTCTTACAACCATCTAGCTGAATAACAAAGCTTTAGATATCCATTGTGGTGGCTTGCGAAATTTGTACATGTAATTTTGTTTATATGTATAAAAGAAAATAACAATTTTATAAAGGTTGATAAGGCCCTACTTAATGTTTTATTATCTGACACTTCACTTCTAATAAATATGGCGTTCATTTTAGGAAATACCTTGTATAGAAATAGCCAACAACCTATCCTGAAAATTTACCCCGTGAAGACATCAATAGAGTCAGAATCGAAATCTCGAGAAAAATCGAGAAAATTGAAAAATTAAGTGTTTTTTTTTTAAATTCAATAATACCTATAGTTTTTCATTAAATATATTAGGTGATCTTTTAATGTGAATAATAAAACAACGTTTTACATTCAGATCATTCGATGACTTTTTTATTTACACAGTGATGACTCCGGTGAGACGTTCAGTACAACCAAACTTACAGATCACAGGGAAGTAACTGATCATTATGAAGCTTATGACAAATTTGACAAACCTACCAACATTCTATTTAAACTAAGTAAACCGAATTCATCTCGTCAATGAACAACAGAACATTTCTAACAGCTGCGTTCATTGGAGAGATCACAAAATAATTTTATTCCAAAATGTAATAAAATTTAGAATGTCAACGATCTCCTATATTTTTATTTATTTTAAGGAACAATATATACAACATACAAGCGAAAAGCTCTGTCAATTTTAGATGATCGACATTCGAAAATTTTGTAACAAATAGTAAACATCAACACTTTCAAATACATAATTTAATTTAAGTACTACATGTAACAATTTTTTGGCTGAAAATATGATATTGACTACAATAAATTCTCAAATTGACAGAAGTTTTACGACTCGAGACAACAATAATGGTGATAGTTTTAATGTTATTAATTCTATGCAGTCAAATCTTTGACTAAGGCCGAAACGACACATTCCACTAATAGAGCGAAAATATGAGTTACTCAGTAAGACTGTGGGTAATTACGTTCCAAGGGGATATGTTTTAGATTTATAACTTTTCTTACACGCTGATAATTTGTGTTATGAATTTATATTCAATTACAAATCAACCGTTACGTAATTTGAAAAACAATAAAGAACCTATATAGTGTTTAATACTTAATTGCACGTACAAAATAAAGAAAGTATAACAAACGTATTCCAACCCAACATACGGCAGGGTACTTCCCTTGTAATTAGAAAAAAAATGCGTAGATATTCAAATAAAAATTACAAAAATTCTAATGTACTTGCACTTGCGTTACTAAGCACGACACTTAGATGAAATACCTACTTTTTTAGTAGTATTAAAGTTGGCAACGATTTGAACTTTAGCCAAAAAAGATCCGGAAGCAGCCATCCTAAAAGAAGTACAGACTTTCATTGTATTTAAAAACACGAAAATATTATGAAAGCCAACTTATAATAGCATTTCACAATCTGCATAGGTACCTACACTCCCTTCTTTACGTACAGAAAAGGAAAGCTGGCTCGGGAAAATTCTAATTTATTAAGCCTGGCTTTTGCGAGTTTGAGTATGTTGCATTAATGGACTTTCTCATTCACGCACTTCGAACTAGCTAAGCTTGTTTAAAATAAAAATTCAAATGGTGAATGAAAATCAAGCAAGTTCAATTGAAAGAATTAGATTTTTGATAGCGATAGTATAAAAAGCTTCACAATTTGCGATAATGAATGCGAAATTTATAACTTTGTTTGTAATATCATTATACAAATAATAGTAATAAATGATTGGATGGCATAACTTAATAATGCTTGCAGGATGGTGACAAAACTTAACGAAAAACTATTTCTATACATCTAGGACTAGAATTTGTCACTTAATTCAATTTGTTCTACTTACGAATTATAATTGGCAGTGCTGTATGTAACATCTGTATTACTTAAATAGACTTTTGTATATATTATTTATAACAGATGACGGATACAATCTTACACAAATTGCCCTCAGGACTTAAAATCAATAATTAGGTTACATGGATGATTTCAGTTTTGTTATAATAATTATTTACATAATTTATTAATTGCATGTTTTGGCATCAAATATCACTGAGATTGAGCCATTATTGGGTATTTTCTAATTTATGCAATATTATTTTTTCTAATGATTACGGACTAATTTTAACAAATTTGGAAAAAAAAAATTATTAGAAAATCTTCACGCCTAAAATAGGTATGTGTGTGGCCAATGTGTAAGTAACAAAATATAATAAGGTATAGTGGTAATGAATTTTATATGGGCTTTAATTTTCTAGATTAGAGGAATTGGTTTTTCATATATTGTGATATGTGAAAATAATTATCTATAATTAAAAGCAATGAAACGTTTTAACATCAAAATGTGCTTCGATGAAGAATGGTATTTTCATAAGTAGTTAGATACTTAGAAATAGGTAATTATCTACAATTAAAGTAATAGTCTTTCAAGTGTTTCATAATTTTAACTTTTATATATCTAGGTAGGTACACATTAAATTTTTCACATTTTATTAACAGAATATCACTAACTTCATAACCATGTAACAACACGATAATTCAATAAACTAAATTATAATTTTTGACAATATTTCTTCGTTTAAATCCATCAAAGTAAAACAGTCGACAAAACGGCGAGCTTGCGGTATCTTCCTCAGGCGACTACTGGACAAACACGTGGTTCTAATGCACTTTCGCACTTTAATCACTTAACGTCATATCTTCTATGTAAGAACACTTTATTCTCTTAAAATTACAAAGGAAACTTTCTACAACGTTTGTCGGAGTTCTATAACTTAATCATAAACAATATCACTATTACTTATTTTACGCTAACATTGAAGATTGCCTTGCGGGCGATCAGATGTGTTCGTCTTGTACATCTGTGAGAGAGAAAAAGAACATTAAAATTGTATAACATTAGGATTTACCTCACCCAGATTATATGATTTCAGGCGAAACTAGTCATACCTATGCTGCTACAGAACAGAATGTCAACGCGAAAACAACCATCAAAGCTTATGTTACAGTTTTGAACTTTCTAAACTAAACAAAAGCATGAAATAAACAAAAACACAGCCCCGAAATACAGCATTTTCAGTCTACTCGAACGTTGAATGACCGTTTTTTCTATACTAGTATTTCCATCTTAAACAGATGAAAACATTGGTATATGTTTTTGAACATCATACATCCATTTACTGTGTCTGGGTAATAAAATAAGTAAGCAGAAAAAACAGAAATGTATATTAGTAACAACATTCATGCAAGGAAATCTCGTTACTTGGCAGTTTTACGTTTTCCTTTGCGAGTGTCATTGGCAGAGATTCGGTTTTCTTTTTGTGTTTTTGTACCAGTGTGGGCTCATGAGCCGTATACCGCGACAATCTCGGCGTCAAGAGTCTTTGTGTTGGCAATAAAATTGTGTCATAAATGACTCGGTTGTGATATCAATGTGTTAACGGTTTATAGGCCACTGTATTATACAACTATTTGTGAAGCGTCGTGGAGTGCTGGAGAAGGAATTCAGTGGCTGAAGTCGCGTGCAGTGTACGGGGTTACCATGCATAGAGTCCAGAGAAATATTGAGTCTGCATTATGTATTTAATTTATCTGCTAATCAGTAAAGTTTCAAATTCATTTTCAGTACAAATATAAATGTTAGTACATATATTTAATTCCTGATGTTATTTAGGTTTCTAAAAATATTGTGGATTATGATTACAATAATATAAAATAATGATCAGTATCTGCCTTGTTCATTCCTTCATTTCAATACAATTAAAGTTGTGAGACGAGCTTTGGCAGACAACTATTTGTAGATACTTAATCAATATACCTACTTATTCATTTCATTCTTTCTCGCAAATGGTCTCATGGTTATAATACATGCAATACAGTGCATTTCAGTAGGTTTCATATTCCCTAAGCATGACTATTCGTAACGCAAACACGACTATTCTCTGAACTCAGGTTTACACAGACAAGTAGGTTGTTGGGTACAAACGGACGATACTTAGGTTCTACAAGGGAGGACAACATATTCTACTTACATTGTGCGCTACCACGCTCCATAGGATAACACAAACCTATGCTCACACAACAGTCCAAACAAACGCCCTCGGCGACGTATATATCATCCAAGATTTACAATGATCTTTTTCTCCCCATACTATTGAACTAAGAAAACAATAAGTCGATTTGTATTCGTGTATTTTGTGTTTTACACAATAAAATTTAAACACTTTAGGTATAAAAGTAGAGTATAACAGCTTCATAACGAGATTTGACTGCATGAATTTCTAACCTATTATAAATAACTATATGGCTAAAAAGAATGCAAATAGATATATCATTTGCTGGAAAAGACAGGACGATGGACGAGTTAACATTCTACTAAAACAACAATTTACTTTAAAAATTATCATCCAAAGACAACTTGAGCCTAAAATCTAGATTTAATCTTACTTAGCTCGTGCGAATAAAATATAAAAGTGATAATTTGAAGACATTTTGTGTACATAATCATTTATTAGTAAATGCATAAAGAACAATCGTTGTAGTGATACTTAAACTACGCCTCATGTTAGACCGATGTTACAGCTACCTTATTTTTTATTGAGAATACAGCTAAGTTTAAATTTACAATCGAACAGGTAGAAACTTGAGTAGACTTCATATTCTAAGAGTATCACTAAATCAGTCTAAAAGGAATTATAGGTAGGTATCATAATACATACACCGACGTTTTGAGTTAAACATAACACGTAGTGTAGGGCAATTAAAACTGCCATAAGCCCGATACACAAAACGTATGCCTGTTGGTATGTTTTCAAAAACTGTGGGTATTTTTACAAAGTACAATACTAAAGTTCTAAAAAAGTAAACTATTTTAAAAATCAAGTCTTTGGTTACGATGATAGCTATGGTAGATGGACCGGTAGTAGATACATGTAGAGATCAAGATCGATCGAATGTTCCCATTTTCCACTTCATATTATTATCAGAAATTAATAGTACACATTAATAAGATATAATAAAGAAGTTTATATTTCATCTCTATAATAGTCAAATGGAACAAGGATAACCTAGTTTAGCCGCTGAATTATTTTTAGATTCAGATTTGGCGGAACCAGTCGAATATTAATACGGTAGACAGACAGATTTTGCAGGGGCGTGTCGAGACTTAATTGAACGAATGTATCGTATATTTTCCTTATACAAGTGGGTATATCAATCAGAGCAGAGATGGATGTGAGAAACGATAAAAGATATCAAATATTTGAGTACACATAAACATGTCTAAGTGTCTTGTTACGGCAAACAAAAACACGTATTACTTAGATTGGATTTTACAATTGACGGAAAAGTTTAACAGACTGATAAATATTCAAATTTTATATTGCAATAGACATAATCAATTCAGTAAGACATTAAAAAATTACGTCTTGTTTATAGGCTAACTTACCTTTTATTAGTCAGGTAAACTTCATCCGGCGATTGCAAAATAGATCTTAATTGTGTGATATAACAACGCTGATCAATTAAGATATAATATAAAAGCTGAAATGTTGGGGTAAGGAAAAGTAGATTATTACTATTTTTACTTTAATTTTAAATAATTAGGCACAAATTATACTTTTTTTTTAATAAACTAAGGTATTGGATTATGTATTCAATACCTATTACCATAAACTAGGCAAATATTAATCCAGGATGTTTTAATTATAACGGAAAAGTTAAGTAGATAAGTGTCTATATTATGGGTAAGCAAATTTTATTAATTAAAATAAGAGTAAAATAGGCAAAGAACATTACTTGTACTTACAATAATATGAAGAAAATATGTTTAGAGCCATTTTAAGTTAATGTAACATACCGCAAAAATAGGTCTGAATGCTTATTACGAATGTCTAATTGAGCTATTAATAAAATGCTACTCAAATATAATTAAGTGTAGGAACGATTTGGTGGGCAAGTTAGTGGGCAAGGTTTTGGTACAAATAATGTGAGATAAAAATTATTTCATCAAAATGCGTTACGAGTATATTTCGAAAGTGGATTTGTGCTTTCAAAAAAATGTAAAAGTAGTAGAAACTTATTAAACAAAGGTCTCATGAAGAGCCAAGCATCTAACTCTAAGCGTCTTGAGGGGTCAAACCAAGACAATATAGGGATGTACAAGCTCCGTAAACTCGGCGAAAGCATTAAGCCTTTATTTAATAGAGTTTTTAATGACGTCAACATTGTACCGAACATTTTTCTTTATGTGATATTCAGAGTCCATGATTTTATGTGCTTTTAAAAAAGCCGAATGTGCCTTTCGTTGGTTCGTCTTGGCGCGGATACGTTTCGTATACCTATATAATTCCGATTATATAGATCTAAATTGTCGAGGGTGTACTTTGAAAATGGTTATACATCAAAACAAGCGATCTTCTTCCCAGCTGCTCCCCGTATGCGTTTACTAACTTCGGTAGAGTTTCTAGCGAGTGGTCGCGTCTTTGTGTGTCGTGTAACCGCACCTGCGTTACAAAGCACAAAGTGTATACTTGCCTTGTACATAATGTTCATGGATGTTTCAGGGGTTTTTATCTTACACGTTGCTTAGATTTTTATAAATCGACTTTAGGTATTATGTGTGTCTGAAAGCACGCGACGCATTTAGCCATTGCCTAAAGAGCTATTAACGGATTTGGCTAGGATGGGGTTCACTACACATACAGTTACTCTGCTCTGAGTACTACCTTTGCAATCTGGCGAATGAGTATCATAAAAAATACTTCGTTATGAATTAAAAAGACATTTGTATCCACCTCAGTCGCTTTATTATATTAAGATCTGAGTGTCGAACGTACCTGTGAGGTGTGAGGTTTACCTCATTAAGTATAACCTTTCTTAGAAGTGGAGGTATGGCATAGAGACGCATCTGGAATTTTTATTTTTTATTATGATACCACTGGGTGGCAAACAAGCCTACGGCCCGCCTGATTTTAAGCGGTTACCGCAGCCTATGGACACCTGCGACACCAGGGGCATCACACGCGCGTTTCCTACCCTTTAAAAAACTCTTCAAAACCTTTTTGAAGGACCCCATACTGTAGTCTCGGGGGAGAGCCTCGGCGGGGAGCTAATTCCAAAGCCTGAGTGTGCGCGGCAAGAAGTTAGAGTGGCTAGAGTGAGTGCGCCTAGTTGTTATCATGAAGGTACATAACGCTGCCTCATTCTATTTAACAGATGACTGTGTAATCTAAATTTGTTTAAAAATCAACGTATTACTTGAGCTGATTAACTAACAGTAACCAACCAAGTGAGTATAAATATCAAGCAACCTGAAGAGGGTTGCGGATACCTTAAAGCTGAAAAACACTCAAACAAATCAAGTAATTCAAAAGAAGAAAACTTGTATCTTATTGTAAAACATCCAAATCACTCCCGCTATTATTTAGAGTAGTGTTGAAGACGTAACAAAGAACTTTTATCTCACATTATTTGGTAAGAGGAAGGGTTCTAGAGGTAGCTCTCTGAGAAGTCGAGGTCAGAGACGGAAGCACGGGAGGAGCGCGTGTAGTTGGTCGAGGTGCCATAGTCGGAAGTGGCGGTGGCGAGGTCCGCCAGCACCCCGCCCGTACCTTGCGTCACTCCGTCCGCCGCCGCCGCCTCGCGCTCCGCCAGCTTCTGTTTCAGCACCCGAATGCGCTCCTCCTTCTGCAAAGATGCTAGATTTAGTGTGCTGTTCAGATGACGCGTTTTCATTCATACCGTCGGTAAAAATCGATTGTTCTGTATTTCGTTTTACTTAGCATTAGAAGAGCAAAAAAGTCTTTTGAT